>JAWUZG010000001.1:20000000-21200000 GCA_036785705.1 Acanthornis magna
TAACATGAAAGAAAGGTAACTATTATGCAAGAATATGTTCCCTCTTTAGTATACATCATACACAGGTAATGGCAATAAAAAAGGACTGAAAAAAAGCAGATAGCAAAACTATTATTTGGAAGAATGTAAACAAGTGTTTCTGCTTTCCACAGTTTTGTAACACTCATAAACATGGAAGAGCCTATGCTCATTCCAAAATATCTGGATCTGGGAAGGCTAAAGTCTCCTGGCCTCCCTGTGATGAAGCATTAGAAAAAAATATATTAAGAATGACATGCCTGGATGACAAAATCACTGGCAATGTTGATCCAGATATTTTTGGCCTAATGTGGGATGTATTATATTAGCCACAGATATATTCTCTTAGCAGTATGTCATAGTTTTCCACTCTCTTCAGACAAAATACAGACATACAGTCCCACAGTGGAACATATAAACATCATAAAGGTCATTAGCACAGAGCTCTAGCTTTCCTGTAACAGAATTTTGCTGACCTCTTGCCTAACCTCTCCTTTCTTTAGTTAACTATCTAAAAAGTATAACAAAAAAAGAAACAAGTAATAAACATTGACTTCTTGAGCAGCAGAAGAGAGTACACAGGCCTGTCACCATATTCTTTATTCCTGAAATTTCAATTTGATGAAATGCATCACAAGTTGGCACAGGCGATATATGAACATTATCATTCTTCAACTCATACTAGAATTGGAACAGTTGTGACTGGTGTATTGGCTTTTTTGTGTCAATTGAGAAAATAAGAGTTGAGTTGAAACAGATGACACTGATGAGTGTTGCTATGGGCACATTTGACAATAAACATGTTATAATGGCTCAAGTTCTTGAATGCTGTCAGTAGCATTTAAAGTTACAGGAGTTTACTGATCTATTGGAGCAGCAAACAGAAGCATTTCTGGATTTTTTCACCAGTGCAGTGAAAATAAGAACCTTAAGCACCACTTTTACTGGTATTCAGATGACACCAGGGCCACTTTTTGAAATGATAATGAATGGGAAATGGCATGTTTAATGAAAAGTGAAATCCATTACAATGCAAGAGCTTCAGTACACTGAGTTAATAGTGCATAGTGGGAAGGAAAAATAAAAAAGAGAGTTGGTATTTTACAGTGTGGGGCAGTGCTTTTCCATCCAAGAACTGAATATATTTTATAAGTCTGGCAAAAACCAATATGAGGGAATTCTGACATACAACAACACTGATGGCTGCTTCTGGTTATTGCATTTCTTGCACGATTATTGATGCCCTGAAATTACACAATGACATTTTTTCAGGGACAAGAGACCTCATTTTAGTTACTATGTCATCAGCTAACCCTTCTAAATTCATTTTCTAGAGAATGAATTAGTAAAGTATAAAGTTTTTGAGACTGAAGAGGCAGGAACTAGAAATACCAAAAGTTAGGAGTTCATGAAGTGTTTGAGGTGTTCATAGGTCAAAAGAAACACTGAAAATCTGCTTGAAAAAGTTGTTGTGCATACCACATCTTCAAAAAAGTTAGCATTTATGGTACTCGGGTTACATACGTGGAAAAATGGGATTTCCTGAAGAAATACAGGATTTTGTTCTGTCTGACTCTGGCCATTATTTCAGGATGTATCTACATGCTAAAACACTTTTCATTTTTTAACTGATCCTTTCCTGAAGACAGGTTTTTTGAGTGAACTTCTATGATTAAATACTAATTCCCTTGAAGACTCCAAGAAGAGCAACTATACTGAGCCAGTGCCAAAATTATAGAGATATCAGAAGATACATTCCTGGGGATTTTTTATGGTAGGTTCTTTTGTTTACTGCTTAGCTGTAGTTGGAAGAATGCTTGCTGTCCGCTCTGTGTATTTCCTTGTTTCATTGGGTTCCTTTCATTGGCGTTCACAGTGAAGAACAGAGGCTTTCCACAGTGTTTGAAAAACAATGTGTTTACAATTTTCTCCAATATGCAAATAGTCTCAGAAGAAAAAAATGGCAGCCTAACTGGTGTTAAAGTACATGAAATTATCTTCCAATTACAACATAATTCAGAATTACACATCAAAAAGGGGTTGCTCTAGATACAAGTTTATGAAAAAGTAAAGTTCAATTTCATGCTTAAGTCTTTCATTAAACTCCATTTTGCTGCTTTTCTAACTCAGTAATAACTTAATGAAAATAAATTTTAAAATGGCTTTAGTGTATGCAGGTGGATTATTTACAATGATTATTTTCCAGTTGAGTGCTAGACTTGGAAAAAACTAATTACTTCTGCAGTTCCCAACAACATTCATGAGCCACTGCATAAGTGACCAGGAATTAGGGTGTGGGAGCAGAGAGAAACAAGGAATATGCAGAGCATTGGCTTTATTTCAGTTCTTGGCTTGAGCACTGAGGCAATGGGACAAACACCACTCTTTGCCTGACACAGGCAGTACTGAATAACAACTGCAAAGCAGTGCCACCCCAGAGCCTTTTGCAGTGCCTGTCAACAGTGCCGTTATTGGCCCATCATTCGTACAAGTGGTGTCATATTTTCTCATACCCAACAAACTTAGCAAGCAGCCAGCGCTCCCATAATAGTTGCTGTTATGGAGCAAGAGAGAAAATTGGGCTTCAGAGACACTGTACCTCTCAGATCACATTTACCTGTGCATTTTACAGGACAGAATCTAGTTCAATAGCTACATTTGCAGTCATGCAGATGTGTTTCTGGCAGCTATAGATTCTACAGAGCTTTGAAAGTAGGGCTTATTATTTCATAGCTGCTGTCTGGAGCTCTGGGTACTGAAGGAGTGAAGGGAAACTGATACAGACCTAGCAATGGCATTTACAATAAGGCAGGTACATGATAGGACTGCAGCTGAAGGCAGAGACTTTAAAAGCTTGACTGATGAAAGTGAATGAAATCTGGAGAGCTGACACTGAGATGTGACACCAGGAGCCAAAAGATGTCAGAAAAACTGAAAAATTCAGTCAGGAATAGCTAAAAGTTGTGGACATGAGACGTTAACAACCTCTCAGAATGGGCAGCCAGGGAATTCAGCAGATATTTGAAGATAAAAAGAGAAGCTGAGGGAACAGAACCCACCGGGAATTTAAATATAGGCAGTACACTGG
This sequence comes from Acanthornis magna, assembly GCA_036785705.1. NCBI lineage: Eukaryota > Metazoa > Chordata > Aves > Passeriformes > Acanthizidae > Acanthornis > Acanthornis magna. The sequence continues at coordinate 20,003,107 of JAWUZG010000001.1, forward strand.
GGAGGATGTGGAGCAATGTGAGTAATTATAATGTTGAATATACAATCATAAAATAATTCAGAATAAAATATTAATGAGGGCACAATTCTGGGTCCTTAACCTCTCATTGCCTAGAATTCAGTTGTCAGTTACAGAAGTATTTCCCTTGCTCTTTTTAAAGCAACAAAGACATTCTTAAAAAGGAAATTTTATGGGTGATTAGAATGGTATACTCAGTTTTTAGTTGAATATAATTCTAGTGATATATGTGGGCAGTGTGCCTACAAGATTTCAGGAAAGCCTATTGACCACTCATAGAAGGAGACCACATATTTTTTACTAAAGACTAAGTTTGACATGTTTACATCTGCCATACAATTATTGCAAATGACACACTGGGCTGGTTGTGAATTTTTTCCGTCTTAGTCATTGCTCTTAACACACAGCTGTATTGTTAGCATGTCCACATTTTGTCTTTCTACCAGATCATTGTCTCTATTACTTACTTTATTAATGTATGAGCTTTTAATACAAAAGTAACATCAACAGAGATATAAAGGTGATTTTCAGCTGATAAACAACCACTTGGCAAAAAGGATCCATGTAAAAGCAATAATTATTTAAATTGGAGCTAATGCTGGTTACTTAGTGTTTGTGAACACTACGTCCATTAGTAAAATATTTGAAAAAGAGAATAATGCTTTTTCAGTAAGGAACAGCTGCTGACAGGGAGATAGATCACCTCAGCTCATCGATTCTCATGGGTCTGTGTTAATACAGCAAGTAGATCAACATAAGCATTGTACAGCTTTTTTTCCCCTGCAAAACAAGGTGAAAATTAATTAGAATAACATGTTTTCTGAGCTTTACTGCAAATTTCTTGTTTGATGATGATAATTATGATTATTAAATTAGTTATAGTAGTTCCCATATATGGTACCAGAAACTAGAACTCTAGCGTGCCAGACATCGCAAAAATAAGAATCATACAACAAGAAGTAAAGGTTGCTTACAGAAGGGGGCTGGCTTCACATTCTCAGCTGGAACTTCAAGGAGAGATTCTTGTAACTTCATATACCTGGTCACATCAAACTGATCTATTAAAGGTGGTCTCAGCAGCATGTCATAAGAACATCATTGTCTTGCAGACTTTCATTAAAAGTTAAAAAATGCATCAGGGCTATAAAAACTATCTTATACTTTAACACTGCATAAATCTGAGTGGGTAAACAGCAATTTTACCTGGGCTACTGAATGACACACAAAAATTCTCATAAAATATAATTTTATCACTGTGCTAAAATCTGTAGGCTTATGTTTGAACAGGAAGATTAGGATAAAAAAATAATCTCACTCTTGCTATTTCTTACCTTGTGAGTGCTTGTTTTGTTTGTTTAATGTGTTCTGTATGTGTTTTGAAGGAATTTTCCAGATTGTAAAAGTGCAAAAATAGATATTCCAATAAATATCACCATATTAACATCAAAATACTCAGGAACTTTAGGTCCTATATGTGAACCTTCCTTGTTTATGAGGTAACTGAAACTGGGAACAGGTTGGCATGCAGTAGAAAAGGGAGGAAGCACACTAGAAAATCATCTGGAAGTTAACCAATATATCTATGTATCTATATATCTATATATCTATATATCATCTATATATCTATATGTCTATACAATCTATATTTTCTATAGGGGTTTGCCAAAAACAAATCATGTCAGACTAATCTAATTGATTCTTTCTATTCCAGGTTAACAGACTCATGTAGATAAGAAACTGTAGACTTTTGGCAATCTTCAATAATGTTCTAGTAAACAACCAAAATAAACATTTTCTAGAAGAAACTGTTTAAGGTCAGAGTGAAATGGGTCAGAAAATTAAATTTGGATAGAAGGTGTCAATTTTTCACTGTCAAAGTGGAAAAGTTCAAAGACAAAGGTATTCAGTTGCATACAGAAAGAGTAAGAGACACCTGACTAAGAAAAAGACCCAGGGTGTAGTTGCACGTGTGCTATTGATGTCCAGTTCTTAGAAGTAATATCATACAGAGACGTATAAATGAAAATATGGCTCCTAAAATTGGTAAAAATTGATAAACTCTTATCCGGAGTACCATGGGTATGGTACTTCAAGAAAGACTAGACCTATTTGAATCCAGAGGAAAATAGCAAATGTGGTAAAGGTCTTAAATACATGACTTACTAAGATTAACCCATTCTGTGTGATTCCTGGAATCTTCATAATCTACCATTTTCCTGTTTACTCTTCGTTTTCCTTACTGGGATTCCAGTTCCCTTCATTATCCACCTTCAGGCAATTTTCCTCACCTCTGCCTTTGCCTTCTTTTCCTCCAGGCTATACATTCAATAATTTCTTTCCTGTTCTCTCTTTTCATTCTTGTCTCATCTATATTTGGTTATTATAGACAGCCACACAGATTTTTCCTGGGTACCTGTAACTAACCAGAGTTACTGAAAACGGAAGAGAGAGGTGGTCAACACAAGATATAGAGACTTAGTAAAAATAAAATCTCAGGGCTTGTGAAATCTCTTGACTGTTTCAGTAAATAAATCACTATAAAGAATCTACTAGGAAATTACCATGTAATTGGTAACACAATTTGTAAAGATCTTATAGAATCAAAAAAATATTCACTCCTCACTTCCATATTTCCAGTCCCTGCTTACACGGTATATATTTCTTGCAGAAAAAGTCTGATCATATTTTTACACGTCAAAGAAAAAAAAAAAATTAAATTCAGCCTGAGACAGATACCTGGCATAAAAAACCTTGACTCAAACAATTTAAGTTTAGCAACTTTGTAAATAACTGAAAGCAAATCCATATAATTGAAAGTCTTGAGCAATCTTAGTAAAAAGCATTTGATGTCATAAGTGCTACATATAATAATTTTTCCTTAATGTGGCTCTATCCTATCCTTCAATTCTCCAGCTGGAGGTTCATTTCACAGATATCTCTGTCATTCTGAATAAAGCCCAACGACAAGAATTTTGTGAGGACAGTGGGTGTTTATAAACAGAAGCTCAGGGAATAACCATGATAAGAGCATTCTCTTTTCATCTCTGATGTTATAAGAATTCTTTTTTTATTTCTGCCCCAAAAGACTTTTTTTTTTGTAAGTTGAAAAGTCTATTATTTTTCAATGATGATCTGCTGCTGTATTCCTAACAAAACAACACTAAAAATGATGTGCCTTTCTGACACATGGAGAAGAATAATTATTACAGATATTGTACAGACATTAATGCAGTGAAGAAAATAAGCTGTCTTCTCTGGTGCATAAGAGTCTGTGCAGGCACAATTAAAACTGTGTGACTTTATTACTCTGCTTCTCCTGGTGCTGCACAACAGAGAATCAGTACAGCTGTGGAGTGGTTTGCTTTCTGTCTCTGGGTGCATATTCAGGGTGAGCTTTGAGCTTTGTGTTCTGAGCAATGGAAATAAGACTGCAAAATTTCTAGTAACATTTCTATCTTGACTAAACGGTGCTACTTTTCTTCTTATTTGCTGCTCAGACTAAAAAATTTTGTCTTGTTTGTACTCCCATTCTTGCCTTGCTTTGACAATTTTAATCTTTATAAACTGTACCTTATATAGTCCTAACTACAACACTACATGCATCACATACAAAGATCAAACTCTAAAATGTATTTTTGACAATTTCTGTTAAAATGTCATATAGATATTAGATAATCCCTGTAAATCTATTGCAACTTTTACCAAGGTCAATATTTAGTTTCTTGCCATCACGTTCAATAAATTGAGTAATACTCTCTTCCCTACATGTTGACTGCCATTCCTTCTTTCTTTATTGCTGCCTTACAATTCAACTCATGTAAATATACCGTCTTGCAATGCTAGAAATAATTGTGTCTAATGTGAAAGGCACACAGTTCTAAGTCACACATGAATATAAGGAGTTTTTGACTCTTTATGGCCCAAGGATGTCTACATCCATCTCCAGCATCTGTGGGAAGAGGCCAGAAACCCATACTTTTCCAGGAGGTGACATTCTCACCTTAAGACAGAAGTTGAACTTTATAGGCTCAGAATAGCACTCTCAGAAGTGCCTGGGTCCTATTTCTAAAAGTGATCCATGGAGATATTCTGTTGTCTGAATTACCAAGACAGGGCTGAGAATGATACATTAAAATTGTTCATACCCTTTAATAAGGCAGTAGTAAACATCCTTGAGACAAATTGGAAGGTTTAAGAAGATGGTATTGATGCGTCATGAACTCATCAGCAGGATCTACAGCTCTGTAAATTGTCATACTACAAAAAATGGCACCAGGCTCAATCCTTTACTCCATATGCAAGAAACTCAATGAGCATAGGGGTCTTAATGGATCTTCTGTAGACAGTTTTTCCTATAATGTAAAAAAACCACTTGCAAGAAAACTAAAGTTTGACTGAATATTCTTGAGGATCTTCTGAGACCGTAGAATGAACTACAACAAAGACAAAAATCCTAGACAGAATTCTCTTTCTCCAAAGAAAAGGCACCTTTCTTTAACTTTTGTTGGTGATGTTTTTTTGGTGGTTTTCATTTGATTGATTGTTTTGTTTTGTTTGTTTGATTTTGGTTTTTTCCCTTTACTGGATATTCATTGCAACAAACTTGCATAAAGCAATAACAATATTAACCCAAGCTGGGCATTTTTCCACCTGGAAGGAGAAAAAAAATGATATATTTCTGGTGGTTTCTTCCCATTTTACAATCCTCCTGGAGAGTGCCCGTCTGTTCTGATGAGTGCTATAAAGCCTGAGTAAAGCAGAATAAGAAAAGAACTTAATCACCTAGGAAAATAAGGTTAAATTCCATCAACTGCCACTAATAACTAGTAAATATTGTCAATAGTTCCCTTGTTGCTCAGGTGTCAAGCAATTAACACGGGTCTGTTGGACTCACAGGTTATCTAAAAGCCTCTCCTTCACAGTTTTACTCTCAGTAGAACCCTTAGTATTATTTGTTCATTTATGATCCTTTTCCCCTCTCCAATGGATCATTTATGAGCACTACAAATAAAAGAACTCACGTAAATGCACAGTGCATGGCAGCTTTTGAATATTTGATGCAGGCAACCTTCTAGAATATTGAAATGGGTACTAGAAATTTAAAACTACAAGTGAGGTCCAGAGAACAGAATAATGGTCAAGATTCTTATATCTTCTCCCAACGGTTTCAGCCAGGCTATAAAATATATGTTGTTTGAGGTTTGTATGGCTATATATTTGTGAAATACTCTTCTTAAAGGGTAGTGAGACATTAGTTTGTAAGCTCTTAGCAGCTATTAATCTTGGACTGAAGTTCAAGACCACTGTTGTTGAACAACAGCAGGAAGAAATCTCATTTTTCTCACCCTGCAGTTTTGCAAATAACATCCATAGGATTAATATTGCAATACATAGCAAGGGCGGTAGGGATGCAAAGAGACACCCACAAAATGGAAGAGAAATAAAAGAACTTTACAAAACAATGCAAGAAATGGGATCTCCACATTGTATAATTCACAAATATTCTTTATTTTTGCAGGGAAGGGGAGAGGGAGGAAACAAGGCTTGGTTAATCTACTACTGACATTTTGCTTTTAAGAACTAAAATACTGAGACTTGGGAACATGACAAACTGATCATTTTGCTTGTGACATGTACAGTATGGAGATAGTAGACTATCAAATTGACAAAAATTCTGGCTAATCAGTATACACAATTTTGGAAAGTTAAACAACTATTGTATGTTACTTCTATTTCTAAAAATACATGAATAGCAAAATTTCAAATCAGCAACCATTTTTAAGAAAGTTTACATAGCTCTGAATTAGTTGTTCCATGCTTGGAGTATTTGCTTTATTTTGTGCAAGTGAAATTATTGTTTCATAGGTTTTTGCTTGATTATTTGTTTACCTCAAGAAATTTGGTCCTTGGTGCATTGTCCTTTCAGTTCAAATTGAACTCAAGATACAAGGTTACTCAGTCTTTCTGACAGAAAGATTTATGTCTGTATAGAAAATGCCACAGTGAATATCCAATCTGAAAGCTGTTGCTGATAGTGAAGAAGGTAAATTAATCACACTTCTGCAATGATGAAATTATGGTTCTTTTCTTAAGGTGATCTTATTACAAACAGTCATCAGCCTCCTGAAAATGCAAATTGACATTTTTGATAGCTAAATGGTCATGTCATAATCACAATGCTATAAACAAACATCAAAAGGAAAGAAGCACTCCAGCAAATCATCCTAATAACAGTCATTAAGGTTCTTATAAAACTGACCTTGGAAGATAAAAAACAGCTCTCAAATATTTGAAAAGCTGGTGTAAAAATAAGAATGCATGTTTTTATGATCTGTGCCATAGGTTCATGCTGAAATAGATGGCTTATACTGCTAGCTAGTTTTATATCTGGCACTATAAAATATATAATTATAAAAAACATATAATTAAGTAAAATCTTATCAGCTGTAAACATATACATGTTAAGAACAAATAATATGAATTTCATCTACATATTACAGCACTATTATTTGTACTCTTTTTTACAAACACCTATACCTCAAGGCATCCTAAGTTTAGTACTAAGTGAGTAATGTCTTTAATTATTGTTGAAGAATCAGCAGTTTCACAGTCCTCTAGATGAGAAACGATATGTTTAGTAAAGTGTCTGAAGAGATTGGGTTTATACCACGACTGACAGATTTTCTTAAGTTGTAAGTTTTAGATTTGTTAGGGATGTTGAAACCTAAATCCCATGCCAAAATCTTTATTTTATGATGTGTTTTCTGTATTAAACAATAACCAAAACTGTTGCCCCCTGTCATAATTCTTCAGGCCCTGGTGAGAATGACTCTCTCAATCTATCTTCTTTACCCATTTGTATATTGAAAGGCCGCAACAAGATTTCCATAGCAGGTGCACAGAACATGAGTGCACACAGCATTTTCTGGAGGGAATTCATCTTAAGCAGTACTTAAGCACTGCTTCTTAAAATGTCTTCAATTTCTGTGCTACTGTGGGCTAACCCAGGCCAGCAGCTCAGCACAACCCAGCTGCTTGCTCACTCTTCATAGTAGGTTGAGGGTAGAAGTGAGAAAACTTGTGGGTTCAGATAGAATTTTAATCAGTAAGCCAATGCAGGCTTACCTGGCAGGCAGGCAGATGTTTATATATTTCCAGGAAAGCAGGGCACCATCCTTAATAACAGTTACTTGGGAAGACATATGCCGTCACTTCTAACACCTTCCCCCTTCATCCTTCTTTGCAGAAGTTATTGCTAAGCATGATATCATATACTATGGAATATCCCTCTGGTGGGTTGGGGTCAGCTGTCCCTGCTGTAGCCCATCCCAAATTCTTGTGCACCCCCAGCCTACATGCTGACAAGTCAGTGAGAAGCTAAAAAAAAGGGGCCTTGATGATGTTTAAGTACTGCTCAGCAATAGCTAAAACATCAGTGAGTTATCGATACTATTTCGGTGAAAAATCATAGCCCCATATAACTGTGAAGAGTTACTACTCTGTCCCAAACAAAACCAGTATACTTAGTCGCATAGGGTATGAGAGTAGAGGGCACTAGTCTAATAATTTACTTTAACTGCTCCCTTTCAGTGTGCTTGTGTTAAAAAATCCAACTTCATGTTGTTGGCACCATGTGCAGTTCCTTTTTCATAATTATTGTGGTCACATAACCTCTCCTTGCACTTTTTGAACATACGGCAGCTTTTGCAGGCTTGTACCTTGTGCTTTATGTACTTTCTGCGCATTTTGAATAATTATGCAAAGTGTTATAACTACACAATCATTGTTGCTCTTATCTTGAAACTTCTATGCTAAAAATTGTGTGAAAAAAGATACTACTTGCATGGCCTTTAGATGATGTAGTCTGGTCTGCTATTTCACCATCAGCATTCAAATTTGTAAGTGCTACTACAACTTCTGGCATTATTTTACAGAATCGTAGAATTATTTGGGTGTGAAGAGATCTTGAATTTTGCTGAGTTCCAATGCTCCTACTGTAACCAGGGACACCTTCCCACCTTCACACCACGGTAGTCTATAATTTATTTTTTTTTACCCTTCACTTGCAAATTCCATGCGTACTTACAAGATGCATCAGGATCTTTCTCTAAACTGTTTGTAAACTTCCATGTTATCAACATTGCTTTCTCATATACTATAAATGCCATCAGACCTAGTGTAGTTTTCTAGAATCTTAACTATTACATTTATCATTTTGCCTTGAAATTTCAGCATATGCTAATACTGTATAATTTACACTAATAGGACCACATTTTAAAATGTGAACTCTGGTAGCTGCAAAATCTGAAACTCTATATGCAGAAAATCTGCATAAGCAGTTCACTGATACCCCTCTGAAAATCAATGTGCAAAGACTTGGGTGATTATTTGCAGATAAATATGCATAAACTGAATACAAATATTAAACATGGAACTCAATCTCGAAAAAATTCTTGCTCACTGATGAGAAATAAGCTTGCAATTTGGAACAGTTTATGCGAATTCCTTCCCCGTGTCAAAGCATACAGCCTCTGTGGCTTCGGATCATAGCACGGAAGAGACATCAGCTTCAAAGGACTCTGAAAAGACTGGATTAGCACATTAGGAAAATCAATACCACCCACCCACATCATGTCCCAGATAATACAGGAGAACTGGGAAGAGGGAGAAGGCACTCATCTGATGTGATAAAATTATAAACCTCTGCGGTGGGCTGACCTTGGCTGACTGCCAGGCTCCCACGCAGGTGCTTTCTCACTTTCCCTCCTGAGCAGGCCAGAGGGGTGAAAATTAGATGGAAAACTTGGGGGTTGAATTGTAGACAGGGAGATCACTCACCAATCACTATCAGAGGCAGAGCAGACTTGGCTTGCAGAATATTAATTTAGGTTATTACTAATTTAAAAAAAATAAAATAAAGTAGGATAGAGAGAAATAGATGAAACTAATCTCACTTTACCCTGCATTTTCTACCCAGGTCCAACTTCACTCCTTTGTTCCAAAATCTTCTACCTCTTCCTCACTCTACTAGTAGTACAGGGAAGACAGGGAGTGGGGACTGTGGTCAGTTCATAACATTTTGTCTGTGCCACTTCTTCCTCTTCACACTCTTCCCTTGCTCCAGCATGGGCTCACTCCCACAGGATAAAGTCCTTCACAAACTGCTCCATCAAGCAGTTCTTCACGAACTGCTCTAGTGTCCATATGTCACAGTTACTATTAGAAAACCTTCTCCATGTGGTCTCCCCTCCACTGACTACAGCTCTTGATGAGAGTCTGCTCCTACATGGTCTCTTCCTAAACTGGAACTTCCTTCAGGACAGGTCCACCTTCTCTGGTGTGGGGTCGTCCACAGGCTGCAGAAAGACAACCATGGTATCTCCAACAGGCTACAGGGAAATGTCTGCTCTAGTGCCTGGAGTGCCTCATCACCTTCCTCTTCATTGCTTTTGGGGTCTGCAGAGCTTTTTCTCTTGCATTTTTCTCACAGCTATGCACAGTGGTTTTTTGTCTTTTCTCATATATGTTTTCCCCAAGGTGCTGCCACCATGCCTAATAGACTAAGTTTTGGCTAGAAACAGGTCCGTTTTGGAATCAGCTAAGCAGGGTTGCTCTCAACCTGTTCATCCCCCAGCCTGAATCAATACACGGTGTGCCCTGACCCAAGTGCAGCGTCTTGCACTTGGTCTTATTAAACCTCATGAGATCCTCATGGGCCCATTTCCTGATCTTGTCTGGGTCCCTCTGGCCAACTTGAACCCAGACACATTTCATATATAAGATCACCATAAAATCCTGTTTTAAGGTCAGTACAGTGAGAGCTTTGCCCATGAAAATAAAACAATAGCTGATCACGTTTTTCTGCTCAGCTTTTAACTCCAGTTTTCTGTGCAAACTTTCCTAATGTAATTTTTAATTGCTGGAAGACTGATTAAACTGGAATTAAGTGTAACATAATGTTGTGGTTTAGGAATAGTGCTCCCCAATTTAGTCCTCCCACCGAGACTTTCCAAACCACACTGGTTCTTGCTTGGTCCCCCTTCTGCTCCCCAATATAGCGAGCTAGAGAGAAGAATTGCAGGCCCAAGAGGCAAAGATCACAGGCTGAGAGAAAAACAATTTACTGGAAACAGCAATGAGATAAGAAAACAAACAGTAACAGCAACAATATTAATAACAAAACTCTACAAAAGAGAGACAGTGATCCATATGACAAAATGCTCACCGTGGGACTTGACCTGACCAGACCTCAGCCAAGTTAGCTACCCCAACCAGAAGAAACCTCTTCTTCCTGGAAGAAACTCCCTTCCCCTTACCCCTGTCAATGAGGTGAGGTGGTACAGAACAACCTTCAGGTCTTAGCTGTGCCCCCTCCTGGCTACAGCAAAAATTGACCCTGTCCTGGCTGGAAACAGGATATATAAACAGAGGAAGGGAGAGCAAGATGGTAGCCAAGAGTTTGTTCAACTCTTGTAAAGGGAGCTGAAAATAATTTAACTTTGCTTCAGTGCAGATGTGGAAACTGGTCTGAAATAGATACTTCACCAGACTCTAATTAGAAAAGAATAAATGGAAGTAATCATGGTCATTGTTGAAAAGGAATGTTCTTATTGATAACAATATCATTTGTAGCTGCTTTCAAAGTAAAGCATATTTAAATGGCTAATTAGAACATCCAAATGAGCAGTTTTAGAGTGAAAAGCCTTTCCTTCCTGTAGACACATTTCTCAGGGATGTCTTTAATGCCAACTATTCTTCAGAGAATTCATGTTTAAACAGATAGATAATTAATGATCTGTCTAAATATTCCTGATTTTTGTTATGTTTAGCTTTTGATTAGCTTTAATCCTTATCTTTGGTTCGTGTCTGTATTTAATACCCTGCAGAACTCTCCTGAAATGCCTTTCTAAATTGTATCTGTGCAAATACTGCAACATAGTGAGTACAAGTAATTAATTGAATTTAGAATAATTCTCTTCAACCATTTTATCCTTTCAATACAAACATTTAAATAACTGTGTTTTCACTTACATACTTTTTTTCCCTGAATAGCTTTTTGTACAATTAAGTATCCTCTTACGCAAACGTAAATGTTTGCATTAGTTTTACCACTGGTTCTTCCATATCATCTGGTATTCTAATTCTCCACATTTTATTAGGCATCAGAAATAACAACAACAAAACACACATGAGAAATTAGACAGAACAAGACATGTAACAAAATTAGTTCAAAACAGACTACAAGTGGTAATATGCTTCCTCAAACTGTTTATAGTTTATATAAACAAAGTTGTTACTTAGACTATTTATGTAATAAAACAACATATTTGTGAAAACATAACATTATATAAGCATATAAAAATTATAAATTTATTAGACTTTATTTGTAGTGAATAAATACAGTTTCTCTGCTACAGTACTTGGCATGTAGCTCTTTATATCAAAAGAGCTGTGAAAATGGAACTAGAACAAAGTATTTAAATAATTTGTTTTGCTCTAATTTTTGCTTTTTTTCTATCTTCAGTTATTAACTGCACTGACGGTTTTGCTGGATGGGAGTATTCAAACAATTTAGTTTTAGTCATCCAAATTCCCTTTAGCATGATTAACAAAGGGGCTCACTGAACAGCCAGTGGTCCCCTTATGAACAGATGGCAGAAACTGATGCTGTTAGCATCAGATCACCCATTAAACTCTGGTGAGGCTGCAGGGGCTAATTCTGTATCCATCCCTGTAGAGTATTACTTCTCAATGCACTGATTTAACTATGCATGAGAAAACTGAAAGCAACTGCAAGAAAGGTTACTTCCCCCTCACACTTTGATCATTTGAGCTTCAGATATGCTAAAAGGCTGTATCATCCATTGGTAGAAGTGAAGAATTCAGTCAATCTAAGAACTTAAAAAGGAGACCTGTACCTAGCATTCTTTTAAAGGATGAAATAAATATATCATCATGCAGAGGAAAGAAGTTTTGATGTTGAACAGTATATTTAGACATAGTTGAACTCCTCTACCTCTTTTCCAGTAGAGAAGACAGACTAGGACCTTAATTGTAAAGATAAAATTGTGCTGTAGAGCCCACTGCCAAGGCCTGTGATTAGAAAATGAAATAATTTCTTGTTGACTTTTTCCAGACTATTTTACTATTATTTATGCATGGTTCTATGCTTTGAGTTACATGTTTTCTCTCAATGATTATTTCTACAATGCAGAATGTGTAAAATCCTTCTGCCAGGGAACAGGTCCGCAGTAAGTTAATCATGCACATTATACTGCAGTTACACTATGACCCTATCTGCTTTTCCACCTTGTCAAATGTGATTTAAAATTTCACCTTACACTTACCAGTAGTTGGGCTTGATTTCCTGGTGAAAGTTTTATTCGTATCTGGTCATTCCCTGAAGTAAGTAGCTACATATTTGTTTAATGCATCCTTGGCATATGGATTAGCTCCCAAACTGACAAGCTCTTTAGCACTTATGGCCTGGATTTCAGAATTCATTGCCAAAAATATATCAAAACATTTTCTCCTTCTTATCACGAGGAGGAAATGCTGATTCCTCAAGATGCATTTATATTGGCTTTTGCTGCATATTCTTGCTATATTTTCAAATAAGATATTTTATCAAACAGTATATTGTCTAATTTAGCTTTGACAGCATCTATAATGAAAAATCATGGCAGATACCTTGAAAGGAACAGGCTGTATTGTAGAGATCTTTCACACAATATGCTGTGTACTATGGCATGCATACCACTAAATTATGAACAACCTATAAGCATGTGACTGAAATAGAAAAGATTTATAAAAATTCCTTTAGAGAAGCAAGTGTGAATGAAGACAGTGAAGGAAATTTTGCCACATTGAACAGAGACTGTGGTTCACATGTAGGTTAAAATGGGAATTGGTTCTCACAAGTACAGAGGATGTATTTGATTCTATAGCCATATCTTATGGAAATCTTCTGCAGGAAGCCAGGATGGGAAATAGTTACCACTCAAGATATTTATTACAGAAATTAATTTCTGGTGTAAGCCTTCAAGCATATATTGAAGAAACTGTTTTACATAGGCTTATTGAGGTCAAGTGCGGATGGCTTCTAGAAGAAATCTTCATGACAGTACTGTGTGCTTTCAGAACCGCTATAAGCAATCCTGTAGGAACAGGATAAATCGGATAGCATTAACAAAAGTAGAGCTTCTTTCTGCAAGACTCTAAGTACTTCAAGGTGCTTGTAACCTGTAGGCCACCCAGTCTGCTAATGTCTGTACCAAGAAGGCAATGGGGCCAGGTTGTCATTTGTTCTTGACCTGTGTGCTTTGTCTCCTTTGCATAGAAAAGAGGAAATGGGAGCAGAAAGCACAGAGAGGAAGATTATGAGAACAGTGCATGCTCATATCCTGTCCTGTTGTGGAACTGGGACACAACTGAGAAGACTTCAGGTCAAAGGCCTTGTCAGCATAAATCTCTTTGTGAAACTGAGGGAACTCTGGAGAACCGTATAATTTAGAGGTGGCTCCAAATATCTTATTCAGGCACACATATTATTCAACCAACTGGTTTGCTGCTGAATGAAAAGTCCTTATGCCTCAGAACATCCAGAAGTTTCCACAGTGGTGCTGTTTAGCTGCTTCAGGTGTTACAGAATCTTTTGGGAAGGTGTTCTTTTGATTCCATTGCTGTAGGTATGTCCTCAAAAAGTCTCAATCCATGTGACAGCTACGAAACCTAAAAGTTTTAGAATGATGTGTGTGTCCTCATCAGCCAGTGGTTATTTTATTATCCCAGCATGTGTAAGACCCCAGTTCAAACCTTTACCTTGTTTGATATCTGAAACCACCAGTTCAATCTGCCACATGGTGCTAACCCAGATAATGGCACGTTGTTTCTCATCACAATGTCATTTGTTGCTCTGATATGCCTTTGCATTTTCACTGCTTAAGGGTCTTTAATGTGCAGAAATTCTATTTATTTGTACTAGCAAGACAGTCCTTCCTGATTAAAATGGATAGGACATTTCTGTGGATATATGGCATCTAATCTAAGTCTCTGTTTTGAAAAAAGAAGTATTCATGTGCACAAAATGGATCAGTTTAAACACAGATTTTCTGCATGCACCCTCTTGGAAGGTTTAACATCATTAACAGATTTTGAAAGGGAATGTGAATCTTAGTGTTTCCCTAAAACATCTCCTCCTTATGAGTTTATTAGAGTCTTTTTCCATTTGACCACCTCAGTAAATGCCTGCCTTGGATATGCTTCTCTTGTTATGCCTCACAGCTCAGGCATCTTTCAGTATTGCAAATTTTTTTGCTTAGTCCAGTCAAAGTCCGCAGTCCTCTGCACTTATAAAACACATTGACACTACAGCTGTAAATTCACTTTAAACGTATAATTGTCTGTTCCTGAAAAATTTCTGCTTTAACAGGATGTTAACTCTTTGATGTGACTAAATGCACAAAACTTTCTCATTTGTTGAGAATGCTGTCATCAGATTGCAGAATGAGAGAATCTCAAAATATATGAGTTGGAAAGGAGCCAGAAAGATCATCAAGTCCACCTCCAGGCCCTGCACAGCACCATCCTCAAGAACCACACTATGTGCCTGAAAGCATTATCCAAATGCTTCTTGAACTCTGTCAAGGTTTGGTGCTGTGACCAAACTTCCCTGGGGAGCTGTGCCAGTGCCCAGCCATCCTCGGGGTGAAGAACATTTTCCTAGTACCCAACCTAAACTTCTCTTGGCAGAACTTCCGGCCATTCCCTCAGGTCCTGTCACCGGTAATCACCAGTAAGTTTTCACTGTCTATTTGTCTGTATGCTCATCACTCATCAGTAGTCAAAGCGAATTTAGTCAAGTAAGAATGTTGAAATAGGCTTCAGTGATAGGATATCTTTGGTTCCAATTTGTGAAGCTGCAATCCTTATCTGTAAGGCTTTTTAGTCTGCTTCTCATAATTCTGCTTTTCATCCTATTTCTCTTCACAAATGCTTTCTACCACCTAGACTATAAACATCAACAGTTCAGGCATTTTTTAGAAGTATAAATTTACCATATCATATGAGCAAGATAATATAAAGCTGAAAACATCAACAGAAGGATTTATTTACCTTTATTTACAGATTACAGGAGCATCCATCTAGACTTGTGCCCCTTTTTAGAGTTAAGCATGATAATCACAGAATTCATATTAAACTACTGAAACCTATTACCATACTGTTGTGGTTTAAATCTAGCTGGAAATTAAGCTCCATGTAGTCACTGCCCTCCACCCACCGCCTTGGGTGAGAGAGAGACATAAGGCAGAGATTCTGAGTTAAGAAAAACTTACTGGAAACAGCAATGAGATAAGAAAACAAACAGTAACAGCAGCAATACGAATTACGACAGTGTATAAAAGAGGGTGATTGCATGCAAAAATTCTCAGAGTCTAGTCCTCCATCACCAAACTGCCACCACATGGCTCTGTTCACTGCTTGCTTCCCCAGAAAAAGGAACAAAATGACCACGACTCCTCCAGGCAGCACCTTTTTCTTCCACCCAAAGCCATGGCCCTTCTTTGCAGAACTGACAGTCCCCTACCTCTGTCCCTCTGCCATGAGTGTGTGGTATTGAATAACAACCTAGGCATGCCCACATGGTTCCGAGCTCTGTCCCTTCACAGCAACAGTGAGAAAATTAACTCTGTCTTGGCCAAAACCAGGACACACACTCAGAATTTTAAAAGGACATGGATTCTGAAATTCAAATATGCCACACAAAATAAAGAATTCCTCTAAATTTTCATTTCCTACCTCCATAAATGTTCATGAAATCAATTGATGAGCTAACATATCTAGTCACTCTTCCTCATCAAGGCACACAGCAAAAGCATTTCTCTTGCAAATTGAATCACTGTACTATTAAAGTTCTTATTGATACAAAATAAGTGCATAGGAGACAAGCAGCCTCAGTTTCATAACTGAACAGAAAAATCACAAAGATGTTGAATGTATCTTTTGAGAAGAAAAGTTAAAGATTCTACCAGAAAATACAAGCTGGTGTTTCTGTGTCTCATTCGAGTCTTGTTCATGACGCCTACATTTACCTCCAGAATATAGATGGAATGAACATACAGGTAACAGGATTGGGTTGTTCTCTAGCATTTTTGAACTATTCTGTTAAAAGCTGTCAGTCAAAAATCTGACAGAGATGTTTTCAGCATTTCAAAATGTACAGAAAGTATGGGAGGTAGTGCCACTGAATCTGTGGAAGTGAGATGCTTTTCTGTTAAATATTTACTGGTCCCGATAACATTATGAAAAAGGTTTCAGTATAGCATTTGCAGAGAACAGCTCTGTTATTCCCTGCTTCCACCCCCACAAATTATCAAAGTACATATAAGGATATAAGGATATTCACAAACTTTTACTGGTGGAAGCTTTACACCATTAAAGACAATGCTATTAACATCCTTCAGTCTAAGAGTGCACTCTTCTTCTTTAGAGCTTCATCTAATGTGCATTGCTGTTAGGCAATAGCAAAAGTGAGGTGTCAGATGTCCATGTCTTTTCCCCAGCACGAATGACATTTTGATAGAAATGGTCAGCAACTCATTTTAGGTCAGGAGAAGAACAGCCATGTGTGCTGCATTTGCAGAAGTGCTTTAGTCTTGTGAAACACAGCCTTAGTTTGTCTATCTTGCTTGTCTCTGATCTGTTCAGGCAGTCTGCTTGTTGCTCTACTACTTCATTTTAAATGTAACAGTCATAGTTTTCGATATTTAAACCTACATGTTGTTCACAGCCAGCCTCTTTCATGAATTCATACAGGCCTCCAAGCTACTTAAAAATCTGTGCTGTAAATAAGAACTCAGAATCAAAACTACAAATGCTACCTGCAGTCTGCATTGTGGCCTGGTATGCCTTTTCAATTCTAACAGAAAACAAATGGTGACCACACACACCAGTTCCAACCTGATAATATACTTCCACAGTGTGATAAGAAAACTTGGAAATTTGCATTTGAATACATATTTGCTGAATCTTTCCTGGTCCAGCAAAATTCAAATAACTTTTTGGAACTGAAACAATGATGAACCACATGGGGAAAACACTGGTCTTTCCAGACACCGTCACTTTGGCTGAGTTTCCTTTGGGATTTTCACCAGGAAGAGCGGCTTACCTGTACAGAGGAGAAAAAGACTAGCATTATTTCACAAAAACATTCATCAATATGCAGCCTTTATCTTAGTGTTTCAAAGTGTTTAAAACATCTGAGGTGCCCATAGGTAAAATATATGTTAAAATGCTGGACTGAGAAGACTGACATATAGTTATAAGGAACTGAACAGCAACAGAAGATACCATTTCCACCTACCCACTGGTTTTATACAGAATTTGCAGTCACAAGAAACCACTGGTGCCATATTAGCACTCAGCACCGAGAAATTATTTCCAAGCAGGGTTGTCCAACTGTGGTTTCCAAAAGATATTGACAAAAGGAGTTACATAAAATAAAATCTTCTGAATGAATCTAAATGAAACTTCTCCACAGTTTCAAAAAATTTAATTTACTTAGGTTTTAACTGGAAATATTGTTTTGTGTTTGGATCAATAAATGGTTAAACAATTAAAAAAATACTGAAAGTGTAATATTTTTGTACTAACTTGACTGTCTAAGTTGCTAAAAGGAGATTCTTCTACTGACAGTTTTCTTCCAGTTCTAAAGCATCAATGTAGAAAAGCTAGACGTTTTGAAAAAATATTTTAATATATAGCTTAATGAGAAGATTATAACCAAGCTCTTCAGACTTTAGAAGCTAACTCCTCAGGAAGTGATGGAGAACACTTTTCCCCCTATCTGGACATTTTCTGTAATTTAACCTTCTGCAATTTTCAACTTTTTCCCATCCTTTACTGTAGGTATTTATAGATACATTCACATTCATCACAACTTTCATTTCTAATATAAAACTACTCTTTTTACTGCATTGCTAGAATTCTTAATATTTCAATATCTTTTTTCCTCTTATTTTTATTCCCTGACAGGTATCCTATCTGCTGCATGCAATTGTTATCACCCCTTAGTTTAGCAATCTGCCTCCTGATTCTGATGAATATTTTTCCCATGGAAAGGTGTAAAAGCTATAAGGCCTCACAGAAAAGAGAAAGAAGCAGTCCATTTTTATTAGTAAACCATCATCATCTTTACAATTTCTTATAAAACAGCCCTTTTCTATATGAGAATTTTGCACATTATTTTCAAAGAGTGTTTTCCTCAACAGATATTGAGTGTGAAATAATGACACACTTCTTTTATTATAATCAATGAAAAGAGAGGGAGCAGTGAGATTTGACATGTACTACTAATTTTTATATTGCCAGTCTGCAGCAATGCTAGAGCTGGAGACTCCAGGAAGAGCTAGGTGTTATTGTAGTAAAATAAAACCCAGATATTCGCTTTGCATTTCTTTTGTCTTCTCAGCTAGAGTATCAAAGGACTTGTGTTCAGTCTGCAGTTTTCAGCAAATCATTTGCACAACACTGTTAACCAGCAGATACACTGTGACAATCTCTAAAATCTTATTTTCAGCAAAACACATTTTGTTCCCCTCCACATGCAAACATTTCCACATATGCTTCTGCTGTCACATTTACAAAAGATATAAATTAATGTAAAATTACCATATGTTCCTGACAGGAGGGAATCCTTCCTAGTAACTTTTCACTAGATTTTCAATTTTTGATACTAAAATCCAAATAACATATATCATAAGGAAGAGACATTGTTTTACCTGCTCTTTGGCCTCTCAGATGGTTATTAAGCTCAGAGGTAATCCCTAATAAGCTAGAACAGGGCTCCTTTGTGAATTGGCCATAGCAATAAAATAGGTACATCTGAATATTCCAACACATTGGACCACATTATTCCATTGCCTATGTCTTCAATGCACTGGATCTGAATATTCAGACTTTTTTTCTAGATATACTTTTCTCAAACTTGCATCCTGAAATAAGAAGGAAATTATATAGCAAAACCATTGCATAAGTCCTTAATTCTCAGCAAGGAAATTAAAAATGTGCGTAATAAAAGGTAGAATAATCAATTTCAAGTCCATAAGGGCTATAAACAATTTAAAGACACTACTGAATATCATTACTGAATAAAGTTCTCATTAAGGACTTAGCTGAGCACCTAACAAGCTGCTATCCTGTTAGAAAACTAATAATTTTTAGAAGAATTAAGAAGTCACAAATACCCCATCAATTAATGCTAAACGTGTGTTAGCAGGCAAGTGCTCACTTGCAATTTTGTCTGTACCCTTATGGTATTTATGGCTCTGTGAGGATTCAAGAATACAGTTAACTTGTCTCAAAACACTGACAAAGGGGGGAAGTTCCCATATGATAAGGCATGGGTGGCAAACAGGAAGGTGTTAATTTCAGCCCTACATGGAGGTGAAAGTTTAGGATTAGCACACCAGACAAGATTCGACTGTGCAAACTGTGGGAGAAGTACAGACAGGAATAGGAAGATGCCAGGCCTGATGATGCAGGTCTGGGCAGCCTATCTGGACAAGAATTCCCACCATGGCAAACTGAGAAAAGGAAGCAACTGCTTATACACGTGCCATCCCGAGTTACGGGAATGGAACCTATGCCTCATGGATACCCAGGACTTGGGCTATATTAAAGTTGTACCACCAGAAGAACACCTTGGGACCCCGACCACTGAACAGAGAAGAAGGGCCAGTGGGACACTGCAGGGACCCACGTGGGCTGATATCTTTTGTTTCATCTCTCTCTGCCCCCTCCTCCCTCTCTTCCTCCCCCCACTGCCTTCACCTATGCTATTTCTATGTGTCTCTCTCTACCTCACATTTACTGTTAAGTGAAATCCATTCTATTGACTTCAGCATATGGTCTCATTTGCATCTTAATTCAGGCAGAGGCATCTCTTAACAAGTGTATCCTAACATTATTTCAGTGTATCATAACATTATTGTGGTGTCAGAAGTGGGAAAAAAACAAGCCTGAGCTTCACACTGCAGCCCTCATCAGTGAACAGGCTGAGGCTCAGCTGAGTCTCAGTTTACTCAAATGTAAACCATCTCTGTGTAAACCATGGGGACAATTTACATGTCAGTCCAGTTAATGAAGGGAGCATCAAAGAGAGATACCACTTTCATCATGCAATGCCATCCCCAAGAATAAGGCCCAAACTGTAACAGATTACAGAAGTCACAGGTAGAGAAGCTTACCCAGCAATGCTCACTGGCATTTTCTGAATCTATTCTTGCGGTTCCAGTACGAATCATTCCTTACTCTGCATGAACAATATAAAAGCCTGCTCAGCATTTAACAATTTTTTCTGCATATCTTTTGAAAAAAACAAGATTAGACATGCCATTCCTGCATTTGCTCTGTTCCTGCAGTCCACCTTCCCCATCTTGAGGTCCAGGTAAACAATTTGAAGATAATGTCTTCCATTGGAATTTTTGTTAGTTGCCACTGTCATGGAACCCTGTGTGAAAGCTTTGTCCATGTGCTGCTACTAAACAGAATATAATTATCATATCCTTTCTTCCTATCAGCAGCAGCAGCATCTTCCAGCTTGGTTTGTTGTTCTTCTTACACAAAGCACCCAAAACACAGAGGTGGAAAGACAGAGGGAAAAAACAGCAGCAGTTTTTCACTGGTGAAAGCAAAGGCAAAGGGAAGAAGAGGAGAAAAAAGAACTGCAGTTAGAATTAATGCTAAATGATACTAAACTTTCTGCCTATCTGTACCCTCTGTCTTCCATCCCCCTCAAATCCTGATGCCAGTCATCACTTAGCGAAGTAAATGGTTTATTTATAAACTAGACTAATTTGCTTGCTTAACTTTACTTGTTGCAAGTAATCTTATACCAAGTTGTCCCTCAAACAGTCAGCAGAATCATTTGTCATTCTATAGCCACATACTAAAAGGAAAGGAAGCTAAAACAGAGGAAGATATGACCAGCTCAAACAGAATGGAAAAAGGTGTAGCTTTACTGAGGTCTCTGCACACAAGCCTGCTTACAGCTAGCAAGGCTGGGCTGGGCAACTCTGCTCTTGTTAAAGAAAACATAATAACTCCTGTATTTCTGGGTATAGGAATACTCAGAGATAATTTTCTGTTTCAGACTTCCTCTGAATTGTACTGATCTTTTCCCTTGAAATTCAAAATATTATCATAAAAAGCTTCCTTCTGAAAATAGTATTGCAACATAGAAGTTTCCCTGGTGAATCAGAAATTCAGATGAGAGCATTCATCAGCTAGCTTCACTGTACTATTTTGTTATTAAAACCAACAATACTGGAAAAAAAAATACCCTTGTATGTTAAGTAGGTAAAATAATGACTTAATATTATCATCCCTTTGTAATTATTGATATGAGACTGCTAAATTCTAAGGTGTCTTCATCAAATGTAAAAAATTATATTCTTCATACCAGAAAGGGCTTCCTGGTGACCATTCTGTTGTCTCAGAACTAATTCCAGAAGTCAGACATTCCTTTAATTAACTATACCACTTGGGAATCTGTTCTGCTTCAAAAACATTTCTGATCCCATAAAATGCAGATGATCTTTGTTGATTCTTCTTTTATCTCATTACAACCCAACAGATCTCATCTGAGGCTTCTGTATGGGGCAGTTTTGACTGGACCAAAACAAAGAGAGGGACAAGGTGGCAGCAGTCCATCACTGGCTTTACTACAGCTTGCAGGTACACGCAACTGCCTCCAAACCGCAGTCACCCAGGCTTTAACATCACTTAAAACCACAGCAGGTCCAACAGTCTATGTTGCTGTTGGCCTGTTCTGGCTTCTGTCTAAGGTGATTTTCAGTTTGTTGTTGGCCATTAATGTCTGACTAACCTTTAAGGAGAGACTAACCTTTAAGTTTTCAGTCAGTTATAAGCTGCAGTACTTTTTCTAGACTGTTGGCAGATCTGAAATAGAAGCCACGTAACAATTAATATAACATGGTGATGACACTTCTCCAGGGCATTCCTAAACAGTATATTCAAAGTTCACATTGTTTAATGGAACAATTAATGCAATAGTTCTGACTCTAATATATCTTCACTTGTAAATCATGAAGACATTAACCTTAATAAAGCCAACCTGTTGTCATCCGTCATGCTCATTTGAAGTGCTTGATACCGAAATAACACAATATTTCACAGTATGAAATGTTTGAATGCCCCAGTGAAACCTGATAAATACAACAACCATTTACTGCACTGGGAGTATTTCGTAAAGAACAAAGGCAAGGTGGAAAGATATAAAAAAGAAAATAAGGCCAAAAAACCCCAGGTAATGTTAAACATTAAAAAAATGGAAGGTGCTGATGGTGAACTTTGTCCCTGCATTGTAACACAAGCCAGATATGTAAAGTGCAGGAAATGTAGGTAAACAGAACATCTTGGCACAAAAAAATAACTTCAATCAAATAGCTAGGGACTGTAGACAATATGTGTAAGTATTCTCCTGTGACTGAGCAAAACCAGCATGACAAGGAATATGATTCAGTAGCCAGAGTATACTGTGTTTGTCACATTATGAAGCAGTGCAAAGCAACATTAGGGAATGGTCTTCTATATTAGTAATTAGTGCGAATTTTGGCCAGAAAATTTTGGTCATAAGAACTAAGTCACTTAATTGTAATGTAGATACTACTTTAACTCTTATAGGGTCAAACCCATTTTTATTAAAAATGCCTAATAACAGTGCAGGTTTTTTATTTCAGTTGCTTTCTTAATGATGAACTAATTCTTAATGTGTTTTGTCTGCCAATGGTTATTGATTTATATATTCAAAATAGACTAAATAACTCCCAAATGAAATAATAAGCATAACAACACATAAGAAAAGCAATTAGAAGCTTTTGCAGTAAGTCGGTGGGTAAAAAAACAACTTGAATCCTGTAAACAATTTAGGGACTCCTTAACAGCATCCTGAAGAATAATTTCAGAACTAAAAGATCAGAATAAGGTTAAAAAAAAAGGTTCAAAGTAAATGAGCATATTAGTACAGGGATAGTTGTCTGTTACATACAAAAATGTCAAAGGTGGAAGTGACTCTACTGTACACATTGGTCTGAGGGGAAACAAAGCTCTGAAAGAAAAACGCCTTAATCATACTTTTCATTTTATCTCCCCTAGTCATCAATTGTCAGCATTATCTTACTTCATGCTCATAAAGCTGTACTGGTTATACACACTAAGCCGAAACAAAATCTTGAATAGGAAGTTCTAGAGGACACAGAATACTATTTAAACTTACTGGCCCAGATGAGCCCTGGAATATATCACTAAAGTTCTCCTTAAATCAACACAACTTAGGTATCTGACTCAGATTTCCAGAGGGAAATGATCATATATCTATGAATATCAGCCTGACATTGTCTCCTGATTTATAGGAAAGGTCTATAATTGGGCACACTCCCAATTTAGATATTTTAAACTTTCTGAGATACTGGCTCAACTTAAAAGTACATCTGTTACTATCTATAATAGACACTTGGCAAACTTATCTCAACAAAAATAGCAGATTTAATATTTCATGTGAAATGATGGTTTGCAGCAGTTCAAGGCAGGATAGCCCCCATAGTATTCAATCCCACAGTAGGAGAGAATAGCTTGTTCAAAACTAAAATGTGAGTTGCATTACAGAATAATTATGTGCAATAACCATAAACAGACCTTATTTTAAACTATATATTTCACAATATTTGGTGCTCTACCAGCACTAATCTTCCCCACGAGCTCTGATTTCATTTGTCCATGTGTCTCAGTTAAATAAATAAAGAGTGAAAAACCCCGATATAATATATAAAGTGTTCCACCACCCATAGTCATCCAAGCAGACTGGATTTTTGTCTCCCACATCTCTTATCACCAACAGATTAATAGAATTCACTTCAAAAATATATATGGGGAGTGGGGGGGGTGGGGGGGTAGGGGAGGTGGTGTAAATTAAGGCAGCATTGCATACGTAGCTCCTTTTCTTGGCAGTTCCTAAATCTGTTATTGAAACCCTTGGTCTAGGTTCATACTCTTCATTGGAAGGCCTAGTGAGAATCAGAATGACCCTTTGTAGGCTTAAAGCCATAAGATTTTTTTTTTTTTTTTTTTTTTTTTTTTTTTTTTTTTTTTTGCATTAGCCAGTTGTACCACGCAGTTTTGCTTTGGAAATGTAATTTAGCATTATGCTAACTATAAATAAATAGTTTCAGAGAAAGAGACCCTTCCCAGTGTCCTTTAGTGATTTCACTGAATTTCAGCCAGAGTCTCAGAGAGTTTTCTCCAGCTCAGTATTGGCTTGATAACAATATTTTAATGATTGTGCATTTGGAAATGTTATGTTATTCTTTCAAGTGACTTTCTACATTTGTGAGCATCCATTAAATGAGATTACAGGCATAATACAGACCTACTCTCTCCAGTGGAGTAAGATGCAAAACAAATGTTGATTTGGCATTCTGCAGAGCCTTGCATGCAGCCCACCTCAGTCTGGAAAATATCTGGGTTACCTTAACACAGAACTGCCTGCTCTGCTAACTCAAAGATTTTGCTTCTGGCCAGCTTAGTATGTGGTGTCAACACTGGTAGGTCCACACATTTGAAAACCTGGAAATACAACCTACGTCTGTTAATCAGGGCACTAGGCCTGGTCAGGATGAGTTCAGGCTGTAAGTCAGAGACATGCTGGGCTGGTGAGACAGCATCAGAACACCAAGAACACTGGAGCCAAGAGCTGACAAAACACTGCTGATCTTCCTGGACCAGACAAATGGAGCTAAAAATCTCCATTTTCCTGTAAAAGTTGAAGACCTTCCAAGAGGTTTCTAGTTTGACAAATGAAGTATTTCAATAAATATGTTGCCAAACCTGGTAAACAGGTAGAAGACCAGAAGTATAAAACAAAAACAGAGGTTAATTCTAAAACACAAAGTCTTGGTCTGGAACTTCATGCTTGTGACATACATTCCTACGCTGTAAATTGCCTCTTAAAATACAAAAAATGTAACCACTTACAAATATGTGTCCAAAAGAAAACTGAGAGGCAAGTAAGTAAAAAATAATTATAAAATTCAATGTATAAGGTGTTAAAATGAAAAGACAAAATCAGAAGTTAAAGAACAAATATTCACAGTTCATAAAACATAATAAATGCACATTGTAAAGCATCCATTTCACCACATTTTATACTATTTCTTATCTTTATGATGACAATAAATATAAGTGGTATTCTAATTATTATAGTGTCTCAGAGATACAATTTCATGACAGCATGGGTGATATTTAGATACAAATTTCTTATTTATTTATTTTTTTAATGGCAATGATTTTGATCTTTCTTCTTGTTCATGGCTTGGAAATTTTACTCTTAAACAATTATTGCATAACATTCATAATTTCCTTTTATTTTACTCTTATTTATATATGTTTGCACTTTTAGGAGTGCAGGATAATTCTACTAGAATGTGCACACCTTGGGCATATAGTATGATTTATGTTTTCATTGTGCAACTCCTGTAAGTAAACTCCTAATTCCAAAATTGCTTCCACTTTCAATTTCCAGGTTGTTTCCTCAATGTCATTAGAATTAAAATAAAAATAAAAATTAATCCATTTAGTACAGTTAAAATGGTGTACAATTACGCAAAGAGAATGATCAAATATAAATATAAATGCTATACTATGTTGTAGGAAAATGTATAAAATTATATAAAAATGTGGAGAGTGTTTCAAAGGCAACTCAGAGTAATGACATACTCAGAATCTGATGAAATTCCACTGCAGCAAAAGCCCATTTATACTTTTGAAAAAGTTTCACCTTTCTGAATGTCACAGAGAACCTAAATCTTCTCTTTTTTCATGCTCATGAATGTGTTAACTTCACTAGCAGTTCTACTGATTTCCTATTTCCCTTGAGAAATTGTCTCCAAAAGTGCCTCATTCCTCCTGAAGTCAGCTGTCTCCTTCTAAATATCTCCATATCATCTCATATTTGCTACCCAGCTGCTCAAATTTTGTAAATCTTGCCAACTTCATAATATGCCTTGTTCCTTAGGACATGTCTTGCATTTCCCTTTTGCTTTTCTTTCCATACATCTGCATTCATTTGCTTTTCTATGTCCTTTGGACTGCTTATACTGAATATGGTAAATTCTAAAAAGTATTTTACATTCTGGCTACCTTGTTTTGCCCTATAAAATCTCTAGAAGTTCATGTCTGACGATGGCAGTCTCTGACTTACATATCAGTGTTTTAGAGAGTATGATGATCAGTTTCTGTAAGGTAGGACTTTGCATACTTTAAAAAACATGCAAATTTATTGGATAGCTCAAGCAAGTTCTGAAAGCTTGAAAATACTGGCATTAAAAAACAGAATAACTGTAATAAGATTAACAAATAAATTGATCATAGCAATTGTTAACAAATCTGTTGATCAATAGTGTATTTTCTTCTATGCTAAACATAAAACCCTACTAGTCATATGTATGAAAAAAAATTAAAGGGCCAAAGAGCAACTAAAACTTAATCTGGCTACTGCAGTAAAAGACAATAAAAAAGTTTATATAAATACATTAGTAACAAAAGGAGTCGTGAAGAGAATATTCAGCTTTTATAGGATGCAGGGGAAAACATAGTCACATAGAATGAGGAAAAGTCAGAGGTACTTAATTTCTTCTTTGCTTTGGTTGTTTGCCAGACCATTTGCTCTCAGGGTACCCAGGCCTCAGAGCTGGAAGAGAGGGACGGGGGCAGAATGATCCATAATACCTCATAATCTAAGGGGAAATGGTTGGCAACCTGCTGCCCTGCTTACATACACAAGAGTCTCTGAGGTCAGACCAGATGAGCTCAGAGAGTGGTCAGTAGAGCTCACTGAGACTCTCAGGCATTTACCAGAGGCCCAAATTGATTGGAAATTAACAAATGTAACACACATCTAAAAGAATGGTGGGAAGGAGGATCTAGGACTTTCAGCCTGACCTCAGGTCCAGGGAAGGTTATGGAGCAGATCATCTTGAATGCCATGATGCAGCACATGCAGGACAACCAGGGGTTCAGGCCCAGGCCGCATGGAAAAGCATATCCTGCTTGACTGACCTGATCTCCTTCTATGACAAGGTTCCCTGCATAGTGAATGAGGGAAAGGCTGTGGATGTTGCCTACCTGGACCTTAGTAAACCCTTTGGCACTGGCTCCTACAGCATTCTCCTAGAGAAATTGGCTGCTCATGGTTTGGATGGGCATGTTGAGGAATACATTTAGTGCAAGTAGCTCAGCTTGCAAGCTACAGTGCAAGCTGCAAGCTGAGCTGAGCAGGGCAGGAGTCTGAGCCCAAGACCCAGGCTGTGGTCTGCCAGCCTTTTAGTGCAAAGGGTACAGGGGCCCGGCCGGCTGGCAGGAGCCAGGACTCCAGACTTTCTGTGCTTAGACTGTAAGAGTAGAAAGGCCCAGGGGTTCCCTTGTTTCCAGTCCCTTCCAGACACACCCAGTGCAAGCCATTGTTTAGTTATTTGTTATTTAGTTTTTGCGTTAAGAGGTAATTATTTTAAGGAAAGGGATGTCTAGGACTCTGCTACGGGAAATGTGGGCTGGAGCCAGTAAGAAAATCTGGTCTGACTATGTGAGATGTAGCTGTGAACAGGCCTCGGTTCCAGCTCAAGTGGTGCAAGTGTGACTGCCAGAGCGAATGGTCAGACAGGGAGGTTTTCTTAACATCTGCACTTCACTGAGTAAAAGTCCATCTGGGGGGCCAGGTCCAGAGATTTGCTGTGAATAGAGTTACCTTCAGCTGGCAGACAGCCACACAAAATGCTCCTCAGGGATAAGTATTGGATCCAGTCCTGTTTAATATCTTTACCAATGATCTGGATGAGGGGTTGAGTGCACCTTCAGTAACAAGCTGGGTGGGAGTATTGATCTGCTGGAGAGCAGAAAGGCTCTGCAGAGGGATCTGGACAGGTTGGATTAATAGACCAAGAATTAGGTATGAGGCTGTATGAGGTTCTACAAGGCCAAATGCCAGGTCCTGCACTTGGGTCTCAACATTCCCAGGCAGTAATACAACCTGGGAGCAGAGTTACTGGAAAACTGCTCAGCAGAAACGGACCTGGAAATACCGGTTGACAGTGGCTGAACATGAGCCAGTTTGTGCCCAGGTGCCAAGAAGGCCAATGCCTTCTTGGTTTGGATCAGAAATATTACAGCCAGCAGCACCAGGGAAGCGATTGTCCTCCTGTACTTGGCAATGGTGTGGCCACACCTCAGATTCTGTGTTCAGTTTTGGCCCCTCACTGCAAGAATAAAATTGATGTTCTGGAACACATCCAAGGAAGGTCAAAGAAGCTGGTGAAGGATCTGGAGGACAAGTCAAATGAGGAGCAGTTGAGGGAGCAGAGGTTGTTTAGCCAGGAGAAATGAAGGTTCAGAAGGGACCTCATTGCTCTCTACAACTGCCTGAAAAGAGGCTCTAGCCAGGTGGTGGTTGGTCTCTTCTCCGAGGTAAGAGGCAATAGTACAGGAAGAAATGACCTCAAGTTGCACCAGAGGAGGTTTAGATAGGATATTAGGAAATATTTCTTCACTGAAAGTGTTGTCAAGTATTTGAAGAGGTTGCCCAGGGAAGTGGTTGAATAATCATCCAGGGAAGTATTTAAAAGATGTGTAGATGTGGTACTTAGGGATGTGGTTTAGTGCTGGACTTGGCAGTCATAGGTTTACAGTTGGACATGATGATCTCAAAGACCTTTTCTAATCCAAGTGATTCTATGAATCTATCTAGCTGAGAGACAAGCTGTGTTTACTGCAAGATTTCAGTAAAAATACCAAAAACCTGGATTAACAGGAAAGATGAGAGACTAGAAGGCCCTATTTGTCTTAAGTTCATAGTTTTTGTTGTTTGCTGAGAGAATTATTTCATGGATCATTTATTTGAATATCAGCCTTTTTATGAGGTTTTATTTCCTAGACATTCCTGCTTACATCAGAGATAGGCTATATTCAGCATGATAGCTCTGAAAGAAGTGCAGGATGGAATATTAGTTTCTGTGCATGGTCTTCTGCCTTCTATAAAGTAGAATAAATTGTATGAGAGAAAAAAAAGGTATAACTTTATATATTAACCTCAGAATTAAAGCAAAATGTTTTGTGATGGATGTTTGAACACAGCTAAGAACCAGTTTTCCAAGTTAAATGGAACTTCCTTTTCTTATACTTTACCACAGTGATTTAATAATATGATACTTTAATAAGCAGAAATGTTCTGAAGCACATAGAAATAGAATGAGTAGTGACAGTTAGCATTCTTTTCAGTACATAAAGCCACTTTAGATATTAAGTCATTTTCTGGGGTAAAAAAACATAATCTGCAAAATATGTAAATTATTCTTTGCTGTGTGAATTAATGATCGGCTTACAGAAAAGCTTGAAATTGTAATGGAATAATCCTACATATAGAACTTTACAAGTTGAAAAAGGCTTAACCTTTACAATTTAATTTCCAAAAAATTGAGTAAAATTCTCCTTGGGATATAGAAAATCATTTTCAGAGACTTGCAATGAATTTTCGATACTTTGCTATCCTGATTGCTTCTAGATTTTTTAACTCAGGAAATTCTAACAATTCAGAAAGTTCAGTGGCACAACTATTCTATTTAAAATACACTTCATCACAAATATTGAAATATCTTCTGAAATATCCTCCCTGACTCATAACACATCAGCGTGAATACTAGAATTGATACTTAAATGCATTCTGTCTTTTTTTTGATGTCCATACATCTTACACTGTTTGGCTCAGGAGCTCACCTTCCATGGGTCTATTAATGTGGGTCATTTTCTCTGGAAAAATCTATGCAAGGTGTCAAAATTCCAAGAGAGAGAGCACAGGTTAAAATCCCATGATAGCATGGGTCTTTAATTATTTGCAACTAGCAGGGCTTGCTAACTACATGAGAGGAAGAGAAAATAAGTTGGATGTATTCCTTCTTGATTAATATTCTCTGAGATTAGTTTTGGTCAGTGTGTTTTTCCAGAGTTTTACTGATGAAAACCCATTTATTTACCACTATCCCACAAGAATCTGTACCTTTTAGAGATCTCGGAGGAGTTCCCTAATGACACAGAGCTGGGGTTACTAGCAAAGGGCACAACACTAACAGCCAAACTGACCCCAGCTTTTCTGTAGGATGAAGACAAAAATTATAAAATAGAGTTTCTATACAGTTACCAGGGTTGATATCTAAATCAATATAGAATTAGAGTTTCATAGAGAGCTAATAGACCCTCCTTTTCCCTGTCTCATGAAAAGACTGAACCATCAAATCCCCAAAGCACAGATTTTATGCAAAACAGTACAAAGCCACACACATTTCACAGCCCCAAAACAAAGTAAAAGTGACATCACCTTCATGTGTGTCAGCCTGCAGCAGGAGCTTAAGCTTCTGAAAACATGCCAGTTAAGGAACTAGATTGTCTCAAAAAAATCATCCTAGAATTTGCTCATGTTCGAATATTATGAGAGAACTTTGAAAGCAATAGAATCCCAAAAGGTGAAATACTGTGACAAATTACCAGGCACCAAACTCAAACGGTATTTTTTTCCTGTATCCATCATTACTCACTGCAATGAGTAACGACATAATCAATCAGCTAGACAAATAAACGTTGAGAATAGTTCAAATGGCCTTAGAGAAGCTTTAAGAAAGCTACTGGTTGGTATTTTATGCCAGTTTGGTCATTTAATATTCTAGAACACCTACAAGCCCATAGTAATTTATATTAATTGACTCATTTCCATGGCATCTTTCTGAAGGCAATTATGTGATTCAAGGCTATGATTAAATCAAGTACCAAGCACAAACAGATATTCTTAACCAACACAAAATAAATGGCCCTTATATTGTACTCTTGCAGATCACAAAGGAAACCGGCATGGAAATACCCTGGCTACTCAAAGAATGAAAATTTGCAAAAATTTCTAAAATGTCAATGATTAGTCTAGTTATTCAGGTTTTGGGGCACTTATTTGCCCATCCAGATCTACGACTGCAGTATGAAAGCCTAAAGTAAGTACAGATCTGGATATGTATGCTCAAAGCAGCCCACATCTTTCAAAAAATCCACAGCTTTATACAGCTTTAAAAAAAAAATCTCTGATGGTATTCTAAAGGAGTTTTAGCATGAATGTAATACAGAAAATTGTTTAATATTTAAAACAAAGTGACAGTTGTAAAGTCTTCACTTAATAGGATTAGCTACATTTTTTCAAATGCAAATTATATCATCTAAAATCTTAGATATTATAATATTGAGTCTGTATCATTTACATGCCTGGCATAGAATGAAAATGATAAATTTTTCAAGACTTGTATTGGCAAGTCCACAAGCACTGTTAACTCTAATATCATCTTGAGGTTGTAAGAAGTTCTGAATATTGGAGGGTATTGATATTGAAATGTAATCCAAGCTCAACCTCTGCCTATATACTATCTAGAAAAATTCAGTGTTTGTTTAGGATTTTATTTTCCCTCTTTCTCAAGTATTCCAACCTTATTTCTGTAGTATGCAGAAAGCAACAGTTAATTGACTTGCTTCAAGTGCTGTAGCAAGCTGATCTC
The DNA here is from genome assembly GCA_036785705.1 of Acanthornis magna. Taxonomy (NCBI): domain Eukaryota; kingdom Metazoa; phylum Chordata; class Aves; order Passeriformes; family Acanthizidae; genus Acanthornis; species Acanthornis magna. Next base: position 20,034,774 of record JAWUZG010000001.1, read on the forward strand.
AGTAAGATAGCACCAGTTATCTAATGGAAATCCGCTTGTGCTTATTTGAAAATATATATATATCAACAGGGCTGATGACGACCCAGAAAAATATGGTTTCTTTACTAATAAGATAATTCTTATGTCTCCAAAGTCAGTGAAGCAGAACATAGAATTCAACTTCGTATACTTTCTGAAAACATAGCTACTTTGATTCTGAAAAGCATCCTGACTAGAGGATGATGACATAGAATGCAGTTCATGTAGCTCAAATGACAAATTTAGAGATACTGAAAGGGAATACCAGGTTAAGAAAATGAATAATGGTAAAAACATGGGGGAGTTTGAGGTTGTTTTTCTCCAGGAAATAGTTAGAAAATGGTTTACATGGTATATAACTCAAGAGCAAATTTCTACATTTTATAACTGTATACAAGCCTCAAGAACAAGAAGCTTACATTAATTCACCTCAGACTTAACAGACACTGAGATAAAACAGCAATCAAAGATTTATTGATAACTTAGATCTTCCCTTCTTTTGGCTTTATTTCATTCTATTGCAGATTTTCTGCAGTCTGATACCGTGTGACAGCCATCACACAGAATTAATAAAGCTAAATTAATACCTTGTCTTACAGTGCCAGTGCCAGAACTTAAAGAGCAGGATGTGTCTTACAGGACAACATGTTGTTCTGTGCATTACATTCTTATGGGTGTTTCAATTTTCATATTCTTCTCAGGAATTTTCCAAACATTAGTAATTAGAAAAAATAATAGCAATTAAACATTAAGGCTTGTAGAGAAAATCCTGAAATTTATTGGAAAGAAGCTTAATGCTCCAAACAATCATCCAGTCCAAGCTTAGTGCCATACCTAAAACATGACAAAATCTTAACTAGTGTTTTATTTCTTAATAATTTGTTGCACTCTGCATTTGAATTGTGAATAAGATTATTTTATGCATAATAGTGAATAAAAATTTCAACACGTATTGCAGCTGTCTTCATGGAAAACTTCCAATTACAGCTATATGAAAGCAAATCTTGTAAATTATGCTTAATTTCTAGAATTATGTGGTGGACGTAAGTAATTGAACTGGAAAATTCATTAATTCATTAATCTTTATAAGATGTATTTTATGTTTGTCTGATGGACAAAAATTTCAGGGACTTGCATGCCACCATTCATTTCAAATATAATACTATACCTCCAAAGGTCTTCATTTATTTTTGTGCTAAAAGCCATCACTGGTGAACTGAATTCAATGATTTTACCCTTTTCAGTTTTAGACAGATGAAGTGAAATAAATCCAATGTCTTAAAATAGTGAAATACAATACCTAGTGAAAGTAGGATGAAGGTTGTTTCAAGGAACAGATATCTTGAACCAACTGTGTGGGAGATTGAGATTTTTTGCTTTAATTATACTGGTAATTAATTGCATCAGTAGCCAGAAGAATTCCACATTCTTTGCAGAATGTGAAGCAGCAGCTCAGCAGACAAGTTGCTCTCTGAGACAACTCAAATTCCTTGGGAGAACTTGAGACATGATTATTTACAACACTCCCAGGCTGGCTGGTTGGTTTTTTTCTACTTAGTTTAGTCCCCAGTGACTCAGGATATTGTCACTGTTGCCTGAAATTATAAATTCCATTATATTAGCCAATTATTTTTTAAAAGATCTTTTAGGTATGTCTCTTACAATTAAAGAGCTTTCTTTAACAAAAGCAGAGAATTTTACGTGTGAGGCAGGACTCCTCCAGACATGTGCACCCACATTTTCAAGCAGCTCTGTATCATCCTTGTTTATCCACAGTATCTCCATATATTTTTGCATTGCAAATGTTTTGTGGTTTCCTTGTGTATCGCTGTTGTTGTTGGGTGTAGCAGCAGTACAAAGGCTGCAGTATTTTGGTCCATGTTGCTTGAAGGTATAAAAATAAATAAATAAAACAATATCTATCTAAATCTGTGTATATGCATGTTACAGGTGTGAGAATTTAATCTCAAGGCCTAGATGTGCAGAGAGTGGGATGTAATCTTCCTTTTTTTTGCCAGAGTTCTTAAACCAATGACCTGAGTTCATCCCACCTTGTCTTAGGTACTTAATGGAGACAATTAATTTAGAAGCCTGGTTACTGAAAGCATCTCCTATAGAGAGTTATAGACATCTTGACAGAATGATTCATATCTTACACAAGCTGACTCACTTTTTGGAAATTAACATCTTTTTGCAGTAATGATAGAGGGAAGCCTAAGGTGAAGCAATTCCTAACTTAGGCAGCCAGCTAAAGACACAAAATTAAATGAGTGAAATTAAGTTCACCTAATTCATCTCTAGCTATCTAAAGATGTCTCAATTAAAATTGCCTCATACTGGTGTCACAAAAATGAGGGCATTTTTTAATCCAGGAATGGATTTTGCACAATTTGAACAAGGTATTTCCATTTTTGAGAATATTTTTAAGCTTCAAAATTCCTGACTCTTTTAGTGATGAGAAGGTTTTGTTTTTTTCAATTTAAAAAACTTGGATGAGAAAAAGAACAGCACTTTAGTTGTGGAAGTTCTATCATTGCCTCCAGTATATATCAGTCATTCAAAAGTCTCTGAGCTGTCAAAGTGATGAAATGAGAGTAGAAGAAAGAGCTAAAAAGGGGGATAGTATCAGGGGACTGAGTGCTCTCTCATTTGGAACTGTAGAGTTGAGAGATTTAAATACCTGAAAGCAGGAAAAGAGGGACTAATCCTTGATAAGATGTTAATATGTACAGGAGAAGACAAAAGGATAAAATCATAGGAAAGATAACTTTTCTGGGAAGTTGTTCTACAGTACATTTGGTTGACTAGCTCTGGTTACTGGCAGTGCTGTAACTCTGGCTCTAATGTCACAGCCTTTCTTGTTCAACTTTTCAGAGAAAGACGAGTTGAACACCAGAAATGTCAGGAAGATTCAAGGCCATTTTTAAATTTCAGTATTATGCCTGACCTTTTGATACAAGACCCTGTACATGAGCAAGCAACAAATGTTACTATGGATAGGAGTTAAGGTACAGAGATATACTGTTCAAGTTTTATCCCTTGAAGCCCATTTGCCATTGATTTGTGAGGGGAGATAATACAGTGTTAGTTCAGATTGCATAGTTACTCCAAGAGATGGGTGAATATAAAGAATTTATGCAAGGACCTGCAGTTATTTGCTTCTATATTCAAAATCACATTTCAAAATTATTTTTGGAGCATTGTAAGAAGTTCCAAAATGCCATTTACTTACATTTGTCCATAATGATCTATAGAATAAGTTTTGTTTTTAATAGAACTATAACCTTTAACACCAAACTGACAGAGTACTCACTGTGAAGCACAATTCAGAGCATTTGCTGAAAGGTCCTGAAAAAAAAACCAACCAACGAATGAACCAAAATAAAACACTCGCAGCAGACGTAGAAAATAAATGCTTTTATTCCTTACTCCGTTACTCTAAAGTATAAGAGAAAAATCAAAATCAAATAAAAGACAGCAAATCAAGATTCAAGTTTCTTTTAACTCAATACTTTAAAACAAAAAGTCTCCTCATCCAAGCAGCAGTATTTCATCTCTCAAATACATGTATGACACTATTTTGGTTCTCTACTGGGTGGCTGGTGTTTTATGACATAGCTGCATTATTTTGTAATTTGTCTTACAGATTCTTCTCACAAACTCATCATTTAAAACAATCAATTCCCTTCTGTAAATGGATTCCCTAAATCTTGGATTTTACATTCCCTGTTTCTTGGTATGTAGATGATGTGGGCTATTCAGGACATATTTTTGCCTTCTTGTCTTTAACCTAATAGTTTATAAACAGACTTAAACAGAATAAAACCTTTTAACTAGAAACTTTCTGAGATACTAAATTACTATTATCTTCCTATACTTATGTATGCCCATATAACAGTATGTGTCATAAATTCATGAGAATTAATTCTAGGGACACAAGCGAATTATATTGTCAGATCTAGAAGGCATCTGTGATTATCTAAGAATTTTAAATCTTATTTACTACTTTCCTCATCTTTCCAAATTTAAGCCTTATGTAATGGGAAAATACATGCACTATAAAGGCAGAGAAAACCTCCATAAATAGCACGTATTTATTTATTTATTTATTTATTTATTGGAATCTCCTTTTTTAAAAAAATGTGTTATCAGAAATTTTATAATGATATCCATTTAAAAAAATTAGAAGAAGAGTTGTGTTTTCATTTACCTTAATAAGAACAGTTCCAGAAGCTCAGTATGTGCTCAGTATTGTTTAATTTATGCCTGAGCATTCAGTACTCCCATTTGCTTGTCAGGATGTAGAAGGTAAGAATAGTTACTAATATTCATTATATTCACTAAATATATTAGGACATAATATTCAGTTTAGTCAGTAAGTTTTCAATGATTATAGGACTTTCTTCCCCTAGGTACTCAAATACTAAAATACCAACTTAGAATTATTGTTTGGGGATCAGTATTCAACTGTAAAATAACAACATTGTCTTTTATGTGAGTGACTTGAAAAAAAAGACAGATGTTGGACTTGTATGCAAATTGGGATTTCGTGTTTTGCTGTTTCCTCTAGGGCACAAGACACAACTCAAAACACAAATACATCAAGACAATTTTAGCCAAGGGTGAAACTATATAGAACTGCATACAACAAATATCCATTCAGGTAAATCATTTGTGTGAAAACAAGCTAAAATTTACAAAATGTCAAGCTTGATGCTCTATAACTCTAGGTTTCAGGGAAGAATTTAGGTGCTCGGGGGCAGTAATAGGTCTCAAGGTGGGCAGGACTTTAAGGAATTGTTAGACATGCTCCATTATTCAGGAGACCACTGCAATGGTCTTTAAAGCTGTGATGAAGGAGCAAAGCAATCACTGTCAATGAGAAAACTCGTATATCCTGGGAAAGTCCTTGCATATCTCTTGCCTGCTACAGGTCCGAAGTCAGGAATTTTCTTCCAGTCTTGGCAGCTTTAATAACTTCCTGAGTGTATCAAACCCTACTAAGTCCCCTAAGATCACTACATCAACTCTTTCATTGACCATTGAAAGAAATCTGTCAGCCTCATCTCTTCTCCCTACCAGCTTGCAGCTGAGCAAACTCAGTCCCTTCCAAAAAAGGCATCTGCCTACAAACCTGAATTCTGGCAGACCCTCTGTTGAAATCTTTTTCAATTATGTTATACAATGACAACGATTCATACCTTCAGTCAGTGGGTGGGTCTGTGTTTTGATGCTTGGCAGCCAGCAGGACAAATGCATGCCTCTACCAAGAAATCAGAAGTTTCTTTTCCCATCTCTTTCTAACTCCTTTGCTGGTAGGTGCACTGACATCTAACAATGAACTGGCTTCTTCTGCAGTACAAATTTTCTTCTCCAATACAAGCTTTTCTTTTGCTCTGCAGCATTTATAAAACCAATCTCCAATTTGCATATTTGCGGATTTTGTCTTTTATGCATTTTGTTGGTACATTTACCACTTTATTGTTTTCAACTTTGATACAGTCTGCATCTTGAATAAATCTATTTTTATTTTCTGGTTTGGATGTTATTTGAACCAAAATATTGCCTGTTTGGATGGTCATTCTTTGAATTACAAAGGGACATGTATTTATTCTGTGCATTGTCATGCAAGCTTTCTCTGCAAAAAGGCCTTTTTCTTTTTCCCTCTCCCTTTCTTTTTCAGCTGGGATGAACCCTGGATAAATTAACACATGTATTGCAAGCAACCTCAGGAAAAGAAACACAACAATTATGATTAGACTTTTGGGATCAAGAATTAATAAATGAAATTACTTCAGTTTATTTTTAATATTTATGAAGATGAAATCTGTTTGTTGGAGTGCTTACAATGTAGCAAAAAATTAACAAAATGTGAAAATGGTCTGGAACTTAAATTACTAGCTATAATTACAGTGTGACTTTGCATTCACATGAAAGGAGAAGGAGACTGCAGAACAGCCCATGGGGCCTTTTATCCTCAGCTAAATGCTCCTGCTGAACCTCCTTGCTATTTCCTTGAGGGATGTGTTATCCCACTGCTAGGTGTACACACACAGCTATTGACTAGCTCAAGGTCTAGAACATTGTGATCATGTTTACTGGTCTCTTGCAGGAAGGATCCTGCTTTTCTCCTTTAGAAAGATATTTTATGACAGAATTTATTACTTTTTATTCACAAATATAGCTTCCATATTTTTACTAAGCAATATTCACATACCATTGTAATCTTCCTCGGACAACAGCAATAACAAAGAGATTTAAAGTATCCCTAAACACCAGAGCATCAGTTTTTCACATTCAGCTGATTATAAATTCACGAATTATAAAATTGTCTTGTCAGTACGTGTGTGAATTTCACAAAGTACCTCATGTTCCACGAGCCATGGGTGTAAGCGCAGAGAAGCTGTCCCAGGAATCCTTACATCCATGCCCAGTATAAATAAAGGACATTAACAAGCCATTCTTCTTCCACTGAGTCCTGCTGCAGGACTTCACTATGAGTGCACATATTTAACTCTCTATGTTCCCAAGGTCTTTTTATGATATATGCACCATATCTGTAGAATATATGTGTGTGGAACTAAGCTACTTAAATGATAAAATAAGAAGAAATGAGAAGGTAGTGCTAGACATCTAAACTGTGTTGTTCCTCAAAAAAAGTTTAGGAATCTCCATAACTTTAGTACGGAGGAAAAAAACCCCAACAAACTACCAATTCTCAATGAAAATTTGATAGTCTTCTTTAGAAATATTGCAGCAAGTATTTGAAGTAAATTTAAATTTTAGTATGAAACAGACTAGTGATTCTATTCTAAGTCCAAGTCTCAAAGTATTCTGAACACATGATCTTGTATCATTGCATTTCTAATAAAGAAAACTATGAGACAGCGTGATGAACAACTTTAATTATTTATAAGAGAAAAAGACCCCAAAGCAACTACAAATTACAAGTAATTAAGCAGTGATACTAGTCTTGACAGAAATTGCAATATATTTTTCTAAATGTTTAGGTGACTGAAGGTACAGAATTAATTTTTTTCATGTACTCATGCAGTGTCCATGATTCATTTGCTAAGGTTATAGGTCAACAGCTTGGTATGCTGTTAAATACGAGTGAAAAAAAAAACAAAACCTTGGTATAACCATGCAATGGAAAGAAGCGTGATGTTGGCTTTAAAACACAGGCTCAGAAAACCATTTGTATTTTTGTCTCTGATAGAGTTTTTCCACACAATGTTGTTTATTGGTCCTACCAGAATGTTATTCTTACCGCAAATTAGCTATTTTGGTGGAATTATGCCAGCTGTGACATTTGGCACTTTCTCTACATGTCTGTAAAGTACGGTTTAGTAACAGAGGTACAGACAGTGTACTGAAGAAGACATTGATTATTTAACTGAAGCTTTGCTAGGACTTGCTATGGTTTGTAGTTGTAGGGATTCTGAACTGTCATTTGAGATTACTTCTCAAGAACTCATTGGTCACTATAAAAATTTCTTACACTCCAGTAGGGGTACTTAGTGTTCCAGATTAGGTTTCCTTGTAGCAGCAATATATGTCAGTGAAAATGGTATTGACTGCTTCTCAGGGAAGAAATGGAACACTAAAAACCCAACCAACACCCAAAAAAAAAAAAAAAAAGAAAAAGAAAAAGAAAAAAAAAAAGAAAAGAAAAAAAAAAACCCCAATCCCCCCCAGAAAAACACAAAAACCCCCACCAAAACCCCCTTCCATTGGGATACAATATTTAATTGAAATACAAGTCTTCTTACACTATTATTGTGTATTCTAGAAAAGCTTGGAAAAATGTTACAGACACAGTGAAAAATTGGACTGAGCTCTTGCTAGCAGCACAAAGCTGCCTTGTCTATGAAGTCATACAGGTTTACAGCCTGCCAAGTGCTGTAGGAATGACAGGGAATAATAACAAATACTTAAATAATGAAGTGCTTGGATAATAAAATGTCTGAAAAAGGAAAATAATAAAAAAGAGATGACTAAGAGTGAAGAAATTTTAAGGCCCTATTTGAGTTCAGTATTCCTAAAATAACTAAGAGTAATTTCTTCTGTTCTTTCCATATTTCTCATTTACATATTTTGAAAATTCTCATGGATTATATGTATTTGGTATGGAAAAGGCTGGCAGGAATAAGATTAAAGAAATTATTTTACATGTTCCTGAATTTTTCCTGTGATTAGTAAAGGGTGTGAACAAGTGGTGGCTTAATGACATTTAACTATTATGACAGCTTAAAAGTGGTCATTTTATACTTATTTGGACTCTTCCAGGAAACTCAATTCACCAGATCATGTAAGTGGTTTTCCTTGTACTGCTTCTGTTCTTCTTGCATAGACAGATAGGACACACTGAGAAAACAAGTGCCATTGTTTATCTCTATCTTCCATGGAGACCTAAGCAATGACTCCTATTTTTATATTCCTTTTATCTGTTTATTCCACCATTACACAGCAGAAGCTCTGAGTATCATCAGAGCTTACCAGCCTTCATTATATCATAGCAGCACAAGGATGAAGTTTACATTCTCTAGTTATTTTAGGAGTTGCTTGACTTGATGAAAGTACCTCATTCGTACATCCAGCATGGGATTCATCTGATCTGATGTAAGCATCTACAGTGCACATCTGTCTATGCCTGAGACAGAAGTGTATATTCCCTTTATAGCCAAAGGAGAGAAACAAGTATTTCTAGAATGCAGCTCACCACCACTTTATGTAGATTCCCAAATTAGGTCAGATGAATCACACCTTAAAAATTGATGTACCTCTCTTTGTCTGTTAAGCATGTTTGATGACTGGTTCAGATACAGATAAATGATGAGCTCTATTCTCTTTCCAAATGTGCCAAAGCTTGTTTACCTTATTCTTTGCAAAAAAAACTCATTAAAAAAAAAACAAAAACCAAAACAACCAAAAAACCCCCAACAAAACAAAAACAACTAAAAAACCCCCCAAAACCCCCAACCAAAACAACAAAAAAACTCAATCAAACAAAAAACCCCCTATTGATCTAATTTTTAACCTCATTATTTTGTAAAATAAATTTTATCTTAGCTTTATTTTCTATAATAGTGTTAATGATATTTAACTTGCTGATTGTCTGGTCATTTTGTTAAGTCCAGAGTTGATACAGGGGAAGAAAGATGTTCAATATGCAATTTCATAGACTAATTAAAGACATGAATAGGTATAAATTAAAATGTAAATCTATAAATGTTCCTTGACCGGCCTTCTCCTGAGACGACTCCTTTCTGTGGGATAGGACCTTCCAGCTAACCTTTCCAAAACTGTAATAAAGTTTGCTATTTAAAAAGAATAAGAAATTACATCATGACAATATCATTGTTTTAAAAACAATTTAGAAGTTAGGTACATAACTGGTTAGATTGACTAAGTTCTTTCAAAACACTCAGATTAAAAAGAAAATGGAATCTAGGTGCTCAATAAATTATTTGGTAACAGATGGATATTGTTTTTTTCTAGAAAAAACAGTAAATTTTGGTCAGACTCTTATTGCCTATTCTTATTCCTGGCACACGTAATTGCAGAGCTAAGAAGGAAGGGATCTCTTCTGGGCCTGATGCTTACAAACAAGGAAGAATTGGTTAATATGTGAAAGTCAGAGACAGCCTTGCTTGCAGTGCTGATGCTCAAGACTGTAAAAGGAGGGAGCAGGGCAAAAGGCAGGACTGCAATCCTGGCTTTTTGGAGAGCAGATTTTGGTCTCTTCAGGGACCTGATTGGAAGAATACCATGGGAGAAGAGGGGTTCAGGAGAGCTGGATGATATTCAAGAATCACTTCCTCCAAACTTAAGAGTCATACAGACAAGTAGGAAATAAAGACAGTATGTGGGCTGCATGGATGAGCAAGGGGCTTTTAACTGAACTTGCATAAAAAGGTATATCAGAGCTGAGCACAGAGGCAAGTGACTCAGAAGGAGTTTACAATCTTGTAGGGAGAGGTCTTGGGAAGCCTGGAGTTGAATCTAGCAAAGCCAACAAGAAAGGATTCTACAATTACATAAATATCAGGAGAGAAAATGGTACCCCTCTGCTGAATGGGGCATGGAATTTGTTGACAGATAACATGGAACATACAGAGGTACACAAAGGCGTACTTTGAGTAAAAACTGCATTCAGGAACAAAAAACATCTGAGCTCACAGGGAAAGTCTGGAGCAAAAAGACTTCCTTACTCTCAGTGAAAAAGGACAAGATCAGGAAGTACTCAAACAAACTGGACATATATTGGAAGTTGTGAATTCTCTATTCAAGAAGATATTAAAGACCTGATTGGACATGGTCGTCTTGGTCCAAATGAGCCCTCTTGAGAAGGGGTTTGGACTAGATGATCTCAAGAGGCTTCCAACCTAAACGATTCTCTGATTGTGTTATTCCAGCAATAAGCATCAGATTTTAGTGATGGCAGATAGAATAAATTTATGTTTGAACTAAAGCTGAACTGTGGTGATGCAGAGGTCAGGGTGTGCAAAAAGTGACATCTTCTAGGTACAACAGATGACCTAAATTTGCTGGACCTGACCTGTGTAGGTTTCTGACACAGTCAGACAATTTTCTTCAGAGATAATTCAGCATGGAAAATTAGTTGAAAGAATTGTGACTCCCTTCTGGAAGGACTCTCTTGCTTCTGTGGCAAGAAGGACCCCTAAGAGAGCATACAAACCTGTGGAGGTTATACAGCAGCTCCCAACCAAGGCTTTTTAGCTGATGCTTTAGACTTCATTGTTAAGTCTCACCAAGCCCTACTTCAGGTTTTTCTTTTTTGGATCTAACCCAGAAAACTTTCTTCAAAGCCTGAATGGTGAATGAGAGAAAATCTTTGAGCACAGTTTTCTCATTAAGCACCAAACTGCCAGAGTTTAAGTTCAGAAATATTAGCCTGATGTTCTTTTATCTGCATAAATACATTTTTACAGGACATTTGGCCTTTTTCATTCCCACAGTTCTCTAATAAATATTGAACTTCACAGGAACAGTGAAGAGCTGTTCTGATTGTGAGAAAAGAGTAACACTGAGACAGTAACTCTTTCTCTATTAATTGAATCTCTCTGACTCAGATTGTTATACATATATATATAATATCAAGAGCAGAATGATTGACTTTGCAAAAAAAAAAAAAATACAGAAACACCTCCAGAATACCATAGCATTCCTTTGCTATTTTAAATTATATGAAGAGTCTTGGTTTAGTTAAGCAAGAAACATGCTTCAATTTTAAAGGTTCACAATGAAAATGGCTAGAAGTCAAAAGTTACATTTTAAATTGCAATTGTTTCCCCCATTTAAAAATATGCTTTTCATTACTATTATAGCTGGCATTTCTTATTGGGCAGAAAAATAGACAATAAACACTTGGACCTATTTTTTGCATTAGCATTTCTGAAACAATTCTTCAGTGAAACATGCATCTGTCAACCTAATACTTTTACAGTCATAATGATCCCACTAGTCCTAGATTATTATGGTGCTTATATTTGGTAGCCACCATACATATTTTTTGTTTAAAATGGTAGCCTTTTTTTTTCCACAGCAGTACTCAAATAGTAATTCCCCTATTTATCTTTGTCTTTTGCTTTTCGTGTGGTGGGATTTACTTGCTCAATGACAGTGGTAGAGTAGGGAGCTTAAGCAGTTCAAAATTGAGCTCATCAGTTAGCTGTGAAGAAGAAAATGAAGTTGAGGAAAGAATGAGTATCTTTAATGGATTTGTTTTTAACCTCTTTGATATAGCAGACACGGATTTGATACTGACCCTTACAAAGAGGATAATTAAACCACAGAAGACAGTAAACCAGCATGCATAAATGCAAAATGATTTGGTGGTCTGTTGCTGGCTGGCAGCCAAGGACCCACACAGCCTTTTTTCCTCCACTGCACTGGCATGGGTCCTCCAGAGAATGCAGTTCCTTTGGGGCTTATCCATGGACTACGGCCTCTCTTGGGGAGTTACCACTTCCACTGTGGATCATCTCCTGCAGCTCTGGCTGCACTTCTATTTTTCTTTGGTGTTCTCCCTCCTTTCCTAAACGTGTTTTCACAGAGGTGCCACCAGCCTGACGGATTGGCTCAGCTGTGTCCTGTGATGCATCCATTGAAAGTGGCTGGAGCCAGCTGCAAAAGTAAATGCCCAGTCAGTAAGTGATCATTGAGTAATGCCTAAAGACTTTAAGAGTCAGAAAGGGATGGATCAGAACAAGGTGCGATAAGAAGAGAGGGAAGATGGAGTAGAAAGGATATGAGAGAACAAAAGGAATGAATCCATAAAATTTGAAACAGCTGCATTTATTTAAAATCTAATGTGAGAGATCTGTCTCCAAAGGAGCTGACCTGTGTTGCTTCAGTGAAATGCTTCAGAGTAGTTTTAGAGTAATTCCGTAGCAGTATGCCATTGTCCATGACCCACTGACCTAGGCAGCATTTTAACGTTTCGTGGACTAATTTGGGCAGAATTTTCTTGTCTAGTCTCAATTTCATGTACTATGAGTGAACAGAGATACAGAGAACCACAGGCACCATGCATTGCTGCCTTTCATTTGAATTCACACCTTTCTCATATACAGCATCACAAAGACTTAAGTCTTTTCCTCAACATGGAAAAATGTAGACAATGTCCATTCACAGATGTTTATTTTCTGGCTCAGATGTGTGGCTGAAACATGACGGGGTTTGCTTCATTTTGGTTTGATATGAGAACAAAAGTCTCTTTTCTGTAGGATTTTGCTCCTTACAAACTTTAACTTTGTGACTGTTAGTAGTAGTAGATGCCTACAGATTTCCCAGAGGAAATACATAGAATTGGAGTTTACCAGTAAAGGTCTGGGTGCCTCCATCCTCTTGAGGCCCAGGGTCCATTAATCCTTCTAAGTGTGAGAAGCTGTAAAAAATGGAAGGAAGGAAAATGCAATATCACCTTTTCTATTATTAGAAACACAGATCCCACAGCTTATCTGCTGAAAAACTAGTTATTCAAACTCTTATCTCATTCTTAGAGAAAATGCAGTCTCAATCAAAACTGTTGCTTTTTCAACACTTCCACTGAATCTGTGTCACTCTGCAGGAAAGAACACATGCTGTGCAGGGAGAGTTGGTGCCTTAGAGGAGCATCCCAGCATGCCAGCACATTGAAGAATGAGGCATCAAGCAAGAAAGATATACTGCATAGCCCAGATAGGATATAGGATACTAAGGAAAGTCTCCTGAGAATATAAATGCCTTTTAGATCAAGTATTTCAGAACCACTTTTTGTCAGACACAAAAATAAGTTCTGATTATTAACCCTTGTGTTGATTACATTCAATTGCAGAGAAAAAAAAATTAACTGTTTAAATCTTCTTCACATGCCCTACTTATTTAAAAAGTGTTTCAACTCTTATGAGGCCTTGTGTTGCTTCCTTATTTCTCCCTCAATTTAATTTATTGCTAGACAATGTTCAGGACATGCTCAGAATCATGGTGTCTGAGAGAGGTTTGCATTCCTTAGGTGAACTCCATAAAATCAGTTGTAAACTCTTAAATAAAAATCGACTCTGTGTCATATCAGAAGCTACACAACAAAACAACCAATTCCACATGATGTTCATAATAGCCTCTCAACCATAATGCTCAGCATAGAATTGTGCAAAGCTGCTCAAAATGAAAAATCATGTATCATGGAAAGCACTTGAACTGTTTTGTGTTTGCTCTTGGATCAAGTTGACAAGATAACAAAAAGTACTTTTCTTTGTTCCTACCATATATAGAGCTAGTAATGTCTCTCGTACACTTAAAAAACTAGTAGAAATTATCACTTTCCGCTACAACTTTCCCTCAATCTTCTGCCTATGCTATACTAATCAGGTCACCGCACAGAATACTACAACATTTCTACCATGCATCAAGTTAATATGGGCAGAGTTGGAACAACAGCTCCAACACTCACCTCAGATGAACCTTTGAAAATGTTCCAGTGTTGTGTAACCATTTTAGACTGGCAAAAAACCCTAAACCCCCAGGAGTTATGCAAATACACATTCCGCCTATTAGTGTTTATGCGCAGCAATGATGCTCCAAAGATACAATGGACAAATGCTATGCTAAGCAGCTTCAATTGCATGTTCAAGAACTCTTTTGAAAACCTCTTATACAGCTGCACAGTTGAGAAAAGTAATACAATTAAGAAGAGCAACTGAAGTTTCAGAGTCTGTCTACCAAATTTTACTTTTCAGAATTAAGATGCCATAAAAGTGCTTGAAATCTCAAAAAATTTAATGTTTTGCCAATTACTAAATGAAAATGACAAATAGCTAAGTAGAGCTATTAATGTCCTCAACTGGCAGGCTAAATTTCAGTCTGAAGCTGCAGAAATATTAACGTCATCTGAAAGAATATTAATGAAGAGAATGTCAGTGGAATTTGAGCTAGAGCGCTGGTACCAGAGTCTGTTTAAGGATTTTTCTAGTGCGGCCATTTCAGAATTAATACTACTCTAATTTTAATTAATGTTGTTCCAGATTTGTTTTTAAAATTTATTTAAGTGAGCATACTCATCACTTGAAACTCCCTTAAAGCTATCTTAATCTCTATGATTTTGTTAAAGATGTTTCTAGGTCAGTTTTCTTCAACAGTCTCTACTGTATTAAGTGCAAGTAATTGCATTGTTTCTTTTTCATTATCAGATGTAAAATGTCCATGGGCAGTGCTCTATTGATTTTAAGCAGTTTCGCACCTTTGACTAAATTTTCCTCTTGTTCAAAAGTCAATTTTTTTCCTCCTGTTCAAAAGTCAATTTTTTTCCTCCATTACTGAGAAACAGTTTTACCTTTCAGAGACAGAGAAGGGAATAAAGTTGGATTTTAGAGCTGACGAAGAAAATGGTTAAATGTTTATGTTACCATGCATAAGATGTGTTCACCTTGTGAAAATATTAGTAGCAATAGAACAGCTGACTAGAGCAACTCAGTCTTCTGAAAAAACATGCAATTCCTTCCATATTATTTATTTCCTGTGTTGACCTTCAATGCAGTGGAAGTTAAGCAGGCAGGTCCTATCTCTCCTATAGGAATAATGTTCTGGGAGGCTTACTGTCTTTTCATAGTCTATAAAATAACACCTCCCCTTTACAGTTGCAAATACTCCTGATATGGTCTGAAGCACACTCATCACTGTGTAAATAATTTGTCAAGTGCCGTGGAATAACTTTGGATAAATTTTATCCTGTAAGCTTGTTTCCCCTTCCCCCCTTCTTTTTCTGCTCAGTATGTTTCTTCACGGCAATTTGTTTTGTAGCTTTTTACTAGTCTGCTTTCATGGTGGAAGTAATGGAACTATACTGGGCTGATTTCTAAACTTCTCATCTGTCATACCCATTCCTGCAGCTTTATCGGTTGAAGTGTCTCTGCTACACAGTATACTTGCCGCTCCTTGTCAACTGCAGGAAATCTAATCTCAGCCTTGAGTGAACACACCTAGTGATAGACAAAAAACTTGGTGAGAAAAGTGTGGATTGTACAAAAAAAGGGACAAAGACAAGCACCAGAAAGCCTGCAAAGTTGTAACACCTTTCTAAACTGTGGGTTTAATTTCTGAAACAGTTTATTTTTAAGTAGGATTTGCAAAAGATTTGGTTGGGTTCGGCTAATAGGTCACAGCTGGGTATCTCTCTCACTGCCTGCCACAAGTTGCCATCAACCTTTAGATTCTAATGTTACTGTCTCCACATCTCTTGGCCAAGGTGCCTCTGCCTGTGGCTTGTCACAGCCCAGGCTCAGCGCGGCAAGTGGCTCACACCACTCCACACTGCCTTGGGACACATTTGTGCGTAGTGACACTGACCTTTTATGACAGAAACTGAAGAAGAAGGGATTTAACTCTCTTCCCTGATGAAAAAGTCCCACAATGAAGTCATCAGCACGGGCCAATGGCAGCTATCAACAATTTCCATGTCTTCATATGAAGTTTGCTCATATTTAGTATCATGTGCTCACTCCTTACAGGCACTAGACCAAACAACCTACTCCAAAAGACTTTACTTCCAATTAGCTGTTTCTGTGTTGCCATACCTACTTGTGAAGAACTCTCACTTATGGTAACTCCTCAATAACTGTTGGTTTGGGTCTATCAATATTCTCTGCAATGTTATCCTTACTTTTGATATCCTGTTGAGCCTTAACTTAAGATGTGAGCTTTGATGTATCTATATTTGGCTATATTCCTTAGTACCTTCCACATCAAAGTTCTTTTTTATTCTTTTATCAGATTCTAGTACAATGTGAATAAATAATTTTAATAATTTTAACTTGTCTTGTGTGATCTTTTATTCTTTGATTTAATGGATTTATTAGAAATACCCCCAAACATGCTGATATTTGTCCTTTTTCATCACTTTCCTTCTACAATATTTTTCTACATCTTCTTTGTTTGTTTTTATGATGTCTCTTGTCTTCTCCAGATCATTTGTGGTATTCACAGTTTTATTACCTTAAATATTTTTTACCTGTTTACCTAGAAATATTACATTTTAATACACTCTATGTCCCTCTTTTCAATTACTGACATGAATTTTGCTTGTAGCTTCTGATGTAATATAAACTTTCCATCTATCTTTCTCATAAATTGTAGCTCCTCACAGTACTATCTCCCTTAACTTTAAATTTCTTTCAAAATTTGAATTTCTAAAGGGAAATGTTTGTTCTTGGTTAAATTCTATTAAATTATTTGTGCTGAAAACTGAAGGGTATGCATCAGAGATTAGAGGTGGGCATGTCATGATTAATTTATGTGATTAAAGGCACATCTCCATGAAACCAAAGGAGCCCAGAGGAACAACGACAGTTGGGGGAACTTCAACAACCTCATCAGAGCAAAGGGAGACCCTGAGGTGGCTCCTCCCCAGGAGGGTCACAGGGGAGCCTCAGCCCATGGTCCCAGGGTGGCCACCAACCTAATCTTTTCTTCAATCAGTGGGAGGTGATAGCCATACGGGAGGCATTACTAGATGTCAGGAAGAGCCTTCTGCAATCAAAGGCAAGGAAAGGTTCAGAGCCTGTTCTGTCCTCATTACAGTCCATTTCTGTTTTTCCAGGTGCAGGGTTCTCTGTCCTGTGTGCAGGTGTGTCTGGGGATTTGTGTGCAGCAGCGGGAGTGCGACCAGAGGTCTCAAGGCCTGTGTGTCTGGGGTAGGAGCAACTAGAGAGACCACAAAAGTGGTTCATTTTGCTCAAGTGTGTGTTTCAGTGTGTAATCACTGGTGTACATCAAGATGGATCAATCAGCGAGTGGAAGAGGTTCAGCAGCTGGGTATCAGAGTGGCCCCAGAGTCTGGGCTGGATCCTGGAGACACAAGGGGGTCTGAGAATTGGCTGCCTCAAGGACCAGAGGGTCCATGTCAGGTACTGGAGAAACCACAGAGTCTGAGGCGGTCACAGTTTTGCACCAGGATCGGTTCACGGTTTTGAACCAGGTGGTACAGCAGGGGTTGCAAATGTCTATGTGTGAGGCAGCTGAGTCTAGGGATCTAGGGCCAGCTGATGAACAAGCTGAGGGTGCAAGGATGGTTACTGGAGCAACCTGTACTGAGTGTGGGAATGTGTCAGCATGTCCTGCATGCAGGCTAGAGTACCAACAACTGGAGCGGGGCCGTGGTCTTGGAGGGTTCTATGTTCAGGTGTCAGCAACTGGGAAGGCTGGAATCCAGAGCAGCTACTGGGCAGCCTGAGCGCTTGAGCCCAGCTTCTGGAGGACTCCAAGTCATATATGCCCATTTTGCACTAACAGGCTTTCATCCTGATTAGCCCGAAAGGGGAACAGGATAAGTCCTTCTGTGCTGTTTATGATTTCCTCAGTGCTGTGGTTTCTGTCTGTTTTGATCTTACACAGGGTGTATACATGTGTGTGTGTCCTGGGTACATGTGTGCATGTGTGCCTATTGGGAAGCTGAACCTGGAAGCACAAAGCTGCAGTGTCTTCCCCCTGTCAGGCTGCCAGATTAGGCAGCTTCTCAAAGTAACGTCTGAGAACAGTGTGTGCAGAGTAGGATTTGCAAAAACACTTAATATACGGTTGAATGAATGGGAGATTTGTCATTTGCTTCAACAGGCGTGGATTCAAACAAGGGAAGTCTAAAGAGCACAAACATTCCAAAAATCAAATAATTTTTTTAAGTATTTTTTTTTAAAAACACCTGTCTGTAAAAATACACTGTGTGTTCAAAATGTGCAATCTCTCACATTTATACCCTGTTCTGTTACATTATTTTGGACTTTACTCTCAGACCTATTTTACAATTATTGTGAATTTTACACTATTGGTTCTGTATATAACAGAACAATTCTTTACTTACCCCAGCATATCTGTGAAAGTAATCAGTTCCTCTATATTTTTGATTAACTGTTGACAAAAATGTGCATACTAATTAGACACAACAGTAACAGGAGCGTAGTTATCTGTGGCTTTAACTAGAATGTTGGTGTTATTCACACTGTGTTTATGTCATATAAATACCACTAGTGTTCTCAGGTGTTCCAAGATATATAAGATATTTCCTTTTACTTGTTTTTATCAGCACTAAAGGATATATTGAGAAATGATAGTACTTTTTTTAGCAAAAATTAAAAAATTGTTTCTGTCCCTACTCTGAAAAACATGCAAATTCACTACTGAATCATAGGATCATAAAATGATTCAAGTTGTAAGGGGCTCATAAGGATAATAAGGACCAACTCTCTATTCTTTGCAGCACCACCTAAAATTAAACCATACAACTAAAAGCATCATCCAGTCGCTCCTTAAACACTGTCAGGCTTGGTGCCATGACCACTTTCCTGGGGAGCCAGTTCCAGTGACCAACCAATCCTCAGAGGTGTTGACATTGCTTGGTGTATCTATAGAGGGTAAATCTAGACATGGAAAATCAATTTATATATTAATCTGATGTTTTACAATGTTGCATATTGCAACACTCAGTTTGTCATTACTGACAGTTTTAAGAGACACTTGTTTCTCTCTCTTCATGCACACAGGCATGTTTTCTTCTTGAGGATTATGGTACTCCAAAGGATTATTTCAATTCCTGATTAATTTTATATCAGTCCAATTGCAGATATTCTTGGATACTTGCATTTTCTGTCAATATGGCAGAGACTTGGTATGTCAAAAAAATACTTAGTTCTAGAACCTCAGAAATAAAAGTTCAGAACACCTGCTCTGTTTAAAGGTTTTTTATCCTTTCCATTCATACTTTTAAATACGTATATAACTACTTGTGTGTGTGTGTGTGTGTGTGTGTGTGTCTGTCCGTGTGTCTGTCTGTGTGTCTGTATGTCTGTTTGTGTCTGTGTCTGTGTGCATTTTTTTTCATTACTGGGAATAACTTCGCATGCAATAGTGATGAGTCTGCAATTTAAACTTTGATGTGCCTGAGGTACGGAATGTAAGAATAAATAATTTCTAACAGTAGTTGCAGAAGCAAAAAATAGTGTCCTCCACTTTGAGTTACATTAGTTTAAATTCCTCCAAAAGACTTCAGGAATATTTTGTTGAATGTAATTTTTTATTTCAATGTTTTTGTTTTAAAGACAGCATGAGTATGTTGAATATGTTTTGGTTACGTCCACTGTATTTACATTTTTTTTTGCTTTTCATATTGTTAAGTATATGTTTTTGAGTACTGCATTTGCAAGTTATGTATCTAGTAAGAAGTTTTGCATTTTGATGTAACAAGGGGAATTCATATTTTCATTGTTGTAGCAATTTAACAATTGATGTTTCTTAAAAATGTATATTATTTGAGAAACTAATAATTCATTAATGTTCAGAAAGTTCTTCTCAAACTTCAGAAGTGTCATATCTCTCAGAACTTTCTAACACCTCTTGAACTGAAAATGTAAAAAATTCTTTTTGCACAAGTCACTCTCCTCAAAATTGAAATAAAAGTAACAAAAACTTGACTGTAAATTTCTGACCTGAAGGGACAGCTGAGGGAGCCCTTCTTTAATTGCAATGGCAACACTTCTTTCAACCCTCTTAAATGTTCAGCAGAGATGTTAACTGAGAAGATTAGGTTACATTATCAATAAGCTATGACACCCTTCACTTCCTCACTTTTAATATGTGTATCCTTGCCAAAAACAGTCTAACTGCAGTAGGACAGAGCTCCATGGTGTGTAATCTATGCCCAGGAAGGCACATTCAGGCACCTTTGGTGCCCAGCACAGGAGGAAGGAGCAGGAGCTGGACCCAGTTAGCTGCAACTGGAACCAAAACATAACGTGAGAAGTATTCTACTGAACTGGTAGGTACTGAACAAGCCTCTCTCAGGCAGACCTAGCAGATTCATATCTGACTTCCTATTTAACTCATGTCCAGGGAGAGCACACAATCAGGAGTGCAGCCATCAGATCTGAGAACTCATGCAAGGCCATTAACGCAGGGATTGGTATGGGATGGGCTGCACAGAGCTGCTACTCAGCACTGCTGAAGTCAGTGCAGGAATGGTGGTGAGATGCCAGAGGCCTGATTCCAGACTGCTCTCACAGGGTAGTGCTAGGGAGTAGCAAAGGACGCAGATTTTAATTGCAGAGATATAGGGGCAAATTGGTAAAAGAGATTTAACAGCTACTGTGTATACTTACTTTAAATTTCTTGTAAGATGAAGAATTTGGAACAGGAAGGGCTCTCCTGAAGCATGAAGACCAGTCCCAGCTGCTATAGCAGGCAATTGCTTCATCACAATTCCTTTAACTAGCTTCAAGATAGAACTTAATCAGCTTATTAGATTTGAATTCCCTCCCCACCCTCCCCTCTCCCCCCTAAATGTCACTCCTCTAATGGTTAGAATTGTTATAATTTACAACCTAGTTTAATTTATGGGCAGAATAAATTCATCATTTTCTTGTGTCAACATCATCCTTTAGCTTAAATAAGGCTTTTTTTTTTTTTCCCCTGAAGTTTATGTATATAATGAAGGCTGTGGGAAAGTGATTTATCATCTCAGTTGTATCTTTTCTTACCCTTTGTTTTGCAAGCAAAAGAAGGAAACCCATTTTTCTTCTTCAAAATAGTCATCCTTTTCCCCACATGTTTGTAGAAGCATTATTGTGTCAAATCTACTTCAGTATGAAATAAATGTTTTCCAGATATGGGTGGCCAGTACTGTATACATCACCAATGCTTTCCACATGTACATTTTTTACACTTGCCTCATCTGAAAATGCCTTATCTGGATGCAGTTTGTGATGTCTCCTGTCATTTACTTTTGCACAATCTGATCTATTAAAATAGTCAGATTTGTTCTTTATTATTTGTAAATGATCTTGTGCTTGTCCTTATTTGAACAGCATCCAATGTTTTTAAGACCATATCTCCAATTTTTGAAAATATTTCATTTTCCACCCTATTCTCTAGTACTTACCTCATTAGTGTTCTGCGACATGCTGGCCTCTCTTCTTAAACTCTTATCATCTAAAATATACATATTGAAAAACAGTGCTGAAAATTAGAGCTGATTGTTGTGATAACCTGCCATTCTCATTGATAATCCCTGTCTGAATGTACCTAATAATCCCTGTCTTTCCTACCAGTTTGCATCCATTCTTTCTGAAAACATGAATTCCTAAGTTTCTTTTTGAAATGTCATGTGAAACCATGCAAAAAGCCTTACTTACATCAAGATATGTGACGCTCACTCTTTTTCCAGGATTCACAATGCATGTTACCCTGTCGCAAAAACAAGATGAGTCTGACACTACCTGTTTTTGGCAGATCTATGTATGCTCTTACTCATCACCTTGTTCTCTTACAGAAATTTAGCAAATTGTTTGATAACTTATGCAAGTATTTTTCCTAGGAGCTGAAGTTCAGCTGTTAATTTATAAATACGCACATCCTTCTTTTTTTTTCTTTCAATAGATGGGTACCACACTTTTGCCTCTCATGCCACTGTTAAAAACTGCAAAGTCATTATATACAGTTTGTAGTTCATCTTTATTACCATTAAGAAAATAAAGTAGTAGCCAGGACAGATATATTTAGAAATCTACTTCCCAGAAGAGAGAAGTTAAAGAAACCCCTAACTATTTATTCAAAGACAGAGATACCAGAAATGAGAGGTGTATGGCAAAATTTTCCTTAAAATTACTCTCCAGAAAGAGTTTGTAGCAAAATAATTTTTCAAAATGGATGGCAGCATCTTACATATACATGAGGAAATCAGTGCACCTCTGAAAATGTTAATTGTAAATGAAAATACTAACAGTGTTAGGACAAAATTAACAAACCGTAAATGTTATTACTGAAAGACACAACATTTTAGCAATTCATCAGCAGTGCAATATAAAAATATTCTTACATTCAAAATAAGAAACAGTAGGCAGAGATATGTGTTAGATTGTGAATCACAAAGTCCGGAGCAGTCATGCGAAGTGGACAGGAAATCTAACACAGTCATACAGTTGTGGACACTTGTGTCTTGCTTCACAGAGGTGGGTGGCAACTGTCCAGTGTTGTACAACATGTGGTAAGCCAGTCAACAACTGCTGTAATCACTAAAATATCGACTGCTGGAGTACGGTGCAAATGAAAATTTGGAAAAATGGATAGCAGGATCAAAAGCTTTCTGAAATGTCGGTGGGTTCATGCCTCACAACACTCTTGAAAAGTGAATTAAGGTATTATTTTATTCAGAGAAATAACAACCCAATATAATAAAGGCTCCTAGAGCAGTTAAAAACACCATCCAACTCCCAGCCTTAGTATCGTTTTATTTTATATTAATGTGTCACTGGATAAAATCCACAAACAAGATTAGGTAGAAATTTGTGTCTATGATCCGCTATCCCATTGAGAGAATTCAAAGTACTTGTTTACCAACCCGTACTACCTCTGACTCAGTGAATTTTAAATTAATTTCTTTGCTTATGGTATTACAAAGAAGAAATAATGTTTAATTCTTTTATTACAGCTGTAGGACATGACTAAACTTTGAATTTTCTTGGCAGAAAAGTTTGAGTTTGTTGTTTCTTGGGAAGATGAACTAGTCACAGTCATCTATGAAAGGCTGATGCCATACACACAATTTTTTATTGAAAACACTGGCTGCAAGGCTGATATTACACTAACAAATTCATTTAGGCCAGCTGTATTTCTGTGACCAGCAACTGGAATGGGGCAATGACTCAGGGCATGTATGTCCAGGTACCAACAACTGGAAAAATTGGAATCCAGGGGCAGCTACAGGGCGTCAGAGACTGTAATGTTATGGTTAATACCTTACACATTGGGATTAAGTACTTTTGCCCATTATGGCAAAACTGTATAAAGAAGCTACAACCACTGAAGGCCACCCCTTCCCGAAAATGCCTCCTGGCTGGAACTTTGGACTGTGAATTAAGCAACTTAAGGGAACTTAAGATAAAAGTGATGCTATTGTTTAATCGTCTCAGGTCTAGGGAGAAGTAAACAAGGCTGAGGGAGAAGTACGCATCCACAAGAAAGCCAAACCTAGCAGCTGTCCTGAAAATCATCACTGGCTGTGTTGGGGGTTGGGGAGGCCATAGCCCACAGGCCCATCTGCTGAGGCCAGGTATGCACAGATTAACCCCCCCAGCCGAGGGGGGAGGACAGTTTTGAGTGTGTGGCATAACATCCAGTCATAGGGCGTGAACACCCATCCCCCCTTACAGAAACTGGCTCTACTGGGAAACCCCCCACCCTGGGAAGGCCACATCCACGGGACATTCATGTGAGAGGCAGCTGAGGAGATGTCATAATCCATCAAAGACGCCCAAAGCACCCCCAGACTCATTCCTGAGGCCTGAGGCCACCTGGCCTAAATGTGTGTTAATCCATTGACTCTATCTTTTTGGGGGGTACCCTCACCACCAAGAAGACCAGGTGGAGAGGATCAATGGAGCGCCATTGAGATCCCCAGAGTGGTGATATTTTCTACTTAATCTGTCTCTGTCACTCTCTTTCTGTCGCCCCATATCTTTTCTACGTCTTTCATACTCACTCTCTCCCTCTCTCTCTCTCTCTCTCTGTCTCTCTCTCTCTGTCTCTCTATCTTTCACATTTACTGTTAAACAAAATCCACACTCTTGACTTTGGCACTTTAATATGGGCAGAGGCATCACTCTAAAAAATTTAATAACCTGACCTTAACACTGGGCAGGCCACATAAATGCAGCTGCTGGAGGGACCCTCACTGTACATATGGATACATATTTCTCCTCACTAGATCTCCATTCTTTCCAGCTTGTGTTCCTGTGGGTGCTCTGTATATCTGTATGATCTCTGGCTGCCCATGCATATGTGCATATGCGTATATATGTGTATGTAGATAGCATGTATGTATGTATGTATCTGTAGGATATATATGGGTTCTGTCTGTGTGTACACCTACTGGGAGCACAGCCTTGCCACTGTTTGGACAAAAGAACAGCATCGTAATGAAATAATGTTGTTTATTTCCTGTATGTTTAAATTATTTTCCTTTTTAATAAGCCAGTTTATTGTGGTCACATTGTTTGTCTAACCATTTTGTCTCCTAAGGCAAAGAAAATAAGTTAATGTAGTAAAACCAATAGTGCTTTCACTCTGGATTTGCATTAAGAGAGTTGTTAAAATTTATTTTGTTTCTTATTTTTCTAGACCAGTAAATTTTGGAACCAAGTGTTACTTGGCACCCAACAAAAACTTCTCATCTGTTCCTTTTAAGCTCATCTTAAAGACCGTCTGTGCCTTTGTAACACAAGTAGGGAGAGAAGCAGTCCTTCATTTAGCTCATTTCTCATCTGCGTAAGTCAGTTTGGCTTGTAATGATTTTGTTATTGAATAAGAAAACCAATCTTAGAATTATGTTGATGAGAAATTAGATTTTGCTACATTTTCCACATTATTTTTTTCCTAGGTTACACAGAATTAATAGAATTTAAGTCAATTATTTTCCCATTTACTTCTATTATTTTCGAATATATATTTTTGTTGAAAAAAGTCTGTAGTAGTTGATAGAGTTTTTTCCCCAGTAGATGAGTGAAAATTCTTAATGATATACGAGACTGCAACTCAAATATTATAGGTCGCTATGTTCATTCATACAGCTGTTTTAATCTGTATGTTCAATGATCACCACAGATTATGTGGGAAGAGCAGAGACTGCATGGAATCCTCTGAGCAAACTCAGATCACAAAGATGCCACAATTTGAAAGCCCAAGAGAACCAGCGTTGTAAGAAGAACTCAAGGAATAATGTATTATTACAGTAGCAGGTACATTCAGATGAAAATGGTGTTTGGTACAGCCAGATGCCTTCACAAGGCTGCATGAAGAAAGGTTGATGATGTCTCGACCGCCTGGAAGAACCAGATCTTCCCTGAATGAAAGTTCTTAAAATCATCCCATATGTTTCATGTGTCCTTCTGCAAACTGTTGGTAGATTTCAGCTGTTTTTCATGTTAGTTTTATTATATAAATGTATTAACATATTATGATTTTTCAGGATAATTTCCTGTATAATTATCCTTCCTTGGTTCAAAAATCTAATATTTTTCTTACATCATCTGTATATGTACCTAATTTACTTTTTTTGCTTATCTGAGCAGTTAGTGGTCTCACAGATAATTGTTCATAAGCAAACTTTAATTGCCTCATTTTTCAAGCCATTGCTCAGCATTGCATTTAAAAAATGGATACTAGCTGATATCACTCCTCTGTATTTTGTTCAGTTCCCCTCTCTGCAAAAAAAAAATAAAATTGTTAACTCAGTTGCATATCAGATTTCACACAAATTTGAACAGGCATGTTTGCAAAAAATCTGTAAGCACTTGAATGTTTTCATTGCATATAGAGAAAAAAAATTTAATGAACACCACCACCTTTTTATTGTCTAATTTCAATGGATGTGTCAAGCATTGTTACACGATACAATAATAACATAATTTTCTATTTTTCATGGTAATAGGTAGTGTAACTTATCTGTAAATAAAATACAGTAAATCTAATTCAAAACGATTTTCTTGTATTCATATTTATTTAAAGGAATCAAGCAGATAATGGGGTTTTGACTTTTTATTCCCCCAGGATTCTGAGGCAAGGCTCTCTGTACCTTCTCAAGGAGGTTGTGTATCTCCTTGCACTGGATGTGGGCGGTGAGGTGCTGGCCAGGGGCTGCAGGGGGCTCTCTGTAAGGAGAGGCTGAGGCTGCCCAGGCCTGGACATGGATGGCTCCAGCCATCTCCATCCCACCCACCACAGTGTACAGCAGAGCCTCTCGGCCACAGCGGTGGCTCCTCAGGGATACTGAACACCGAACAGAGCGGGGAGGAGGGAATAAAAATAGTGCAAAACAGGAGAAGAAACACCAAAGTCAGAAAAGGGGGACGAACAGCTGCTCTGTGGCAGAGAGGTTATTCCTTCCCTTCCACTCAAGGAAAACCTGCTCTGGGGAAGGCTTTCCCAAAGCATTGCAGCCAGTGGAAGAACTCACACTGAAGCAGAGGAAAGCTGTGAGAAGGTGGGAACGTCAGAGAGAAGCTGCTAAGTATTGACCACAGGGTTCCCTTCCTCATTTTTTGCTTGCTGAAGGGATTGAGGGTAACCTGCAGGGATAAAAAGAGGGGCTGGAAATGAGTGACATTAAACCTGGGAATGCAGGAGAAAAGAATTTGAGATTTTGTGCTTGGCCTTATGAGGTTTCCAATGGCCAACTTCTTGGGCTAGTCCAGGTCCCTCAGGATGGCTTCTGCTCCTTTGGGTATGTCAATTACACCACTCAATTTGGTGTTATCAGTCCATCCACATGTGGATTTAATAGGAAGGAAGAAATGGAGAAATGTCTGTCATTGTTTGTGAAGGCTTGGCACAGTGTTTGCATCTGAGTTATCTGGCATGGCTTAGTTTTGTTAGATATTAACATTTTTATTAAATTAAAATTTATATTTTAATACAATTAAAATTACAAAAATTTTTACTCTTGTAATTTCCTTTCTAAAATTATTGAAGGATGTATCTTTTTTACTTCAGAGACAAGGGAAAAAATGTGAACTCCTTTCCCTTCTTTACCTCCCTCCCAATTACTCCTAGCTAATATAGAGCTCTCCAGGGAGTCACTCCTACATCTAAAATAGTTCAACACCTTCCCTGAAAAATGGAAAGAATAGGATAATTGTCATGCTAGAAACCTTTTCTATTCACAGATGTGCTAGAGTTGCCCTTACACAAACTTTTCATCTGCGATGTCAATATACCTAATCATTCTCCTACCCTCTATTACAAGATCCAAGTTACATTTAATGGGGAGTACTTCCTAGCTCTTCGTAGTCACTATTCAAAAATAATGTTCCTTGAAGTACTTAGAATTGCTGCCAGTAAGTGGAAGATTCAGGAACAAGACGTGTCTTAGCCAGTAATCTGAATCCATGTCCTTTCCAGTTCTCCTACTTCTTTTCATTTTGACAAACATATAGTTTAGTATATTTACATGTTACTGTAATGGTAATTAGATTGCAGTTAATTCTTCTGTTTGAGAGCTGAACTAAAAGCCTTTGGAGTAAACGGAAATGGTACAATTGATTTCAATGGACAAAGAGCCATTTCATAGAGCAGAAGAAAAAGGCAAGCCTGACAAAGGTATTTAAAGATTTTCAAAAATTTAAAGAAATCCAGCTTGGTTGCTATGATTTGTCTAACAGTCAGACAGAATTAATTCCACTGCTGTCAATTTGGCACTTTATAGTGGTGTTTTGTTCACTTCTGAAAAGGAAAAAGAAAAAAATATATTTTAATAAGTGTCTGCTATGCTGTTAAATTAGAGATAATAATCTCATCATGGAATTTGTGTTATTTTGGTAATGGTCATCATTTAAGTTCTGTTACTCATCTTTCTGCAGGTTGCTTTTATAAATATTTTTGACAAATGTCCAAGAGGAATGTGTTCTGGATATTTCTATAAAACCAAATCAAGGTTTAATTTCCATTAAAGAGAGTTAAGTACAGATTGGGAAAAACCCCTCAACAAACCAAGATCCTTTAGCCCCCTGCAGCAGAAAGTGTAGATATTATGCATCTGAAAAACGAATAAGAGTCATTACTGAGGAACTCACACATACAGCAGGTCTCTAACTGCAAGAAAAGGAAGCATGTACTGGAATAACTTTCTGCATAAACTGTAACAAGAAAATGAGGTCTGATGTTTTGAGCAGGAAGAAACAATAATTACAGTGTATTCAGATAGTAACGGCTGTTGTATTTTATTCAAACAACTATTTTGTTCAAAAATTAAAAATTTTTGAAAACCTTTAGAGGAAATAGAGAAATTGATGGTACATATTTGCCATGAAATTTGTAATACTATAGTGCTGAATAAGCTATCTCAATACATACCTGACCATGCAGATTTACCAGGGCTAGGCATCTGTAGGCTCATGGACACCGTCATGGTCTGCAGAGTCGCTGTCAAGCACCTGCTCCAAACAGGATGAGACTCTCTATGTTAGCCATCTACATCCTGATCCCATCCCCTCTTATACCAGTTCTGCCACAAAGTAGTTCTTTCCTGCTTCAAGAGCTCCACCAAAATGTGATTTTGAAGATTATTTTTTTAAACACTCTTAGGGACAAGACAGCAATGAAATAAAGATAAGAACAGAGTAGTCAAAAGTAGTCAACCAACCACAGATAACCCATAGAGAAGCTCAGGAAGTACATCTCCTTCTAGAAAAGCAATAAAAGTTTCCACTCAAAACTCAATTTCAAAACATCTACATTACTTTAAGTTTTATTCAGATCTTTGCAGAGTCCTTCCTCCTACTCTCTTTTCTTTTTACAAGTATCACTGTGAAGGTTTTCTTTTTGTAAAGTTCTGGATTCCTCCATCAAGTAATTATTGACAGACTTGAATGATTTCAAGTCTTTCAGCAGGTGTTCTGTTGCTTCCACATAATCTTCTCTGAGAAAACTCTGTTTCTGCTTCCAGCTTAGTGATTGAGATAAGGGGCTGCAATTTCAAAAGTAACAACAATGTTATGTTATTAGCTCTCTGCTAAAAATCTCTTGAACCCCAGAGATAAATAGCAAACAAACAACCTCAGTGGAAATCCTTATATACCCCAATGAAAATATTTTATATGCAGAATGCACACAAATTTTAAAAAATGAAAGATGGTATGCATATATTAGAATCTATCATGTGTAATCTATTAAAAACTTATTAGAATGTAAATTTTAAGTTCTACCATAAACACTTTCCAATACTAAATCTGGAAAATATGGATAGCAAACATTCTATCACACTTGACCTAAGAAAACCAATATATAAATCTCAGAGGAAAAAACTTTTAAGTTTCTGATACTTTGATCACATTTCTTAATAGACGGTAATACAAACTTACTTCATACTTCACCTGTCATATATATGGCATTTCTGAAATCTTAAAGAAATCATTTTAATTTTAAGTAGTGTCATGATTTTGTAAACATATAAATCAGACATAAATTTTAAGAGACACAAAATCATCAATGCTAGAAGTCTTTTCAGAAAAAGCACTAGTGAATGTAGTAGAATGATCATTTTTCTTAGAATTTCTAGAAGAAAAATGATTTAAAGCCAAGGTAGTCCCATGAGCTGCAAAATGAGTGACAGCTGGTTTGCTACACACTATGTTTAGTTCTCTTTAATAAGTCCCGTGGTGCAATACTGGGCTAGCTGTGTCTTTTATATTTAGTGTTCCTGTGTCAGGATGTATTATTGGTACCTCAGAGTATATATGTGTTGATTTTCTTCTTGGAATTATTCAGTAGGCCAAATTCATACCTGCTTTTCCTTATTTTCCTTATTTCCTTATTTTCCATCCTCTACTTACCTTGAAATTCCCACAAAATGTGTCAAAATCTTTTGTCTCTAAGATTTCTACCTCTTGATTTGCTTAGAAATTGCCCATTAAATTATATAGGGAGGCACACAGTCAGAGCAACCCAACATACTTAATTTTCTTAATAAATCAGGCATCAAGACTCCACTACTAGCTCTTTCTCACATTGTGGGGTTATAAATCTCAGATGATCCTGAATAAGAAGCAAAAAAAGAGCCCAAGAACAACTTGCTGTTTGAGAACTGTGGCAAATCGTGCTGCTCTTTTGTATCTCTTTGTTGCTCAGAGAATTTTACTTTTTTTAAACTCCACCCATTCCCTGCACTGTGGTACCATTTCAGTTAATTTCCTTGGAAAGCTACCAGGTATTCCAGAAGCAATTGTTTTCCAGAAGGATGACCTGGCATTTCTGATGGCTATATAAGGAAAAATATCTTAGTTCAAAAACACACAATCATTTCTTCACTGCTTTCAAATTATTTCCTTCTAAGCATAGTTTAAGAAAATATGAACTCAGCTCAGTTTAATGCTGTCACATGTTCTGTACATTCTGTCTTGTGCAATACCAAGACAAAGTACTTTGGAAAATGTTCAAACATGTTGGACAAATGAAAACCTTGCTAGAACTGGCAAATTAATTTTCAATGCAATATTCAGAAATAGCCTTGAAAAAGGAACAACAGTGGTATGTGTCTCGTGTGGTAGGAAACAAAAGCAAAAGTTGACCTCAAATTATCATAAATTGCATAAGTAAAACTGGAAAAGCCATTTTAAAGTGAGCGTTTGGAATGCAGAGCTTGCACACCCGTTTTTCTAAGCAGGATTTTAACTTTCATATCCTCTTTGGTTTATATCTTTCCAATACTGAGCACCTTTGAAAATGCAGCTGACTCTGTGTTCTGCAGATTAGCATATTTTGTATTAAGAAGCCTACTTACAGTCTTTTTAGGCCATTCTTTCTAATTCATGTTCATCTCCACCATACAGCTTTGAGGACAGAATGGCAGAAAGACAGCTAATGCTATGTGTCTTTTCTCTTTTTTCTTTCAGTGTTTCTTTTCGGTGAAAGAAAGAATTTGTGGTCTCTCATTTAGGTACTTGCTAGCCGTTTCTCTTTGTCTGTTTTCAGGAAATACTGTATAAACTTGTAATCTTTGTAATCTTCATAATAATGAGGATTTAAAGGATTGATCTACATTTAAAGTCTAGATAACATGATCTTATTTTTTCCTTCTGGCAAAAAAAGAAACAAAGATAGAAAATGAATGAAGATTTTATCTGAGTAGTCTTTAAATCTTTTCTTTATAAAGAAAAAACCTTAACTACTCCTTTCTCCTTTTTTTATCTCAGGAAGAAAAATTGACTACAAAATCCTAGCATTCAAAAGGTACTTTCACATATTTAAGAAGCCAAAAAGGACAATCTGTACAATATTCTTTTCTGGCAATCTACAATCTTAAAGGTTAAAACATTTTTTTTTTTTTTTAATTTGGAAAGATAATATGTCTGCTTTCTACTCTTTTTAGATGAAATAAACATAGTTAGACTGGGACTGACATAACAGGCCTTCATAACTGCCCCTCAATATCATTGCATTCCCGTCATGTCTTGATGATACAGAAAATCATGATCCATCTCAACACACTTTTTAGTATAAATTTTATACCGTTTTCTTTGAATTGAGATTTGCATGAATAGGAGAACAATATAGTTCCCATACTTTCATTATCTCACTAAACACTCTTTGAGCCTTGTCCCTGTGATATCTGAGAGTACAAATGTGTGGGTGTCTTTGTATTAAATAGTATCTGTTCAAATATTTCAATAGCTGAACCTTAGGAGGGGGTAAAAAGTCTGTTTTTCCACATCTAAGGCCTGATGATGTGCAACACATTCCATGCTGGTCTGCAATTGGATTTTTTACCTTCCTGGGGTACACCTCTTCATGTTCAGGGATGACTCCATGAGCCAGGCTTGGTAAGAGGGCATAATGAGGAGAGTCACTTTGATTTCATACTATTAAACAAAGTAAGTTGTTACTTCTGAGAGAATCATAAATATTGTGTACTGGATGAATTATCAGAGTTAGAGAAAGCTATTTCTTTTTCTACTTTCCTACTGTTGGAGTTATATAGGTAAAAATTTTTACAGTAAAATTTAAGACATGGTTTCTTAGCTAATCTTTGCCCACAATACTGCAATGGTCATAACCACATAACTTCACCCTTCTAGCAGACTTGAACTAAGTCATTGCCAGGACCTGTAACAGGTGTCAAATGTTAATTAATTTTGCATTGGTATGTGATGAATTTTGCCATGAACTCAAGTTACTGCAACCAAACAGTTTTGGGAATCATGTGAAAAAAACATTGACACGGCAGGTATAGCATTGTTTTCCCATGAATATAAAAGACAATTTCTTATACTTCAGGATAATTAAGACAATTTGTGATGGGAAATTATGGAAAATCTAAATCTCATAATTTCTACATCCAATAGAAAAATACTTTTATTTTTAGATATTTTTGTTTCACTGAATTGTGAAGCACTTTTGAGTTTGGTAAAGAACAAGAGATAAATTCACTAAAATCCATTAAAAGAGGTTTTAAAAAGTTAACATTTGTTAAAATGTTAACAAATAATTTTTTTCTCATCATAATAGCAATAATTTAGGATTAAAGGAAGTTAGTGAGTAAATTAACAAATATTAAAAAAAAATTTACATCTACTATAATGTGTCATTATGCCCTATTATATCTGCAGACAGGAATAAAAGAATCAAAGGAGTAACATTTAATTTATGTGCCATTGTCTAATCTAATCTAATCTAATCTAATCTAATCTAATCTAATCTAATGAAATCTGGCCAAAACTATAATTATAGGCCCTGGATAACTTTTGACACAGGACCACCACTTGATCGACTCCTTCATCACAGAATACTTTCTTTCTTTGTAGATGCAAGTGCTATGTTTGTAGGTCTGTTTTTTCTATTTGAATATGTATTTGTTCAATAAAGTGAACAAATATATACAAAGACTGAGCATTCCAAGGAGTCTAAAATAAAAGAATAACAGCTCAAATGTATTTGGCCTTAACAGGAATTTGCAAAGGCAGATGATCAAAATGGCATAAAATATGTAATAGTCATAATGAATGAGATGCTTAATGAGCCAGGGGATACTAAAGATAAAATTCATCACATTGACATTAGTTTTAGGGTACCACCCTTAGAGTTCCATTAACTGAATAAGAAAGAAATTAATGGTATGAATTAATATATAAAGAAAGTAAATTGAATTCTTACTCGTAAACACTTGCACCATTTATTCTAATAACTTGCTTTCTGCAATTAAAGAAGCAAATTTATGGAAGTTTTTGTACCCAAAAGCTCTGAATGAGACTTGTGAACAGGTATGTTGTCATTTGAAAATAACTGTGGAAATTTATCTTTAAATGGACATGAAAGTCATGCTTTTTGCAATTTCACCTACTTCAAGTGTTTTATATAGTATTACCTGTATAACTGGCATTAAAACAGACTAAGATGTTGCTTTTTGAATTTCTTTGGAGCTTCACTTATGAGAGATCAAGTATCAGAGAGCGACAGAAAATGTACAGAAAAGTGTGTTTTTCGCATTCTCTATTAATCCAATCTTGTTACAGTGAAATAAGCATGTTTTACTGCTGTATGCTTTCTTCCTATGTGTTTCAAAACACATTATTTAAATAGAGTTTCAGGAATTTCATATTTATAAACAACTTTCATAATTCACTTTTACCTTGTGGTTTAACAATTTTTGGAGAGGTAGATGAGATAACTATTAATGTAATGATTGCAAAAATTCTTCTGAATTATGAAGGATATTGTAATGTACTGAAGAGTTAATACAGAGGACTCCTGATTTAAAATCACAGATTAGATCCTCTGGTGAAATTGAATTTTCAGTTTAAATGAAGTTCCAGTTCAGATTCTCTTTAGTACATTTATATTTTATGTGTGGAGTGATACTGATCAAGTTTAGCTCACTTAAAAGGCACAGATCTAGCCTAAGGTAGCTGGACTCAGATTTTCTTACACTCACAGAAGAAAGGCACCCCAGCAGATAATTAATTTTGTCTTAAAACAGAGCACTAAGGTAAGAGAAATGACAGTGTGATCTATAGGTGTGCCCCAGGGGATGTTCTGTAATGAGACTAATAACCCAGCAGATCTCACAATACTCCATGAAGAGCTAGTGACTCCTCTAGAAAATGATTCAGGGCATGCAATATTAGGCTGTGGAGGAGCCTCTGCCTTTCCATTTGCTTCAGAGATATTAAAGGGCCAAAAATGACCTCTTGACAAATCCTCTCCTTTTCCACTGGTTTTATAAGACAGCCTTGGTGACCAGCTAATAATAGATTCTCCTTTTCTTTGAAAGCTAAAATTAGGAGACATGAATGCTGATCACAGTTCCCTCTTATAGAAGGCTTAGGTTCCAATTGTTGCTCTTTCCTATGTATAAGCATTGCAGAATTGAGCCTAAAGTTTTCAATTGTAGCTTATATCTAAATTTAAATTCTGTCTGTCTTGCTAAAGTGGAAGAATAATCCAAGAATTCAGTTTTCTGTTTCTTGGGTGAATCAGTGACACCCCTGCATGTGCAAGGAAGGGTAATTCTGAAAATTGCTAATACCATGGAGTGAAAAGCAATAGCTCAAATTAAATTATAAGAAAATTATCTCTAGGAAGAAACAGAAGCATCACTCTCTCTTTCTCCATTGGTCTAAGTATCAGAATCTTGTAATATCCCTTCAGCTGCATCCTATAAGCCCTTTTCTTTAAGGACTGTCCATTACATCAGTGTTCTTTCTGCTTCTTTGAACTTTCCACAATGAAGTAATTTGAAGAACACCTCAGCAATTTTAGGGGTTCCAAAAGAAATTGCCATTATATCACTATGTGATAGCATCATTCTCTGAGTTGTCATTTCTAATGTAATGGAAAAGAAATACAAGAAAACAAAGTCATAAATTACTACAAGATAAGAAAAATAATGGCAAAAGAGAGGAAAATGATCAATAGAAGAAAAAGAGTCATGTAAAATACTGCTCAAAACATACCTTTGAAAAGTTCATGATTGCTTGAAGGGTAAAGTGGTTTTTATTTCATTTAGCAAAGAGTTCACCTGCTACAGAGACTCTTCCTTGGTTGATAGAAAAACAGGAATAGGTGTCAGTAATTCTATAAATGTGAATAAAAGGCAACCTTGATTGAAGTCAAAAATAAAACCATAAAATTGAACAAGATTTTATCAACTATTCACGCTAATATGCATTAATATAAGACTGCTATGCTATTTGTGTGATGGTTTCATAATCTCAATTCCTTATTTTGCCATATTCAGATTTCAGAACAAAAAAATGAACCAAAATCAACATCACTGTTGATGTAAAGACAAAGCTGTCTTTACATCTTTCATAGGTTGCATTTTTATACAGTATTAAGAAATCAAGGAGAGGGAGTTGGACTGATCCTTACATAACTTAATGAAATCTATGTATTCAGTTAATTACATTTTTTATGACATTGTTTGAGTGTACTTTTCAAATAACTGGTTTTATATTCTGTTGTTATTTTCTGATTTTATGCTCTATAATCTATTCTTATAGTTTTTGCTTTGGAAGTTCTGCACTATAGGATTGGTTTTTGTTTGTATTAACTCAGCAGGTGGGTCTCCAAACTATGCATATGCAAAATTTGTGTAACATTTAAAGCACAGCTGGAGACAGCCTGTTTTCACTGTTTCATGATACAGTTGCACTGTACATGGTTGGGACAATAATTCCCTCTTTTTGTTGTTGGTTTTTTTGATGAGAAAAGAGGGGAAAATGCACCACAGGACAACATTATTGAAAAAATTAAGTAAGAGAGCTGCAATCAGTAAATGTGACTACATACAACATTTTTTTTGGACGTGTTGGGTTGCACACTGATGTATCCCAGTGGAGGAGCTGCCTCCTGTATAGAAGGTGGTCTCTGGAAATATATGCGTATAAAACCATAACTTATTTGTGCAGAAACAATATATGAAAAATTACAGTTTTAGCTTAATTAGCACAAAATTCTGAATCCTTTCACAAAGACAGGTCTTGTCATCTTTGATATTCAGGAATTGCTTTGAGTCTGTGTGGTTTTAAAAATGTCCTGTATTCCAGTTGAAGTTAGCTAGCAAATTATGGCCTTCTATACATCCATCTCTCCATTTCTTCTCATCCCTGGCTCAAGAATTTCTTTTTAAAGTGAAACAACTCAATGATATAATTTCTATACTTTCTTTACCCAAGTAAATCTAATGAATGTTTTATATGACATGCATTTTTAAATGTATTTTTTCATGTAAATAAATAAATACTTTTAAAAATTGAACAAAACCCCCAGTTCAGTTACTTCAGAATGGCCTTTCATAAACTGTATGTTACCTTGAAATATTGCTAAAAGACATTAGGAAGTACAATTATTAAAATTCTTTGATGTCATGTTACTTGGAACATTTATACTGTCTATAATAGCTGTTGGTAGCTGACAGTTCTTCCCAGGAAAGAAAATTATAAACTTAACTACCTTCATTTGCAAAAGGTGAAATATTTTCAATAACTGTTGAATGTAGTCGTCAGCTGTTAGATTCTAATGAAAGAGTAGAGTATTATAATGTCATTCATTCATATTTGTGGACATCAATCTTTGCTGCAGACATGTACTTCATTTACAGGGAGAGTGGGGCCCAAAAACCTGGTACTGTTTTTTTAGTAACATTTTTCTATCACAGTCTCTTGAGTCTGGAAACCCCACATTTCTTATTCTCATGCTCTTTTCTAAGATGCAGAATTTTGACTTTGAATAGACCAGTGTTCATGTTATTCATCTTAGAATATTTGGTGCTTTACAGATTCTTAGATTCCCAGAGAGAACATCCTATCCAGCTCTTCTTTAATTCTGTTTCTTGGAGGAAAGAGAACTTACTCAAAGGTATGAATTAAGTGGTAACGTCAATTGCAGGTGATAATTCTCTGCTTTTTTGAGTACCTTCTATTTAACAAATGTTTCTGAAGAGAAAAAGTGACATATTTTAAATTTAAAATGCAAGTATTGTGTTGTTAGTTGTAGAAATCCTGTCTTCATGTTTCTATTTTTATTTGTTTATTCTATTCTTTTCTGTGCTGATATACCTAGTCCATATGATTCATAATGGTCATTAACTCAATTCCATCATCCTCAAATTTTATAATTTTTTCATTGGTTTTCTAGCATTACTAACCAAGTGACATGTTGGCAGGACCTAAAGGGTTGCCTGGCCTGAGAGAGTGTGGGCATCATGCCTATGGGTTCATAGGATCCAATAATACACATGACAAACGAGGTTTATGTTCTAAATTTCTCTATTTTACTGCAGGATACCACAAATACCACAAAAATATCCGTTAGCAAGTAAACTACAACAAAGTCACCACTAGTAAATATACTTACCATTAATAAAACCAACATATATTATCTACATATCTATACATCTAATAAATTATAGTTTATTTAATCTGTATCAATAAGTATAGCTTATAGTTAATAAGCTATTAACAAATTACTATCCTCAATCAATAACATAGTGTCAGTCAGTTAGGCAGCAGTCAATAATAGCAACAACCAGTAACATCAAGAACCAAATAGGTATATACAGACATATATTACAGATTATGATTTATTTATCTTTAGTGAAACAACCTGTCAAAAATGCAGATATACTTATGACTGATTGCTTACAGAGACGTGTGATGTGTGGCAAGTAAATTACAGATTTCAGAAGGGGCCAAATGTCCTCCCAAAGGAGGACACAGCCATTCCAGAGATGGGAGGAAAAACCAAACCAAGCTGTTGGAAAGACGAAAAAGTGAAGAAAATGTAAAACTCATTATGCGATAGGGTCTGTGGTGCAAACACGAAAACCAGATGGGGGTCTGCGGTTGGCGTTTTTATGCCATTGGGGAGAAACCTGGAGTGAGGTGGAAGGTGTGCAGTCTTTTTTTTTTAATTGGTTTTGTACAAACCAAGTACACCTACTGAGAAATATTCCATACAATACAACTACACAGAACGGAAGGTTTGGTCACACTAGCACCCAGAGCAATTCTCACAATAGTGGTTAATAAGGTATAAAATATACCCCAATTTCATACCTAACTGGGTGATGAGAATTTGACACAACATTCATAGGCAGAGATCAATGGGTTTGTCGTACTCCCCTTGCCCAAAAGGGCACCTTTTGGTAAGGTGTCTTACATCCTTGGCTGTGCTGAGTGTGGATCCAGGAAATTAAACTTGAAATTGCAGTTGTATTATTAATGGTATACATTCTGCAGTTACTGTATTTGTGACCAGCAAACCAAAAGAACCACATATGCTTCATTCAGTAAATGGTGCTGTTCATGGACCTGACTGACTCTTTTGAATGTAACAGGACCTAAAGTTAATAGACTATTCATGCATCCAGTGTTAGGCCTATAGTTATGTTTTTGCAACAAAAACCAAGCACAAGAAGGAGGGAAACAGGAAAATAACAAGGTCTCACTTCAGAAACTGTCTGTGTCACAAGTCTGGAGTCAGCCAGGAAGCTCCAGTGACAGTCCAAGGTCTCGTGGAAAGTTTGTGCTGAGTGTTCGTATTTACAAAATTAAAACTATGTGCAGCACAGTAAACTCTTAGAGAGAGAGGCTCTATTTAGGATGAAACTCAAATCTTGTATATATCAGAGACGTATGAGGGCATAGAACATCACAACTTCAAGCAGCTAACAGATGCTGTTAATTCTGATTTTTCATCTGTAACTGCCAATAGATGATTTTTTTTTGTTCTTGTTTCTGTCTAATTTTGTTTTCCCAGACTGTTCTCACTTTTACCAATGATAAGCGGCCATTACACTTCTTGGGTTTGAACTTATCGGTGGTATCTCAGCATGTCTTCAGTTTCTAGATGTACTGCAAAGAGTTCAGCTGAACTTTTCAAGGATGTTTCTGGTTTGAAGGCCTAGTTCCCAAGTTTGCAACTCCCAGGCTGGCCTGAAATTTCCATCAGTGTTTCTCAGCAGACAATTTCTGCTGTTCGGTTATTTTCCCTTTATAACCAGGCGACCTTTATGGCTGCTCAGATCACACATTCACAAATGATCAATTTAAAGTATGAAAAGTCTCACTGCTTTCTGTTCAGCTGTCTCTTTGTCTTGTGGTCTAACACAGATGTGGCCCTTAAGGACTCCATGGTCTTAGAGTTCTTTTTGATCCTTAACAGTTCTATGAGCCTATGATTCTATGTATATTTTTTGTTTTGTTTTGTTTTGTTTTGTTTTGTTTGGTTTTTTTTGTGGGTAGGGAGGGCACATGAAACAAAATGTAAGACACTTTCCTCAGTAGTATTGTGATAATCTTTTTGATGACACTGAACAAGCTGTCCTGGAGCAGTAAAACTTATGGAATTAGATACCCATGACACTTCTTACAAGCTCTCAGTGGATCGCACATTACCTTAGTTGTGCTGTTTGTTGGAGCGAGTAGGGTTCCTCTGATTTTCATTTAGCAGTATGAGTTTTTAAACTGAAAGACTAAGGGTGGCTCCTCTATCAAATGAGAGAGACAAACAAACCTGGAGAGAGACTTGGCCTTGATGTATAATCATTGCATAATGGAATAGCTGAAATTCCTTTCTGGTCATGTGTGTCCTTCCACTGAATGCAGATTAAATATAGTGTAATTTTCAATCTGCTAGAATATCCTGGTTCTGATAGAACTTCGGTAAGAAGTATTATATACCTTTCTTCCTGGTTTTGTGTCATCTTACAGGTTCTCTGCTGTGCTTATTTGTAAACTCCCACTCAAATTCATCTTGTAAAATTACAGTGCTACTGTCCATTTTTTAACAGCTTCTTTTTGGCTAACCTTCAGTTGCTTGGAAAGATGTCATTCAATTGTTAAAAGATAAATTGAGGTCTTACTGATTTTTTTGTTCCTCGTGTCTATTATGTTTTGGTCTCCTGTCAGATACTTAGATTTTTATTGGGATATGTAGCTCTAAATTTGTCTCGTTACCTGTGTGCGATTTCTCAGTACCAATGCAATGTGGCCACAATGCACATCAAAAAGTACTGAATTCTCTACCCAACTACCAGATAGAGCAAGGTTCAGCTTCCATCTGAGCATTTTCTTAAAAACCCATCTAATATGGAGGATATATGTCTGAGCTAACATATACACTTTAAAATCCATTGCAGAAAAAGTATAGAAAATAAACAAGTACAAGGAACCTTGTGGAATACTGGAAGGATAAATAGAAATAATAAAATCAATTGTAAAGTGTACAAAAATAGGTAACCTGGACAAACAATCTGAAAGATGTTGTAAAAATAGACGACGATTTATTTAAGTATTAAACTATAAAATAGAAGAATTCACTGAATATGTGCCCTGGGGTCAATAGATGAAAAGATATGCTTAGAATTTGAAACTTTTAAAAACTTTTATTTCTACCTGTCAATGAGTCCAGATGATTGGCAGACCTAGTAGAATTATTGAATATAATAGCCTATTTTTTCTCAATATTTATACAATATAGTCTTTTATGTTTCACCTTAGAAAAATCAAATTAGATTGCACTTGATCGATTAAATTCAGCTATCAAAGTATAGATGATACGTATTTGATTTATATTGTTTTTCTAAGTAATTTTTGAGACAATATCTAACACAAATTTACCTCTTGTTAATCATACATGCAGATCTTATAATTATTTATGATTGGCAATTGTTGAAAACCAAAATCTGCTTTTTGGTAAATAGCTTTCTAGCCAGAAGAGTAATTCTGTAGGACAAGCTGTAGCAGTAACCTCCAAAGGATACTTTTGTTTTGAAGTCATTTAAGAGCTTGAATCCTTTGTGTAGACCATAAATAGCAGTACTAAATGTTTTCTTGTGATGTAGCTGTGAAGGGGTCAGTTAGCACATCTATTCATTTCAAATTGCTTCCACTGACACCAGACCTGTCCCTTCATCACCACAGAGGGAGATGAAGAGGAATAATGAATGAACTAAAAATAGAGGAGTGAATCTATTTGAGGATGACCTGATAGAAAGTCATAGAGAAGAAAGGCAGAGGAAACCATCTGGATATTTTCTGAGCTGTAACCCAGGGTGACATTTGCCTCGGCTGAAGACATGGAGTCTTTTGACTGTCCTTAGAATTTCCCCTTTGCTTTCTCAAGTTTTGAATCTTTTTTCTCATTATTTTTCTCCCCACTGCTACCAACTTGATCTTTACTCCTTGACATTCTAAATTAAACAAATCTAGTAAAACAGAAGTAGGGTTTTTCCTAATAAGAAAAGAGACAAGATTTTAGATTCATCGCAATGCAAATACATGATCCCAGTAAAGAACTTAGATGAAAGTTGTGGTGACAAAGCTATAACCCATATTTTGTTCCCCCCTGTTACTCAGATGGAGGTAATATTGAAGGACAAAAGGATCATGACTAAGGGGCAGAGAGGTTTGAGTTCAAATATGATGTATTTTGGAAATTACAAATAAATCTAAAGCAACGAAAGAAGCTTAAGAAGTTGGAATTTGATTTATCTCTTATAGCATTATTTAATCCTACTGAGAGTAAGAAGAAAGGGGAAATTGAATTTTTATTTATGGTGTAAAGCATTCCAAAAAGTTATTGAAATAGGGACAAACCTCCTGCATAATTTCAGTTCAGAGTAATTAAATATTGGAGAGGCTTGGGTTTCCAACAGGAATTATAACATAGCACTTTGAGACTTTATTATGTGAAGAAGTCTGGCAAGTATGTGAATAAGTATGTGAAATTGAGAGGAAACACCAGAGGATGAGGACAGGAGCACCTGTTTCAAATGTCTTTTCATTCCCGTCACAAATAATTTCTTAATTAGAGCTCATTTTGTTGTTGATAACATTAAACACTCTCAGGGTGAGTGCATGGTTCAAGTAGTGACCAAAATAAATATTAATGCACCAAGCCCCAAGAGGCCATGAAATAGCATCTCAGAAGTGTCAGGGATGTTGGGCTGAACCAGGCAGCCCAGCACAGAGGAGGCAACTGTGACTCCCTGCCCTCGGGTCCATGCTGAGCCAAGGGGAACGATCACCTCCTTCCATCTAGTGCAACCCAGAATGACGCTAGCCTACACTACCATGTGTGTAGAAATTATATCTGAGTTCTCGTTAGAGCTGAAATTATGCACTCCTGTAATGTGTCGCACTTCAGCAGAAAATAAAAGTCTAAATTCTCTAAAAAACCCTAAATTATGGCAAATCTAGGAATTAAAAGGTCAATAAGAGCACAGAAAGAGAAATCCCTCAATGTTAGAGACCTAATTAAGTGCCAGATGACATTTTGTATTAAGGTGTTCCAGCATACTGCAAGTCTAGGCACTCATTGAGAAAAATGTGAGAAGAAGACCTCCAGGTCAAGAAAGATGAGGAACTGCTGGAGCGGGTTCAGTGAAGACTACAGATACGGTTAGGGGGCTGGAGCATCTGTCTTATGAAGAAAGGCTGAGAGTGCTGGGCCTGTTCAGCCTCGGGAGAAGACAGCTGAGGGGGAACCTCACCAATGTACACATGTATCTTCAGGGTGGTGTCAAGAGGATCAGGCCAGATTTTCTGTGGTGGTGCCCAGCATCAGGACAAATGGCAATGGGTACAAACTGAAACATAGCAAGTTCCATCTGAATATAAGGAAAAGCTTCTTTACTTTGAGGGTGACAGAGCACTGGAAGAGGCTGCCTAAGCTGGTCATGGAGTCTGCTTTAGACTTACTTAAAACCCACCTCAACATAATCCTGTGCAATCTGCTCTAAGGGAACCTGTTTTAGCAGGACGGTTGAACTAGACAGTTTTCAGAGGTCCTTTTCAACCTCAACCCTTCCACTATTCTGTGAAGCCTTTAAAACTGCTTGGAAGGCTTTCTAAAGTAATACTTTTAAATGTGCACATAATTTT
The DNA here is from genome assembly GCA_036785705.1 of Acanthornis magna. Classification (NCBI taxonomy): domain Eukaryota; kingdom Metazoa; phylum Chordata; class Aves; order Passeriformes; family Acanthizidae; genus Acanthornis; species Acanthornis magna. The sequence continues at coordinate 20,077,709 of JAWUZG010000001.1, forward strand.
TGTGGTGAGTGGAAAGCTATAAAGCAACCCCAGTGCAAGCAAATTTTTACTTCCACCACTAATATTTCTCATGTGACATACGCGGGAATAAATTTGGCCCAAAGTGTCAGCTTAAGTGTTTGTGACTAACATGGGAAATTTAAGAAATATAAAGCCTCTCTACCCATGGAAAAGAAAGCCTGGCTCTTGGGCAATGTATTTGATCTTTAATTTTGCTTTACTGTGCATGTAAAGCAAACATTATCTTTTCTTTTTTCTCTTGGCTATGAATACTTTTTCAACAGAGGCAAGCTGCTACTACTGCTTCTAAACACCTATATAATGAAAATAATAGGAAAAGAAAAAAGAAAACAGGATCTTTTCTCCCTCGGTTCTCTGACATCACAGAAGTGCAGCATTGGTTGTATAGTTGGCAAAAGTTTGACTGACTCAGAGCAGAAAGTTGTTATTAGCTACTTGGCAATAAAGAAAAAGTGAGAGCATCCCATCAGCGCCCAAACCTTTCAGCCTCTAGAAATTGGTCCCATTGGAAGTATGCACTTGATGTTAAAAGATGACCTCTGCTCCATGTTCTGAGGGAATGAAAAAGAAAATAAAGCAAAGCAAACTCAGGCAGTACAGTTGGAGAAAAAATATATATGCTGGTCCAAAATGAGTTAACAAGCTTAATTGTGGAGATAAGCAAGGAGCAATCTGAGCACAGCCTAAACTAGTGTCATTTTTCAGTCCATCTGCGCTTCAATACTTCTATCACTTCTTTCTCAATTTTAATATGAATCGGTTTCCTTTTCATTTATAATTTCTTTAGTCATGATAATTTCATAGAACTGGTGAAGTAAAATACTTGAATGCTAGGAGAGTAATTCACACTGTCAGGGTTTGAAGTGAAATTTTGTTCCACTTTCAGAAAACTGTGGGAAAAGAATATATTTTCCCTAATTCATAGCCAATTACATAAAAGATCGTACTACGTGTACACTTTTTAGTCAGAAGAGCAAAACATGCTTCCAAAAGGAGTGAAAAGACTGTCAGCTAGAATTTGGAAGGTATACTGGAAAGCCTGGTTGTAAGTATACTTTGAGAATCCAAAATTAGCAAAGATGACCTAAGATGAATTATTTTTTCACCTTTTTTTCTCTGAGATTTGACTTACTTGTGAGCTATTCATGAACTGCATGAGCACAAGGAAGTAAAAGGCTCTAAGGTATAATGCATTTTAACTCAGTCACCATGAATGAAGAAGCTGTGTTGTAAATTAAGACATGTGATGGCCACATTCATCAAATACCTCTAGGTGTCCTTCACTTTGTGCAGATGTTAAAGCTGGTGTTTCTCAGCAGGTTGGGAAAACAGCAATGAGATTATCAAAATGGATATCAAGATTATGCAAATATGCAACCATATGAGTCTTCCAAAATCAGGTTGAAATTAATGAAAATAATTAAATTTTAAAAGCGCCTATTGAGCCTTAACTATTAGAAACCATAACTGCATGCAGTTCCCTGCCTTTGTAAATTCTCATTCAGGTATTCTCAAGAAAAGCTTTGACATCAAAAAGAGTTTGTCTGTTTGCATTTGATTGTGTCAAATGCTGCAAGGATGTGAATTATGTATTCTATATTAAAACTAAAAATCCTAATATCAGTGTTACTGACATTCACTCCCACTAAGAAGAGTTAGCTTGCCAGATTTCTGTGTTAAAAAAATTAAAAATGGATCCTTAGTAAACCCAGCCTTCTAAAAACACAGTACAATACAGCAAAAGTGAATACTAATAATATCCAAATATTGTCATAGAGAAAAGTATCCTTGCCAAATATTAAAACTAACCACATCTTGAACAAACAACCATGATGCAGTGCAATCACTGTAATGCTGCTCTCATTACTTACTAGTAAAGGCTGTGCATCTTTGTTTTCTCTGATTCAGAAAAAATAGAACATGTGGGTTATTTTTTTTTCTTGTGGATATTATGTTGATAAACATTGGTAGCCTAACAGCCATATTTTCAGGTTTCTACTGACATCATAAATGATGGGAATTTTTCTCTTATATAAATTTTAAAAAACCCAACAGGACAAACAGAAGTATGAGTAACAATCCCTTCAGCAGGCAGGGCTCTGTGTTGGGTTTGTCAATTTAATTGTAATAAGTATTTAGATTTTAAAGGTGATTTGCTTTGTTTTGTTTTGTTTTGTTTTGTCCCCCAATGTTACATTCTGTTACATTAAACATTTTAAGTGTTAAAATAAGGATTAATCAGTGAGATATTTTTTCTCTGTGTATTATGATACAACAGAGGAAATAGTAGGGCAGTGCACTCTTTAATTAGTACACGTTTCAAACATATTGAGACAGAACAGTTTTACTATTGGCATCACCTCTTGACCTACGAATTACACAGTCATAATTCTCAGGATGATACTGGTGGGCTTTGGCAGAGCTGTGCAGTACTGAGACCTCCAGACAGGGCAGGGGACAAGACCTTGCCATGGATCACCACATCTTTCATTGTTGGAGCTAATGTATACAAGCAGAGGTCATAGTCTACATGTGACATGTATAATTGTTGAGTTGAATGAGGACAGTGCAATGTCCACAATTCTTCTGTGATGCACATTGTAAAAATTAAAAGCAACACAACAAATAGGCACATAAAGAGCATAATTAATAAAATGAGCTTTTTTTTTGTTCCAGTCAGCAGCAGCATTTATTTATATCTAACCAATTTACATTTTGGTTAGATACGGGGTATAAAGCAAAGAATATCAGCCATGTTTTAAAGGTTGAGGGGAATGTGATAAGAAAAAAGCCTGTGGTATATCATTTGAGATGAATAGCTCAGCACTTGTATTAATACAGTGTCTGTTTTTTCCATCCCTCAGATGGGAGCTAAGTGACTCCTAAATCAATATCAAGAGACCATTCAATTACAAAAAAGGTGAGATTAAAAAGTATACATGGAGACTTAATCCTGAAGATATGGAGCAGAACAAAAAAATAGGAAAGACCCAAAAGGAAGTATTTTACCAATATGCTTGTACATGTAGTACAGCATTCTGAACTCAAATCTTTGGTAACTGCACCAAAGATGTTGAGGACATAACAGTGATCACAATTTACAGTGGCAGAAAGAAAAAAATTCAGGACACTCAGATGTGGGTGTGGCATGAAAATATTGTACTGTGAGAATAACTGGATGGTGAGTTGTGGGCCATAGGATTGTGAAGGAAGAGTCATATTAATTACAATATCCTTATCCATGCTCCTAATATCTTTTATGATGGCATTTTAAAATCTTAGTATTTGCAACCAAATTATAATCTGTATGAATCTTAATGATTCTTGGGGATCCCTCTCAATAAATATTCTGTGATTCTGTGATTTCTCTGTATTTAAATCAGATGTAATAGCAGTGTGAAAGTTAGAGCTGTAAGTTTTCACTAATAAAATCGTAGCGTCAGTGTCAAATATTCTGAAACCTGTAGCGGTTTTAATGCTTGTGCAAATACTCTGGTTTAAGGATTTTAATCCTACATTTGTGAAAAAAGAACTACAAACCTGAGAAAATGAGAACATTATAAATATATTAAAAATAGATTTTGGATCAGAAAAAAATTACAAAAAGTAGTTTTCAATATATTATTTACACTATTTAAAAAATCCACTTAAAAAGGAAGGTGCTTTAAAAGATGTTGCATTTTGTAAGGAAAATGTATAGTTATTACAACAAACGTAACAGGGTAATATTGAAGTGTTATTTAAAAACTTAAATAAATAATAATAATCTTGATAAAAAAGAGGGTTTTTTAATAGTATGGAAGATACATGCAGGAAAATGCCTAATGAAGAGGAATACAAATGGATATGGAGAGCAAGTGTCTCATTTTAGACAGGTGTTGTTAGAAAACAAAAATATTGAAAATTACTGCTACAACGGTGTCTAAGACAGCCTAACTGTAAAAAGATCTATAGTAAAGAAAGAAGATTCATGGAAGAAATATTGACTATCATACTTAGTCACTTTAGATCCTAAAATGGAAACAAATATGCAAGGATATTCTTCCCTTTTTTTATAGTGGAAACCATTGTGGAACAGTAAAATGCATTGGTGCTATTCTTACTGAGTTTATCTAGAAGTTTTGTTTTCACTATACGAAGAAAAGTGGTTATCTGGGAGAAACTTACTAATTTAATGAAGTCAAGGAAATGTAATCATTTAAGCAAAACTCACTCTATCCAGAAATTTGTGAATGAAGCCCAGACTCCCAGTAACATCATATGGTACAAGCTGACATGATATTTGAACAACAACTGATTTGCTGAAAGAAGAAATTTTAGCAAGACTTACCACAAATTCAATTGTAGTGTGGGAATTGGAAAAAACAATAAGGCACCAAAGCCAGACAATATTCGTTGGGCCTTCTTGTGTTCATGGTTAGAATGCCAACATCAGTGCACAAATTGGAAGTACAAGAACGTCCCGCTCCTAAGGAGTTTACAGGAGATACTCAAGGTAGCAAACTATCTATGTCTACTTTACTGTTAGGAGTTGGAGGCAAAGCACTATTATGGTTCAGACAACTCAAACTCTGAGCCTTAGCAATATCAAAATACATACCTGAAAGTGTGACCACACAGATCACTCTCCATCTCTGCCTAAAACCAAAGAGGAGCAACACCCATAGTCCAATAATGTGAGGTACTATAGCCTGTCATAGTATTTCTCCAGGAAATATTTGGTTAAAATTCTCTGCTGCCACCAAAATCTAACCTTTGAATAGATAAGAAATGCTTCATCAAGGTCTTCAGTAAAGGTCATATGCACTACTGCCATTATTCCATTCTTCTTGTTTTCTTTTCCCAAGACAAAAAATATTAGTTTCTCAACTTTTCATAAAATCTAGATATAAATATGAACAAAGACAATATTTCTTTCTTTACCTGTCTTTCCTAGAGCATCAACTATCCAAAGAAAAAAAATTGTTCCCCAGAATTTCAGTGATATTATTTCTTGTCATATGAAGAGTTTTACCAAGATTTCTAGATATTCCAATCAATGTCATGTTCTCATGTTTCATTTCCAAGATATGGCACCTTGGTATTTTTCAATCAGCCTCAGGTTTGCTCTATGATTCTCTAAACTATCTATTATAGGAGCAGCTGGTGCACTGCTGTTTACCCAGCTGACATTTCTAGTGGAGACACCAACTCTACTGATTGTATGACAAAAGCATTCTGGTCTGGAAATAGAGGCTACTATGATCATTTATCCCAAGCGGCATTCCAGAATTCTGTCACTTTTCTGCACAAATTCCCCCAAGGCAGGGTACTCATAAGCAGAGTGGGAAAACCAGATTAATTCAAGATCAGAGGATAAGACAAGAAGAGTTGCTATTCCAGCCCACCTATTAATTTGGCAGTGACACCCTAGCAGCTAGGGCTTCCTCACCCCCCTGTGAAGCCAGAATTGTTTCATCTGAGCTGAAATCTCCAGTGCCAGAGCCACCTCTTCCAGGAAAGGAGTGCTGACCCTTTGCAACTCTCCTGAAAAAGCTGTCCTGCTGCCTGGCACAAATGGAAAAAGCCATATTACCAACTACGAGTGGCCAGGTTTATCAGACAGAGACTGCCCTAAGCTTCAGTTCTTTGTCCATATTCATTTGATGTCTCATTTCTATTAATGCCTTCATGACAGTCAAAGGAAGGCACTAAAAAAAAAAAAATCAGAAAAAGCCAAAATCAAATAAACACAAAACCCAAATAGGAGCTTTTTTCCCCATACAATAGTAAACCAAGATTCCCTTTAAACTATAGTTTTCACCAAATCCTTGTGCTTTTTTTGTGAACTTAGTGCTTGTTAGCCAATTTTCACACTGAGAAATAATTATGTCACAGTAAGTAAGAAGGAGTGTAAGAATATAACTTTTCAGCTGCAAAAGAAGGTTAAACATTCCTTCATGACCTCTGACAAAACCATCACACTGAAATATTTTCAGGGTGAGCATTGTGCTTTTTCCTACAAATTGCTAGAGCTCATTTTAAAGAAGTAATTTCTGTCTTGATTTGAAAACACATTGTCTCCAGAGGTACAAATATAATGCAAAAAGATGAAATTGGGGGATGTACTTTCTTTGTGAATGTTGATTCTCAACAGCTTTATCTTGTGGTGCTTTGTGTGAGACAATACGGCTCAGCAGGAGTTCATAAGTGATTGAGTATTTAATTACATGAAGCCGGACATGCAAAGATAAATTGAAGCAAATGAAAAGAAGTATAAAGTACAACAATCAATATCTGTGATTTGAATTTGCCTTGATTGTGACATCTGAATGTTTCGGAAGCAAGCTTTTTAATTTCAAATGAAGCATGTAAACACTCGTGTTGATTTGCTAGAGTCTGTGAAATCAAGGAAGTCTGTGAACCCTATTCATGTGACATAAATCAAGGTGAAATCTTGGTTAAAGATGAAATCTTCCTTTTCTTACTTCTAAGGAACCATACACAGCATGAACAATTACATTTCAGACTTGTGTTAAATGGATCCATGTATCTCTCAGATTTACATAGGATCAAAGTTCCTTTTAGCGTCAAATGGCAAAACATTGTTTATTACATAAATTTAAAAGAAAACCATATTTGGAAATTTTCAGAATCGTCTCCATCTGTACTCCTTTATGTATGCTTTCAATGAAAGCAAGTTGATGGAAGAAGAAGAGAGTGGGGAATGGATCAGTTCTCTTCATGGTTCAAAGGGGGAGAAATTGTTTCATGCTCAGGACTGCTTTGGGTATTTCCAGACATGGTTGTTCCATTGTGCAGTAAAATAGAGCAGCATTTCTTTTTATTTCCTTCCAAAAGCAAATGAAATTAAAACCAATTAACAAGGGTTTACAACTCTTCAAATTTATGAATTTCACAGATCAAATTTTTAAAATTACTTAAAATTTTTAAATTGCATAGAAATAGACATCAGGAAATGGGTGGATAATTTTGAAGGGAAAAACAAAGAAGACATTTGAAGTAATTGTTAATTTCTACTTCAAAATATGCTATATCTAATAATTTTCATGTTTATATTCACCATCTCTTGAGATATTGATGTATCCAGAGGCATAAAAATGTAATTTTTTTTTCAGCAATTCTGTATAGGTTTGAATTAATAACATTATTTTTCCTCCTCAAAAAATTCTACCACAAATTATCAGGCACTGCTGCTGATTATCATCCTTATTCATGTTTGTTGAAGCAATGGAAAATTCCCCATCAGCCAACGTAAGTATGCAAATAATTGATTTGCAGCACATGATCCCTCCCTGAATGAGGGACTTGAAGATGGGGTATTGAGGTTTGCAGTCCCTCATGCTGAAGGTGGAAAATCTTGCATATAAGCACAGTGGGACACACCTTCTCTAGCACACCACATCGACAGCTCTGTCTTCAAGAGAGAGCTGCCATCAGCTTTGATCCAAACTGCAGATATGATGTCAGACATCTCTTTGACATTAACATTTTGCCAAACAATCTGGAACCACTCAGCTTCTGATAATTTTTATATATAATATTTATTATTATTTACTCTTAATTATACTGTCTATTCTTCGCATGGATAAAAGGAGATTTTCTCCCTCCTGAGAAAATAGTACAATCCACCAAGCAGGTAAATTGACAAAATTTAGGGTAAAGGAAGAGATCTAAAAATAGAGAAGTTTATTTGATGCCTGGCTAGTTGGCACAGGGTATTCAAATTTGGATTTACTGAGGAACCTTAGTCTCTTCATTAGTGCCAGTTAAATAACTAACAATAATATATCATGTCAAGAGTTTTTATCTTTGGCCATTTTGAAAATCATATCACTAAATGAACCAGTAGCAGAGATTTTTTCAGGTAAAAGTCCAGTGCAGAAAGGAATAGAGGGTCACCTCTGGATTACTCAGAATTGATTTAAGCAATGTTTTTCTAACAGTGTTAAAGAAGTTGGAGTCTTCAGGAGGAATAGGAAAACTTGCTTTTCCTCTGTATCAGGTCTTACAGCTACAGGATGTACCTTGAATGTATATACTGTCATCAAAAGTTACTTAAATAGTTGATCTCGATAAAATTATATTCTTACTCAAGATCCTAAATGATCCAATTCCTCCTTCCTGCTAAGTGCATACACACCTTTTCCAGCTAAAGTATTGAACATACCTATTGTATTTTTTTTTTTTTTTGGGCTCAATCAGATTTCAATGATTTGTAAAGAGTCCTATAAAACATAATCTAGCAATATTCCCCCTCTGAGCAGCAGGACTTGTACACAAATTAGGTACAGAACTTTCAGTAAATCTGGTGAATTTGCCTTGATGTTTTTATGGGTGCTTTAAACGCATCACATAGACTTTTTGACACCTTTTCCTGGCACAGATTTTTTTAGGTAAATATTTAAAATGCAGTTATAAAATATAGCCAAAATATGGTCACTCTTTAAAATGTTAATGTTTATTCATTCAAATATAAGTATTTATAACTGAAAAAAACCCCACAAAACAAACAAACAAACAAAAAAACCCCAAATGAAACAAACAACAAAAAAACAAACCCCCCCCAAAAAAAGGAAAAAAAACCTAACAAAACACCAGAACCCCAACCAAAACCAAAACAATTAAACATAAGTAATGACATTTAAAAACAGAAAAGAGCTTTTTATTAAGTTTCCAAATTTTTTTTTTTTTTGTATGCAAGGTCAAAAATACCATGTCTTCAGTTTTCTGCTATTCAAAGCAATTTTTTTTTTCTCTGAATAGGAATCCTAGCATTTGTCTTCAGGTTGCGTTTATGAGGAAATATACTTTGGTACAGTTCATTTATGTTAGCCTGTATTAAAAGATGCTATTCTTTCCCCACTAATACAATGGAAATCAATTGTTCAGCTGATTTCTGAACACTTTTGGTGTCATCTGAAAATGAATTTGTGGCCAACAAGGGTCAGCACATGAAACCAGTTACAAAGAATTGTATTTTAAAGTTAGTTGTGTATTAATGCTGCAAAAAATGACTTGTGATTAAAGGTGGATAGTTTTAGTGGAGTGAACTAAGTAAGACAGTAGCAGCCAGCCAGCAGTTTAATCAATTAACCAGATTTCTAAAAATACCCTGACCTTTTTATCTTCCTTTTAATTGGGAAGATAATCCTCTGATATAAGAAATAAAATTGGTCTGTGCCATGCATTTGAGCCTAGGCTTACACGGGCTTTAAAACCACTTATTTAAAGACAGAAATACATTGGAATTTGAATTTTATGTTTGGCTTAGCACCAGGGAGATCTTTCTCTGTAACTACAACGAAATGTATGTCACATGGTTGCACTGCAGCAGTTCAGAGTTTTAAACATCTTACCACAGTCTTCATTCAGGCCCCAGTGTCACTCACTCAACTGTCTTGTACAATCACCTGTTTGGGTTTCTGGCAGTGCAATCCAAAAATAAGGAACTCAAATGAACTTTTGAAAGTATTATTTAATATTTAGTACAAAAATATAAACAGGCTTAGACAATTACCATGTAGAACATTTCTGAATCTGATTACACCACAGTTTAAACAGTTAATGTAGCAACAAATGACTGATGTTTAGAAAGGGTAGAGATCAAATGCTTTTTTAAAATCTGGATACAATTTTTTCATTGTAAGTCTGGAACTAATATTTAAGTTAGGGAGTCTTCATTTTTCCATTTTAAAGACTGTTTTTTAAATATTATATCTTGGCATTAATCAGCCACTAATGAAATGTTAACAGTGGCATAAAATATATTGTATATGCTCTCCATTGTATTCTAAATACACAATGTACTCTACTTATGCTAAGCCAAAATGTAAGAGAAATAAAATTGTACAACTGTAATATTAGAGGGGAGCTTGAAAAATCACCTGAGTCATGTGATGTGTAATCACCTTACAGTGAAGACATCCTCACAAATGATTTTCTAATTTGCTCTTGAAAACCACTGTGGAAACAGTTTTATATCAACAAGCAGTAATCAGGTCCACTGTTTCATAACATTAGAAAGTTAATATCTTATCTATAGCTTCTTTATATGAAAGGAAGTTATTTCTACTTGTCCTTTCCTATAATCTTCATTACTTCTTCATAGCAACCCATAATAATTAAGAAACTATGTCTTTCCACTTCCTGCCTCCAGCAAAGGCAATTTGATTATTTTTTGCTTCGTGTACTCTCTAACATGCTTGCCATATATGTCATCCTCTTCTAGGCTCTTTTTTGCTTCTTAAAGTGTGGTGCCTAAAACTGACTGTGGCATTGCAACCAAGGATCACCAGTGCTAAGTAGAGCTGAATAATTGTATTCCCTGTTGTAGAGGGCTGAGAGAAAATTTCTGTCAAACAGTGCTTGGCATCCAGTTGTCTGCTTCGCTCCACTGCTCCGTTATGGTCAATGGTAGGGTACACTGTGTCCACACCCTAGCCTTTCACTCACACAGATTTCTTTAATTTAGTTTAAATGTACCTTTATTGAAAATTTAAGCTAGGACTTTAATATTTAAATATTTCCCTTAACAACTTTTTATTTATTTGGATGTAGCAATGACTTACTGATATATTCTAGAACAGTCTGGGACCAAAGCTGACCACTTTGCAACTCTTTTGTCCCTCTTTTTCTTTGCACTTTTGAAGATAGGTCTATAAATTTTCTTGTTCCCTTTTCAGTCCTCTAAGGATTTCCTCCCCATAGTATTTTCTAAAAGGGCCATTAATGCTTCAAATTCTTCACAAAGTGCCATAAACACTTTAATGTGATTTTGAGAAATGTTTGGAATTATCACCAATGAATTTTTCTTTCCGGAATCAGACCATCTTCTTGTCAAACTGTTGAGTTTCAACTCAGATTTCAATAAATAAAAACTAGAAAGCTCTGATTGTTACTTGCTCCTCTTTTTCTGATTAAACTTGGATTAGCATTTCTTCTAGTTTATCTCTTATGCAGTTTTAGGATCTGATATTTTGTTCTTTAATTTCTCTTACTAATTGATACTCATATGCTTTGTTGTATTTCTCTATTTATCCTTACAACTATAGGTTCCTTCTTTCTCGTGTTAGTTATATAACACACAGGCACACACCATAGGACCATTTTATATGGGTTTTTTTTGCTTTTCAAATCACTAAGGACACCTTGAGTAGTTAAAATGTTCTGTAACTGTGCTTACCATCTTACATTAGCTAGTTTGATACTGTACATTAATATGGTTTCTTCCAGTAGCTGCCAGATGTGCTGCATTCCTGTCTCTCTCAGATTGTCTTCCCAAATGACCTATCATATGAGTTTCCTGAGTTCTCTATCAAAGCCTGACTTCTTAAACTACACTGGTTTTAGTTCTTCTGTCACACTTGTTTCCTTAGGATAATTCGCTTTATTGTCTTATGATTACTTTCACCCATACTGCAATGCACCTTTGTCATCTCAATCAATTCTCCCTGTTAGGCTGAACTAAATCTAAATTAGTTGGTCCCCTTCTATCCTCCTAAACAGAGTTTTTTCCCAGTACATTTCATGAGCATGGTTGTTAGTCTATAGCCTGTCACAGTATTTCTCCAGGAAATATTTGGTTAAAATTCTCTGCTGCCACCAAAATCTAACCTTTGAATAGGTAAGAAATGCTTCATCAAGGTCTTCAGTAAAGGTCATATGCATTACTGCCATTATTCCATTCTTCTTGTTTTCTTTTCCCAAGACAAAAAATATTAGTTTCTCAACTTTTCATAAAATCTAGATATAAATATGAACAAAGACAATATTTCTTTCTTTACCTGTCTTTCCTAGAGCATCAACTATCCAAAGAAAAAAAATTGTTCCCCAGAATTTCAGTGATATTATTTCTTGTCATATGAAGAGTTTTACCAAGATTTCTAGATATTCCAATCAATGTCATGTTCTCATGTTTCATTTCCAAGATATGGCACCTTGGTATTTTTCAATCAGCCTCAGGTTTGCTCTATGATTCTCTAAACTATCTATTATAGGAGCAGCTGGTGCACTGCTGTTTACCCAGCTGACATTTCTAGTGGAGACACCAACTCTACTGGAAGTTCTTTAATTGAGGACCCCTTCATCATTTCCACAAGTCTTTTATCTTGGATGAGGTTACTCATTGATAAAAAGGCCAGGCAGGCAGACACTTCACTCTCACAGCACAAAAGAAGCACAAGAGTGCTTGCTGATGAAGATGTTTAAGGGAGCTGACCTGACCTGTCAGAGAGACTTTCTGGAATTTTGTGATAAATGTATGGATAATTCCTCATTTCATAGAGTTGTTGAAGAACAACGTGTCGTATTCTTAGCTGATGTAAATTGTCATTCCTCAGTTTATCTACAAATAGTACTTAATTTCAAAACCTCTTATTTTTTCATATTACTTATAAAGATTTGCAATGGTATTGCATCATAGTTGCTCATCCAAAATTATTTCCTTGCATTTCTGGCACAATGTAGTGCTAGAGAGCAGTGACCAGGACTGCAGTTTACAGATTTGAATCAACTCAAATTAAATCTGACAGATGCCCATTAAGTATAATGTGAGTTGGATCAACTCTTTGTCACAAACAGGAAAGGAAAAGACTCTTCAATAACATGCTGGAAGTTATGTCTAGTGATAAAATATGACTGTAACATAAGAAATGAGGTGAAAATATCTTACAACTCAAATGCCCCCAAGGATGATGTAATTGTAATACTTTAGTAGAAGACCATATCACTTCTATTTCCTACCCTAACCCTTCAACAAACCAGGTAACTCAGCATCATCTTTGTGGGCCCTAGTAGGATGCTTTTAAGTGAATGTTCACTGATGTGAAAAACATCATCCTAAATGTGTCATCTCAGATATTTCGCAAATCAAAGAAACTGGTGTTTCCACACAGTAAGAAGTTAATTCCAACTCTGTCATAAACCTCAGCTGTACATAGCTACGTCTCCTGAGATGGAAAGCAAGAAGCAGATTATAGTTTTTACATACAAATCTATTTTCTCTTTGCTGAGGGGAGAAATAATTTGTGCTTGTCTTATGCTTGGCTCAGGAAGATTGCTCAAAAGGGCATCACAGAACCTGTGCTGGTGTTCTTACTCAGTTCTACCAATTTCTGTCTCTACTCTTCATCTCTTTAACCACTTTAATATATGCAGAAGTTGTGGTTTGAGAATGGCTACTTTTCCTCCACTCAACTGCTGCTGTTATAAACAGCAGGAGCTGGGGAGGAAAGGAGTATGCAATCTCTTTCATACTTCAGTAGGTGAAAGAGGTGGACATGAAATATGTGTGAGCTAGAAGTGGCAGAGGAACCTGAATCTCACATATGGGAGTAGAGATATTTATTAGTGCAATTTCATTTTGTGTTCAGAGAAAAGATGTAGTAATTTTTAATATTAACTATGAATTAATTTCAAGTATTGACAACAGATCAAGCTGTTCAAGGAAATACGTGAATGCCAGATACAGAAACCACCCCCCCCAAAACAATGCACAAAGAACCTTTTTCTGTAATAATAAACATTTTGAAACGAAGCTACAATGAGATTGCAGAATCAGTTCTGTGAAATACGCAGCCAGTTCAAGCCTTTAGTAATGGCACCAATTACAGCTTGTTGTGTTCAAATAGCTGTGGTTCAGATTGCGTTAACATTTCTATTGTAACCTCATACTTCCATGGGCTTATAGCTTAGCTGTACATTTTGGGAGTTTTTGCTGGTCTTGTTTTGCACTGAAGCTCAGCTTTCTTATGCACTTTCACCAATGAAATATTTAACCATATAAAATACAGAGGTTTAGAAACAAACTACAATACAATCAGTGTAGTCTGACTCTTTTTAGCCATATTGTGCTTTGAGCACATAAGGTAAGAGGCAAAATGTTGGTTTCAGACAATGGTAACTTGATAGTGAATGAAATTTTGTGTGTCAGTGCATTTTTACTTAAGTCAATAAAGCATGTGTGATTTCAATTTAAGTGCATTTTAAGGTTCATTGAAGTAGGACTAAAAGGTTGGGCTGAGCCATATCTTTACGCAGGTGTACAGATGTCTAAAGCTGAACCATGGGCATCTTTTTAATGCTGTTTTTTCAGTAAGAATGTATAGAAATTAGGATCTTGTATTGGAAAATCTATCATGTATTCTAAAATGCACATTTTTAGATACAGTTAATAACTGTTTCATCCAAAATCTACATTCATTGAATGCGTGTGATAATTTGAATACTTTTAGAAGTTATTTGAGACCCTGAGATTGGCTCAATTGGTTAAAGCATGATGCTAATCACACCAAGGTTTGTGGGTTCAATTCCCCCATGGTCTGTTTATTTAAGAGTTGGACTGGATAATTCTTGTGGGTCCCTTCCAATTCAGGATATTCTGTATATCTGCAGTTGCATTAAAAATACCTCAATAGTAACATTCTGCACAGTATTTATGTTAGCCAGAATTGTGGTGAGAATAACAATTTACATTTGTATAGTTGCTTTTATCCTATGGGATCTCTGAGTTTTTGCAGGTATTAATCCTATGTGTTTTAGTGGCTGCTTGTTTTAGTTTAAAAAGAACCTAATCACAGGTTTACATTACATTAATTTTGTACTTTGAGACATTTTTGGTGTGCCTTGTCATTGACAAAAATAACCTGTATAGCTTAATTTTGTTTTATTGTTGTTTGCCATAACTATTGTAAAAATAATTTAAATCAAATACTTCCAGTTCTGCAATATCTCTTGGTTTATGATTTAGCTCCATGCTAGCAGCAGCAGTGGCAGCAGCAGCTCTTATGGCATGATGAGAAATGCAGGAGTCTTATGAGGCTGGCTGTCCCCATGACCAATCCAAACCACCGGAAGCTCAGTTGAACTGGCCCTTTGGGAGTGCAAATGACCAGGAGTGACATGACCAGGTTGTACAAAGAGGGAGAGGTGCCTGGGAGGAGTGGCATGGCATTTTGCTGCATGGTTGGTGCAAGAACAGTGCACTCCGACAGCTGCCAGACTGCAGCCTGCTCTGCTCCTCCAGGGGTGCAGGCTGCAGCCCTGACAGCCATCCCAGGCAGCTGCTGCCTGCACAGCACCCTGAGGATTCCAGGGAAGCAGAAAGGCTTATTAGGCAGTGCTTTGACATCTCTGGAAGTATAGTGGTAGAGACAAAGCAAGGGCTGTGCTCTGCAGCAGCCAGGAGCCATCTGCTGAGACAGCTGGGAGCACTTGGAGGTGACCATTAAGACAAAGCTTCCTGTGAGGGAAGCTGCTGTCCACATGTAGCATAGCAAATTACCCTGTGGTCCTAGGTGGAGGAGAGTGCCAGCTCCACCTGCGCAAGGTACTCAAGGGGAGTCACCCAGGCTGAAGCTCGAAGAGACCATACCTGTTGCACATTCTAATGCAAAAGGAAGCAAAGAGTGTAGCAGTGGGTGACTCTCTGCTGAGGCAGGCGTCTGCTGGGTTGATATACAGTCAAGAAGAGTTTACTGCTTGGACAGGAACTGAAATCTGGGGTGTCACAGCGAGACTGTCTCAGCTGGTTAAAAGCACAGACTACTATTACCTAATTCTTTTCCATGTGGATGCCAACGGCACAGTGAAACATAACCCAGGCAAGTTCAGTGAGGACTTCAGAGCCCGGGTGGCACAAGTGAACAGGATGGGGCCCAAGTGGTCTTCTTTTTCTTACCAGTCAGAGACAGAGGTGTGGGCAGAAATTGACACATCTTGCAGGTAAACACCTGTTTTTGTGGCTGGTGTCATCACCAGGGCATTTGTTTCTATGATCATGGGACATTCTTTGATGAACACAAATTACTAAGGAGAGATGGGATACCCCTATCTGGAAGAGGAGGTGAATCATTGCTGGAAAAGTCACAGACAGTGAATTGCACTATACACTAACAAATTGGGAAGTGGGTTGCAAAGTCACAGCACTTGTGTACTCACAAGCAACAGAGAGGATGAGCTACCACAGAAGTGACACACCACCCAAACACTTTAAAAAAGATCCACAAAAAAGGTGAGACACTCTAGAGTCCAAGCAACTGATCTTGAGTCCAAGATCTCTATCCCAATGCACACAATACAGGCAACAAAAGGGAGGAGCTCAAAGCTACCGTGCAGCTGGAAATCTTTGATCTGATCACTATTACTGAAATTTGGTTGGTTGAATTGCGTGATTGGAATGCTGCAATCAATGGCTTTGAACTGTTCTTGAGGAACAGAGGTAGAGGGAGCTGCTCTCTACCTAGACCGATGGATTGATTGCACAGATCTGTCCTTGAAAAGCAGTAATGCACAGGTCAGGCGTTTATGAGTGAAAATTAGAGAACAAGACAACAAAGGAAACCTTGTGTCTGGTATTTAGCGAAGAGTACCTGATCAAGGGGAGGATGTCAATGAAATGTTCTTACTTTGACTACAGGAAGCATTATGCCTTCAGGCCCTGATCCTGATAGAGTCTTTCAGCCACCCTGACATGTGCAGAAAGCGCAGTACAGTAAGCTGCAAGCAGTCCAGGTAACTTTAAGAATACGTGGACTTGGTTGAGGTTTCTAATCCAGGTGATAGAAAGCTCAACCAGAGGAGATGCATTAGATTTGTTGCTCATCAACCCAGATGAACTTATTGTAAAGGCCAAGACTAGTGGTATCCTGAGCTACAGTGATCATGCTCTGGTGGAACTCATGATCTCAAGGGATATAGATTAGCTGAATATAATAAAGACCCCAGACCTTGTGAAAGTGAACTTTCAGTTCCCTAAAGGATCTGGTGGATGGGAGCCCTGAAAAACTGCGCTGAGGGATAAAGACATTTTTATTAGAACACAAAAATATCAATTTGTATGAACAAGAAGTTAGGCAAAGAAGGCAAGAGATGAGCACAGCTGAATAATGACCTTCTAGTCAAACTGAAACAAAAGAGGGAAATGCATAGGCAGTGGAAGCAGGGACATACATTCTGGGAAGAATGTAGAGATACTGCCCAAGGGTGTAGGGATGGGATCAGGAAAGCTAAGGCATAACTGGATCTAAATTTATGAAGTTATGTGAAGAAAAAGAGCTTCTACAGGTATGTTAGTCAGAAAAGAAAGACAAAAAGAAATAGTACACCCCCGCTTGCCAGGAAGTGAGACAGACAATCTAGTGCCAAAGGACATGGAGAACGCTGAGGTACTCTAGAACATTTTATCTCAGTTTTAACCAGAAACTGTTCTTCCCATATCTCTTGAGTCCCTGAATCTCAAGGCAGGGACTGGGGAAATTTAGTTCCACCCAATGTAGAAGAAAATCAGGTTTGAGACCATTTGAGATACTTGACTATACACAAGTCCAGGGGACCTGGTTAGATGCATTCCAAGGTCCTGAGGGACCTGACCAATGTAGTCACAAAGCCAACTTCCATCATACTTGAAATGTACTCATTATCAGATGAAATGACCTGTGGCTGGAAAAAGGGAAATATCACACCGAGGTTTAAAAAGGATAAAAAGAAGGACCCTGGAAATATGGATCAGTAAGCCTCACCTCTGCACCCAGTAAGATCATGGAACAGCTCCTCCTGGAAGCTGTGTCAAGGTGTATAGATGACAGGAAGGTGAATAGAAACAGCCAATATGGCTTCACATGGACACATGGTGCTTGACTGATCTGGTGGCCTTCTAAAAAGGAGAAACCATGTTTATGAATAAGGTAGGAGCAGTTGTCATCTATCTTAATTTCTGTAAGTCTTTTTGCATGATCCCACATAACGTTCTTACTTCTAAATTGGAGAGATATGGAGTTTATGGACATACTGTTCAATGGAAAAGAAATTGGCTGGACATCTTAATCAAAAGTCTTGCAGTCAAAAGCTCAATGTCCAAATGGAGATCAGTACTGAGTGGTGTCCCTTACGGGACACTACCAGGACTTATACTGTTCAATATCTTTATTAAGGGACAAGGAAAAATTGTTTTAAATTGAGAGAGTGTAAGTTCAGATTGGACATAGGAAGAAATTACCTATTATGAGGGTGGTGAGACACTGGAACAGGTTGCCCAGAGAAGTTGTGAATGCCCCATGACCTGATCATAGTGAAAGATGCCCCTCCTCACACCAGGGATTTGGAACTAGGTTATCTCTTAAGGTTGCTTTCAACCCAACCCATTCTGTGATTCTGAGTTTCTATGATTCTGTGCTTACAAGCACCTCAGAGCTAATATTGCTAGGAAACACCTGTATACACTCACACTCCTATAGGTTATTAGCAGAAGTTTTTGGGCCTTAAGCAGGAACTTTAAGTTTTTTGCTGAATGTCAGCATATTCTGTGATTCTGTGATATTGCATTTTAAGGTTGGTACTGCTGCTATTGAAATAGCAGACTTTCACAACTGACTCTCAAGGGAAGAAAATTGCATATATAATTGCCTGCACCACTTAAGCGAAAAAGGATCTGGAATACCACATTCTCTATGACACTGATTTCCACCAGTGCTCTTAATACTGAAGGCTACTTTCTGTTCCCACTGGATCCAATTTTACTTGTCTTAAATGTTAAGAGAACCCCTGAGATTTTAATATTTGACTAATTTAGGTGACTGTTCTTCAACTGCTTCATTAGACTTCTGTCTTGTCTTTCTTCTACCACTGTGGATAGTTCAAATACATCAGACATGCAAAGAATATACCATTTTATTTTGCAACGAAGTTTATGTCACTTACAGTGCTCTGCTGAGATTAGTTAAATTGGAGAGATGTGCTGTACCATTGTCTACATGGTTTACAAGGAAAATGTCCATGCCGTGGTGAAGAAGGAGAAAAGGAAGTTCCCACAAATTATGGCCCTAGAGTGGTCACTCACAAGAGTAGTACCGTGTGTACTCTGTCCTTTGGAAGACTCAGGTATTGATGGAAACTACATAGTTTCTGCAGGAGGAAGATAATCCTGCAGGACTATACTACTCCTGCCCATCTGATTAGTAAAGCTTCTTACCTTCACTATTCTCACTCAATTCTTAGACCTTTAGGTATTCATCAGGGAGTCACAGATCTCCAAACACCAAAAGCTGCTGTCCCCTTTCCTAACACTCATAAGTGTTGCAGTCTGAGAAAAGTGGACAATAATATATAAACCAAAAATTTAAACTCATGGCTGCCCTTTGGACTACTGATACAGCCCTTAGCTGTTGGGCTGCTCCTTCCATAACTTATGTAAAAATGGAAGATTGAAAAAAGCCAGCTATGACTAAAATAATTCTATATAGTTTATTCATTGGCAAAATGTTACAACTTACCTGTGGTAGCCAGCACATGCTACTGATCCATCAAATGATGAGAGAAATCAAATCGATATTTGAATATCTAAAAGCTGATGGACATTTTATTACTTTAGATATAAAATCTTACAAAAATATTCAATATTTTAATACTGTTCAGCTCAAATTACACTAAACTCTAGAATGACTTTCACTAACCTTCCGACAATTCCTTATAAGAATGTCACAAGATGTTCAAACAAGGTCTTTAAAGAGATCATCTTTGACAGGACCAATTTAATTACCTTAAGATGTGATGTAACATTTTGTTTTGCTGGATGGATTCTTCTTCATTTTCTCCTCACTGAAATACTCCTTCCTTCAAAAGCACATCCTTGTAATTTACACATTTAACTTAATGTGAAAAAGAAACATATCCAGAAACAAGTTATCTGTTAGACATTTCCTTTTCAGCTGGTCCAGAACATACATTTGTTGTATAATATTCCATTCATGATGTTATCTTGCAATAATGTCAGATATTTTAAAATACCACAACATATTCACTTCATTTTTTTTTCTTTTTTTTTTTGCAATCATTCATGAATACAAAACCAGAACAGGAAACTTGCTTTTTAATTAAAGTAGGTTTGAACACCAGTAACAAAAAGCAAAGACATCTGAGCACAAGACCTTAGTACCTTATTTTTGCTACTAAACAGAACGCTGGTACAGTTATTATATTTCATTATGTGTCCCAAAAACAATGTAGGATATTAGTTCTGCTTAGCCGAGGTATCTGATTAATTGGTATGAATTGGATAATGTCTTGATTTCCCATGGATTTAATAGATGCCATTACAGGAAAGATTGGCTTGTTGTCAGCCAACAGCATTAGCTTTCCCTGAATTGTGGTTAAAGGTCATAAAACAGCACTTAGTTTGATTTATTTTATTAATCAAAGCCATACTTGTTTTATAAAGGTCTCATGATCTAGCATTTGACATCTGCAGTCTGATATGAATCCATCAGCCTTTAAAACCTTCAGCACCTTGAGGAAGTGTTCTTGGATACTGCTGGCATTCTCCTCAGAGAACACATTTTAAATGTACCCTTGAAATTTTGCAAGTAGAAGCAAAACTTATTTAATTTCTAATAAAAGTAAGAATTATAAGCAATCTGTAAGGCTTTGCAGAGACATGGTATTGACAGAAAATTGGAAGCTTTGCACCTAAAGGTCCACTCTTCTATATCAACCAACCAACTGCATCACTGCTTAAATTTCCATTGACCTATGCAGAACACTTTGTACCGTTAAAGGGTTCAATTAAGTCCATTTTATTAAGATAAAAGGCATTTTTACTGAATTATAAAGAACATAAAGTTTGCCCTGTACTTTTGTCCTGCACTTTTCCCTAAAGTCACACTAACATATCTCAAAAAAAAATATTGCAAGTAATTAAAAAACTTCTGTTCCTTGACTTAACAACAGAGATAATTGAGCAATAAGCCTATGGTTAGATAATGCTGCTGAGTCACAAAGCTTTTTTTTGAAAAATGGAACAATAGCTGAAGTTCTGAATTCAATAGGCAGCTCTGAGGAAAAGGGAAATTTACATGACATAATAGGAATTTGAAACAAAACCCCTAAAACTTAAAGAAAGGAAGAAATAATTACCTCTAGCCTGTTATCTGAGAGGAGATCTTCAATATGAAAATTAATAATTTTTAACATTCTTTTGCCCTTCACTATAATGATATCTATAGTTTTTCTTCAGTCTGAAATGCAAAATACTAATTCGATCACGGTGATCTAGGACAAGATCCTAAATGGAACATGGCTAAGCAAGAACTGTCATTCTGATTTTGCAATTTCATTTCTTCAAAAGAATCCTGTATATTTATGGAGTTCTCAGATTTAAATGAAGTTATGCATGGATTGAGTGGTTTCCTTTACAGAAAAAGCTGTGGAACTGGAGCTTGCAGTAGGGAATAAAAAGGAATTCCCAGCTGCAGTATCCAAGAGAATAATGAATATATTTGCTAAGATATTTCAATTCTAATACTAAGGTAATAATACTATTTCAAAACATTGAACATTAATTACCCAATGCATAGCACTGAGAGAAAATAATACTTACAGAACCATTAATTGTCTAAAAATATTAACTATATTTCAATTCTTCCTCAGAAAACGTAATGAGGAACCATTTAAACAATTATGTTATATTTTAGCCCTTTTTTTAGAAAAAAAGGCAGTGGCATACATTTAACTGTGATTTTTCTAACAGAGATGTGATGTTCCTGAAGCTGAACAGCTATTTTGTGGAAGAGAAAAATTGAATATCTTGCAAATTACAGTGCAAATATTAACAGTACTCGAACTATTACATTCAGTGCTAACAAGAATAGTGTTAG
The DNA here is from genome assembly GCA_036785705.1 of Acanthornis magna. Taxonomy (NCBI): domain Eukaryota; kingdom Metazoa; phylum Chordata; class Aves; order Passeriformes; family Acanthizidae; genus Acanthornis; species Acanthornis magna. Next base: position 20,099,377 of record JAWUZG010000001.1, read on the forward strand.
TACAATTTCCAAGCCACCTGCTCAGAAAATGGTTTGCTACATGATGTCAGTTATGTCACTTTTAGTTTTAGTAGTTAGTCAGACAAAAGGAAAAGAAGAAAAGCAATTTCCTTTACAAACTTTGAATTTGTAAGGGGTTTTGTTTCCAGAAGGTAAGTAGAGCTGACAGAAGGAATCAAGTATCTGAGTTCTAAGAAATTTGTTGCCTAAATAATTACGTTATATTTTTGAGCAATAAGTTCCTTTTTGTAAGACTGTAATTTCTTTAGGCAGAGGAAGCTTATTGATCCTTTTGAATGTGTTCAGCCTTATCTAACTATTCACTTGTTTGACCCACATCAATGTAAGCAGTCTATAAACATTTTGATGGTTTCTTAAGCTTTGCATTCAAATTTATCATAAATTAAATCAATAGAGAAAAATGAATACAGAGATGTGGGGAACAGATTATGTGAAAAGATTAAAAGTTCCGCTTTAAATTAGTCATTGCAACAGAATGCTGCTGTGTCAGGAAAATAGCAGTGCAAGGAAAATAACTAAAAAGGGAGTAAATGAAGGGGGGGGGGGGGGGGAAGCAAACGGAAGGGTAGCAACACCAAATATACCGGGTTTGACTGGGTTTGATTGGGATGCAGTTAATTTTTTTCACATCAGTCCATATGGTGCTGTTTAGATGGGTGACCAAAACACAAATATTTTCACTATTGCTGAACAGTCCTTGCCCAGTGTCCAGGCTGTCTGCTTCTCTCTCCACCCCTCAGTAATAAGGCTGGGAGTGAGCAAGAAGTTGGGAGTACACACAGCTGGAATAGCTGACCAAAACTGACCAGACATACCCCATGCCGTGTAACATCATGTTCAGAAATCAAACTTGTGTGTGTATCTTTCAAAAGAGAGCCATTGCTTAGGGACTGGATAGGCATTGGTCTGGTTGTGATTGAATGTTTTTGCATCCCTTGAGGGATTGTTTCTTCCCCCCTCCACCCCCTCTTCCCCACTTACTAAACTATGCTTATATTGACCCATGAGTTTTCTTGCTTTTTTGCTCTCTTAATACTCTCTCCCCCATTCCAAAGGGGAGTGGAGGGTGGTGGTGTGTGAGTGACTTGGTAGGGACTTAGCTTAGCCAACTGGAGTTAACCCACAACACCAAGGTAAGAGTAATTGCAAAACAAGAATAGGCAACCATCAATGTAATTTTTTCTTCTCTATCTTTTAAAGAGGGAGGGAAGTCAATGCAAGATAACCACATATGAGTCCCAGAACTGTTTCTCAGCAGCAACTCATGCTATTAGATCTAGCCTTTTCATTTAAAGACTGAAGGACTTGTCTGCAAATATAGGGTGATATTATAGATTACATTTAAAAAATGCAGATGTGATGGAAATTGGATTTCTGGCAATTTCATTTTGCTTAATTCCATTGATAGATTATATTAAAGGTATGGTTTCAATGACCAAATCTATATCACCTTAAAAAAAAAGGAACACACTTCAGCTTTGGAATACTGGTTGTTCGTACTACCTAAATTTTTACTGTGTTGGGTTTACTGGCATTTTCAAAGAAGATTCCCAAGCATGAGTTTGGGAAGACACATGAGAAAGATCATTCACAACAGGCAGCATAGATAAGTCTATAGTGGTTAGTTTCTCTGTGTTCTGTGTAATCCTTCAGTACTATTTCCACATTCAAACATAAAAATATAAGCAAAATTATATTAATGTGCAGGAGCTGCCTGAAAATGAGCTGAAATCATGTGATCAAGTGTTGTGTGAATTAGATGCACCCAGGTTATGCCACTTGACTTCTAGGTTAGTGGTAACCTGATCCTATGCTATTTATCAGTATAGATGGAGCTGATGTTTCCACTGGTTGTTTACCTTAAGCATGCAATGTCATGAGTATTACAGTGTATAACTAGCAATATGAAGTTTTATCAGGTTAAGAGACATGTTTGCAGAAAGAACTGAAAAATTCTGATGACAGCACAGCTTCTAGTTTCCAAATTGTGCTTTCCATAAGAACAAATACTTTTTTAAAAATTGTACTGAACAGAGTTTAGGCTAGTATTTTAATTTATTTATCAGGTAACCTTATAATACCTAGGCATTTACTTCTTGCTTCCTTTCTTCATTTCAACAGTTTCATTCACCTTTGTATAGACCTGTCTGAAAAGTTAATTTGGTTTAATTGCTGCTGCTGACTAGAACCGTAATGCTACCAGTGCCTATATTCAGGTTACCAAAGTTATGTGTCTCAAGTTGGTTTCATTTGTACTGCCAGGAGGGATAGAGCACTGGGTGTGAGCCAGTCCCCCTTGGGGATCTGATTAGGTCTATCCGTTCTCACAAAATCCTTCAGTTTATCCTGATTTAGAACTAGAGTGGGATCCAAAATGCAGAGATATCTGATCAAGTGAGTACAGACTGTAGAGATGAGGTGACCAGCTACTTCTTTATTCAGCAATGCTTCCAATTACATCTCTGCATGTCAGAGGGTACCTAGTCATTGGTAGTCATAGTAAAATACTGTGTACCGCAGAACAAACCCAAATTAAACTGCTTGCAATTAAACCACACCAAAACTTGGAAATATCAGAGTGTCTTTGACCATTTCAGAAATCATAAATTATTTTACCTTCATTTGTTCTCTTATAATACAAAAAGCATTGAGATGTGGTACAGTATTTATGAGGGTTTCCTAAATTTTCCTTCTTTATGTATATTTTTCTTCCACAGTGATAATTCTCACTTTTTTATTGCATAAGCACAGTTTAAGCCAGCAGCAGGTCCAGTTCTTAAAGCAAAACATCTGAAGAGAGTGCAAAGTGGAAGAGCACAGATATTTTCTTCTCTGCAAAAACTGCCTGCAAGTCTCTGTGCTATGTCTCATAGGCAACATCTTCATGAAAGTGAGCTTTACTTTCACTGCTAGCATAGGTTTAATTACCAGAAACAAGTTCTTTCTCCTTCCTCAGGTTCTAGCTTTGCTGTATCACTTATTAAACTACTTGTCTACTTGTATAAATAGACCCACAACAGTAATCCTAGATCACACATGCGAGTGTCACTGCCCCTTCTCCTCAGGTTCCCAATTGGTCTATGATGTGTCTGGTTCTGTTTTGAGTATTGCAGGTGGTTAAAAATTTCACTGTTCATGTTGTTGCTGTACTGATTTGTAAAACAGAATAGTATTCTTACACCTGACTTAAATGTCAGTTTTCAGTAACAGAATAAAACTGGTTTCTCACAAGAAAGTTGAGAGCTGAGTACTTTGAATACTAATATATTATTATGATGATTATTACTATTATTTCAAAAGGTTGTTTATGTAGGGGTTGCATTCCAATTGATATCCTGTGGACAATTCTTTTTGTAGAATGTGGGGATTTTTTTGTAATAGCAAGTTCTTCCTTGTGTGGCTGTTTAGCACAACCAGCAGGAAATTGCTAGAAAAGGGAAGAATTGGACTATCAGACCTAGATCAGACTTGACTCCACTCAATTTTGATAGATGTGAACTCCAGTCTAAAGCCTAGTGACTGTGCTCACAATGAATAGAAAGCAGGAAACTGTTTTTTCAGATTCCCTGATACCCAAGTGGTTTGGAAATGCCTGAAATATGGGTGACCCTTGCACCAATCTTTATTTTACTGAATTTGAGCAGGAAGTAGGTCTCTGTAGCCCTCCAGTCTCCAAAAAAACTGCCGCATTTCTCATTCTCTTGAGCTGAACCTAGTCCACCATGTACAGTAATTTAAATATTGATTTGGATTTTTATCATTTCACATGGCCATATAATCACTACTGAGTTGCAGTATTTGCCTGCCTTTGTGAATATTTGGGTTATGTAATATGGAGTCACATCCCCAGGAAACACTTAGAACAAACTGTTCCAGAAATGCCTATGAAGTAATGGCTAGGGCACACTTATTATAAAAGACTGCATTTCAAAGTCCTCCTTTAAATTAGATAGATGTCAGATACACATAAAAGTGACTCCAGGATGGACATGAAGACAAGTGTCTCACAACTTCAGAGGAATGCAGTAACTAGGGGGTTACTTGAATAACCGGAGAGGGTTTGGATGACGTATCCTTAGAAAAGAGAATAGGTGAAGAGATTGTCATATGTGGAAATCTGGAAGTACCCATGTTACCTAAATGATTTTGAGTCTTCAGGACTGTGATTGTGAAATAGATGCAGAGCAGCGTAATTGCAAGCACATGGGCATTTTAGTGCTAGAAAGTAAATTTTATTACAGTAAAATACAGAAATTATTTATATATATATATTTATATATACATATATATATATATACACACATATATATATCTCAAAAGGGATGAGGTGAATAGGAAAATTATTATCCAGGAACATTCAAGTTCAAATCCTCAACTGAATCCTGAATGAAGCAGTACTTAAACCTCTACATTGTACATCCAAGTTGAATAATACAACCATATTTAGTGGCCATGCTGGATTTGCTTATGCTCTTTTATTTCACCTGTAAGTGTGTGTTTTTTCTAATACATTGTGTCTATACGTTTATGCTTCATCCAGTGCTGTGTCTGCAAAATTATTACTCTCTCTCTCTAATATTGATGTAATATTTAAAATACCAAATATAAGTAGTAATTTATCTTCTTCTTGGAGTCAAAACTAGAGCAGAATTTACTATTGCAATTATATTTTAAATTGGTGAAACCTGAGGAAAGCAGGTTTATGAACTGTGCTACTTGCATTCTTTGATTCTACTACAAGATGTCAGCTTACGCTTCAATTCACAAACAAGCACAATGGAAATTGTAACATGGCCCTTTCTGCTTTCTTCCAATGTGGGCTGAATACCAATAAAATCAAACAAGGTGAAACATTTGTCTTGAAAACCCTCAGAAGCAGAAGTGTTAGCTTTGTGGTATTACAGATAAGTCTCAGTATTCATTTGCTTGCGCTTTTCTATCAATTGAATCTCTTCATGCCAAAAACAAAGGAAATAAAATAATAAGGAAACAAAAAAAAAAAGACGAAAATAAATCTATTGTTGTAACATTTTTTAGATGTTAGAAAAAATATAAAACATCACTCTCTTCCACAGTAAAATGTTTTGAGGAGATTCAGAAATCAATTTGCACATTTTCTTTCAAGGTTATCTTTTTGGTTAAAGACACTTTTCTGGTTCCCTTCTGGTTCTTCAGTGGCAATTTTGTAACTAAGGGGAGATAATTGGACTGGAGGAGGGCCTACTGAAAATTGGCATTTGCTACATAACCAAGACTTGTGAATGCATGAGATTGACTCATCATTGAGCAACAGGTTGGGAGATTCAGCTTTGAAATACGTAAAAATATATCAAAAGGGAGAGGGAGAAGAAAAGCGTAAAATATTTTTGGTATGTGTGTTTGTTGAAAAGGTTCATCTGTTATTTTCATTTTTACTGTAAGGGGGAAACTGCCAGAGTCTTGACAAGTTGAATTTTGGAAATCACTAGGGAGAGAGATTCTTCCACCTCTTTATGCAGTCTTTTCCAGTGCTTGACCTCTTTCACAGTGAATAATATATCCAAGGAGAATTTTTCTTCCTCGTAATTGTGGGTACTAGCTCTCAATCTTTCATTGTACACAGCCAAGAGAAAAACTGGGTTCTGTCTTTAATATAAGTCCTTTTAAAGTAATGAAAGATTGAAATTATTTTCCTCCCTATCCTTGTTTTCTCTATGCTAAGCTGTTTCAACAGCCTTTCCTGATATGTCATGTTCTTCAGCCTGTCCAATCATCTTGGTGATTCTCCACTAAATTCTGTTTGTTGATACATCTTGTTGACCAGGGGTCCAAAGCCAGACACAGTACTCCAGATGCATACACTGAATTCAAAATCACTGGATGAAGAAGAATAACTATTTGCCTCAATTGGCTAACTACACCCTCAATCTGCTAACTACATCCTTGCTAATACAGCCCAGTAGGCAATTGGTCCTCGTTGTAAATATATCTTGACCACAGGTCAGTTTCTAAAGACATACTACCCCGACAGTCTGTTCCCAGCCTAGATGATGGTGGACCTGCTGCATGCTGAGTAGAAGACTGCTTTGTATTTGTGTTAATTGATCATTTTGAGATTCTTATTAGCTCATTTTTTCAGCTTGTTTATTCATTAATAAACAAGAACAGCCCAGCTCTCCAGCATATCAGCCATGGTTTCCAATTTGAAATAATGCCAGAACATGATAAGGGTGAATCCTTCTTGAGATCACTGTCAAAGTTGTTAAAGTATCATCCCTTTTAATCAATTCCAGAGGAACAGGTCTTATACTTGATCAATGACTGCTACCTTTTGGGCCTGATTGTCCAAGTTTTTCTCCCAGGTTATGCTTCACCCATTTAATCTTTATATCTTCGATTTGGCTACCAGGATTCCATGGAAGACCCTGATATAATGGACATAATTAGATAACATTGATATAATCAAGGTAAATGCAGTTTGCTGCACTCCCTTCAGCCACGGAACTGGTCATTCATTCAGACAAGAAAAACACAATTTGCGCATAAGAAATTGATGCTGACTATACTCAGTAACCTATTTGGGTTTTTTATTTCCTTCATGTACTTAGAAATGGCTTCCAAGAGTATTAGCTCTATAATTCTGCTAGGTAGTAAGGCTGACTCTTCAGTCTGCCTAAGAAGAAATTCTGGATGTGCTTACTTTCTGGGGCCTCTAGGATAGAAGGTTAAGTTAGTTTAAGTAACTGAATTTTAGTGTCTTTCCATGTATGTCAGCTACCTATCTTCCTTACCATAGCCAACGGAGGATCCAGGTACCTAACAGCGTCTAGTGTCACTGGAGAAACCTTAGGATACCTGAGACATGCCCAGAGAACCAGAAGATATAACCCATGGCCTGCAGAACAATCATACTTTCCCACACAGAAAGTTGGATATCAGGGAAGACATTTCAGAGAATCTCAGACGGAAATAAATATGTGTGCTTAACAAACTGAATCAGTCCATGGACAGCTATTTTGAATCTGAAACACTCTCTTGGTTTCACTAGTGGTATTAACTTAATGTCTATGGGTTGTGATGGAAGAATAAATTATATTTTTAGCATAAATGAAAACATTATATTTTGAACTAAATTTAACCCTCAGTTGTCTGTACCTAGTTTTCACTTCCACAGCATCCATTGACAGGGTGTCCAAAGAGAAATGAATTGTAAAATATTAGGTTTTAAGTAGGTTGCAGAGCCTCACTGCTTGTGTATTACAAAGGTGTGTATAAAATGGAATATTTGCCCTTGTTCAGGTTGACAAAAACTCAAATATATATGAATTGCACAGGGAGATCTCAGATCTCTTTCTGCCAGCAAATATTGCCAACTGCTTTTTTTTTACTGTATGAATGTCCACTGTAGAGCTAGTTTTTGCTAAGGACATCGGGAAACTTTTGTCAATGAGGCTCACTTCACTGATGAATTTCATTATTTATTCAGAGTTTTATGAAAAAGGAAAAAAAGTGTTCTAAAGTTTCCTGTGTTTTAATAGTATGAATACTGTAGCCTTTAGAGCATTTATGTTAATGTTGTTTAGTGGGTTTTTTTCCCTTTTCCTTATCCTTTTTTACCTTGTCTGAAATCTATATTTTAGAATTAAAGAAAAATATATAAGTACAGGTGAGACCTGAAGAATGTCCTGGATGGAGCAAGTGTGAAAATGTTATGTATAGAAGAGCAAAGGTACAAAAGTCATTTCTGCATCTGCTATAATATACCAAAGTTTGCAAATTTCCTAAGTTACTCTATGGCAATGGTTAATGTTACCAAAGTCTGCATCTCATCTGTACAAATGTACTGTAAAAATAGATTTTTTAATTGACTCAGTTCTGCCATAAATTTAATTGGGGTTATAACCATGATAACTGACTTGTACTACACCACTTAGAGTATTCTTAATAATCAACCTACTTTCTTGCAACAGATAAGAATGACTATAGTGATAACTTGTACAACAGATGACTATGGTGATAACTTGTACTGCACTACTTAGATAATTTTTAGTGATAAAACTCTTTTTCTTATAGCAAGTAAGAATTTGCATTATGTTTTTATCAAATCAAAACAGGGATTAAAATAATATCTCCACTGTATAAAAGCCACTGTTTACTTTGTGAAGTGTGGTTCACAAGAATAGTGATTTCTAACATAAAAATTAAAGTCATGGATTTCTCTTGAAAAGAAAAAATGCACAAGATGATTTGCAATTAAAAAAAAAAAAGGAAGAAAACAATAACTTGAAAATTATTTGGAAACTTTATTTCAGAGATGAGAACTTGTACAGTTTTTGAAATTTAAGCAATTTATTGTGACAAAGCAAAATGTCACAAAAAAAAACCAAAAAGAAATTTAAGAAATTAGTGTTCCTGGATGTCAGCTTTTAAGATTTTGCTTGTTGCTGAATAACAAGGAACTCTGAAAGCAAGGAAAACTAGCAATGCTTATGAATTAAGGGAGGGAGTGGAGCAAAAGAAAGCAAAGGATATTTCTGAATCATGTAAAATGTATAGTGTTTTTGTTGAGCTGGTTCTGACAGCAAACAATGAAATGCCAGTTCTGTGATAATTAGCAGCTAGACAACTTCATTCCATTTTATTGTAAAGATGATATAGTGTGATGAATAGGTCTATAAATCAAAAGTCATCCCTCTGCACTTAATAGGCCTTCTTGTACAAATAATGTTCTCTAGCAGACTAAGTATCAAAATTTTGTTTCCAAGACCTGACTCTGCTTGGTTCACTCCTACAGATGTATGTAATTCCATCTTTTCAAATCTGCATTTAATCACTTTAGGAGCAAGGGAAAAGAGGAAAGAAGTTTTGCTCTTAGCATGAAGCAAACATATTTCAATAGCCTTAAAACTGTATTCTAACCAAACTGAACTGAGATTCTATGAAAATGATGCAATTAATTGTTGTCCTCTGCTAATCTCAAATATGTACAGATTGGGAACTGATTCTACTACAGATTCTACTTCACAGTTAAAAAACACAGCACTGATGATGAGCTGAAATCCTGGGCCATTGCGAAGAACATTTGAATCCAAGACTAGATGTTTCTTCAAAAATGGAACATCAGATGAACTCTCACACTATTCATAGGCAACAGGCATGATACTTTTGTCATTTATGACTCATTAGGAAGGTTTTTTTGTGTGCATGCATGTGGATTTATTACTGAATTGTGAATTATTGAGTGCAAATGCTTGCAACCATTGTTTCCAAATATACACTTTAGATATTAAATCTCTTCGAAAACAGTTTTCCCTGAGTGAAGACTTCCTAGAGCCTACTAAGTTTAACTTATAAGATTTAATTATCAGAGTCTTGAAAACTGTATTGGGTTCACATGGCCAGGCTTTGAGATCGTGGGTGCTACAGGGGTGGCTTCTGTGAGAAGCTGCCAGGACCTTCCTCCATGTCTGGCAGAGACAATTCCCGGCATCTCCAAAGAAGGAGTAGACACTGGTCAAAGCTGGGTCAATTAGAAATAGTGGTAACACCTCTGTGATAACATATTTCAGAAGAAAAAAATAAAGATATTACGCAGATGTAATGGTGGCCAGAGAAGAGTAGGGGCAGAATGTGTGAGAGGACCAACTCTGCACACACCAAGGTCAGTGGAGAAGGAGGGGGAGGAGCTGCTTCCGGCTCTGGAGCCAATATTCCTCTGCAGCCCTTGGTGCAGACCATGGTGAGGCAGCTGTGCCCCTGCAGCCCATGGAGATCCATGGGGATGCAGAGATCCACCTACAGCCCCTGGAGGAGCAGGTGGATGCCTGAGAGAAGGCTGTGACCTCATGGAAGGCCCGTGCTGGAAAAGGGTCCTGGAAGGGACCTGCAGACCCAAGGGGAGAGGAGCCCATTCTGCAGGGGAAGATTTCCTGATAGAACTTGAGACCCCATAAGGGACTTGCATTGGAGTAGGCTGTGCCTGAAGGACTGAGCTGGGTGCAAAGGGATCAACATTGGAGCAGTTCATGGAGAACTGTTGCTCATGGGATGGACTCATGTTGGAGAAGTTAATGGAGAGCTGTGTCCCATGGGAGGGACCCCAAAGGGGAGCAGGGGAACAACTCACCCTGAGCACAGTGAGAAATGACATGTGATGAACTGACCATAACCCCCATTCCCTGTTTTCCTGCACCTCTGGGGGTTGAGGTAGAGTTGGGAAGGAGGGAGAAGTGGGGGGAAGGTGTTTTTAAGGTTTTATTTTACTTCTGATTATCATGCTTTGCTTTTGTTAGTAACAAATTCAATTAAAATTTGTCTAATTCTAACTCTAGACTGTTTTATCTGTGACAGTATTTGGTGAGCAATCTCTCACTATCCTTATCTCAACTCATGAACCCTTTGTTCCCCTCCCCAGCTGCAAAGGGAAGTGATAGAGAGGCTTTGGTGAATCCCTGGCATCCAGCCAGCACCAACCCACTACAAAACCACATATGACATGAGTAAAACACTATGATTCACCCACTGAATTACATGTAGAAAACTCTTCAGGAGCAATGCAGTTTGAGGTGATAATTGCCATTGATGCCTAGTAGTGTCAACAGTTAAAGGAAGGTCTTGTTTTCCAAGAAACTTCTGTCAGCTACTCAGATATCTCACAAAATTTCCTCAGTCAAGGCACCTTTAAAAAAAAGTGTACATTCAATCAGGTGATGGGCAAGCAGTTCCATTACAATAAGATTCATTACTAATTCCAGTTAACTTTTGGGGTTTTCTTCAAGTTTAATTAAGCTTGTATTTCTACAGTCCACATTACTGTGAGCTGCATAGCTCACAGTATTTTTTTGGATAATCTACATTTCATCAGTTTCGTTTCATATATAGTTAATAAGTAGAAAATCCTCTTCGGAAATTAAAGAGCCTTTTTACATTATCTTTATAATTAACTCAGTATTAAATTAATAATGGAGACATAGTAAAACTTTAAATTGAAGCTTTGAAATACAGAATTACAAATAGCTAATCTAAAGAAAATTACAGATGAAAGAAATATGAGAAATGGGCCCACGCCAGGGGAAAGTATCATGAAACTAAATCCGTGAATTTCGTGTGTGTGTTTATAAATAATCTCCAAGCTACTGATATTTCTGAGTTCCGGCTATGAATATATTGTGTTACACTTGCAAGCTGTATTGCCTAAGAAATTATGAATATTGTATTGCACATGTAACCCGTTTCTGCTCTGAGGGAGCCAACGAACTACTGTCCCATTAGAGGCATCTTCTAACACTTTTTATTCTGGTAGAGTAAAGGTTTAATCTCTAGGTAGTCTCAGCTATGTGATTTATAGCATGGCTGAGTGTGCGTCAAAGAGCCCACTCAAACAGCAAGACTGACAAACTCTTGGAGCCCTTTCTCACTCTCATATATGGATTTTGTTCCAGTTGAAGTCAGTACCTCAGTCTGGAGAAAGAGGAAATGACACATTCCCTGGGTTTGTTGCTGCACAGATTTGGAGCATGACAACTGTTGTGTGTATCCAAAGAGGTAACTGTAAGCCTTAGTCCTCAAAATAGGCATTCTCACCAATCCTGTCCTTACCTCTACTTTTGCCATAGTGAAACTCTTCATATGATGTAGGATTAATGACATAAAAGATCAGAATCAGCTAATTTTTCCAGAGGATTTTTCTAATACTGAATCATATAAACACTTACCTTTATCATTCCTTTCCCAGCAACATTTACAATATTGGCATCAGTCCTGTGAAAATATCACTTTATTTTAAGGGTAAATTTACAACAAACCTTCTCTTAACTTTTGTTTGCCAATACTGCAATACTTGTACTACTGAGACGTCATCTAGGTTCTGAATGACTATGTTCAAATTCTTATTTCTTCCTCTGTATGTCAATAAAGATGGAAGAATTTTCAGATCTTGTCTAGGTAGAATGCTAATCCCAACTTTAAAAGGAACTCTGTAACATAAGAGGCAAACCTACAACATATCCAGAGAAAATTAATTCACTTCTCACAGAATAAACAAATCCCTACATGAATAAAAATGTATTATATTTCTAAACGAAAAGTCAAAATCCAAATCCACAACTCTTCAAAACCAATTCCTCAGAAAAACTCAATTGTGAATGTAAATTACATGCATAGTAGCAACACTTTTCAAATCTACATCATCACCTATTTCTTCTTAATACGCATCAGTCTTTTTTTTTCTCTCTTGCCAAGTGACATGGGTTATATAAACTTTACAATTGAAAGGGAAGAATTTAAAAGTGAATGGAAAGCATAATTTGAATGTAAATGAGAGAATTTAAACACCTTTCCTAGTGATGCTTCTGATACTTGAAAGACTTTACAAAATGAGATTTAAGTTGATACAAGCAGTGTGTGATTGGAATGTAAAGGCTTAAGAATGTTCATTTGCCATTGATAGAATATCAGAAATAGGCCCCGAATAAATTGCTTGAAGACTTGGGGCTTAAATTATGATTAGCAATAGTAAATGTTATTATAATTGCTGTAGCTGATCCTATGAGAGACTGTAAAATAATGATTCAGTGAGAAAATTAAAACATTAGATTATTTTAGAATGAACTTTACAGAAACTGCTAGTAATCAAACATCATCCCAATTGATTTTCTGTACCTAGGTCCCTTGATGATTCTTTCTTGAATCATGTTTTCTCCCACAGAAACTTCTAACTCTTTGAGTAATATTTTACAATGCAAAAATGCCTAGAAGCCTCTCAAGGTCCTGTTCTTTTATATATAGCTCCACTTGCAGAGGCCTTATTACCTCAGACAAGAGACCATTGTTGAGGGGAAAACAGCATCAGATAGAGGAGAATGTCCTAAACACACTGAATCTAGTTTAGCCTCACTTAGGTTTAGACCTAACGTGCTCATGATGAGAAAGAAGTTGTCATAAAATGCCCCCCTTGTCAGTGGGGAGAGACAGGCACCTTCTTGTCATCTTGGGTTGCTGCACTCTCAGTTACCAGGAGGCTACACAGAGAGCATGGGCAGAATATTTTCCTAGTGGGATTCTTAGCATGCTCAAATTTTCCCTATTTCACATTGTGTGTATACACAAATAAACATAATTTTTGGATTACTTATGATAAGTATTCCAGTGCAAGGGAAATCTGAGGAAGGAGAAACTGGACATTCTGTTCATCTGACTGCTAAGTGAAAGGTACCTTGCATACCCCAAGCTACTCATGGGACATAAATTAAAACTTGGACACTTTTTGCAAAGGGATGATTATAAAGCTGCTGTAATAAAACTGGAAAAGTAAATAGGAGCAAAAGAAATATAAGGCACTATGAAGGCTGAGTGGGTTAAAATGTCAAGCATAAGAGACAATTTTTTATATTCCATATTTATTCTACAAATTGAAAAAAACCCACCAGACAGACATAAAATGTCTTGTCTGAAAAGAATGTTTGTGTGGCATAATTTTATAAATATACCTACAAATGTCACTGTAGTCATTATTTTCCCATTAATTTGGTACTGTCAGGCCATTATCTTTTTTTTTAAAATTTTACTTTCACAATTTTGTTTTTAAGTTCCACTGTAGACTGTGCTTTACTCCTTCATAAGAAAACAGTATTTCAAGAAACCACAAAGTGGACCAGAGAATAACATAATTCTGGGAAATAAGCTGCATACAGGTTCAAATTCTGAAGTTGCTAAATGCATTATGCGACAAAATAATTGAGATAATTAGATATATGTAATATAACATCTTGATATGAATGGAATACAAAACTAGAATATTTCTTTGGGAAAGAGTTCTGGAAAGCTCATATAAAAGCCAGTGATTCATTTTGGCAGGAAAGAAATTACTTAGCTATACCGGTGTCTTCTGGTTTGGAAATCCAGCTAATTTTTTGTGAAGCCATACAGCTGATATTTATATTGAGAGTGACTGAAAATCCTGAAAAGAAAGAAGGTAGAGGAGCTGTATTAGACACAGTGCAATATTATCAACAGAGATTCCTGGAAAAACTCCTCAAAACAAGCTCATGCCTCAACTTTTATAAGCACAATAAATTTTGCCCTATCTTCCCTGTTTTCTTTTTTTTTGTCACCAGAAAGGTTGCATGCATTCTACTATCTGTTTACCTCAGTGGACAATATCAAATATTAGAAAATTAGATGCAAGATACAAAATGCCCATTGTATTTTTGGGCATCATATTAACATTTAAAGAGATTCCATCTAGATACTTAACAAAGTTTAATTTGTGCTTCAGGTAATTTATAGCTTCAGAACAAATAGCTCCTTTTGAAAATTGAAAAAGAAATATATTGCTTCTGTATAAGCCCTAGTACTGGAGTCAGTGCTGTAGGATTGGTAAAGGTCTTCATTATATAGTTAGGGTCTGTTCATTTTAGTTTGCATCCAAAGGGCTTTACTAAACTGACTGTTTAGAGAGAGAACAGACTTAGTCAAAGATATAGAGTTAGTATTTCGCCTTTTCTCATAGAAGACTTAAATACAGGCAATTTTCTTTCAAGAAGTTTTTAATGTTGCTAAAGGGAATTGCAGAAAAAAAGTATGCTTTTAGTAGGAAAAAAATATTGCATATTTTCCTGGAAGATGCTAGTATTTAAAAAAAAAGTCCTAAGAGTAGACAAGTTGTATAGCTTAGTTCCTATGCTATTTTGTAGTTGATAAAATATGAGAAATTATTACAGCAAAACAATTGCATGAGAATATACACTTGTGTGGTGGGTTAACCTTGGCTGGATGCCAGGTTCTCATCAAAGTCTCTCTGTCTCTCTCCCTCCTCAACTGGACAGAAAGAGAAAATTAGGAAAAAAGACTTGTGGGTCAAAATACAGACAGGGAGAAATCACTCACCAATTACCATCACAGGAAAACAGACTTGACTTTGGGAAAAATTAATTTAATTCACTGTCAATCAAATCAGAGTAGGGTAATAAGAACTAAAACCAAATCTTGTAACATATTTCCCCCACCCTTCTGTTCTTCCTGGACTCAACTTCACTCCCAACTTTCTCCATCTTGCTCCCTCAAGTGATGAAGAAGGATGGAGAATGGAGGCTGCAGTCAGTTCATCACACATTGTCTCTGCTGCTCTTTCTTCCTCAGGGGAAGGATTCCTCACATTCTTTCCCTGGTCCAGTGTGGTGCCCCTCTCGCAGGAGAAAATGCTCCATGAACTTCTCCAACATGGGTTCATTGCACAGGCTGCAGCTCCACAGACTGCTCCAGCATGGATCTCTTACTTGTGTTCTTTCTGGAGGGTGTCATCCTTCAAGAACAGAGTGCTCCAAGCATGGCCTTCCCACAGGGTCACAGCCTCCTTCAGGTGCCATCACCTGCTCTGCCATGGAGTTCTCCAGGGACTGCAGGAGGATCCCTGCTCCACCATGGACCTCCACTGGCTGCAGGGGCACAGCCTGTCACACCCTGGGCTGCATCACGGGCTGCATAAATATTGATGAGAAATCTTTCTTCCACCAAATAAACTGCTCTATGTCCTTTTTATAATGTGCTGAGTTTCAGGAAGGCAAGCTGGGCTTTAGAAATTGTATTTTGAGTGGAATATTATGGAGTGATATAGCTGAACATTTAAGGAATTTTCTTGAGCTTCCCAAGAATTCTATTAACTAGGGTCTAATGCATAAAGGAAATAGTTCACCTATTTTTTTTTGTCTTCAGAGAGCTCACTTTGTTTATCCAAATGTAATCTAAGTTGGAATAAAAACTGATATGGTAACAACGATCATATTAGATACAATCTTGAAAATTATAATTTTGGTAGTAAAATGTTTTACTGAGAAACTTCAAGTTTCAGAATCTTACATTGGAATTTAAGTTAGTGCTTTTAAACAGTACAGCACAAACTGTATGATGTAAGAGAGGTGAGCTCCATTAAAGAGACAAAAGTTAGGTGCATGGTATTAAGGATTCAGTATGACATTCATCTAATCAAGTTTCAGATGTCTGCCAGAGAGACATCTGTGCTTGCTGTCATCATAGGATCTACCTCCATATGTCCAATGGAAAGGAACCAATACTTTAATGGTGTTACTCTCACAACTCTATTTGAAATTAGTTCTTTAGTGACATGAATCATACATGGTCTCTTCAGAACTCAAAACAAGTTTTGTGAGGTACTTGAGGCATGGTTTTGTTTCTTGCAGTATTTTGGAGAATAGAGGAGCCTTTTTGGAAGATATATGAATCCTTCTTAAATAAGTATTATTGACAAAGCTATCTGTGACTGAAAGAGATGGAACTGGATGACTTATGCTGTTTCATGGGTAACGTCTATACAAGTAAATAAAATGTTCCAGAATGAGAGCTTGTAACAGCCTGTGACTGTGGTACACCTTTATTTAGCTGGAGCTCAAATGCAGAGTTGTTGCAAAGAGGCTTGTCTATATCCCAAATAAACACAGGGGGTATAGCCTATCTGGCTGGCATCTCTCCTACTGCTCTTGGTAGGACCATGTATTAAAAGTTTTGCTCCCTTTAGCTTTTATGTTTTGATGTTTTGATACCCATGTACATTTCCAGATCCTCTATTAAGGATAACAGCACAGTAATTCAGTACCATATTTTTTGCAGGAAAAGGTGACTAAAAGATGGTTTTCAAGCCTTTTTCCTTTACTGGTAAAGATTTTCCTTATAAGAAATTTGATGATCACATAGGTACCATTTGGTTCCCTTCATCCCAAACCATATGCATCTGATGTATTCCAGGGGGTTGGATCTGTCCTAGTGCCAGTGAAGGCAGGCTGAGAAGTCTGCAATCCACTCCCCACTGCGTCTGGTTCTTGAAGAAGTTATGAGATCTGACTGAGTACCATGAAACTGG
Organism: Acanthornis magna; assembly: GCA_036785705.1. NCBI lineage: Eukaryota > Metazoa > Chordata > Aves > Passeriformes > Acanthizidae > Acanthornis > Acanthornis magna. The sequence continues at coordinate 20,116,250 of JAWUZG010000001.1, forward strand.
ATAGATGAAAACTGCAGTGACCATGTGATGGTCTGCTTGAACAAATGAGTCTTCCCAGAACTGATTGTGCCAAGATATCTGAGCTGGTTTTCTATGGTGCCAAATCAAGTTTGACAGGGTTTATTAGCTTAGGATCAAGGCCATGGTAATACAGCTATTTTGCTTTAGCTTCCATTCTTAGCTTGAAGATTGTACCTGATCCAATACATTCTGTAGAATTTAGCTGGTTCTTCGTAATGCCAGCTTGGCTGCTTGTATCTGTTTTACATTGTTTTGTTATGCTCCGTTTTGAAGCTTGATAATCCAGCACTATGAAGAGATTATTCATGATTTGATCTCTTTGGCTATAGCTCACACAGTTTTGAACAGGCAGAAAAAAGAAACTGCTTTTAAGAAAACAAATGCTTACTGGTAGAAAAGCGCTCTACGTCACTTGATTTTTCCTTTTTCCCTTCTGTGAATCAGGCCGAGAATAGCCAAAAATATTTATTGTTAGACATCCTAAAACATGAAGAAAGTAGATATTTACTTTCTCTTCACAGTCAAAAGTGCACATAGCAGCTTTGGTTCTTACCTTTAGTAAGCCCTCTTCTATATAGAGCTTAAATTCTCTAAATCAATAATTCAGCCAGCATGTCTTCTGACATGAGTTACTGCTTACTGCTGCTTGCTTGAGGCAGAACATTACCACAAGTTAGTATGGAAAGCCAAGAATCAAATAATCATATTTCATAGTTAATAAATAATTTTTGTTACATTTCTATGCAAAAATAAATCTCCCTCCACAATCCCTATCTCATCAAGCATACTAATTATTCTAAAAATATTCCCTAGAATTATTTGTGGAAGTTATTCTTTGAGCAGTTTCTTCTAAAGTTTATGTTTTTTTTAAATAAAAACTTTTTGAAAGGATTAACAGAAACAGGGTGTTTTCTAGTTCTGTGACTGTCTCTTAAGAATTGGAGATTTGTGGTATTAATAGCAATGATTAGAGACATAGAAATTCTCCGCCTTTCATATCCTGCAGTATCAGCTTAAAATGCTCTCCTTCAGCAAATAATCATGACAATAAATTCAGCTGCAAGAAAAGATGAACTGTTTTGATTTAACTGGGCAGGCACACAGCTCACTCCACCCCAGTAGGATGAGGAAGAGAATCAGGAAAGAAGGTAAAATTCGTGGATTAAGATAAAGATAGTTTAACAGGACAGAAAAGCAACAGCTTTCCATGCCAGTCTGCAAATTCCTACTCCTCACAATTCATTATCAAATTGTTGAGTTGGAACAGGTAATAGTTGTATGGCAGATATTTAAAAAATTGTTAGTGTAAGTCAATTAAAAAGTCAATGAAACAAGCTAGAAGTCTGAAAAAAACCCATCTCTATTAGTCCCAAGGTTTGTTAGTCTGCTGACATTAAGATGTATTATTTCTCTGGAGGAGCTCAGAGGCACAGATGACTTAAAAGTAATTTGCACAAGGAAATGCAATAAGGATCAATTCGTGTAGCTCTCAAGCTGTTAAAATGCTCTCCATGTTTTGTTCCATACTGGGGTACCTGAAAGCCTTTTTCTTTAATGTCATACATTATCACTGAGGGTCTTTCCTCTGAGTTTTTGCTTAGTAATACAGTAGAGGTGTATCAATAGCAGATACTTTTGCAGACAAAGCCAAAGATAGTGTTTTTCATTTGACAGGTGATGAATAACAGTAATTATATTAGGTAGATGAACTTATTTCCTGTACATTCTTATAGTGCTATATACCTATAAGTTGGAACCAATAATCAAAGGTAGACCTCTCTTGCTTTATTAATAAAAAAAAAAACCCTCACCATTTATTATTCGTTAAAACTGTGGTGAAATATCTAGTTAGTGCAGGGGCTGATTTGTTGCAGCTCACTGCAGGAAATTTAATTGGTGGGCAGTCTGTTTCTGAAACATCTGCACAACCATGAACCTATTCAATAACTCTAAAGCTAAGGGTATTAAATACCCTAAGACTGGACCAGAGTTATTTCCCTGCCCAGCAATTAGGCTGAATGTATCATATTCACAGAATATTCTGAGTTGAAAAGGACCCACAATGATCATCGAGTCCAACTCCTAACTGAGTACAGGCTGTACAGGGATCGAACCCACAACCTTGGTGTTATCAGCACCAAACTCTGAGCTAATCTAGACTGAGTCTAATGGTTTCACCAGCTTTGTGTTTCATTAGAAATAGCCTCAATAGCCTGTCTTAGATCAACATTACTAAAATTATTTCTTGCTTAAAACGCACAACTTCACTTCCTTATTAAAATTCATATCAATTTAAACTGCTAGGGAATTTATCTTTGTAAAGCAACACTGAAGTATGCCTATGATTTTTTAGCTATGCCCTTAATGTGAAAATCTGTGACCATTTTAGCCTATCTGGATGACAGTGAGAGAGGAAAAGTGCTGTTATACACCCCTGTGAAAAACCTGGAGGCAAAAAAGTGTTCTAAGGACTTCTTGAACTTACATTGTGCAAAGACAGGCAGATCTCATGTAACATGCTTCTTTGTATGTATGGACTTTTTAAAATACGTTAATGCTTTTAATTTAAATACATGTATTGGGTTTTGATCATGTGCTCTTGGGTAAGGCCAGTAAAATCAGTAGAAATTATGTCAGTGGTGAATTTAACTGTGAACCAAGGAACATCTAATAATTCAAGTTGGGACATACAGAAAAAGGATATAGAGAGAAAAAGCAAATATGAATAATTTAGAAAATATATACAAGTGACAAAAAGGTTTATAGCTCATGCAGCTGTTCATTGCAGCACATTTTGACAGTGAGTATTTTATGGTACTGACTCTTAGGAGAGGCACAATGGGATTATTTTTTACTGTTTAGTTTAAGTTGCCTGCTATCTAGAAGTCTGTGTTCCTAAGTCACCGTCTAGTCCAACTGCAAACCTCCTGCTCCCTCTGCCATGTGTCAGGGCAGCAAAAATCTGTTGTCCCAGTTCAGCATAACTAGTCGGTCCAGTTGAGCAGAAATCCTGGTTGCAAGGGGACCCCTTATTATTTCCTAGAGCTGCACAGAAAATATATATTCCAGCTCATTTACGTCCCTTGCATTGTCAAAGCTGGAGACAAAAGGTCACCTTCAAGTTGATTCTAGAAAGGTGGTAAGACAGCAAATGCTTGCTTATAGTCAGATGGTAGCTATTGTAAAATCTAATAAAAGAAAATGCAGAGTTTCTCGTTTGGATCTTAAAAAGGGGCGTTCACCATCTTAAAAAGATTGTTTCAGAACGCTTTCTTCACATTTGATACAGATTTTCATAGCTTCTTCTTGCATCCATGGATGGTGGAAAAAAATATGAAAAGAAAATCAATCTAGACCACAGTATGCTGTGATTTAGAGATTCTGAACTCTGTCAAAAATATCTTATTCCTACATACATTATTTTAACTTAAGTGCATTTTATCCTACTGATTTAGAATGGAGATAAAAAACTTGTTGGTGCTATATCTTTCCCACTGATTTATGTCACTTTATCTAGGGTAAGTTTGAGAAGGTCTTTTCTGCGTTACAGTGATCTCCTATAATTCATTTAGCAGTTAGAGAAATTACAATGACAGAGCAAATCAGTAGGATATAATGTTTAGATCTGACTCGTTGCCAGCTCTGAGCGCCCTGATCAAATGCTTTAAATTTAATATTTAATGAATAATGGCTAAAATAAGAAACTAAATGACCTGAAAAAAGAGCAAATGAAAACCACTCAGGAGAACTTGCATGTTAGAAGGAAAAATGGAGTAGAGATAACTTTAAAAGTTTTAGCTTCCACTTCCTGAGTTGCTTGAAATGTTGATATGTGATCTCTTAATCATGACTTCAAACGCAGCACCTGCCCACTAGGGTGAAAATTTAAGAGCTGGCATTGCTAACCTAGGAGTTAGCAGGTAAGTCTGACTCTGTTGTCAAAAGGGGTGTGAAAAACCAACCTTTTGAATTAAAGCACAACAACCCCTGATTTTAAAAAATTGCACCATCATTGCACCTTCTTTTATCATGCAAAAGTGGTGAATGAGTTACTTCACCATATTCTCACTCTGAGTATTAAATTAAACATGTCATTTTACCTCATTTCAGGATTTTTTTGTGTTATATCAACTTGACATATCTTTTAAACTAACAACTTCGACGTTCAGTGTTTTGGAACTCTGTACCTTTTCACTTGTGCTTTTTCCTTCACTGAAATGCAATGCTCCCTTGTGTCAGTATTATTTCCCTGCATGCTACATGACAATTCCAATCTTTCAAGGACTTTGACCACAGCACAGTTTGCACTGGAGTTGTATTTCAAGGGAGGAAATCCTGTACCATCCTAGAGAATTTTGCTTGTACTCCCATCTGCATATCTTGAGCATACCTAATACTGTGAATTTATATTTCAGTTTTGATATGGCACTGATACATAACAATGTGACATTGTTGACCTGAATGGATTCTGCTTTCATTTTGGTTCATCATGAACTCATGTAGTTTAAGTGGTTTCATAGTGTGTCAGAATTAGATACAGCCCAGCAGGATAATTCACAGGACCACAAATAGGCACATTCATTCCCTATCAATCTGATGGAGAAGTTAAGTTCCTTAGAAAGATAATCCACAAAATCTGTGTGTGATGACAGAAAGCCTCTCAGAGCAGGTATAAAACACAGTGGTGACTGAGAACTCCAGAATTTCCCACCAGCTCTGATGAGTGACTCAGTACATGAACCTTTAAGCTCTTGGGTCATTTGAAAGTTAAGATGGGTAGGCACCTAACTGAGCAAGGCTCACTCTTTTTAAAACCAGAGAAGTGGCCTTAGGTCCCTTATTTTGAAGAAATAAGCACCTTTGGAATCAAAGTCTTTCCAAAAGCAGGGAATTAAGGTTCATTTCCAATGTCAGCCAGAAATGATTCAGATGCACCCTGCTACTTTCCAGAGGACTTTCCAAACTTCCAGAGAGGATATGTCATCCCTGCAGACAGGCCCACAGAGGGATATCTGGTTGATGTTTGTAATGTATCAGTCTCCTCCATAATGAGGTTAAGACTTCAAGTCTCCAGAAACAGATACAAATACAGATGCATAGGGAATCTTTAGGACAAACAAGAGTCAGATCTGGTAAATCCTGACAGCTGCTTGAGTTGAGTGCTGATATCAAAGTGGTGTTTGCTTCCAAGTAACAAGCAATAGGGTAAGAGGAAATGGCCTCAGGCTGTTCCAGAGGAGATTTAGACAGGAACTGAGGAAAAATTTGTTCACTGAAAGGGTTGTCAAGCATTGAAATAAGCTTCCGAGGGAACTGGTTGAGTTATCATCCCTGGATGTGTTTCAAAGTAAGTGTGGCACTTATTGACATAGTCTAGTGATGGACTTGACAGTGTTAGGTTAGAGGTTGGACCCAATTTTAGTGGTCTTTTTCAACCTCAGTGATTCTTTTGTATTCTTTTCAGATATAAGACATATTGTAGAAGCAATGTGAAGTCTATTGACAATGCAAATACTAACCTTCTCAGAGAATTTAAAGCTTTCACAAATTAGCTGGCTCTGACATGTCTCACAATTAAGATCCAGCAGCTCTGAATGCTGCTATTTAGAAATGTACTTCCATGGCTGCCCATCCAGGCTACTGTAGGAGACTATCAATTTCTGATGCAATAGAAAGCAATGTGCTGTTCCTCAGTGGAACCATTCACAACTCAGGATTCACTAAAACAGACAATGAACATCTGCCAGTGTGTCACTCACTGTGCTCCACTGCTCACACAACTTCTTCCATATCTGACAAGAAAAAAGACCAAACTTCTTAGTCCAAGACAATAAAAAGTTTTGTATACCAGCACTTCTTAAGAAGCAGAGGAGGACTTTGGGTTCTCAGACTTACAGAATGAAACTTGGTGTTTGGGTTATTTTCAGAAATGTCACAGTTCCTGTTTAAAATTCTTGAAGTATTCAATTGCTGTATATAAAGAAAGTGACCTGGGTCCTCCACAGTCCCACAGAAATCATGCGACAAGTCGTAATAGAGAAAGACTCGAAAGAATTGATGCCACACATAGAACTTGTCTGGATCTCATGTTTACACTAAAATTGTAATAAGACAAATTTGGAGACTACAGATCAATTGTGATCTGTTACCTCCACTTTGATGTGAGTGCTCATTTTCCGTTACAACTGTTTTGTTGTTCTGTTTACAAATGAAAACAGTTGGAAGTCAGGAAAAATGCTGTTTAACTGACAAGCCACTCTGTCAGAGGTCTGACACAATAGTAAAGTATTCTTCTGTCCTTGACTTCCCAGTAGAACAATAGCCTTCCTTTGCTTCAGATGGGTTTTACATGGAGCTCTGATACCTGTCGCCTGAAGTCAGAATTTAGATAACTATAACATGGTGTGTGAAATTGCAGTCAAGATTATGACATAGAAAATTTCTAAATAATGCAGACAGAGCCTATATGAACAGCACAGTATGCTGCAACATAAATTCAGCAGACTCTGTAAAGCTAGGCACCTTTCTAAATATTTAATCCTCTTAATGTATTTTTGCAGCTACATACTCTGTAGAAATAACCAAATATATACTACTCCATACATATTTGAAAACACACTGAATATAATTTAATAATAGTGTTTCAGACTGGGAAACATGAATCTTTAGAATTCCCCTCTGTCACAATACCAGAATATTAAAAAGCTTGTTAAAACACATTGACTTGATGTTTCTCTTATTGGCTTGTATACATTTTTTGTTAAGGGAAACAGTAAACTGCTGAGGTTAAATTTGATTTGCATTTTAAGTAGAGGCATGGAAAATTATAATACCAGGTGCTTCTTCTCAGTTGGATTTATTTTGTCAACATGTCCAGTGCATGAAGGAAATACCTAATGATATTAGCTGCAAAAGGACAGTACCCAGAAATGTCATAGCACAGCAGGACAGAGCCACCCTACCAGCCTCAGGCAGATGACTTTTAGTCAGCAGCCGCCAAGGAGAGGAAACTGCTTTGGCACTGGTGCAATAATATTTAGCCTTTCACTTGCCATATAAACATGCCTAGGAGTGTAGCTGGCCAAACCCCAAATACACTGCAGTGTTTGGGACCTTTTCATCAATAGTGCTTTTGATAAAGGAGTGAAATGGATGCCTGCTATATCTTGCATTAACAAAGGTCCTCATAACAGAGCTAATGTTACCGAGTCACTGATAAACTTTGCAAGAGCCAGATCTGAAAGCTACAGACCCAGTGAATTAATAAAATTTTTCAGGATCTAGTCGGACACAAATAGAGAGGGCACTGCTGGAACATTCATTCTTTCCCTGGTTGTTTATTCTAGTCCCGATGACAGAAAAATTGTATGCCCCAGTGACGTGTGAGAAGGAGAGCTGAAAGAACAACTGCAAAAAAAAAAGAATCCGATTTTTTTGCTAGGCATAAAGATTATTGAAACAACAAAAAAGTAAACCAAGCACACTTTTCTACATTTTAAATGCGTTTTCAAGATGATGTAGAACATGCTGCCTAAAAGCTTAAATTAATAAACAATAAAAAAAGACACCTGGAGTCACACAAGAGCTACATGCAAGAATATAACCACTAAATATTTTTCTGTAGGAATTAGATCCAGTAGCCACTATGTATATATTATTTTATTCTGAGCATTTGTTTGAATATTTCACCCAGGAAAATGTTAAATCTACTCAATAAACTGATGCAATTACAAGTGCTCAACCTTTGTACCAAATTATTAGCTTATGTATTAGAAACATTTTTCTGCCTTTGTCTTCTGCTATGAAAAAGAATCATTGGTCTTGACTGTTCAGGGTGAGGCTGTGTAGGCAGAAGACCCTTATATTCTCAAGTAATTATAATTTGAAATGTGGCAATATTTTATATAATGCAGTTCAAGATTGAGTGAACTATATGAAGAAAAGTGAACCTAGCCAAATTCCAGTAATTAAAAAAAAATCTAACTAATGATAGAAAACCCTTCCGTAGTGATCAGATGCATTACAACTAAGCAAAACATTACTAAAATGTCAGGATATTTTTCTTTCCATCTCTTTTTCTACTTCTTTTCCAAGTTATTGCAAAAGTTTACACTTCAGTTTGGTAAAAAAAAAGGGTTGGATAAAGCTGGGTGAAACATACATAACATCACTTTTACTATGTGCATTCAATATATAGCAGATTTTAGACCACAGTATTAAATTGAGTTTACCTTCGTCTAGTTTGTACGTGCTAATGGGATTGGTCAAACACTGCCTTGGGATGGATCATTTATTTTCTATAAGTGGCTGTAACTTAAAGAAATGAGAAAAATTTTCTGGTAACTTGTGTTCACTGGTTCAAGTTTGGAGGTAATATCTGGTGTGAAAAATTATGTTAATAATCTGTTGCCATCTGAAAGTTAATGTTCCTAAGAATAATAATATATTCTCTAGCCTACTCACATATATGGTAAATTCTGAATACATGGTAAGATTTGTCAGATTCTGCAATTAATTAAGAACTTCCATGTTGCGGAGTTAAAGAATTTTCTCAGCTTTTAAGATACCTTGTAAGAAACTTCTGGAACTAAGAATAGATAACTACATTTACAGACTCTGACTGCATACATGTACCCAAATACTCACATGAGAAACCTTTTTTTTCTCAAAAAAAATGAGGCATGCCTAGGAATCCAAACCTCAGTACAGTCCACAAAAAATATATCTTAATAAAATATAGCTTACCAGATACAACTACAAAACTGTAAGATGTAAATTAACATATTTTTCTTTTATTTTGATTTGAAAACCTTAGTAATGTTCTAGTGTGATTCCATACCACAAATCATCTAAATTATTAATATTACTTTTCAGAAAACTGCCTAATAATATCCACTTTTCCATATTTAAACCTTGTCTATTAAAGAAATATGAAATGTAAAATGTACCACATTACTTACTTTTAAGTCAGCTTCAGAATATTTGAGGAGATGGATGGTTTAGTATCTAATATTTTCTCTGCAGTTTTATGAATTTTGCAGTATAAAGATGCTAAGAAACTCAACAGAGTTTATTCAAATTAAATATTCCAGATTTATAAGGAAAAAAGTGTTGACACAATATTTTCACCATTCTAAGACTACCAGATGTGAATTTCCTAATCTGCAAAATCCTTCTTCAGCGAGGTGATTTTCTCAGCTATAATAGGTTTGGATCAAATAATTATTCAATTATCTAAGTATTTAATTGTTTAATTATTGAAATATTTTCCCTCTTTTATAGATCTGTTTCTAACCTTTTAATTTTCTGCAAAATATTGTCAGATTCAACGGGTATTTAACGTCAAAGGTACGTATCCTCATGGTACAGACTGGAAGCTTACAGCTTTATTAAATTTAATGGATTTGAATTTATTTTTGCTGCCTCAACATCACACCCTGTCATCCTTTTTTAGGTAATGGGATGTGCAATTAAATGATATATATACACCACTTTCCCCAAGATCGCAATAAGTGGCTATGGTGAAAACAACTCAAGCAGGCAGTGACAGATCAACACTGGAGGAGAGACTCCAAGAATGCCACAGCAATTAAATACATTATTAGGCAGTTAAAATTAACACCTCAGATCCAGAACTGAATCATCTGTCCTCAAATTTGTAAAAAAGCAGTCACTCACTGCAGATTGTGTTTTTTATTTAGAACAATTTTGATAATGCTTCTAAGCAGGAAGTAGGGTGTCAATAAATACTGTCATAAAGTGAAAAAATATATGGCTTTTCCTATTTTTTAATTTAGGGTGAATTTACTGTTCTTCATTACTTGGAATGCAACAAATGCACAAAGTTATGATGTGTTTGTGATGAATTTTGAGTTTTACTAGAAGGACTCACTCTTTCTTTCCCCACGTAAAATTTTGGAGTATTGATAGGAGGAACAATAACAACTTTCCTAACACAGTCTAACTCTTTGAAAGTAAAAAAAGTATATTTTACTAAAATTAGATTTGATGGAGGAAAGGGGAGATGGCAAAGTTATTACAGCATATAATGTATTCAAAGGAGCTCAAACTGAAATATACCTAGACATTCATACTGCTATGAACACTTTAACAAGTGGTACTTCAGCTGCTGGCAGAAAAAGCAGTAATGTGAGGTTTGATAACAATATACACTGAATTATTATTGCTGCCATTCATAGAGATAGATTTTCCATTGACTGCCATCATTTTGAGTCCCTATATCTCATCTTAATTTGAGTAGCTGCCTCTTGGAAGACGCGTAGTCTGAAAAACTTGGCCTTTTTCTATCACACTGTTTGGGTGAAAGAGGAATTGCTTCTTTTTACTGTCACATGTCTGGAGTCTAGACAGGAAGAATGCTCCGTAACAATGCTAATATTAAAAATTCATTTTTCTTGGAGAGTTAATATAGGTCTTCATGATAAAAGAACCACTTGTCTGTGTATGCACCCTGACAGTATGGATTAATTTTGCCTAAGTTTAACTGTTTAATTGAGGTTCCTAAGTTAGTAAGAGCAAAGGGTTGCATCCAGTCTAAATTAGTCTGAGCAGGATTAATCAAGAAACCAGAACTAACTAACCCCATTTTTCTTGCAGGCAGCAAGTAGAGAGTTTCAGAATAATTCGACCTAGGAAGACAGACATGACACACTGTCTACTTTCTCTAGTGACTGTATAGACAGTCTAGATGGTTAGATGATTTCACTGAGTCAGAAACATCATTCCCCTTAAAAGTCCACCATTATTATCAAACAGACTAATAGAGATAGTGCAGAACTAGCAAATGCAGGTACCAAGTTTGGTCAATCCAGATCCTTCCAATTTATCATGGTGAAAAAGGAAAAGAAAAAAAATGTCTGCAAAGTCCACAGTCCTGTCTGGAAAACAATCTCTTGAAAAAGTGTGTTAATGACTAACACTCAGGAAGACTATTGATGAGTAGATAATGACTGTTCTGTGCTTGTCAGACAATTATTTTCTGCTTTTTAAATCACGACCTCAGAATGCCATGTATGACATGCATAGTCTACACTACTGCTTGACTCAGCCTTTGTATTTTGTGTTATGGTTTTTATCTGCTGTCTCAGGCTTTAGCTGAGAATATCAGGTGTGGAAGAGTTCTTTAATTTTAGTATTTATCTGAAGTCAAAATAATTAAATTGTTTAGAAAAACGACGTGGCACAACATGAACTGTTTTCTTCTCACTGTGGATTTCTGCTACACAAGTCCCTAGAGTGAGTGAATATTCTGCTAATGGGAAAGTAAAAGTAATGAATCACTGGAATCTCTGCCTTTGTCACCGAACAAAGATGAATCAGCTGAAATACTATCCTGAAGATTAGAAGTCTAGAGTGACGGTTAACATTAGCAAAGTTAAAGGTTTCACTGTCTGATTTGTATACTGCAACTCTCAAACCTCACAAAACTGCCTATGGTTGAGTTCTCTAGGGTCCAGTTAATAATTCTGACTATCTCACTAGCTTGTTGACAGCTTCTTGCTGAAGGTCATATTCTGATGAAGCTGATAATTTTAAATACTCCTTTTGCCTTTCAAAACTTAATCTAAAATTCTTCTGAGGGAAAAAGAAAGATACTCCAATGCTTATTTTCCTTGATGCATGCATTTGAGAAAACATATATATGAAAAGTAATGATACTTTCTCACTGAAAGGTTAATCAGATATCTGAAATCTGCCGGTAAATAGCTTTATGAATTTGGGCCAGGTGAACTTCACTGGACTTGACAGAAAAATGTGTTCCATGTCCTTGAAGATTTTGTCATCCCTTTTATTTGATTAATGCCACATACTATGAATTTTGATTCAGACAGAAAAACGCACAGTTCTTTCTCACCCTTTTTCACCATTTGTAGGATGAAATTATTCCCTATTTTAATGTGGGGAAAAAATGGAAAGATTCTGGGGAATTATGATCCCACCTATGAAAATATCTACCCTCACTGTAAAATTTGAATAAAACTCAAGCCCGAGCTCTAACCTACATTTCCAGCCCAATATACTACTGCAGGTTTCTGTGGGCTGATCTTGGCTGGCTAGCGGGGAGATGTTTACCCAGCTGCCTTCTCGCTGTCCCTCTTCAGCAGAGCAGGGGGTGAAAACAAGATAGAAAAATTTGTGGATATACATAAGGATAGGGAGACAGCTCACCATCATTGGAAAACAAAATTGACTTTGTGAAATTTAATCTAATTTATTGAAAGAAAAAAAATTATTAGAATAGCAATGAACAAAAACTAAATGACCTTTCTACCCATCTCTTCTTCCAAGGCTCAACTTCACTTTTTCGTTCCCAACACTTCTACCTTCCACAAGCTGCCACAGCACAGATCCTTTCAGTGGAGTGTAGTTCTTCAGGAACAGGCCACTCTGGTGTTGGTGCCCTGCAGACTGAAGCTCCTGCCAGCAGCCTGTTCCTGCGTGTGCTCCTCTACGCAGGCCACAGCTCCTGCCAGGAGCTTGCACCATCATGGGCCCTTCATGGGCTGCAGCTTCGTTCAGGGCATCTCTACCTGCTCCAGTGTGGAGTCCTCCAAGGCTGCAGTGCAGGAATCTTCTCCACAGTGCTCATCCATGTGCTGCATGGGAACAACCAGCTTCTCTATGATTTTCTTCAGTGGTTGCGGAGGAATTTCTGCTCCAGTGCATGGAACACCTCCTGCCCCTCCCTCTTCTTTTACCTTGGTATCTGCAGCATTTTTCCTCTCACATTTTCCTCACTTCTGCCTCTCATAGCTGTACAGTGGTTTTGCCCATTCTTAAATATTCCTGTTTGTGCCATCACCTTGGCCAAGAGGTTCAGTTGTGCCCTGTGGTGGGTCTGTTGGAGTTGTCTGGAAGTGGTTGTCTCCCACATGGTGTATCCCTATCTGGTTCTCTCAGAGGGCACCCGTAAGACTCCCTTACTACCAAAACTCTGTCAGAGACACTCAATAAAGGTTTAAAGAAAATAAAAATCTGTATAACATCCTTGCATATGAATAGTAAGAAGGTTTGGCCTAAAAGTTGCAGTAATAGCATCTCAAAGGCATATCCTGAGAGGCAAACCTAGTCCTCAATAACTAGCATTGTTCTGACTGACAGACAGCCCTTGCATTTATCCTCACCTTGTGTACAAGGACAGTCCATTCAGCTACAGCTTTTGCGTTTTACAGTTTATCCTGCTGCACATGCTTCTGTACCATATTTTAGACCCTACAAATTCAACAGCTGGAACCATTGTATCTTTAAAAACTGTTGAACTTAAGTAAAATTATTATTATTATTATTTATCCCTCACAACTGATCTGAACATCAAATCTGCTCATAGGAATAAAATGGAATAGAGCCAATAACTTTGTGAAAAATGGGTAAGACCTAATATTTCAAGACAATGGAGTTCACAGCTCTAAAAGAACCAGAAAATTATGGTTATGTGTTCTGTGCATATACTTTTCTCAGAAGAGGCAGTATGGGTAACTTTTAGACAAGATACTCAGGCAAACAAATGAGAGACCTGATATACCACAGGAACTCTTACAAACTGAGAGATGCAATAGGGTTCAAAACTCTCAATCACTTCTTTCCGTCCAGCTGTGTGCAAATGCTTTAATGCATTCAGATGCATGCAGTCACATTACCTTACCATTTTAACTCCAGCTCCTTACGATGTAAATTGCTTGTCTTTTCATTTTCCAGATCTTTTTTAACTTCGACCTGTTTTGAAAATATTTATCTCTTCTTATAGGATTTTTGGTACTGTAATTAGGTCTTTCTCTGCTTGCAAGCTCATTATTATATTACCAGTTGAAAGTATCATCTGTCAATACTTTTGTTGATTCCATGATTGTCTTAATTTCTTTGACCTCTCATTTTCTTTCACTTAGACTTTCTATCAAAATTGAAATATAAATTAAAAAAAAAAAAAAAGAAAAAAGAAGAAAATCCATGTAAAACAGCAAGATCTCTTTTATTGCAGACTCAGACATTTAGAATGCAGAACGTACATAAGGAAGAGAGAAAAAAATGACATTGAGATATTTGGAGAGTGAAGAGATACACATGCAAAGCAGAGTATAACCTGATAGGAGTACATAGATATATACAAAACCGGAATGAGACAGACAAGGAGAAAGTAAAATGATAACCACATATTCAGTAACAATTACTTTGAGGTTATGATATGTACACTGTAGCATCAGCAGCTAGCATTGTCTACTGGAAAATATATTATTCACATAACAAAGGAGTTTAAGGAAATCAGAATATCAGATGACTCCATATTTATAATGTGGCTGGAATACTATCTTTGGGATTTTCTTAGTGAATTTCTGTTCATATATAATGTTAGATGCTGATCACTAGATTTCTAACTGCATACCCTTCTTACTTCTGTCAGTTTCTAATACATAAAATATATAAGATTTATTTGTCTACAAAAATAGCACTGGAAGCTGAGAGTTAGAAATCACTGTTTTGGTCTTCTGTCATATGGTAGATGGGCATAACTGCACAGTAACAACATGGAACAGCATCTATAGGAAATCCACTTTAAATCCACCTCTACTTCAAACTAATTCACAGATTAGTTACATATAAGGCATCGAACTACCTGCTAAAGGCATCCAAGAAGTTTTTGACATATTTTTTACCACATGCAGAATGCAGCAAAATATGCAGAAGAAAAAGCAGTCTTATTTTTTTCTAAAAAAAGCATTTGTACCTGCTGCAAAGTTGCCTGATTGTTAGAGTACATTTCAAGGAGAAAGGGATCTGAGATTTGGGAGCTGTAAGGGCTTTCAGATTTCTTGTGCTTGAAACTCAGAACATCACACAGAGACCTGGGCAGTCAGGGCAATGCATCGTGTTTATTAAAGAAAAAAGTTGAATAGACTCTATAATTTTCGACAATAAAAGGTTTGAATGCTCTCTAGTATTTGGAATGTTTCAGAACAAATTTCAATTTTAGGGTCTAAAGATGTTTAGTTATATCAAAAAATAGACAAAGAATTTCCCCTTAGTGAAAATTCCATTTTTCATGCAGCCATCGTTTCTCTTTTGAATCACAGTTCCTCACCCTAATTAGCTACCTCACAATACAGACATAGTGGAAAAGTGCAAGAAGCAAACAACTGCTGGTTCCACTAACAGTTTATCTTCTCCCAGTCCCTGCTTTTATGGAAGATACTGCAGATACAGAAGATAGAGTTATTGCTGCATCCTCAGGTTCTTACAGAACATTTTGAGAACACCTCTCCAAAACTGATGTGGATTGGGATCCACTCAGATATCACACTTCAAAGAAGTTTCTGAAAGGTGTCTATCTTCAGAAATACCATCACATTAAATTTTAACTTTCACTAATAACACTGATCATGAATGAAGGTATTCTCTAAGAATTATTCCCATGCTGTAGATTTTGCTTGCTTGCGTTTTTAAACGAGAATTTATTTATCAGTATTCTATGATATCATTAATCTGAGGGCACTCATACTGTGGAGATTTACTTATCGTATTCAAAAACCATGTGTAAATATTACTGTTTATCTCTAAGCATATTTATTTACAACTCACATTGGCATCATAGACTTCATATAATTTTTAGGTATGCAGAAAATTACATGGAAGTAAAAAATAAATAAATCTTATTCAGCCCAGTAATGCAATACGTTCTGAAGAATTTTCAGGTAGAACAATGTAAATGAATTCACAGCTTTGGTCCAGAATAAAAAGCTGCACAATACTAATACAAGAGGTCTTAATATTCTAGAGAAATTCTGAAGAGTACCTTCAAAGTGTTTGCAAATATATAGTCACACATGTATCTCATGAGCTTTAAAATATAAGAAAATTTGCAGTAAGAATACTGACCAAGACACAATGGGATTTCCCAGAGATTAATGTTATTATGTGTCCATTTGTTCCTTTAAGATGCCCTCATGAGGGTCGGCAATGGTATCCCCATATCTCCCAAAGGTTATATATTTTCTTCCCCCTATTTCACAATGAAGGCAAGTATGTGAAAAAAATCAATTTTGTTTGGAGTTTCTAATATTGTCCTTCAGAATAGTCCCGTAACAAATCACACAAAAGAAAACTAAAAGGCCAATGAACAATGCGAGATACTAATCATGCTAACAATGATCTCTGAAAGATTCTCACACATAATTGAATGCAAGAGTTTCTCTACTGACTAATCCCAGTACCTATTTCAGATGTGGATACTTGATAGATATGCCAATATTTGGTCATGTTCTTGTCCATGACCTTCTCCATTATGAAACTGTTTACTGTGTTGCACTGTCAGCTGCAAGATGAACAAAATTATGAATGAATGATGATGCCACTGGAGCAGCTTTTATGAATTTTACTTTACAAAATTAAAGATTATCAATGTCTCACATCTTGATCAGCATTCCATTATAAGACCATTCTACTGGTGCAAGGTGTATATGCCTCCTCTAAGCCAAATTCAACTTTATGTCAACTCTGAATCTAAAATAACTCTATTAAATTCAGTAAATTTTAATTTCTGCATATAAAGGCCTAGTATAGCTGGAAGCAAAAAAGAGCTGTATTTGCTATAGCTGCCCTATATAGTTATATCTGACTGGACCTCCTGTTTATTGCTTAATAGGTAACAGGTAGAAATAAATTTTCAAGAAGTTTCAGTATGTCAGACTTTTTAGGATATCCTCACAAGACAAATAAATCTATTGATAAAGGTGCCTTCCATTTCAAAAGTACTACAGACTCTCACTTTTGTGTGCTATGGGAAGTATATAATGGCTTCCAGTTGAATATTAATTCCACTTAAATGAAAAATGCCTTTGGAATTTGAATTTATTTATGAAACTGTGAATATGGCATTGTGCTTAGCATTGCACAGTAATCCATTGAAGGATTATACTGAGGCATAAGATAAGTAAAAGTGCCTAAAGTGATCTGGGCACATGAAATAAAAACAGCCAGAGAAACATGAAAATACTAACAAGCAGTTCCTATTTCTTTTTCACCCTTTCAATTTTGATGAAATGATTAGTTTGACTAACAAATCACCTCTCAATTTTGGTAGGAAACATTTTGATCAAAAAATAAAACATCAAAATGGAGACATTCATTTTTTTTTTTTTTTAATTTTATTTTTGAGCATTGAAGGATGGTAGCTGTATTTATTCTTTCTTGGTAGTCTAATTTATTATTGTTTTCATACAGACTAAACCAGCTGGTTTTAAGGAAAACATCCAGGCAGAGTTTTGTGTTCTATTATGATTCCTCTTGGAAACCTTATAAATTGACTTCTGTCCTTTACTATGAATGAGTTATTTACAGACAGATTTAACTTATTTATGTACTGATTTCAGGTTGTGCTCTCTCAAGAGTTTTTTAAAAACTGTGGATATGACTGAATTTTTCACAGAATATGTGTTGTAGTAATTTTAGAATGGCAATATTGCTGTAACTCATGATCTGTGTTCTACATTACTGGATTACCTTATTTTTTTGGATTATAGGAATTTAAGAATTAATTTAGGAATTAATTTAATGTTTAAGAGAATTCTAATAGAAGAAATTGCCAAGAGCATGTATTTAGATTCGAGCAGCAGTTTAAACACATTCAGATATTTACAGGACCATAGTTTTCTGCAAATATTAATTTTTAAAAAAGCAGTCTTTATCTTATTGAAAACTGGATATCATGGGCTGAATTATGTTACTGAAAACAGTATTTTCACATGTGAGTTCAGTAGAGCAGTCACCCATACCATGACTTAAGGATATCCACACTAGTTGCCCAAATCAAACTAGCTTTATGGTATTTTTTTAACCATGTATTTCTCAATGCTGTTCTTCATTACTGATTTGCAGTAATGGAAAAGTTAAATGTTAAAAAAGCCCTTTTTTATCAATGCTGCTACTTTTTCTTCCCTCCATTATGCAGCTGCCCATGAAAGAAGAGATGGCCAATATTCCTCTTTCTAGCATGAGAGGTGATGCAGCTCTGTGGGCTGAGGAAAGCTGCCCTCCCGGTTGGAAACATCATATTTGAAAACTGGTGCCTTCATGAAACCAAACGTCAGAGCAGTCACACAGATGTGGAGCCACAAAGAGAAAGAAGATGAGAACAAATGATTGGCTTCCCACACATGTAACTGGAAAAAGACCATAAACAAAATAACAAAAAAAAATATTGCTCTACAGACTCTTTATATAAGATATGGGAGTGATTCTATAATGAAAGTTGAATGTTTGGAACCCTTTGTGATACTATACCCGTTTTCATTTATTGGCTTGTTCTTCCCTCTGATTCATACTGCACATCACTGATATCTCTGCAGCGTTACAAACATAGAATCATGGAATGTCCTAAGATGGAAAGGACCCAAAAGATAACCAAAAGTTCAGTTCTTGGCCCAGCAGAGGATCACACAAAGAATCACAATGTTCCTGAAAACTTTATCCAAGTGCTTCTTGATCTCTCTCAGGCTTGGTACTGTGACCACTTCCCTGGGGAGCCTATTCCAGATCCTCTGGGTGTAGAACCATATCTTTTCTGTAGAAAAAAATAAATGTATGGATTACTTAGTATTTATTTGCCACAATAATTACTTGCTTTGAGTGGTTTTCATAATTCTTTTATTACATTCATTACTCCTGAATAAATGTTAATTTCATGAACATAATGATTTTTTACTTTATTTTTCAAAGCAGACACATATGGTTCCAAGTATGTACTAGTCATAAGAATCATTTGTTTAAAATTTCCATCATTTGATAAGCTTGGGGCTGTGACCCTTCCCTGGGGAGCCTGTTCAGTGCCTGACTACCTTGCAGTGAAGAATCTTGTCCTAATGTCTGATCTGAATTTCCCCTGATGCAAATTCATTCCATTCGCTTGTGTTCTAAAGTTGTCTAAAGTTGTCCCTTTTGAGGAAGCTGTAGACTATGATGAGGCACCCCCTGCCTTCTTTTCTCCAAGCTGAACACCCCCCGCCTTCTTTTCTCCAACCTGAGTGACCCCTGCCACTCCTCATAAGTCTTGTCCTCAAGACATTTCATCATCTTGGCCACTCTATACAGGGCACTCTAATAATTTGATGAACTTCCTAAAATGAGATGCCCATAACTTCATCAGGGGATGCCAAGGTGGGACTACATTAGTGCAGAGTACAGCTGGACAATCACCTCCCTTGACTGGCTGGCGATGTTTTGCCTGATGACACCCCAGGAAAGGGTTGACCCTTTTGCCTTATCAGGGCACACTGCTGACTCATATTCCACTTGTCACTGACCAAAACTCTGAGATCTCTCTGTGAGACAATTTGCATGCACTCACTCTTGTTAAATTTCTATGTTGATTCCTTCTTGATGGCAGCAATTATCAGGGACCTTTTGGATCTTTTCCAATCTCTTCTTGTATTTTAGCTCATGTACAAAATCAGAACAGAAAAAATAGAAAAAAGCCCAAACAAACAAGCAAAAAAACCCCAACCAACCAACCAACCAACCAACCAACCAACCAAAAACAACAGAAAGAGCTTTGTCACCTAAAATTTGTCTAGGGTTTTTAGGAACAGTAGAAAAAAACTGTGTACTAAAGCTGGAATTTACTGTGAAATATTAAGTGCTGTGGGGAGTGTTCTGCTCTTAGATGTGAAAGGCAGAGTTTGATCATTGAAGTTTTCATTTTCTGCATGCATAATACTTTCTTTAATATCTTATATAATTGTATATTCTTTGTATTTTAAAATAAAGCCTTTAAAAAGGATTTCTGAGCAGCAGGGGAAGAAAGTGCATTGCAGGAAATAGACTGCAGAACAGCAGTATTAATTTAACGAAAACACTGGATCGTTTGAAAAGAGAACTGTTTTTCATTAATAAAATAGGAAAGATATGCAGAAAAAAATGACAAGAAGAGGCAGAAATAGATAAGCAAATAATATTCAATATATTCTGTGTAAAAACAATTCTACAACAAATTGTTGAAGATCAATTGTAGAGATTGACACTGAGAGCTCTCCTAGAATAAAGCCAGTTCAGATACAAACAGTGGTTAAAACCACAAGCATGCCACTCTTAAATGCAGATCATTTGTCAACTTTCCGTTTGTACTGATGAGCAAAAGATACCTCTTCACATAGCACATCTTTTTGAACTATTGCTGGACACAACCTTCTGATGCTTAATCTGCCAATTTAACCTTCGATTTGACCACAAGGTTTGTTTTGTTTTCCTTTTATGTTTTTTTTTTCTTTCTTTCTTTGTTACTGTCTAGCTTCTTTGTGTTTGAGCATTTGTGTTCCTTCAATGTTTCTGTTTCAAAACAACAAATGCATTTTCTCATCTTTAATCTCACATCCTCTTATCTTTAATCCCCCCCTCCTGCTGGTTCTGTGTTGTTTCTTGCTGTTCAGGAATGACACAATTGAAAGGGAAACTGCTATTCTTATAAACTAATGAAAAAGGTTTTAACTTTTTTTTCTTTAGAAACAGTATTTTTATTTTTACGGTCCCACTATATGAAGATAAAAATTATTAATTCCTATTACCCTGATAATTAATCTTTTTAACATTAAATTCCAAGTTTATGAGTGTGTTACAGAAATGAAACTTCAATTAATCAGAAGTATTGATTAATTAAATTTCAGATGCTGGCTATTTAACACTGGCTATACCCGCAAAATGTGAATATGAAGGAAGTGATTTTGTTTGTCATCTCTTCTTCAGAATGAAATTAGTGGAGAAAGTTAATTGCAATATTAAAAATCTTTCCTTTGTACCAAAATCATTTGTCAAAAAGACTGAGGAAAAAAAAAGTCAAGATTACACTTAATTTAAAATTATGTAGTTTCTGAAAACCACAATAAAACGTATCATAATTGCAATTATTTTTTTCATTAGAAGAAGTATGGGAAGAGGGAAATGGAGAATCCTACCAGCAGAAGAACTGCGGCATCTTTTCTTTTTTCTTAATATTATCCCTTGTCATCTCATTACCTTATTTAAACACATCATTAGTCAGAACAAAAGATCTTGCGCTCTGCTCAAGTCTGAGGACCTCTAGATATTACTAGTGAGAGGTATCAACAGCTATACTTCCAAGAAACTCACTTGCCTTTGATGTAGTTCTGAATGATTCAGCACTGTTGGACACACACTGAGCTTTCACATGAGTGTAATTTATCCTGTCATGCACTTGGCTTCTGAAAAAGTTGAATGAGGTGCTTTTTCACTGCTAAGTCAGGAAAACCTGACAAAACCATAGATTTTCTCAGAGACTACAAGGTTTTCTCATCACACTTTGTTTTCAGATAAATTCCCATTATCTCCCCTCATGGGGCAGGGCGGTTGTAATACCCAGACTTTTGGCACTGCCTCTCCTTCTCAGATAAGGGCATTTAGATGCTACAGAATCACATAATCTGTACTTCTGGGGACCCTCAGTCCTCACCCTCTCTCGTGACTGGAATAGAAGGCAGTAGAAGAGCAAGATGAATTTGAATTTTGGGATGGAACAGAGCGCTGCCTATACATGGGAACAGAGTAGAAATGAGAAGGCAGAATGAGACATCAAAAAGGATTATCTTGAGACAAACATGGGTGATGTGGCATTTGCAGTCTAATGACACAATGCACACAATGCATTTAGCAGTTGCCCTGTTTTCTATATTTAAGAACAATTCTTTATCAGTTTAAGCAACACTGTATTACATGAACAACATTTAAATATCTATATTTTTGTTCTGAAACACTGGCAAGTAGTTTAGCACAAGCTAAAATTTCATATCCTGGAAGCTCTTAAGTACTGAGCATTTTTGGAAGTTTATGAAAGCAGAGCATTGTGAACTGAAATTTTTCTTGCTTGCCCTGTACTACAGTGGTCCTCATAATAAGAAACAAAACCAACTCCTAATTATATTATATTACTTATGTTCATGAATTTTTTATTTGCCTCAGGTGGCTGGGGAAGTCGAATGTTATAGGCATTCGTGAGATTTGTTCTTTCAGTACTCTATTTGCAACAGGGCCTGTAAACAGAATTGCTACAAAACCTTGTAAGAAAGCTTTTATGTGTGAGTTTTGCAACTGAATTTTTCGTATGAGAAATGCACAGAAATCTCACAGAATCACAGAATGGGTAAGGTTGGAAGGGTGGGTCTTCTGGTCCAACCTCACTGCTCAAGGAAGAGTCATCCCAGAGCACATGGCACAGGATTGCATCCAGATGATTCTTGAGTATCTCCAGTGAGGGAGTCTCCACACCTGCTCTGGACAAACTTTTCCAGTGCTTGGTCACCCACGCAATAAAGAATTTCTTCGTCGTGCCGGTGGAAGTTCCTGTGAATCAGTTTCTGGCTGTTGCTTCTTCTATGGGTTGGCACCAAGAAGAGCCTGGTTCTCTCCTGTTGACACCCACATTTTAGATATTTAGAGTCATTGATGAGGTTCCCTTTTAGTAGCTTCTTCTTGAGGCTGAACAGGTCCAACTCCCTCATCCTTTCATCATAAGAGAGATTTTCCAGACCCTTGCCCATCTTTGTAGTTCTTCATTATGCACCCCAGGATTCCATGGGCCTGGCTCACAAGCACACTGCTGGCTCATGGACAGTTTTTTGTCCACCAGGATCCCCAGTCTATGTCAGTAGATCTGCTCTTTGATTGATGGCTAAAGCATTTTAAATAGGACAATAAGACCCATCATGTGGTGTACTAGCAGCAATTTTATCAGCAATCTTTGCTGTTTTGTTACCTCTTGTGAATAAAAAAAAGGCTCTAATAATAACTGTAAAGAAAAATTACCATAAAAGACAAATCTTCGAACTCAAGGGAGCCTCCATAAAGCTGTTCAACTGATGATCAAACAGGACATCAGAAAATAGAAAGAATCAACTTTCCAAGATAGGTTTTAAAACCTAAGCTGGAATGCACTTTGTGATTAAAAGTTCATGCTACTAGTTTGGTCCTTCACCTAGCAAACATATTGATTTTACTGAACTGAGGATAAAGACTAAAACATCCAGTCTCACTTTTGCTCTCTGAAGACTTGAATTTTGATCCAAAGATAATGCAAATAAATGGGAGACTTTTGTTGTTTTTTCAAGGACTTTAGAACATTCGTATATGTATCTATAGTGAAAATAATTCTCATGGAAGAAAAATTTCAATCTAAATATCAGATATTTTAGAAACAATCTTATGAAGTAAAACTTCTGTAAATTTTTATGAATAGTCAGAGAAAGTAAATGGAAATATTTCAAAGAAATACTGAGTGCTGTAAAAATAGACATAGGGATTTATGACCAGAGAGTGTGACAAAGAAAACGATTATGGGGTTAACTGTGATGTTTATTTATCTTGTGAAATGTGTCTTTAAAAGATTCTCACTGATAAATAGGAAAGTATCCTATTGATCTGAGAATAATATTGCAATGTTTAAGAAAAAATAAGATTCTAAACTTTTTTAAAAGAACAGAAAATCATCCATTGTTCAAAGACATTTTTGGCCCATCTGTAATCAGAATTATACTGGTAACATTACTGTGACTCTATATAAGAAAAAGGCAGAAATATAGTCTGACTTTTTCCTGTTGTAGTATATCTTGTGCTACAGAGGTTTTTTTCACACAGTGGGTGAAAAAAACAGGTTTTTTGAAACAGTGGTTTAAGTCTGGTAAAACAGACCTCTTTTAGGGATCTTCTTGTTTAGAATTATTTTTCATTTGTATTAGACAAATAAAGGGATATTAATTTTGAATGACAATATGTTTTTTTAAACAGACTTAAAACTCCTAATTTAATCAATGTGAACTTTTAAACATGAAATAGACAAAAGAAAATTATTATGTAGAAACAAATTATGCTTTGTTTTAAGAAACATGACTGTCTAAACCAAATCAAATCAGTTTTACTACTTTTTCCTTATGGACATGGGAAAAATATTTTTAAGATTAATTCTCATGTCAGGCTAGCTATTTTTAAAATTTTTTGTTAACAAAGAATGATATTGGCTGGTTTATGCTATGTAATGTGAAAGTAGTTCTTCAATAAATAATTCAAATAATTTGTCTGAAGTTATTTTTTCAGCACAAGATCATTTGCCTTCAATTCGTCCATAATTTCTTGGGAGGTTTCATCTTCAGAAAAATACAAAGCTCCTACGAAGAGCACCTCTCTGCATTTAACATGCATGGTTGGTATTTCATGTGATCAAAAGGTGAGCAAAGATCCTCTTAACAGATTCTTATACATTTATTTTAATATCAGATAGAATTTCCTATTAACTAAAATATTCATTAGAAACTAATTCGGTGTATTTAGTTTTCATGGCAATTCTGTACTATAAAATAAGAAAAGTAAGATTCATAATTATAGAATATCCTGAGCTGGAAGAGACCCACAAGGATCATCAAAATCTTGTTCCTGGCCCTGCACCAGACAGCCCCAAGAACCACACCAGGTGCCTGAGAGTTTTGTCCCAAATGCTTCTTGAACTCTGGCAGGCTCGGTGCTCTGACCACTAAGTTAGAAATAGTATTTAAGAAAATTGTGAATGCAATGGACTTTTGCATCTGATTGATAAAGAGCAATTTTTGCTCCTCAATGGCACTGTCATTTCATTCATAATCATTCATTTATTCATAGTCATAGATATAATATGTGCAAGGTACTACATTTACTAAAATGAAATTCCCCTTCAAAGAGTAATGTGGAAAATGGAATCAAGGCATCTGACCATTTCAATAGTCATCTGACCATTTCAAGGAGAGAGCTCTCTTCTGTATTTCTCCCTTCTGCTAGCAACATGATGTGGCTCCAATGCTCACACCCTCCCCTCTGAAGATTGAAATGATATAAGAGGATATTCTGTGGCATCAGCAGACCTAACAGCAATGGCTCTAGAGGCTGAATCAAAGATTCTTCTTGACCAGCATCCTGAATCCAAAACTTGTCAAAAAAGTATGTAGAGAGAGTAAAAAAAACTGAAGCAGAGTAAAGCACAAGTAAAGCACTGCTTTACTTCCAGAAATTCTTGGGTCAAGAATTCCTGAGACAAAACGCAAATTGCTCAAGGAGTAAATCTTAATTATGTATCTTGGAGGAACTAAGCAGAGCTGTCACCTCTGAGGCTTCATTCCCAAAGTTCAGTAGCCTATCCTTGGATCTCTTTTACCAGGGTAAGAGTGATATAATTCCCAAATCTTCAATGGATGGAAAAGTCAACCAAAAAAAGTGTGTGTTCAAAATACTGATTCCAGTAACCTACACAGAATCTCAGAGGTGGCTGGAACTGGCCCTGTATAGCCTGGGGGCAGTGTCTGATGTTTTCTTCCAGAAACCAACCCTGCAGCCCCTTCCGCTACTGCAGCCTTTCCACATTAACCAAATACATTCTATTGTTTGTCATTTTGAATCATATATTCAAGAATTATCATTAAAATATATTCATAGCATAATCTACAATCTTTAAAAACTTCACTTACATCAACAAAAGAATTCACCCTACAAAAAAAAAAACTTCAACACAACACTGAAAAATATATCATCCCTTCACTACAATTAAAACATAAAAATTCCCTACAATGTTCAGTCCATGTTTTGCCCATTACTTCTCTGAATTTCTGTCCTTAAATTAAATTCTTTAAAAGCTCCACATGGGGTGCCAAAAAAAGACTGTAGCATGTTGATGTTGGCTGGCTGTCAGGTGCTCACCAAGCCATTCTCTCACTATCCCTTCTCAGCAGAGCAGGAGAAGAAAAAAAAAAGAAAAACTCTTAGGTTGAGATAAAGGTATTTTAAACAAAGCAAATGCCTCACATAGAAGCAAGGAAAACCAGACACATTTATACCCTATTTTCCATAAGCTGGTGAGGTTCAGCCATTTTCTGGGAAGCAGGGCCCTGGTACACATTGTGGTTGCTTCAGAAGACAAATGCCTTAATAACAAATGCCCCCTTTCTTCTTTTTCCTGCTTTTTATTGCTAAGAAAATGTCACATGGTACGCAATATCCCTTTGCTGAGTTTGGATCATCTGTCCTGTCTATAGCCCATCCCAAACTCTTGTCCCACCCCAGCCTTTTTTTTTTTTTTTTTGGAGGGGTGGGGAGGTGATTTGTAGAGACATCCTCTAGGCGTGGGAGAACTGCGCAGCAGTAGTAAAAACACTGGTGTGTTATCTACACCATTCTAGCTACAAAGTACATCACTGTGAGGTCTGTTGTGGGAAAAGTTAACCCTATCCCAGCCAGACCAAAGAAAACAAGGAAAACTTGTGTGAAATGAAGTAATTCTAAAACCTGCATGTGTAGCTGTTGACAGCGTTGCTCACTACCAGTGATTTTTTTTATTTTGACAACTCTGCATAATGTTGAGAATATATTATCCTCAGGCATTCAACATAACATATGTAAAACAGCTAGACTGTCATGTTCCTCTTCAATATATATTCTTTCTGCGAACTGTGTTCAGGTTACCATTGAAGCTCTTACTGTTAGTAATATCTGGAAGTCAAATATTGGTATTTAAGTATGATTTGTATTTTGAATACAAAGTAAGGATTTAAATGAATTCAAACAATTAGACTGGGTGGCTGCATGAAAATCTTTTCTGCCTTTCTAGATCATAGTTAAATTTGTGCAGGACTGAAGCATACAGACATTTTAGAGGTCATGTTGACAGGTGCAACTCTCATCTACAAAGGATTAACCAGCTTCCTAAGAGCATTAACGTCTGGGCTCTGGGTCATACTTTCATCCCTTTTGTAAGGGTCAAAATGTAAACTATGGACTGACGCATCAAAAATAAAACTGTTACAGTGACAGCTTTGTTCCAGATGGCAGGTGTGGGGCTGGACTAAGACACCGTATGTAAGAACCTTCATCATCCATAGATTTTTCACTTTGATCTCTATTACTCTCAATTCACATTTTATCAGATTAATGCATCACATAAAAATATCAGTCATGCTTATGAACCTCCTCTTTTTGTGTGACCTAATGAACAGTATTTCCCAATTTTGGTAGCATCCTCCAAAGTTTATTTATTAAAATCCCCTGCTCAAAGGCATGATCAGCTACTGAAGTGTGATTGAAGAGAAATGTTTGCTTGCCCTTTGTTAGCAATGGCCTGGTAGAAAAATTCACAAAATTTGTAATCCTTCTACTTGCCTTTTCTTATGCTTGCTGCATGGTGGATACAATTCCTTTTGGGTGATTTCCCATCGTGACAGAAATTGCTGGGCTCTTTCCTTCTGAGACAGCACAAATCGAATGATAGGCTGATGCTTTATGATACATCTGTGTATCAGATGAATTCCCCTTCTTTTCTCTTGCTGTTCGGAGGTGCGGTGACCAGTCCCAGTGCAAGGCCTCCCACTTTACTTGTGCAATGTGCTTTGCTCCTCCCTCTGACATGATGCTGAGCTTCTTGTTATATTCCAAAACATGGTGCCTTCACTGCAGATTACAAGCGACTTCCCAAGCAGTATGCGCTTCAGCTTCACAGTTCCTTTCCTCTTTGCAGAAAACTCCCATGCATTTGAGGGCTGTAAAAATGTTACCTCTTCATTTTTGTTTCTCTCTCGGAACAAGTGCAGTCCATTTGTTCTTCCCTTACAGTTCATGTTTCCCTGATCTTGGATCATGCCTTTTACTTTCCACCAGGCATTCTCCAACCACTCCACATATTTTAGGATTTAGGGACTCAAAACTGGATTCAGGCCTCCAGCTATGTTTTCCTCTTATCAGTTTTCAAAGTAGTCAAGTACTAGGTCACATGAAGAGATTGTTTTTTATTAGCTGACGCTTAAAATATGTGAGCTTAGCACTGGGAACTTGGGCTTTGACAGACATTCATGTCAATGTTCATATGTATATTTGCTTATTTTCTATTGGAAAGACACTCATACTTTTATCTTCAGTTTTACTCTGAAACAAATATCCAGACCATCTGTTCAGTGCGTGCTCCCTAACGTCAGTATTGAATGGTTTTAAGCAATCCATTTACAGGAGAAAGCTGGTGGCCAGCCACTCTTTTACCCAAAGGAACAGTAGTTTGACAAGTGACCCTGAATTTCTTCCAGTAATGTATACAGCAAAAAAAGAACTGGCCCAAGCCCAGCTGTCGGGCTTTGATTCAGGAACGAAGACTTTCCAAGGCAGGAGTTATCTATCAAAACGGCAGCCCCATACTCAGGGAAATATATCTGATCTAAAGCTGATAGAGTGTGAAATCAAAGGTTGTGAATGGCTACTCAAGGGAAACCAAATACATTTCAATGGGGTTGCAGTACAAATGGTGTTGGTAATAGGTTGTGGCAGGACAAAGAGCATCTGAATTAAATACCAGGATCTAGCACATTAGCTTTACTGGATCAAAGAAGTGTAAGATGGCACACTGACATTACGAAAATTATCCCTTTAACTTTTCTCTACTAAGTCACTGATTATCACTTTACTTTGTCTTCATCTCATCAATTTATCTGATAGAAAGAGTTCATCCAAGAAATACCAGGAGGAAGCTCTGACTATATAATTATTCTGCATGAAGACTCTTCTTTTCTAACAGATTCACACTATGAAGGACTAATTCCGTTATAGCAAATGCCATCCAGGCAGCAGGTTAAGTACTGACAACTGTTCATTTTACTTACAATTTTTGAAGAGCTGGATTTTCAAATAGTATAGTCTGTTCAGTGATATCTTCAAAACATTGAATGTAATGGAAGACAGCAGCATGTTAGCAGTGGTGATTAGTAATCAGTCTTTTTCATAACAATATTTAATATGTGGATTTTGAAGAAAGATGAATATCTTTCTAGGTTAATGCTGAGTAAGGTTTAAAGTTATTAAATTCAAATTTAATTTAAAAAAATAAAATTTAAATTTATTAATTTTTTCTTGGATTTTATGGGGTTATTTTAAGTGCACTGAGATCACTATTCAAAAAATTCTGGATGAGAAATATTAATTTCAAAAGAAATTACTTTAGCTCAACATATTAATAATTGAACCTATGTGTGTGCAAGTAAAGGATCTGCCCTATATGAAGTAAAGTGGAGAAAAATATTTCATCTTCTTCTTGTAGTTGTTATACTGATGTATCGTAAATAGATGGAAATACTTCTGTACATCTCTCAGGTATAAAAGTCAGTACTTGCTTTTACTATCACTCAATTAGAGAGCCAGGAAAAACATTTCTGAAATGTTGCAGTTCCTCTTTTAAATCATTATTTTAAATCATTATTTTATGTGTTCTGATTTAATATACTATAAATTAATTATGTTGAAATATCTAAAACAGTGCACAGGAGCATTAATTTTTCTTTAATATAGCAAATCAAAATAAATAGTATCATATGACCACTAAAATTTTATGGTTCAATACAGTAATAAGGACACTGTTATAATAAAAAAATTTCAGTGGGACATTAAAAGTGCAGTGTTTATCAAACTGTTTAAATATTAATATATAGACTGTGAAGAACCTGGGAAGGGAGAAGTACAGAATTAATACAGAATGTTATTGCTATATAGTATCTCAGAGTAAGATTAACACATTAATGGATGATGGTAATAGTACAGCATATGTGTCATCCAGTGTAGCATAGTCAGTATTCAAAATCACTGCCACAAAGTTACCTTTTCAATATTTCAATATTAAAACAACATTGGGAGACCCATACAAACTGATAATATGAAAATTTCTGAACGAGATTTGATTGCATTTCCATTAAAGAAAATGGGAGCATTTTAATGATCCTTCCTGCAGTCATCTTTTCAATTTTCAGAAGGTGCAACAGTGCATCAGTTACTGATGAGATGTTAGATCATAGTGTTTGCAAGATGTTATTGTATTATTCACTAGGTTATGTTCCAGTATTTGGAGAAAAATGCAGAAAAAATAAAAAGGTACCAAAGGAAAGATGAGATAGCGGCCATGAAGCCTTGTTTAATTAAAACTTTTTTGGAAAATAAATAAATGAAAAATGATGAATCAAGTTAATAAAACTCTTTTTTTCCATTTACTCCTCCAAAATAACACCGTCTTCAAAATCATGTCATTTAAATACCTTCCAAATAAAAAATATAAAGTACCCAGCTTAAAAGGAAATATAATCTTAGCATTATTTTACTCATTTTTTTCAGCTGTCTCAGCTTTTAAACAGTGAAAATACTATTTTGGGTCTCACACAGAAAATATTATTGTCACCATACAAATATCTTAGTTATTCAATTTATCATCCACTGCTCATTGTTCACCCAAATCCCCCTTCACCAATAAAACAATAAAAATAAAAGCTTTAGGAAGACTCCAAATGATTCTTTTAGTACAGGAAATTGAAGAAATATTTAGTCATGGAGAGGTTCTGACGGTATCTGTAAACTAGAACAGCACAATGTCCATGGCACAACTGGCTAAGCAGAACTTCACAAAGACCATCTTCTAGCCCTGAACAGCCTATTTGTCTGAAGTCATGCTGGAGATAAATTTATTTCAGTTCTTTGCTGCTTCTGCCCGTTGATTGGCTTTTTTTGCCTCTGGAATATGTTTTGAACAGATATTTTGGACTTTTGGTAGAACATCTTGGCCCTATTATTTGGTTCTCTGAGTGCCATCCTTTTACAAATAACACTAATAATATCATTATAGCTAATATGAGTAGTAGTAACAATTGTGAATATGTGGTATTCCCATTTCTTCTAGTCATCTTTGTAATAACTATTTAAGGGATGGTTTCTGTAGCATCTGTATTGCTTGTTGTAAGGGTGGCATGGAGATGAATCTTCTGGAAAGAACAATTTCCTTGGTACTACTGCATGAAGAGTGTTTTCTTTCCTGAATGCTCTAATACTTGTTTTGTTGGTGTTCTGATTTTTGACTATGCCCAGAGGTTTAATGGAAAGGAATTTTCCTACAAATCAGTTAGAATATCACCGGGCATGTTTCCTACAGAATGTCTGAATACTTTACCTTCTTTTTCGGAGTAAGTCCCAAATTTTTCTCCTTCCATTCCAAAACTTTTTGTACTACTAGCATATTCTGGTATAATAGCAAATAATAGTAATTTCTTGTACACCATTTAGCATCTGGAATACATGAGTTTCTGCTTATTATCTAGGGAATGCTTTACAATGCCACATTCCTTATGTCATCCATGAAAAAACAAAAAAAAAAAAGGTAATTCTTCACCCCTCACGCACACATACCACACAAAAGTTTCACAAATATTTCCCTAGTAATGTCAAGGTATATCTATTGTGTTAAAGTATGTGTCTGCTGAAGTGATTCATTACTGAATAGAACTGGTGCAACTTCTAGACTTAATGGGCTATCACTATGCAGGTCTCTGCTAGAAGCATATTTTGAAGATAAAAACAAAAATAAAGACAAATACAGAAAAATCAGTCTCTAGAAATGTCATAAACTTCAAAATACTGGAAAATTTCCCTAGAAAAATAACTAGAGTTTCAAAGTTGCTTGCAAACACAGATTCTAGGATTGACTCCCCAATACTATAGATTAATTATATTTCAAAAACTAAAGATTTTATTTAATGCAATAAAAATGGTAGTTTTTAATCATGTCATTATGGTGCCTTTTGTCATAAAGATGATGAGCATGTTTCCAAAATAAAAATTGTTATATGATGTTAAGATAGGAGATGGGAAGTTATTCTGAAATATACAGTGTGGTAAACCTGAACAAAGATATAATTGTAATGATGTTAAATGTGTCAAGGTTATCAAATCCTTTTAAAGATTCTAGTAAATCCCTTTTAAGATGTGCACTAATCCCAGAAAAGTTCTGCATCTCTACAATAGCTTTTCAATAATATCACCTTTTTGTAAAATCAGTACTGTGCAAGCTATTCATATATCAATTTGGAAACAAATTGTGAGGTTTGTTCAGTTCATTCATTTTAATGATTTGAGATACTGAATTTTATTATACTAAAAATTGGATGGTTGAAGTATCCACTTTCATCCCAGAATAGCATTATTTTAGGGAAAAGAGAGGCTTATGGCCTTCTTTGGGGTGCAAAAAACCACATTTATAAATGTTAGTCATAGATAAGTTTTCTGATTAAACATAATTACTACATTGTTAGAAAATGTCTTGTAAGACTACTACTATGCCATTAACACAGAATGGGTCTTTTTTTTAAGAATACATGGTGATACGGAATGATTCCAAATGTAAATTTTTAAGGTAGTTTCAGAAAAAAAAAAGTGTTCTCATACCCTTAGATTATGTCTATCTAGGTTTTATTGTCGAAACTCATGAGCATAAGAGCTGAAAAAGAAATTTAGAATTTTTTAAATTGAAATAAATGGGATTTCAGTTATCCAAAATACAGACCCTAGAATAAAGAAGTTTTAATCTCGAAAGAGGAATTCGTGCTTAATTTTGCTATTTACGCTATCATGTGTTTTTTGGAGACATATTCTCCCCCTACCCTCACCCCTTAATATTTTTTGTATTGCATTATCATTCTCAGTTGTATGACTCTGGTTCTACACACTCAACTACTAGAAATTAGATTTCAGCCATCAAGTCATTGATTTGCCTTGCCTTGAATTATGTTTCTGGGAATCACCACTACCCAGACACAGTAGTTCTGGGAATTAAGTTGAAAAGCAGCAGGTCAAATAGGAATATATGAATAGGAGTAGAATCCATATCCAGAGCTATGAATACTTCTCTCTTGCTTTGTAGAGAACATCAATTCTGAAGGTCCTAGAACAATCAGGATGTAACAATCAGCTTGCAAATATGTATGGGGCAAAACTTCAAGCTTTTTCTAAAGTATAAATAAGTCAATCTATAAACTAATTTAATGAGGATTGTACATCAGCAGAAAATGCATCATGTAGTACAAATGTATTCTAAATAAGGATGCCAGAGTCTCTGAGTCCACGACCAGAGACAGGAAGGATGCACACACTGCCTGCTTCTAATCACTAACATATCTGACTCTTTGTATGGGGATATTTTGCTTTGCTTATTACAGAGTCAATCATATGTGCTTTCCAGGCACACAGAATGAGAAATGCTTTCAGCTTTAACTGGCAATAGTAAGGCCATATCCACTTAGTATTTTGGATGGGGAAGACAATAAGATTAATTTCCTTGTGACCAGATTACTTCTGTTCTTTTCTATATTCATTTTGTGACATCTGGGTTCAGCATTTTTTGCCTCCAAAATTTTTGAAGATGTGTTTTATTTAAGCTTCACCTGTAATTATCTCTAACGTTAGTATTTTGTATAATATGTTTTATATATTATTTTTTCACATTATGTTCAGCTTTATGAAATCTAATCAGTCTCGGTTGCTATGTGATCATGTTGTGTTTGCCTATATTCTGCCTCCTGCATTATTTCTACAGCCTTTTTACTCTAATACCCTGCCACAGTGCTTCTAAATCACTTTATCCCAAAATCAAATTACAAGAAAAAGCCAGAGATAAAAAAACCCCTCTCATTCTCCTGGATGATTTTGTTTGCATTTCCTTATAATGTGTATCAGTTTATTAATACAGCTCATAGATTTTATAGCTTAGCTGTGTTTCTTCTAAATAAAACAGATGAAAAATCCTGCATGAATGTAATAGCCTAATTGTCCATTTAGAGAAACACAAGTTAAGAATACAAGAGATAAGCTTCTCATAGGAAAAATAATCTGTTTACTGTGCACTTTTATGATATTTGTGATTTAACAAATAAATAAATAATATGAAGCACTTTCAAAGTATTTAGGATATCAAATAATTTTATGGCTCACTTATTAAAAGTTCCCATGAAACACTGTAAGTTTTAGCATAGGCACTGCAATGACTATGGAAGTGTCCCAACACATCTGTCAGGTAGCAAGTGATACCTTTATCTTGCAGGGTAGACTGTGTCATAAGAGATGTTGCATGAGATAAAACTTGCACATGGGAACAAAATTGTTGGAACAATATTAAAATACCAGTAGTAAAAAAGCAAGTAGAATATATATAATGGTTTATGTGCATATTGTATATTTACATAGACGCTTAGGTATTTAATGAAACATAGTACAGAATCGATGCATGCATATGTGCACAAGTATATATGAGTGCATGCTTTTCAGTGTTTTGCAAAATTATTAGATGATTCAGGATTTGTTAAAATTAGACGTCTTCAGTTATTCTGAGTACATTATTTCTCTCCTGTATTATTTATTTTGACAGGCTTTTTGAAGGATTTTTTCTGTGTGCTTCAAATGCAAATTCAGATGCAAATTGTCTCAACAACATGCCAAGATTAGCAGCACCCCCACACAGATTGTGCAGAGGGAATGCACAATTTTCCCAAATTCCTTAATAAATCCACTCAGAAAGCAAGCTTTCCCTTAGCTGAATTTGAATCCCAGAAGAGAATGCTCAAGTCATTTTCAGTAGATGATCAAAAGATTTATCCGAGTTATGTTCTCTCTTTTGATTCCACCATACAAACTCTGGACGTCTTGCTCAGTGATGCAGAAGATAGCATAAAGTAATTCAAACTTCCATTACAACTTGCACCATCTTTTTTCTTGGTTTCCATGAGTGGTACTTATCATTCAGCTACCAAATTTTGAGATCACTCATGCTGCATAAAACTGCAATGTATCTTAGACAATACACAGTGGCAGAGGAGCTCACATATAAAACTACTACCATCCTTTTGGTTTCATATTACTGCCTGACACCACCTCTAAGCCACTCTTCCAGATGTGTACCCAGAGACTGTGTTCAGATCATAGAGAGCAGACATGTACAAGTCATTGCTTCTTTTGACTGGTAGCACAAACTCGTCAAATCAGAGACATCTCACATCATGGTCTTGCCCATAACCTCATTTTTGTTATTTTTAATGTACCCACATGAAGCCAATCAATGGCTCTTAAGTATCTGCAGCAAAGTTTATGAATGTTTAAGTGATGACAAAATGCCACAACATCAAAACTGTTTTGAATTTGTTTAGCCAAATCCCTGATTTTTTTTTCCCAGGCTTCTTGTGGTGCAGGGAAGGGGATGCAAGGAGAACAAGCATTCCTAGCCAGATGGGTGCTTATGGAACGCTAACTCCATTTTAGGTGGGTTTCCGTTTCTCATGAAAAACAAAACATACCACCATGAAAAAGAATCAAATCCAAAACCAGAACAAAATCCCCAACATATTTATCCTTTAAGATGTCATTTCACTTTATTCTTCCTCATTCTTCCACAGCTCAGCAACTGTTGCTGAATATTTCTGAAAGTCATGGGAGGAAAGAAATTTGGAAAATATAAATTCTTAAGCAGATATTTAGAGTACAACATTGTAGCATTATAGGCTGTGCACCAATTCAAAACAAACAGAAATTGTTGCTCATGACGAACTAGAGTAGTTTCCCATATAAAATTTAAAAATGTGATAGCAATTGAGGGCCAACAGCTGAGCAAAAGTTTCTCTTACATATTACTGAATTATTTTCTCTTCGAATTATAGTGAGGATTTCCCCATTGTTTGTATATGCATGACTGCCACAGTAGGTGATTTGTGTTAATATGGGTTTAGTTTTGTACATATAATAAGTGTATAATTACTTCAAGCCAAATATTTGTTCATTGCTGTAGGAATACAATAATTTAAATGTAATTATATTGTACAGACCCTGTTCCCCCCAAAGGCAATTGAGTCCGTACTAGTTGAGCATGATGGTTGGATCTGGTTATGTGAAGATAATAAGGACGAAAGTGACCCCTGCAGTTTGGAGAGGATGAGAACCCCAGATCACAGTGCTTTCAATTGCCATTTCTGAGACTCCACAGTACTGAGCACTAGGCCCTTGATAATTCATTTACTTAGTGGTACTGTCTCATGTGAACTGCACAGTGATGCAAACCCGGCTTTTGGGACAAAATTTGAATTGTCGCTACAAAAAGTCTTTTCCAAATGCACCAAAGTGCTGTTCTTTACAAAATAGCATTTGCCTATGGAATCAGCATTCTTTTCACCAGTCTTTTTATAGGTTGGAAGTATTTTATTTTCTTTTTTTTTTTCCTAGTATAATAACTCTGAAAAAAAAAAAAAAATCCCTGCTCTACTTCTTTTTTTTTTTCCTTCAGCTTTCTGCCATTTGAGTTCTCTAACTTTTATAATTCTGTCACCTCTTGGAAAGATGAGTAAATGGGATACATAACCACAAGTGCCAAGTCAGAAGAGATTACCATGATGAAAAAACCCCATGGTTTGGATTCAGATATTTACCTTTTCACCCTTTGAGGTCCTGAAAATATCCTTTGTAGAACATAACCTTTTACAAAAAGCTAGATTTATTTTTTTCTATTAATTGTTCTTTCTTATCAAATGAAGCCACAAAATTCAACAGTCCTGCTATAAAAAGTAGTGTTTCTCCCCGACTTTTACTGGATATTCCTTTTCTGTATCTTCAAATATCTCAATAGTACTTTTTGCCACAACACAGAACTAGAAGCATTTATTTGGGACAATAATAAACTATGCTCACTAATTTCTTGTCCAAGACAATGCTCTCCTAGAACCTTCTGCTCTATATCTCAAAAAATTGATTCTTTGTTCCTGGATATTTTTTCCTGCATTTGATTAGACTATACAATATTTTTCAGCTTGAGTTGTGAATTGTGTGCTTCTTTCCAATATTATTTAGAATGGAAACTCTATCTCCCACCTTTTCTTTTTCAATTACAGAACAGAAATAGCTATTGGATTATCTGAGGAGTTATGCATGTCCAGCTGTATTGTTTTCTGTATATAATTAAGAGGTTATCTTAGTATTTTCAGGAGAAAAGCTTCAATCTCTTTGTTAAGTGAGATAAAATGTATATTTGGAATGAATAGTTCTGTTTTAATAATGAAAATATACTGTGCTTCCTGGACTCTGGAAACAGAAATGTCCCTGTGTAATCATTATCCCACAGAGTGGACAGTAATGTCTAACCATTACCCCACAGATTTAAAGCTGCTCACCAGAAGAGCCTGAAGAAGGGCTCCGGTCTCTTGACTTGTGTTTGCTATGGAATATGTATAAATTACATTGTGTAGGTAATTATTCTGCTGTTAAGAGGACCAGCTAGGATACAATATGAATATATGTATATATGCTCTTTGAATTTATGATCAAACCACTCTTACCTAGAGTCCTAGAAATTAAATACATTCTTAGAAAAGAAATCCCATCACACAGTTCAACATTATCTTTGAAGTCTAACGCATTAACAGGAGTTTCAGAAGAACTTTGAGCCCTCAGACTTTTCTGTCCTCTTCTTAAAATTTGTTAATCTTGACTCAGTTTTTACTTTTTTCCCTAGCATTTATCTGCTGTTTTAAATGCAGTAGAAATAGAGAAAGATAGGTGGAAAGGTGGCGGAAGAGAGAGCTAAACAGAGGGGTGGATCAGCTAATTGTGTAACCATTGAACTTAGGCACTGAGAACGTTCTTTGTCCTAATAAACAGGAAGACACTCCCCAAATCCACCCCTATATCATGTACATATTCATACTGAAATTGCAAAGCAAACATACAGTAATGTAGCCCTGGGATTTGAGAAAGTTAGAGAAGGATATGCACTGAGGGAGAAAACAAAGCTCAGCCCAAATTTCTCTAGGAGTGCTGGGAAAACTCTTTATGTGGGTTAATTCTATTGCCTGTCAGCAGGCAGGCGTGGTAAGTTTGTCCCATGCTGGAGCTGTCGATGCCAGAAAGTCTACCGACTGCGGTGGGTGTGTTCCTTTTCCCTCCAGCACTGTCAGAAAAATCCCTTTCCGAAAAATCCCTTTCCCTCCATGTTTTCTGACATGTAAGGACCCAGTTATAAGAGGTTGTAAGCAGAACGGAGAAATGGGGGCAGCATCCTAATTCTGACCCTCTAGCAAGGATGTTTTCCACTGAGTATTTTGCTAATTTTAATACTTCTGGAGTTAAACAAGGAAAGCTCTGGTCATCTGGCTACATAAAAATTTCATTCATCAGGTAAACTGTTAAGATAGGGAGGAAGTTACTGGGACATGTCATGATAAATTATAAATTTATCTATTTCTTAATAACAGACAATATGAATTTAACATTTTAGCTGCTTGGTTATCCTGCAACAGCCGAAGATAGTAAAAATGAATCAAATGTCATGCTGGTTATGAACTGTCAAAATATTGCTGCAGACCATTACAGCTTCTGCAGAATCCATGAAAATTTCTGTCATGAAGAAAAATCCTTCTGAGATTTGTTTCTTCAGGCAAAAACATAATTGATTTTTAAATAGTTTAGAGAAAAAATATTAAAAATGCTCCTTGTTTCCAAATGAGCACAGCATGGTTGATAGAAATATAGTCTTGAATAAGGAAATAACACTTATTTAAGCAGCTTGCAAAGAATGTATTAGTCATGCTTCAATAAAATCCATGCTTGATGTGTATTAATTTTCCAGTTCACTTTGGGGTCTTAATGAAATTCCTTAGTATTTAATTTTAATTTGGGAACTGAATTTTCAGAATTATGCAGAATTTTATGATGTTAAAAAGTTGGCTTTGTAAAGCATTCACTCTGATTTTAAAGTTTCAATCAAGTTCTACTTTCAGCATCATTTTACTTATACTTATTGACATACTTGAGATTACAAATGCTAGCCCTATAGAATATATCTGAGAAAGGGCCGTTGTAAGATATTTTTTCTTTGCAAAGATGTCGTATTTCGATGACCTAATGGCAGAATGTAAGTTATTTTGAGTAATGGCATAAAATTCTTGGCCATTAATATGTAGAGATAAATTGTTCTCATCCTTTGAGAACACAACAGCAGTTCTTTGCTTCAAGAAGAATTTCTTTGTTATACACTGCAAAAAGAAGTAGCAGTAGGTAGTTTAGCATGCCTGACAATCTATAAAGGACTGAATTTTGTGACATTGTGCAAAGAATTTCCTGTTTATACCAGGATGTCATAAGGCATAGCTGAGAAATTAATCACTGCTCTTGCAAAAACAATTGTTGGATAAAAAAGAAAGATTATATATATTAGTAAACAGAGTAATTAAAAGATGGTCTTTTACTGGAGTATTTTCAGCATTGCTATTGAGAGTTGCATTTGCTGTCCAATAGGCCTGCCACTTGCTTTGAAACTTTAGGTGAAACAGGGCTGACAGAGTGACTACTTCCCTCTCTTTCTGCATGCATTTTATGTCGCTCACTAGAAGTTGGTGAATGCAACAAAATAATTTCTATGAGTGTTTCCCTGAGTTTGAATTAGTTTCTTTTCTTCTTACACTCTTATGCTTTTTTCCAAGAGAGGTATGTGTGCATTGCATGGATATTTGCAGAAAATACATTTTATGTTGGACTATTCCAAGTTTTTATGTGAGTACATTTTATATACTGCAGTAAACCACTTCAGAAAACAGAGTATGTGTTTCCATACAAGACAAGCACAGCAGTGATTGAATAAATCGAGATGGACAAGCTGGTGAAAGTATGTGCAATTACACTTCATGAATGAGAAGAGAGAAAACAAATCCCATCATTTCAGGCACATTGCTTTGGGTAAATCTAGTAGTAAATTCCCACTAGGTTTTCAGTCTGCCACCACTTCCTATGTCAATTTTTCTCTGTGGCAGACTTAAACCTGTAGTCATTTACAGTATACTTTTCTCTTATTAGAGAGTCGTTTCTGTAATTAGAGATCAGGCATCACACAGTGTGACTGTGGTGGCCAATCACAGCTAAGCAACTTAGCTCAGGTTCCTAATACCTACTGCTGAAAATTCCTAATGGGCCATACCTATTACATCCTAAACAATACGAGAAGTTGCAGTGACAAAATTTTCCTATCCAGTTCTCAATCCTCTGTTCACCTGAATACTCTAAGGAAAGAAGAGCCTACCCCTGCCTTTGCTGGAGAAGAAATCACAAGCTCACAGAAACCATCTTTAAACAGATGGAGGAGGGAAGGTTCTAAGAACAGATGCCAGAAGAACACTAGAAATAAGAGACGAGGTCAGCAGTAAAATACAAGTGATAGCCTTTAGGAGAAGGAAATATACAACATGTACTTGTTATAATAGAATTGAACTAGAAAAAACATACTGTTAAGGTAGGTTTGAAATTAATGAGCAGCAATAAGACTTTGGTTTTCATAAGAGAATATATTAAATAACATCAAAAGATCAGTGAGATCAACTGATCAGTGTGATCCAGGAATGGTGTGATGTAGAGAAAAGAGTGTAAATTGCTGTCTGTTTTCTGTTCAATAAATCTAGTAGTATAGGTTGTATCTTATATATAAATAAAATATTAATCTTATTTGAAGAGTAGTGACCTTTTACTCCTACAAATTGTAATTTCATTTTCTTTCTGATACCTTCTTTTATAAATCTTTCAGTAAAATCCATATTAAGCTCTCCTACAGACAGCCATTTTTTTCATGGTGCTCCTCATACATCTCCTAATCCATGTCTCTGCTGTGTGTCTGTTATTTCTGGATGAAAGTTTGCCTGGCACAGTACAGATGTACCCATTCTCTAGTATTTTGGAGAACAAATTATGTGAACTAAAACATCAACTCTATTCATACTTATCACACAAACAAGAAATACCCATTTGGTGAAGGGGTGGGGTTTATTTTTTGCCAACACATTTGCACAGCCCATTAGTGATGTCTTCTTCAATGTAGTTCAAATCTCTCATTTGTGTAATCTTATCAAAATAAATGACTGCTTATGTCTTTACTTATTACTCAGAGGTCTATGGCAAGAGCCACTGAGTGTTCTTTTTTTACAACTTAGATTACCTAATATACTGATTGATTTGGGGCTGGTTGGCTTTCTGATTCTATCCAAAAGAAAGTGATAAATGTCCTAGATTAATGCTTAAGTGTTTCAGGAAGTAGTTCCTTTATATATTGTCTATTTTACAAAATAAGTTTCCTAGTACTCAGAATTTCCATCTGTACCATATCTTCTTTGGTTTCCTTTCTAATATTCACATATCATTTGCTAACTTTCAAAATACCCCAAAATCTAGCTTGGAATTTAGAAACCACCTCCCAGATTTTCACCTGCACACCGAAGTATTTATTTTTCTCATTTGTTTTTCTTTTCTCCATATGCAGGAGAATGACACAACAGAGTCCATTGAATTAACAAAAAAAGTAAACTTTCAAGAATGCAGAGGTCACCATTCTGTAAGAATGCTGTATAATTTCTCTGTACTCCAGAAGACAGCTAACATGAGCATATCATCACAGTCTATTTGATAGATTTTGCCATATTTTTATCACGCAAATATTTATACATACTTGTCAATCATTGTTTGATTTTGCAATCTGTGAAGCCAGACTACTGAGATCCCATATTTTTTAAAGCCCTTTTTTATCCCACTGCAAGAAAAAAATACTTTGGCTTTTATACAGCTCTGTCATTAGAAGTTGCCTGCATTAACCTTAATGTCTGTGCTGCTTTCACGAGTCCAGGCATTTCAAGAAAACTGATAAAAAGCTAATGGTTCTTCCCTAATACAGTTGCAAGTGCAGTGACCACAGATATACAGCGCCAGGGAAATGATAGAACAAAAGTGTACACCCTTTTGGTTTCCTCCGTCATGTGAATTAATCTTCTAGGAGCCACACCTTAACAATGTAGTGCCTCCACACGTAATTCACACAGTCCCTAATTTTTACCAAGAGTCTAGAGCAGAACAGGTGTATTGTAAAGGATAACCTTTAATAGCCTAAAAAAGGTATGACACTGACTTAATTTAATCACTGACTTTTTCTGTGTGGAATTCCAATAGCCAATCCAATCTCTTCCTGTTAAATGGAGATAAAATCTACCTAGGGATTGTATCAGTTTGCTGCATAAACAGTGCAGAAATCTGCTAAAACCATTTGGGAGCCACAGCAGAATGTATATATGCAGGAAAGTGGATGAGCTCTTTGCATACGTGATTTTGTCTATCTTCCAGTATCAGATGTGTTTGCTAAGAACTCTATACTATATCATTGTCCCCATACTGGTAAACCCAGACTTTCTACTCAGTTGAGAAATGTGGATTTGGCTATTTTGACACATCATTATGATGGAAGGTCACACTGTGATTCTTACACAGCTTGTGGTTCTCCCAACCTAAGCATCAAGGAGTGGGGTATTTGAGGATGTGTAATCTGAATGGACAAGAGGAATATTCATCAGGCTTTGACTGCATCATGGCATGTGATGAAATGTGAAACTCAAACTGTGCTTATGGCTACTTAATAGTGCTTTTATTTAATTGCCTGCCTACTCAAATAAATATTGGCTCAATATTTTTGTATGCTGATTTTACTTGGAGAACAATGTTGCAGTAGTAACCAAGTCAATTTAACTTTGGGATTATATTTGCACATTCTTGTCTAGCTGGCAGCCATTTTCTGTATACACACATCCTCTCTTTCCAATCTTTTTCTGCCCTAACAATCTTAAATATCTTTGCTTCATGAATGTTTGATCTAGCTAGTGATGACATAGTTACCAGGTGGAGTAAAAAGCTGAAATATTTGTGGTTTTGGACAACTAGCCTTCTTCAGGGGGAGAATTAACTTCTGTATTCCAGTGTAAAATAGCCTGCTATCATACATATTCATGGTTTTGAAGTGCTCAGAGCACTTGATCTTGCAGACTGCTTTGTATTAACAACTCCCAGTGAAGTCAGTAGAAACTGAAATACATTGTTCAGATATGCAATATTTAGGATGTGGTTAAGTTTTGGATATTGAAATATGCAACCTGAGTACAGAAGTTTGATATCCCACGCTGGCTTCACCCTGTGTCAATAAGGTTACATCCTCCTGTCAATTAGGTTCACTTCTATTATGCATCACATATGAAAGAAAGCACATGATCATATACATCTGTGAGAACAGACACATGTTTTGCCTGCTTTACATGTATTTTAAGTCTTTTGCCAATAGCCTATAATCTCCTTCCCAGGCCCTGTTTTACAACAGTTTGCAAATTTGCAGCTTTATTAGACAAAGGTAATACAACAACTCAACATTTTGTGGTTTCCTAGGTTAGATTTCTGGGAAATGTGTAAATACTGCTTTTCAAATGCAATAAAATCTCCAGAAACTGTATAACGTTCAGCTTATTAGCAAATCAAGCAGAGAGAACATGGATAAAATAATTACTTTTCTCAAGTTCTTTCACTAACATTTTTTTCCTTAATGCTTTGTTCCTGTCCTGCAAAATTCACCTGGAATGTTCGAGAAGGACAATTTATTATTGATACTTATTTCTTAGATTCTCATATAAGAAAGCTAAAGTTTACCTACAGGAAAAGACCCCAAATCACAAGGTCAAACTGGCATTCTGTGTTGGCAGGTGCTGAAAAGTTCTCTGTAATCCTTGGTTGAAAAAAGTGAAAATGAGTCTTCAAACTCAGTAAATGCTAGACTTTCTGGAATGGAAGGCTTCTTATAGAGGTTTGAGAATGGAGAAATAATCCAGATGACTGCCTTATGCTCAATCTGTCAAATATGTTAATCTTTTTCAACTGAATCTTTTCACAGTGTTCTGCATGCTCTGAAATGGGTTCAGCTAATACAAAAGGAAAATTCTGTTGAATGGTATGCTAGTTTGTGCCTGTGAGCAGTTATTTCAACAAAATTTCACCAGACCTCCATTAACCACCTTTCAAA
Organism: Acanthornis magna; assembly: GCA_036785705.1. NCBI lineage: Eukaryota > Metazoa > Chordata > Aves > Passeriformes > Acanthizidae > Acanthornis > Acanthornis magna. Next base: position 20,159,979 of record JAWUZG010000001.1, read on the forward strand.
ATTCATACTGCAGGCCTCTGAAAAAAGTCACTTGTTCATGTTTCAGTTATAAAAATAAATCTATTCAATATAGAACATGGGCAGAAAATAATAAAAGAAGAACTGCTTCCAGTCTAGTTGTGTAATTCATACCAAATGTTTGAGTTACAGCAGAAGAGTAGACCAAGAATGCATCTCATCAGAGACCAAATGCCTTTTTAGTGTCAATTGGTCTGAATATTTCCACCTGCTTCATTCTGTCATGTTTATCTCTTCATATACTTTGTCCATCCTATGAAAGATCTTGCACATTCCACCTAAATACTTGTCTTTATGATGGTGTAAACAGGTCTTCTCAAAACATCAGATATTCTAATGTTTAAATTCATATATACACATATCTATATATATGTGTATACATTCTAGCTTAATGGCCTTTTCTTAATGCTGTCAATACACACATGTGCTCAGGCACTCCCATGATTTTCTGGCAGGACTATCTGACCCTATGTTTATATATAAATATATATATATATAGTATTACATTAGTATACATTTATAGATGATATATTCAAATTTGGACATCAGGCAATCACAGACCAATATGAAAACATGTGGGTTATGTTAACAAAATGGAGGCTCCCTGCCATCAAATGGTGGCCAAAACTAAAGAGTGTCCCCATGTGCAGGTTGGGGAAGGGCCTCCTTGGCCTGATCTTCTCAGTAAAGCGACGGGTGGCTGTTCTGGGGTGTTGTGACAGACAATGTGAGCAGGGGAGAGGGAGTGACTGCTGGGACAAATGGCCTGTGAGCCAGGTGGGAGCAGGGTAGGACTTCTGTCAGGCACTGGGGGCAGGGCACCATCACTTCTTGCCTGGTTATCAGTGCTGTCCGTACTACTGGCCAACATGCAGACAAAAATAGCAAAATATTCAGAATAGGGAAAAGATATTGAGAGATTTTTCTTTTTCTAAAAAACCTGTACATTTTGGTTGAGGCTTGCAAAGTCTTCTTTATCATGACACGGAGTACATTTTTCTCTTTACCATGACTCAGTTTATTTTCTCCATCTTTCAATAATTCCATAGGAAGTTCAGCATTGAATAATGTTTTGCTATGTTCAGGTTTAAACCAGAATAAGTGTATTAAAGTAGTCATTTATTATGTTTCCTCCAGATATAAAATACATTGGTCACATGATGCAAAAGTTTTTGAAATCTGCAATAACAGACATTTCTGACATTTTTTGTGGAAGCAGAAATACTTTTAAAATAATTTCTATTCTTTCACAACATTTTCAAACAGTGATGTATGAAAGTAATGAAATAACCAACAAATAAAATGTAGTTACATATTTTGATCTCCCGAGGCTGTGACACATTCACTTTAATTTTTAGTAAAGAGGTAACTTGCATATAATTGCATATTTACATTGCATACAATATTTTTTAACTGTTCCTCCCTCTAGAAGCAAATGTCCTAGAATTCTAATATTATTTCTGACTTCTGTATGTGATGCCATTAAAATTTACTCTCATTAAGCCAGCTGCAGAATCAGGGTTTATTAATCATCTAAATAAGCTCAGCTTTATGGAAAAAAAAAAAAAAAAAGACAGTCCTCTCTGCAAATCCTATAAAAATGCTGCTCTTTGTAACTCCCCTTCACCATCCATCTAACCAAAATTTGAAGCCAGTCTAGCAAACTGTACCCAGATGTTCCTGTTATGCAGCTGATTCCCTCATTTCAAAAAAGATATTAATAATAATAGAGATTAACTAGTTAGTAGAAAGTTTATCACCTGGGCCTTTTGCATTACATTAGGTACTCCCTTTTTATATATATAATAGATTTGCTAAGAATTTTGTGATGTTGATTTTTAATGTACGTACTCTAGATAATTACATTACCTAGTTTTCGGTTGAATTCTAGAATTGCAGAAAAGATGCATGTAAGTTTCAATACTGGGGTTCTTTTATGAAAAAAATAGAAAATCTGAAACTTGAACCCCAAATTTATTGTACATTATTCCTATATTACGGCATGTCTGAAATAGTTCTCAAAATTATGTGTCATGCATTAATACCTCTCAAAAAATTAATTACTCATTGTTTGCTATCCACTCTACAAACATCGCTTGTTATCTGTTATATAATTTTATAATCTATCATGCGTCATTCTACCTCTTACAGCATGTTGGTTTGGACTACTTTTACCAGTACTTGGCTGCAACCAAAACTAGTATTGAGTGCTTGCTTTATGTTCCCAGCAAATGTACCAACCTACCAAGATCAAGGTACCTGACAAGGATGAAGTGGCATCTAATATGATAGTGTTGATACATCGTTTTTCTCAGGTATTTTTTTTCTACCGGGATATCTATGTTCTAAACAAAAATACAAGCCTTATTCATGTCAGTACTATACCACCGACCAGAATTAACTCTCAAAAACATGCTAGAAGTCTCTTTTATGGAGGAGAATAAGTAAGTATTAAGAAACACGTGGTGACAACCACATCGATTCAGCCCAACCAGACCCAGAACATAGAGACTGTTGCGTTTGCTCACGTACAAATACTGGGAAGGGAACTGCCTCAGACACACAACCTTTGCAAGTCCTCTCTGTGCAGATGGGGGAGAAGGTCTTGGATAGTTCCAGCTTGCCCAAGCCAGGAGGGAGAGGTGAGGTCCTTCTGGGCCTCCAGAAATGTTCCCTTCTCTCTTGTTATGAACAGCACAGCTAATAGTCAGTCATACAGCTTCATGCCTCACTTGGAAGGCCCAAAGGAATCACTTTGTCGCTTTAGAGAAGTCTCTGACTACTGTAATACTGATGAAAAAGACCTCTTGATTCTTCGAGTCAAAAAAAAACCCCACCAAAACAAAAAAACCCTGAAAAAATTAGAAATAAGAGAGATCGATAAAGGAGAGAAAGGAAGGAGAAAGACTTTTGAGTACAGAACTTCCTGCAGTGATACATCTGGGATTATATTGTTTTTTGTTCTATGACATTGAGACAAACAGGACCGTATCTACCAACCTGGTGTAGTAAGTAGTTTACCTGTTACTCCAATTACAATAAAAGTATCTCAAGAGAAAAACAAGCATGCCACTGTTTTATCTCTGATCACTCAAACTTTTTTATCTTCTCTAACTCAGATAAAAATAATAGAATACACAAAAAATCCATTATCATTATCTAAATAATTTTAAGCTCTTTTTCATATGTACCACATAGAGAAAGGCATCCAGTAAAAAATTAATTGGAGAACACAATGTTAAATTTTTGCAAAAAATAAACTCTTTAAAATCCAGTCAGACACTTATCTATTTTCCAAATCTGAAAATTAATGTACTTTCTAATTTGAAAGATTCTCATGTGAGAATATCCAGCTGGGCTTTTATTTCCATAAGTAATTTTTGTTCTATGATAAGGTAGTAAATAAACAAGCACTATAAATTTCCAACAAGCATATATCTGACATTTTAAACAGGCTTGAGTAGCACCTATGGGGAATAATCAAATTCCTTAAACAATTAGGCAGTGCATTTTGGGCCAGTTTTAGTATACCTTGGGTAGTAGAAAAAATATTAGACTCAAGACCCAAGTGATTCTAGTCTACTGTGAAGTATAATAATGGTCCTGAAATGCACAATGCCTAGAGCAGATTATTGTCATTATAATTTAGAATTCATGCAGAAAAACAGTGGAGTCTCACTAGACTCTTTTGATAAGGGTTTGACATTACAATCGGAAAGTTAAATCTGGAAATCTACATTAATTTTGCAGTAGAGTGTAAAGGCTTCATTCACTGTCAGATCTCACGTCGTCTTTCTCTTGATACCAGCTTAGTTGTGATTTTTGTCAAACAGAAAAGCTTCTGTTCTGGGCAACCACACAGCAGTTAGTTGACAACTGGAGCAGAATCTGACGACTTGCACAGTCCTTTATGGAAGAATAGCTCAGATGTATTTGTGTTGTCACCGGTTATTATTTCAAACATAGTATTTTAATCAATGCAAATATAGTTAGCAAGCTCTTCCAGAACAAAATGTTTTCTGGCTCATATTGTTTACTGCCTTTGGCTAAAATTCTGGATGAAAACCTTGTAGTACTGTCTTCAATATAATGCAAAAAGAAATAACAGTCAGTTAACATTGTTTAGTTCTTTACAGGCCTACAACAACATCCATGAGATTTTACTTTGTTGCTGCAAATGGATCCCAAGAATTGGTTGAAGTGGTTACTTCTTTACATTTGCCATAAAAGACAGCAGCACCAATCCTATGGCGAAATACTGGGAAAAAAATATTTTTATAGTTGTTATCTGTGCTTCATAACAATGGCAATTTGCATGCACATAGTTTTCCACAGATTGTAGTTCTGAACTACTGATAGTAGTTCTGAACTACTGATAGGATTAATCAGCCATTCATTCCTTAAGTAGGAAATAATCTAAAAGTTTGTGAGACTAGACTTGCTGAAAGAAAATTTTTCTAGAATTGGAAACATGGACTTTTAAGAATGACTCATAGAGATATTGCTATTCTAGAAGTATTAGGATAATAACACAAATAATTTTAAAAGACTTTTGTCTTGCATCATGCTGTCTTGTTGCAATGTCTTGGAATTTGGTATGTCTTACTAAGAAAAATGCAATGTACCTTTAGAAAAGCTATTTTATTGTTACAAAATCCTTTTTTTTTTTTTTAGGTTGTGAAAGAATTATGTGAGGGATGTTTACAGAAAATTATACATTCATATTTTTCATTAAGACGCGCTTAACTTTTTTTTCTTCTATATAGTGCCTTATCTTTCAGTAGAAGGATCCTTTTGCATTTTTGTATTTTTAAAACAGTCTTTTGAAATTGTCTCCAGAAGACAGAAATTGCAATTTGCAAGGAAGACCTGTGTGTGAGTAAGCAGTGGAAATTATTACAAGAGGGATTAACGTGTTGCTGACTAAGCTAATAAGAATTCTCTACTATCGAAAGAATTAGATATATTTTGAAGGGAAGGTGGATATAACTGTCTGTTCCTTCTATTTCATATAAGAAGACAGTCTATTACATATCTCCAAACACTGCAGCAAGAAACTAATGTCAGATTTTCTAACTGTAGCATCTGAATCATATAGTTTTCCCCAGCTTCACTTGGTGAAAACACACCCCCATTCATCCATGTCAAACAAACATCTGTCAGCATCACTGCTCCTTTGGTTAGAGGATGATATTGCCCCTCCACTAAATTATGTTTCATTCATTAATGGGTGATTTTCCAGAAAGGGAGGCTGTGTACATGTGTTTGTAGTTGTCACTTCAGCGAGGTCATATTATAGAGTTTGAAAACCAATTTTCGTTGAAATGAAGTTTGGGTAGATCTATGAATTGGGAAAACATCTGAACTGTAACAATCTTGTCCTGCATTTTCTGTTGGAGGGAGGGGGGGCTTGCAAGTTGAAGTTTTGCTGTTTAAGGCAATGGTCATACGTTTTGTAAAAAGCATTAGGAAGATGAACCTTGCAAGAAACACTTCAAGGAGAAAATACTTGATTCTGTTATTTACAAGTATTTATATGATCGAGTTCATAATCAAGTACTAGAAATATACATTGGACAGTTACATTTTTATAATAATTTAGGAGAAAATTACCACCAGAGTTTCTGATCTATCTACGTCTCAGAATATAAATATGAATAAATAAAAATAAAAATAAAAATAAAAATAAAAATAAAAATAAAAAATATAAACATAAATATAAATATAAGTATATAGATATAGATATAGACATAGATATAGAGATAGATAGATAGATAGATAGATAGATAGATAGATAGATAGATAGATAGATGAGAATCAGTACTGTTCAGGAAAAGACTTGTTTTCAGGCCAAACATTGGAAACTGTAGACTTTTCATTGTAGTTTGTGAGTTCTAGTGAGTAAATTTTGATGCAGAATGAACTTGGGATCAGGAAAAAGGTCTCTATGGAAGCCCCTGAAGTGAGGGGCATTCATTGCCTGTGATCAGCCCTCCCAATACATCTATAGTCAAGACCCTCCTGCCAAACTTCAATCTTTTCCTGCAGGCCTTGTTTCATCTCAAGGTAAGCCAAAGCTTGGGGGAAAAATTGCCTATCTCAGCCTGGCACACATTTTGGACTCAGCAAGAAACTGAAATTGAGCCCTGGAGCTAGGAGACAGTCCTATGAAGCAATCTGTGAAAATAGTACCCTCTCCACATTATTATACCTCTACGTCAACTGATTTTAAAAAATCTGAGCACACATTACCATACCAATAGGTATTTCTCCCAGCATTTCCAAATTCACTTTTATTTCAGTCCCCTAAAAGAGTCGACTCTGCTTTCATGTTCAGAATCCAGTGTATTGCAGAAGATAAGTGGTCAAATGTGGATTTTGCCTACTTCTGATACAAGCAAATCACTGCCAGCGATGCACAGCTGTTACTGCATAGCCTATGAAAGCAAGTTATGGTCAATTTAGCTTTCTTTATGCCGTAAAATTGCAAATGGAGTTTAGTATTCTGAAATAAAATCCTTGGTAAGAAGTGGTTTGATATATGAACCAAGAGAAAAGACTTGGTTTTTTTTCCTGGAAACTGGAAGAGAAAGGGCTGGAAATCTTTTGTTTAGACATGTAGACTTAAAAAAACTAGCAATAACCAATGAAGAACGAAAATATACAGAAAGTAAATAGTCCCACAGCAACCTTTCCTATAATATTTTCATGTTAATAATGGCCAATAAATACAAATATTAAATAGGCTTTCAAAAGGGAAAATTTTCAGTAGCGTTGCAATTTTTTTCATTGGCAAATACCTAGAGGTAATTGAATCTTCACCAGGATAAATTTCTAGTATTTCAGTTGCATGCAAGGACTTTAAACAGAATATATACCATATTATTAAAATTCAGATAAAATAAAGGATGAGTTTACCTGAAAGAAAGGGATCACAGCTGATATTCTAATACTGCTTTTATTATTTCCTAAAAAAATTTATTTTCTTGAATTTCTAAAATTGCTATTTTTTTGTTTGTTTGTTTGGGATGGGTTTTTTTTTTTGGTTGTTGTTTCACATTGCAGTTGCATGAGAAAGCTTCATTAATCCTAGGAAGATGAAGAGCTGAACTAACATAATTTCATTGCTAGGATATTATTTTTTCTCCTTCAATGATCTGTATCAGCCCTTCTGTTCATTCCTTCTTACTTAGTACTGCCACAATGGTTGCTATCAACGTGGACATGGGATTTTCTAAAATTATCCACCTGGGACAACAAAGCAGATATCTGAATAAATAGAGTAGAAACCTTTGTTCCAGGTGCTGGTTTTTTCCATCATAGAAACATTACATAGGCTCTTCTGTTTGGAGATTCATTGCCTAGCTGTGTCTTCTGCTGCTGTGGTGGATGTCTCTGCTCCTGTGTCTGACTTATCAGAAAAAAACCTTAAAGCTTATACATTCATATATCTCATTGCCAGCATCCAGCTTAGTACATCTCATCTTTAACAAGGTCTGCATGAATCTCTCTATGCCTAGGTTTTCTGCTTCTGAAAGTTTCAGCCATAAAGCAACACCCAAAAAGGTGACTTCAGATCAGATCTCAAATCTGTGTTTGTCACTCAGAATATGGGGCAATTTTTCTGCTACCTGCCAATTCGATGTCTAATCAGGGACAGGCAATATCTGTTAATTTAATGCCTTTGGTGATTTACACTATAACATTATTTTGAAAGTCATCAGTTGACATTAAAAAAAGTAATCTTAAGGATAAGGAATTGGGCACAAAATGGAAAACATGAGCATGACAATGATATCCATCAGTTCTGCATCACAGAGACATGCTGAGCAAAAACTCTTCCTTTGTCACCCCTCTCCCAAAAAACCCCAAAACTACAGAGAGAACTGGCAAATTTGCAGAGGATTGTAATAGAAGACCAAAAGTGTAAAAGCACAAGGGAAAACTTCATGAACAATTGAAAATGAAAAAGAACATATGAAATGGGATTGCATGTGATTATATTGTTGTTTTTGCTTCTGTTCAGAACATCCTTTTGAAGTGAAACTCCTGATTATCAGCATTTCCTGTATTGGAAAACATTTATCAAAGCTGCTGCTGTTTCTGTTTGCAGGTCCAGCCAGCAGCAGGACTGAGTGCAAATTTCACGGGAGCAGATACACGTGTGTGCACACACACATGCACACAAAGGACTCAGCTTCACCAGCTATGTGTACAAACAACCCAACCTATAGCTGCTGTCACTCAGACTTTCCAACTCATGGACACATAGGAAAGAGAGTGGCATTACAAAACAAAAGTAGTGAGGCTCAGTCATACATGTGTACTGACCACCCACTTGCTTACACGCAAAAAATTCTCCTCCCCTCTTCTTTGTTTTTCATAGTTGGACTTCTCTTCCACCCACCTTGATCCCTCCTTTCTCCATCCTTATCTCCTCCCAAATAAAGACTGCACATGTAATTGGGGTTTTTGTCCAACGGTCTCAGTTTTGCCGCATCCTTTTCCAAATTTGGCACTACTGATGCTCTTACCTAGGACATCTGTGCTTTACCTCATATTACCACTATGGTTGCTTAGGTGCTCCTCCCCCAAAGATTTCCAATACTACTCACAATTATCTGTGAATCTTGGCCTTTTCTCACATACCTCCTCCTTAGCCATCTGTGCAATCCAGCCATTCCTCACAGCACTAGCTGTAATTTCTGCCAGCTTCTCACTGTGTTATTTATGGTGTTCAGCAATTTCTCATGTCACGTTCTGTAGCTTCTCAGAGTCTGTTTGGATAGCTAAACTTCATGCCAGGGCTGAATATTTTAGCACTCAGAACCAACCATTTCACTTTATGGTTCTCCTCTTGAATGACATTGTTTAGTAACATTGATGCAGCTGCTACAATGATTAAGTGACACAGGAAAAGAAAAAGAATTCACATAGTACACTTTTACACCTATATCCATTGAGGGTGGTATGGTGTTCACTTCACCCCAGAGCAAAGCAAATATTCCATAAAAAATAATTTAATTTAATTTAGGGGTAGATGTGCAGAGACTGAAGAAACGCATGCAAGGACTGTAAATATGTGTTTGAGGTGAAAAATACTTTCAACTGTCAGTGCTAACAGACAGCAGCCACGTAATTTTTACCTACGAAGAAGTTAATCCTGACTAAATTGCAATGAATAAAAAATGTTTCCCCATCATTAATAAACCTGAAATAACTGAGCAAGCTCTTTGAGCTTTTGTGAACAAGTGTTTCAAATGGAGAAGGGGAAAGGAGGTATAACACACTGTATTCTTCATTACATTCTCCAGTACAGACTCTAAGTTACTGTGTGATTCATAGCATATTAAGACACCAAGGTATAGCTAGGTGCTGTAACTGGTGTCAGGTATCAGGTATCAGGTAACTGTATCAGGCTGATGCTGTAACTTCTTTTGTTAGACCTGAGGAACCTCTAATTTTTCAACAAGGAGCTTGGTCACTGAGTATACATTGCCACATGTCATGCCTAAATTTCTGAGGACAAGAAGACACTAATTAATATTGTAATGATTTTCTAATACTCAGTGCCTGAAATTGTCCTCATTGTTGGTCACAAATGTAATAAATTCTATCCCCGATTTTCATAAATAATGATAAGCATTAAAGAATGCTCTCATACATCATGCAAGAATATAAAATTAGACGGCAACATGGGAAGAATTAAAAAATGTTAGTAGCTTCATGGTATTTTGCAACTTAAACTAAAATCAAAACATTAAAACAAGAAAAAGAAGGGCAGATGCAATGGAGTTATAGTACCATCCTTCCATAGATTCTCTTAATCGAACAAAACAAACAAAAAAAAAAAAAAAAAAAAAAAGAAAACCAAAACAAAACAAAGCAAAACAAACAAAAAAAAAGCAAAAAAAAAAATCTACTAAGTCTAAGAAGGAACATGCAAAAAGGATGATGAATACTTGATGGATTATTGACAGGACTACAATACAAATTTGTTTCTGCATAGCATATTGTAGCTCCACAGAAAACACCCACTGAAAATCATAAACTCTTTACAGCATTTGTTCTTTTCTGGAGATGTGAAAGGGTATTTTAATGTTTTTATTCTGTTTTTAATTATGAAATCTACTATGATCTTAAGAAATTTACCCAAATAAAAATTAGAAAAGGGAATTATAATTATACATCTCAATAAGATTTTTGCAATTCATCTTCCTGAAATTGGACTAAACATATTCTTTTCCATAGTGTGAATAAGGAAGGGGCTGAGGAAAGAAGACTAGATTAAAAAATCTAGATAAATTAAGCCCTGAACTGGACATATGCCTCATCTTCAGACTGTATAATGGAAATTCTAATATGAGAATTACATGGTAAAAAAGTTAAATTAATTTTATGGAGAACATTAGGTTGAACCCAGCTTTTATCTTCTTTTTTTTTTCCCTTTTGTAAATTAACATCAACAGTGGTGCATTACCTAGACAGTCTGTCGACTCCTCCAGGTGAGGTTCCTCACAGCAGGAGAAACACCAGCTGACATTTTGACCTCATGAAACCGATGTGTGCATGAAAGGGCAAGGCACGTGGAGGTATCAGGGATGAGAGGATCTAGGGAAATAGTAAATCTCTTGTTTTTTCAGTTCACAGAAACAGCTGACTCCCTTGATAGGTGTAATAATCACATGATAGGATAATAATGACTGAGATTATTATTTCTAAAACAATAAAATAAAAATCAGGAGTGGATAAATGTGTAAGTATATGACACTTATTCATTAGCATTAAAAGAGATGCCCATTTACCTTTGATGAATCAGCATTAATAGCCAATTATTGTTGAGAAGTCAACATGCTACTGTATCTAAGAATATATTATAAATTTAGTGTTGCCTTCTTCTACCCACTGTTATGCTTTTTAATGAGCTTGCTTTTAGAGAGCAAGAATTTTGTTACTTTACAGTGCCATCTTCACCATTACAGCCTTGTAAATGACATATGGACATTTTCTTCATCTCATTAGGTGCGGGACTTTTCAGCTAAAGTAAACAAGAGGACTGTTAAATGAGTGCCTCTCTTCTCACAGAAACCGCATTACATCAGTATTTAAATTCATTAAGGCTTGGCATCTTTTATTTAATTCTAATAAAATGAGAAAATACTACATAACTCCTCATACCGGAACCAACAATAACAATTCACTTGGGCTTAATTTCGAACTGTTGAAGATCCATTAATTCATTTTTATTTCCTTAGAAAAATATCTTACAGTGGTTTTCTTACCATTGTTCCTATTTAATTCCCAGAAGGATTATTTAATTGTCTATAGAGTAATTTGTGTCTTAGCTTCATAACCTCAGTACTCAAACAAGCACTTAAAAACTTCAAGGAAAAAAGCTACATGCACAGTACTAAAACCTGTTTCCTCTAGAATCCTTTTTCTTTATAACTTCTGCTTTCCCTAAGGTTTTGATTAGAGTGAAATTAAAATTGTCCAGCTGTCATGTTCAGTGGTCATTTTTGTATGTTGATAGTCTTCTTCCTGATAAAAACAGCCATAGAGTACACAATCCTGATTTTTTTTTTCTTTAACTTTTCTATTTACAGGTAATTATGATATATCGGGGTATGCCTCCTCTACAAAAGTCAAGGTGAGCTAAATTCCCCAAAGTCCTGTCCATGCCTGTTTTCACAGAAATTTAAATCATGCAGGGATGTGGTTTTTTCCTTTACAGTACCCTTTGTAATGGGAAGCCAATTTAATAGTTATCTCAGGAAGTTTGAGACATTTTACATAGTCTTTTACAAAAATCTTAACTAAGAAACCTGAAGACTCTTGCTAATGATATTATCTATGAGCAATGAAACTACAGGACTTAATTTAGACTCTCTCTCACTGAGAGAATGGGGTATGAATGAGAATGAGAATGGGGTGAGAATGTAAAGAGTTTAATATTCTGTGTACTTATATTCAGAAAAATAGGTTCTCGTTAAAGGCAGGTTTATGGTGTCTTCTAAGAACACATTTTCTGGACATCCAGTATTTCTGGAACTGAAGCTTTGTGGATGAAGCCAGCAAAAAAAGCTCTGAGAGAGCATAAGTGTCCTCAGACTGAGACAACCTATAGTGCCTGAGTGGCGTATGAAGCTGTGTAAAGAGAGGCTGCCAACCACTTTGTTCATCACATTATCTCATCAGCAACCAGCTTTAGAGGTTCTTCAGAAAGCCTTCTGGAACTTTATGTTACTAATTGGCTATTTTTTCTCTCCTTTACTTATTAAAATGTCGTTGTGTCACCCATGAGTTTTCTTGTTTTTCCTCTTATGCTCCTCCTTGTCCTCTGGGGCAGGGTAACAGGGTAGCTGTGTAGAGACTTGAACTACTGGCTCAGGTCAACCCACCACATCAAAACCAAAACATGGTATGTGCCTTCAGCTTCCCACTTAGGCATCTGCAAGTCCATCCATGCACACAATCTTGTCTCTAAGAGCCAAGCTCTGTTCTTCAGCCAGAAATCTGTACCGCAGTGAATGGACCTGACTTTAAAACTACCTTTGCAGGAAAAAATGAAAGTATATGAGCCAGCTTAGTATAAAACTAAAGGCTGAGTAAAAAATATATTCATGAGGAGCAGAAAGAGAAAAACTACACGATGTGCATAAACCCAGTGTCTCTGCTTATAGTCTAATAGTGTATCACAAATTCATTAATAAGAAAAAAATAATTAATGCTAAAGAGAAATCATTCCTTTTTCTATGAATTTAGCAATGGAAGTGCTGTAGGCCAATGTTAGCTCTCAGGCCAGTATGTTTGATTTGACATTATGGTGTAATAGACATCTGGACCTTCCTATATACACATCAGAATAGAAAATAGGAGAGAAAGACGTGTAAAACCTGAAATAAGATAATTTGTGTTAATAAAGAGGAAAAAAAGGTTGCTGCTTTTTCCTGCCTGCTTGCTTCTGCTCATCTTTATGCTGTACTTTTTCTTTACCTTGTAAGCATCCGAGTCAAGGTCAAGCTTCATACAGTTATCAAAAGGATGTGATGAAGTGGAACTGAACTGCAGTATGTGATATTGCCCTTCTTTTTCCCCTACATAGTCTCAGGTTCAAGACTGAAGCCTAATAAAATGCAGCAAAGTAAATAGTTTATAACTTATAAATTCATTACTGGATTTGGATTGCTATGAAGCAGTGTTCAGATGTCCCTGAGGAGGTTGGTTGCTCAGACTGCCAGTCATTCACTGTCTAGCAGTGCTGCTTCAGTAAGTTGTTTTTTTCTGGCATCATCCTGCAACTAAGACAGACTTTTTATGGACTAAAAGCTGTTTTTTAATCTTATTGCTTCTTTTAAACTTAATTTTTGGTGCAAGAGGATAAAAATCAAGGACCTTCTCAATGAAATGCTTCCTTTTACCTATTTCATCAATGGATGATGTTTTCTCTACATACTGTTTCTCAATACTCTAGGCATGTCATTGCAAGGTAGCTCTCATCAACAAGGAATAAACACTTTTCTTCTGCAGCTCATGAGAATTTGAGGCAGCAGTGCTAGTAAGTCCCTTACAGTCACAAAAGTCTACAAAAATTTTGAAAATGGGAAAAGCTCCTTTAAAAATCATGAATTCTGTTTCTGTGAGAGCAACAGGCACTGAGGAATAGGCTTCTTGAACTATATGGATACTGTCTCAAGAGCTCAGGGTGTGAAATGAAGCTCACTCCTTACCAGAAGTCAGAAAATTGAATTTTGCTGTCTAACTTAATAGAATGTCAGTAAATCATTACTTCTCACAGAAGAATTACAGTTTTCTACACTGACCGTCTACTTACTAAACTAGGAATTAGCAAAGTGGTTCAGATAAGAGAGCATAGGAAGTCTATGTTCTTACACAAATTTCTGAAGATTCTCTAACTCTGTGAGAAAAGGAAAATTGACTGCTTCCTCTGTTTGTCTCAGATTAGTGAAAATCTTGTTTATGCAAAGGTCATCTGAGCTTTCAACAAAATATAAGCTGGCATATCATTTCACTGCTTGTCATCTGTGCATGTGCTCTATGATGTAAGAGTCACCCCAGATGAATGCAATCTGCATCTGGAAGAAAATATAATTTTAATTCTCTCAGATCAAACATACTTTTGTGAAAGATATTCACTATATTATCGTTTGTTTTTTTATAGATGCATTTAATCAATGTGTATGTGGTTACCTGCACAAATATTTCTTCGTTTGGTTTGCTGAATCACATCCTAAAAGACATGTAGTAAACCACTTAAGACATGGAGTAAAGAAGTTGAGAATGACATGAAAGTGAGAATTAAGAACATAATCAAAATTAGAGGAAACTGAAGGCTTTTGGGAGATTTGAGGAATATAAGAGTTAGCACAGAAATCTGTATCTTTATATTGCAGGAAATAAGTAAATTCTTTGCTAAACAGGATCTAGAAAGAAAGAACATGCTCTCCTACACTGATTTTTCAAATATTTTTCACTGTCAAAGATTTTTTATTCTTCTGAGGCATCTGGTTCTGGCCACTATTAAAGATAGGTTGGCTGGAAAGGACAAATTAACTAAATTAGGCTGGCAGCTCTTACATCCTGTGACATCTGGTGTTTCTGTCATGTTACTAAGATGTCATTTTGACAAATTATGTTACATCGTGATAGTAACGAGCAACATCATAGAATGTAAGCAATGTAATCTGAAGTGACTCCAACGATTTAAAGCAATCTGTTGGGGTTTTTTTCATCTGTCTGTTACCAATTTAGAAGCTGAAAGGAATAAAACAAGAGGTTAATTTAAGTCCAACCTAACCTCCAAAATATGTGATTGCTTCTACTCAAACAGGTTTACTTCTATAAATAGAGATCTGAGCAGCAAGCCATTAATGATGATTTAAGGATATATGAACAGTATGTAAAATTCTTTATAGAGCAAAAAACTTATGGAGCAAAAAACTGGGAGAAATTAATTTCCTGGCAGCATAAAATTATTGACTATATTCACTAATTTCAGTTCTGTTCATGATCTGATTCAAAGTAGAGAATGAGATCAGACAATTCTCTGACTACCTAACACATGATTTGAACTTATTCAAAACTGATTGTGTTGAAGGATTTTGTTATCTAATTGCTTATTTCCTGAGATGGTAATGTTTTAAGAATGAAGATATTAAGCCAAAAAACTGGTATTTTAATTACAAAGGTGCAATATGATATTTAAAGAAAAGATAATTAACCTTTATTTACTAATTGGCTTTTTTTTTTTTTTCGCCATAGTCTATTCCAAGTACATTTGAAGATTCATATTCCTTTACTAGCCAGTTGTAGTTTTCTAAGTAGCTGGTTGATTTAGAGCTGGTTTTAGTGGTAAAATACATGCAGGGATGTCAAAGTTTGATGCATGAGGATGACTGTGGAGATGTCTATGATTATTTTGCCTTTCTTGTAACAGATTTAGGGACTGATTTCTTGGAAGAATGTAGTTGGAATGGAAAGGAATGACTTTCACTTCTATAGTGAGTCGTCAATGGTTGAGCTGTAAAACAAACCTACTGTCATCACAGCACTATGTAATCCTGAGTTTATGTGAATACCTAGAGAATAGTGACTAAACAAACACATCTATCAAATGCATATAATGAAATAAATTAAAATATGGGAACAAAGCAAATATTCTTCCTTTTTGGATTTTAAAACAACAGTTAAACTTAGCACCGGTTAAAGACATATATTTATCGTCTTTTGTGCCAAACCACTTTCTAAATAGGAAGCATGGGAAAATCCACCCTTATTTTTGTAAGTCAGTGATGTTATCTAATATTTGAAACAGCCTGAATGGAGCAGAAAACTTCAATTTTCTGAAAACAAGAAAATTCTCACAATTACGTGATGGTATTTGGTGAATGACTTCTCCCAGTCCTTATCTCAACTCATGAACCTTTTCTTGTATTTTCTCTCCTCTGTCCAGTTGTGGAGGGGAGTGACAGAGAGGCTTTTGTGGGTGCCTGGCATCCAGCCAGCATCGACCCAACACACCATCCAAAACAGATGTAAAATAGGGAGATAGTATTGAAAGGCGAAATAAAGAAGTTAGAAAAGAATTTTTAGAAACCTAAACAAATACAATTTTTAGAATTTTAAAAAACCTAAACATTTTTTGTGTTCTTTAAAGAACATGAATCTCACAGTTTCTGCACAGTAGCCATTCTTCTGGTACAAAATTAAGAATGAATGCTGAAAAAGCTGTCTGATAGCTTTCACAAGGGCTCTGGAACTCTAAGATTCAAGCTTAATGATTTGTACATCCATGTATAATTAGTTGTTTAACTGCTTGGATTCACAAGACTGGGGGTTATTCCAAAGGTCTGGAAAAGGGATGTTGGTGATTTCATCCTCTAGTTGATTCATAGTGGAACAGAGTGTTTTGGCTAAATTATTTTTTGTTTCATTATTTCTGAAATTATGTCTGAACAGTTATAAACAGTACATTGCAGTGTTTGCAAGTATATAAAATAATGATAAAATAATTAATATTTTTATAAGAAGCAATTCTTCCACATAGCTAATTTTACAAGAAAATAATAATTCGGTTTATTTTCTGAAAATTAGTAACCTACATTCACAAAATTGTTATAGACATCAAAATAACATTTTTTCGTTTGGTTTGCTGCTCAGTTTCTACTACCATTTGGAAGCCCATGTAGAACTGCAGCACTTTCACAGAATCAGAGAATCACATAATGTTCGAGGTTGGAAGGGAATTCTCATTTGCTTTCATTTCATAGGTTTCTATAAGCAATGCAGTAACAGCCTCCAATTCTTCATTACATTCTTGATATGGATGAAATCTTTTGCCTCCATCTTTGTCAAAAATTTTGTTGATTTCTGAAAGAAACTAATTCAAAAGAAACAAAAGTGTTGAGGTTTACTGAAAATGACAAATTATATTCCTTAAAAATTTTAGGAGTGTCTATATTGCAAAGCTGTCTAGACATATATAAGCCTACCTAAAATTCAGAAACTTTCTTTAAATAGCTAAAAAGGCTTGAGGCTCATTACCCATTTACATAATTGATACTGAGAAGATTTATGCTGGACTACTCAGAATTGCTATTTATTAGAATGTAGAAATACCTACACCACAAAAGCAAATTTTCAAAAAGAAATGTAAGCATTATTTTATTCTACCATTTATACTTAATGGCTCATTCATTACTCAGTGCAAAATTCTGTGTAAAGATATGTAACTAAGCTGCCTATTACACCCACTAAGAACTATGTCTACAAATCTGAATCAGAATTTGAGACAATATTATTTCAATATATAAAATTATTGTGCAGTAAAGGTAAGTTAAACTGAAAAATGACATAGTTGTACTGGACTGTCACCTCTGAGTGAGCAGATGAGTTAAGAGGACAAAAACCCCAAATTCCCCCATATTAATCCCCTATTAGCAATTCATTTGCTGAGAGGATTTATAGTCATCAAAACAATTATTCTAAGGAAGCATAAAAGAGGGCTTTCAGTCTAACCGAATAAAGGAAAAGAAAGGATGAAGCAAAAAAGACAAAATTCAGGTTTGAATCCAAGTTGCATATAAAGAGGTTCATGTCTTCTTTGCCCCTGAACAGAAACTCATTTTCTGTGGCTGCCAGTAGAAGCAGTAATTTATTCCAGCCTTTGCTAGGAATTCACTGGCTGACACATCTGGAAAAGGCAGCCTGTTCTTACTCCCTCCTCTTATAACCCCAGGTTTAATCTCTATACTTTCGTAAGAGCTCTGGGAAGACAAAATAAATGCCCTTCATTTACCACTCAAATTCCACTTGCATGTGAGGAAGCCTATCTGCACTGAAAATGGAAGTAAGCAGAGGATTGGCTTGGGTCATTGCAAACTGCTTGTTACTGCAAATTATCTACTTATAGCATTGTGCTGTATGTCCCACTGAAACTTTCATGCATATGGATTGCACTTAGCCAGGGACTGTCCAAGAGTTGCTGTGCTTACATCTGTGACTCAGCTCTGAGGTTCAGCTGTCTGTGGGATGCCTTATCACAAGGAACTTTATAGATCAGACATTCACACTTTGGGAGATTCATCAAAGACTGAGATGCTATAAATGCCTGTCATCCTGGAGAATCAGCACAGTGTCTGCATAAATAAATCAATAATAATAACAAATGCAAAATTTCCAGTGTGCTGTGCAGCCATCTTGAGTGAACATATTTCAGGGACAGTAGCCTGAGAAAAAATCATGGCAGGATTGATGAGCACAGGCAGAACTGCATTAGTCTCAGAAATTTTGAGGTGTTAGAGTTTAGTAAATGTGCTGACATACAGTGTCAGATATCTAAAAGAAATTATTCCTGACCTAAAAGCAGCCCAAGTATACATCAATTATGTTGGCTCTATAATTTCAAATGTAAAAAAAAAATCCAGAAAAATGTGAAATCTTCCAGAATTATGCCTAAACAGAGTAAAAAGTTAAACCCATCAAATGAATTATTTATTCCAAACTGTTGGATTATTATAATAATTTTTTTCCAACTCTATATGTCTTTGGGGTTTTGCATTTCCTTTAACACAAGGCTCTCTACTAGCATGTTTATTTTTTCTTCAAAAGTAAATCCAGAAACCAAAATGAGGGGGCTAAAAAAGATGCTGAGTTTAAGCACAGTGAATCAGGTAGAATGTAAAAATATAATTCAGATACTCCTGTTTTACTTGTTCAGTGTTGCAAGTATGGAACGTCTGTGGTTTTTTCTGTTTGCTATAGAGCTTTTTAATAATTTGTGCTGCTCTCTGGGCACTAGGAATACAAGAAATCTATGTCTTTCAAGAACCAAACTGCTCTGTAAAATCACAAACTTTAAAAGAATTGCTGGAGGGCTTGTGCATCTCAGTGTAATGCCTATAGAAGCGGGAAGGAAGTTTGCTAAGCTAACTTAAAGAAACTCAGGTTTTTATCTGCGGATATTGTGCATAATGAAATAATGGGATTACAAGGCACATATTCTATCATTCTCAGTTTGGGGGGAAAATGACATTAAATATTCTTTGATCCGTCATAGTGGATATGTTGCTCATTTAGCAAAATCTCCACATGGTTAAATTTATGTTGAGGACAGTTGTAAGATGTTAAAAATAAAAATATTGGAACATAAAAGTACTGTGAGAAATAATGACATAAACCCCACAGTATCACATCATTTTAATAGTTTGAAATTTTTGGTGTTCCTAATGTAACTTCAATTGCAATAGATCATGCAATGTAATTAAAGAGACAAGGTAATAGATAAAGAAGACCAGGACAGAAATAGGCTTTTTGGATATATAATTTTGAAACCAGTTCCTCAATTTGAAATGAAAAAATAAATGGAATTATGCAAGCACTTAGAAAGTAGGTGAAAGGGGAAATGTTGAATTTTGCTGAAGAAAGATAGGACTCTTCTGGAGCTCAAAAAGAACAGCTATTTCATGTCATACCAAGAGATTACCATCTCCAGTATGCCACATCCAAGAGTAGGCAGTAGAGGAAGCCTGTGGTAGAAGGATGGGTCAGAGTGAGCAGGAATTCTTGGTATTTTGCAGCCCCCTCTCCCAGATCCCTGACATTCCTATCTCAAGAACTTTCTGCTTCAGAGCTTGAATTTATCAGTCTCAGTGATCTTCACCTTCCCTGTTTGTCCAATTGTTTTTTTGAGTCCCTGTAAGTTATTTGATCCCTATATCAGAGAGTATAAAAATAAATGAGTGAAGAAACATACTCTTTCTCTTGTTTTAAATGCCAGCTGCCATTTGATACAATCACCTCTAGACATTTTGTTAGATGGAGAACACGAACAATGGTTTTGTGTTCACATTTTTTCTGTCATTCTTGTTTTTTATCATACTATTGGTCAGTTATCTTTTTCTCAGCCTGAGGAGTCCTGGTTCACTTGTTCATTCCTCACAAGGAATGTGGGAAAAATTATCCTCTTCTACCGATTTCAGATTTCGTGAAAAGAGAGTGATTTGCATGCAAAATGCTCACCAAGGCCCAATGTGACAGGAGCTGGCACCATCTCACCCCAACCACACTCGCTCCCAGCCAGGAACCACGCCCCTTCTTCTCAGAAGGGAGAGTCCTTTTTCCCCACCCCTGGCCATGATGGGAGATGGTACCAAATAACAAAATGTCTTGACCACACCACCTTCCTCTGATCTGGGCTGGGCGTGGTACACCCTGGCAGTCAGGAGGGCCAAGGGTGTCCTGGAGGGCACCAGGCACATCATCGCCAGCCAAGCAAGGGAGGGGATTGTCCTGCTCTGCTTTGCACTGGGGCAGCCTCATCTTGAATATTGCATGCAGTTTTGGGTGCCACAATATAAGAAAGACAAGCTATTAGGGAGTGCTCAAAGGAGGGCTACGAAGATTGTGGGAGCTTTAAAGGAGAAGCTGTATAAGAAGAGTCTGAGGTCACTTGTTCAGCATGGAGAACAGGAGACTGAGGGCAGAACACATCACTGTGCGTAGCTTCCTCACAAAGGAAGAGGATGGGTGGGTGACCAGTGACAGGACCTAAGGGAACAGCATGAAGCTGTCAGGGGACATTTAGTGGAGATTTTAGGAAATGGCTCTCGCCTAGAGAGTGGGTTTGGCCCTGTTACAGCTTCCCAGGGAAATGGTCATGACACCAAGGCTGCCAGAGTTTTAAGAAGCATTTGGTCATGCTCTCAGGCAGAGTGATTTTTGGACTTGTCTTGTGCAGAGCTATGAATTGGATTTGATGATTATTGTGGGTCCCTTCCAGCTCAGGATATTCTATGATTGCCTTAACAATCCATATACTCTTATATGCATATAAGACTTTTCTCCACAACTTGAAGAAAAACCTGTTCTACACCTGCAATGTCAAAAGGAGAATTGTGCTTCCCCTTTTTTTCTGTTGTTTTGGATTTTTTAATGTGAATGTAGTAGATATCTATGTTAGTTTGTGCATTGTGTACAAATTGTATCTACATTGTATGCAAGTTGTATATAATTGCATATGTATTATATATCATGTATCAAATATTATTTATCAGGTTACCTACTGCAGTAACACAATATTTTGAAGCCAAATAGTATGAAAATAAAATAGAAATGTATTTATAAATTTTATTGCCCTCTCCACAGCTATGGACTTTACTTCTCACAGAACTGTAATTTCTTTCAGGGCTTCTCAAATCTTCTGGCTTTTTGTACCAACATTACTGTCAGGAACTGGCTATGTAATTCACTGAAAATTGAACTTCAGATCATGTTTCACTATTTAAATAAACACCCTTCTTTTAAAGACTGTCTATCATTTGTGCTGTCTGTGCTGAGTGTTAACTTTGGCCAAAAAAGTCACCTTGAAACTCATTCAGCTGACTCTTAAAGGAACATGGCGTACCTAATTCTGCAATTCATTCTTAACATCTTTTGTTTTTTATATCCAATATGATTCATGCACAGATCAGCTGTCACCACCTGCTAGACACTATTATGATCAGTGGAAAGAAAGGGAATTTTTACCATTAAAAAATTTAAAGGATTTAATAGTGTAACAAATACTAACTCACACTGCAATGAGCTTCTTCATGTGAGTCATCTCAATGAAGAACAAATGTAATATATACAATAGTAAGAAAATTATTAGAAATTGTGAAACACAAGTCTGAAAAGATTGCAAGAGCTTTTATGCACTGGATAATGTTACAATTGCAAAATTACAATTTACAGGTTTTTCTAATGGTGAGCTAAACAGCAGGAAGGAAGTACAGAGTGACCAACTAGATGCTGCTACATCTAGGCTCTAAAAAGGAAAAAAAAAAAAAGACATTCGGTCCTTCTTCAGTGTTCAACTTACTCATAATCACCAGGGAGAGAGAAGCCAGTTTTCCCTTTTTACTAGAGAAGTGTGTTAAACCTGTTATTTTACTTGGGCATTGTCATTATTTAAAGAGTAATTATAGCTATGCGTACTAGAACAGTTCTATTGCAATCCTTGTTTTTCAAGAGTTTATGACTCAGTGAATTTAATTCCCCCTGGAATGGAACTCAGCTGACAAGTTGTCAGCCTGGTCACATTTTGTTCCTAAAAGGCTTGCTTGAATAGATTAAACCGTATTATATTACATTGCAATCCAAAACAGGAATGTTCTTTTCACAGATTCTAAATTCTTGTGTATTCCAGCAACACAGTTTTAAGACACTGTAAGCAACTAGCCATAAACCTTCAAATGAGAACTTCTTGTCTTCTTCTATACTGAAAGACTCTAAGCAGCAGATTTATTAATCATCAAAAAGAAGCTACTCGATATGCATACACTACACTTGCCTGAGCCAATTGCTACATAGACACCAAAGAAATAGATCAATTCTCTAATTGGAAGTGTTTCAATTTTCAGTCTTGGAACCTTGAAACAAATAAAGTTCACCTGATCATGGAGCTATAGTACAGATTACGCCTGGTACAATAGGGTCAGCATGTCTTTCAGAGACCTTGGTCTTATGTTCTATAATGTCTTGGAGTAATTTTTTCCACATTTCAGCTGATTCAGCCACCTTTGATTTCAAATGTAGTTAGATTTCAAAGCCTTTTGGAGGTTTCTTTGAAAGAAACATGCAAGTAATCCAAGAAATATTAAAAGAAAAAAAGTAGAAAATATCTTATGGAATTGCCCCATTTTGCGGAGCTGTAAATATAATGAAGTAACAGGGTCCTCCTGGAGTCTTCTAGAAACAGCTTCTGCTCCCAACAAGACCAAAATAACTGCTGTTCAAATAATCCTCTGCCTGAATGTTCTGAAATATAATCAATCCTCTCTAGTTCTCCAAATCTCTAGTTTCTATTCCTGTATCATCTGTCATTTACCTGTATTTCTTAACCTGTGGGGAAAAAAAGCTGGTCAGCTAATAAAGTAAAATAATTATGTAGAATGTTTAAGAATTTTGTTTTATCTAGGAAGGACAGGAATTAGGTCCTGAGAAAAAATTTAGAGCTTATAGGTTTTTCAGACAGCTTCAGGGCTATGTCATGGCATTGTGTTTGTATGAACTAGTGTGGCAGAAACAGTGAGAAGCTTGTGGCTTGAAGAAGAACAGTACCACGGTTAGAAAAAGAGATCTATAAGAGGTAACAGAGTTTTGGAAAAAAATCTCAAAATACTTGATGTAAGAGGGAAGGAACCAGAAGACAATTTAGGGCAAAAGGCTGAACAAGAAGCCTATCTCTCTATGGCATTTGGAAACCATAGCACCTTATTAGAGGCAAGTCAGTGCTGTTAGTTGAGGTAATTTGGGATTCCGCAACAGCACAACCACACTGATACAGGGTTTAATAGGATTATACACTTTGCTTCTCATCTGTAGTGATGCGCTTGGTGCCGTGTCCTTCTGGCTTATTGTCCCTTGATTTGAAGCCTATCTCTCACTTACTTTGCTTTATTAAGTTGCACAATTTCTTTGATGGTAATCCTTCTCCCCTTCCTGTGTATTTTGTGAGTGTTGAAATCAAGAGTGAAAAGCAACCTGATCAATGAAGAAATGCAAAGTGTCGAAGTAAAAGACTGAGATAAAGAAAAGAGATTCACTTGTGAGGGACATATTAGCTTTAAAATAGAATATGAGAAAAGACAAGAATCAGAGAGGCCAGAAGTGGAAAGGTAGAATATCAAGAAGCTCAGTGGAAGCTAATGATGGCACTACCTAGCCCTTGGTCTATCATTGCCATGAGCATAAAATTTACCTTGAACCTGAAATCCAACATTTTCTCACTTCAAGACAGCAAATTATAGTGAGAAAGTCACAAACTGGGTGGTAATGACACTCTCCAAGGCTGAGTGGCATCTCCCTTCACACTTCCAAATAGACTTTTCTCATTAGTTCAGTGTGTTGAAACTTATAGGAAGCAGGTTATATTATTTTAAATGGTTTCTGATCTATTTTGGGAGTTTAAAGTCAGTGGTATGAAATGAGCTGAGGAAATACAGGCATTATCTTTGTTAAAACTAAGCCATAGAAATTCAATATTGAATCTACATGAAACTTGAAAAATTGCTGTCTTAATACCATCATAATAAAACAATGTATTGCTCATATTGCAGTAATTCCACTGGATTTTTTTGAATTGGTATTTTTAAAGGGATTTGAGCAGTCATTTTCAGAATAAAATGCATTGTAACAAATGACATCATCAGAATAGGGAGACAAGGGCACTGGGTCCTCTTGGTCTATTGTATGACATTTTCTTAGAAAGAATTAAACCACTGTCTAAAGCCACCTATAGTGAAATCTTAAATATTTAGGCATCCACATGTATTGCATGCAGTTAAGAAACTGACAGATGAACATTAGAGAACAAGACACAGATATGTGAGACGTGGAAGAATCATTTCACCAAAGACATCTTATAGGTCAGCCAAAATTTTTTACAATATGCAGCAAAGAGAACTGGGACAAGTAAGTAAATGAAACCTTGAAATCATTGTCACAAAAGAAAAACCCCAAACCAGAATCAACTGGTGCTTGTTGAGAAAAATTCATGACTTGGAGACACAGGAAAAGGAGAATCAGAAAGCAGTTTTTATAGTGTGTTTACCAATATGTGAAAGAGATTGAAAACTGTTACACTGGATATAACTTTCTGTTTTTAAAGAATATTACATGGAATTTATTCAAAGACTAAATTCTTTTCTTCAAATGCTGAAAGCAGCCACTGCTGTAAACTATAGTACTAAAAAAACCAAGAAAAAAAATAAAGAATTGATGTTGTGTGTGCTGTAAATGAGCATGTATAACATGATATTTATTGGAAGAAAAAATACTTTTTTTGTACTCATGAAAATAAAAAAAAGAAATCCCATGAGAGGGGAGGGAAAGGGAGTTTATTTGATCCCATAAGGCTCTACAGCCTTTGGTGATGCAGGTGGCACATACTGTTTGTTCCAACACTGAAGGATAAACACTGACCTTATGTGTATGTATATGCAGTGCAACACTCATAAGCCGAGAGGTAACATTAAAAATATTTAGAGGTTTCATGGAGGTATTTTATGATTTTTGAAAAATTGGAATGAATTCAGAAAAGGGTATTAACAATAGTGATCCGGGTCCTGGAAAATGCATCATATCATAAACTAATTTATGAAACACTAAACTCAACCTGTGTAATTTTCCCTATAAAAGAGTAGGGGGCAGGTGATAGTTTTAATATGCACACTGGGAAGAGATTTCTGATGCTGTTTTTCAAATGGGAAGGAAATGGTATAGAAAGACAAAGTGAAGGAAAATTAAGCAGGTCAACTAAGAACAAAAGTAAGGTATTGTCATTTTTTTGTGTTTTTTTCTTGGGGTTTTTCAATCATAACAACTCTCTGGAGCTATTGAACCTTCAGATAGGCTCACTGGACTTTGAATCGTTTGAAGTGCTTATACCAAGATTGAATAAATTTCTGGGGGAAAAAAGTTTCAAATAGAAATTAAGCCCATTAAGACTGAAATCTTTTAGCCCATTTTATGCAAGAGATCAGATGAGATGACACAGTAATCACAGGAATCTTTTAGTACCTGTGCATCAAGACCCATTTTAATTTCATTACCAAATTCTTTTGTTTTCTTAAGGTTCTTAGTGACTTGAAGCTGCAAAGAAATAGTGAAGCCACGATAAATATATTTGCTCTGAGCTCCTTATATAATTTCTACGTTTTCTCAATTCCCAAATGTTATCTGTATTGCTGTTAGTGCACTCTGAGAATATTTTGGCAGACGTAATTACAAAGTACGTGAATATAATAATATTTGTTTGCTTTATAAGGTTTGAATTTTAATAAATTTGGTGTGGCTTTTTAGAAGGATATGTGTTGATGGTCACAATTTTATTGTCATTTCAACAAAAATCATAATTACCAAAATATGCAGTATTTCAAATTTTTGAAACTATTCCAGGTGAGGTTTTGAGGGACACCTAAATGAAGCTAAAAAACCCCAGTATTCAATAGATCAAATATTACCCATATCTATCCTTTGCATAATGAAAACTATAATCAGTCCAAACATTACCAGTGTTTTATTAGTAGTATTGTTTTAATATAATTTCATATAATTTGTTAAGAACTTCAATTAAAATATGACTTTAAAGTATTGAACTCAATCAAAAATTCAGCTTATTTAGTTTTAGATTTATATCCCTTTTTACTTGTTTCTAGAAAATCTCCTTATTTTTCAGTAAAAGAAGTTTGTGCATTTCATATTTTGGAAGCTTTTTTCTCCAAATATGCTCAAATCCTCACATGATTAAAATAAAAATGTGAAAAAAGTGTATTTAGATTTCACACTTACACAGAATAACAAAGGCCAAACATTTAAAAAATTTATGCTCTTTGACAAGTTTCACCTCTTTCCAAATACAACACAAAATTCAACATTGCATTTTTGTTAACAGCTACCAACATTGTCATGTCTTTCTATAAAATGCTTACTAATCATACAACTTTTTTTTTTTTTATAATATGAAACTATAAATCTGGCAATGAATTGCAGCAAGATTTATTGTTTCTGCTACTTTTAGTATATGTGACTCCAAATTAAAATGCACTGGATCACTGGGTGAGGACTATAACAACAGAGCAAATGAAGTGAATACCAGAAAACATGAATTTGTGAGATGTGTAATATTTAAAACCACTTGATAGATGAGGGACTCTTCCTAGGTTATATGAAATTCTCTAGGCTATGCTACATATTTCTTCCACCCTCCATCCCAATTGTTTCAAATCCATTTATTTCTGCAGCGGCCCCTTGTTTAGAAAATCACATATAAAAGAGTTAAGAAAACACCATTGCTTAAAAAATGACTGCTTGTCTTATGCAGGTTACTTTAAAAGTCATGCTATAATATTGATTTATATGAAAGTGCTTAACCAGTTGCCACAAAGTAAAACCTGAAAGCAATATTAGAGGAATGGGGCAAAGAAATAAAGCTCAGACTTAGCTCCATTCCTCCATCCTCTGACATAAGTAAGGAATAAGGCTGCATCCAGATTCCTTATCCTGAAATCATTTGTTTTTTAAAATCCGATTAAAAAATAGAAATAAATAACAAGCCGCAAAACAAACCCTCCAACCCCCCCCCCAAAAAACCCTAAGAACTTTCTCCACTATTTTTATATATAAACTAACTATGTCTTCTATTTTTGTATTTTCGGTAATTTCATGGGAGAAGATACAGGATGCTGAAATTCAAATTTACCAGGGACATTGAGTGCAATCTGGAGATTCTACATTCCAGCACCATATAAATTTTGGTGTGTGTATCCAGGGCATGGTGATGGATGATGTCCACATGGATGGATACTGTCTGGCATTCACTTATCAGGCTGATCATGTGTGGACCACACAGTATGCCAACAAACACGTCTTGACAAAATCAATGAAACTGATGGTGAGTTGGACCTCTTTTATATGTGTTTTTATTAATTTCTTTGATGTGAGTATCCAGGGTACACAGATTCCCCCAAGGGCCCAAATTTATTTTGTCCAGCTCTGAACCTGGAATTCATTAACTCTCTTATGCATGGTTTCATTTTGTCAATTATTTTCTCATAGTAGTACAATTCTTCTCTCTCTAGTTGTTGCACTCAGTAAGATTGGGTGGTTTTGTAGACATCAGTTTTGCTGACTTCAGGGGATAGTTATGTGAGTTTCATTACATGTATTGATCTGCCAAAAGGGAAAGTTTTGTTTTTTTCAAAATTAATTTTGTTAGTAGTTGGTATGTGTCCCGAATATGAAGATTTCTCTGTTTATTTTTATCCCAATGTAAATGCGTATGTTGTCATTACTCATTTTAGTTATGAAGTCTTGTTGCAGTGTGTTCTTCATACTAATAGTTATTTTTAAAAATCACTCCGTTTCTTTGAACATGCCTCATTTTTTTGTGCTTAAAGAAAGGGAAAGGTGGACTGAAATTGTATTTTGAGGTTCATTTTTTTCTGTTTGTCCTTTTTAGAGTAAATCTATATGTACTTGGAATAAATGTAGGAAAGCATACAATGTGCTTAGAGGAAAACTCTGTAATAGTATGAATAGAGAAAAGAAGTAATTATGCATTTTTAAATTCAGCAAAGAAAAGAGAGTTAAGCCATGATCTACTCCTTAATATATTTGTCTAACTTTATCTTTTGTGATGCAATTAGATTTAATGTCCTCTTTAGCTTCTTCAACCTTTTTTATTTCTATTGCATCTCAGTACATCAATATTAGAATGCTTCCTTTTTAAGAGCTGTTAAGTAGAAAAATTTGAATCAAAAAACTGTATTATTGCAGCTGACCCTATAAACACGTAACTTGTATTATAGGATCACAGGCTCATAGAATAGGGATATATATACCTAAATATATGCCTAATGTGCTTAGTTATACCTAAAGAGTAATTAAATCAGAACAGAAAGATCCTATGGAAATCTGAAAGAAAATATATAAAATATTTACCTCAGGAAACATTTATAGCCTTCTGTAGGCTGCTTTCAGACTGAACTCACATGGATAAAATTCTCTCACGCAGTTCTGAAATTTGTCTTTTCTACAGGAGAACCTGCCCATGTCACAATCCGTTTGGTTGTTTATCATCAGCACTAACAAACTGATAAAACCTTTGCTGTTATACTGCCCTGTTATGAATTTTTCTATTCCCTGTAAAGTTAATCATTAGATGTCATTCCTGATTGTATTGGATCCAGCTGAGATGGAGTTCATTTTCCCACAGCAGCCCTCACAGTGCTGTTCTTTGCATTGCGAGCTGCAAAAGTGTTGATAGCACCTCAGTGTTTTGGCTACAGCTGAGAAGGACCAGCGCAGCATCAGCACTGTCCCTCAACATTCCCCACTCCATCAAGGGGCTGGGGGTGGGCAGGGTCCTGGGAGGGAAAACAGCTGACCCAAACTGACCAAAGGGATATGCCAAACCATTTCATATCAGCTCAGATATAAGAGTTAAGGAAAGGAGGAGGAATGGGGAAATTTGTTATTTATAATGTTTGGAGCACATTGCTATGTGTGCAGAAGCTCTGCTTCTTGGAACTGCCTGAACATTGCTTGCTGATGGGAAGTAGAGAATAAACCTATTTTTTTCCTTTGCTTGTGCTTGCAAACTCTTGCTTTTGCTTTAGTAAACTGCCTCAGCTCAACCACAAATGATTTTACTTCTTATTTTCTCTCCTCATCCAGCTGGGAAAAGTGATAGAACCATGCAGTAGGGACCTGATGTCCAGCCAAGGTCAACCTTCTACAATGACTTCTCTAGTAGAGGAATAACTATTATTTGTTGCTGTAACTCATCAAACATACAAACAAACAAACAGCCCCCACCCAAAAAAAAAAAAAAAAAAATAAAAAAACCAATGCTGGAGAAGAAGGCTACAGTAAAATTAACCAAAATTTCATTTTATTGTGCTATTTTTACCTGAAAGTAAAAAATTGTAAAAGAATTACTGTATACTTCCACAGAAAGCAAGTAATTTTGATCTAAAACAAGTTGAAAGAAACAAATTAAAGAAATCACTAGTGTCACCAAAAAGCCAATAGAGTAATTTTCCTTTTATTAAGAAGTGCAGTGTCTAGGGATATTCATCAAGGATAAATAGAGCTATGCTTCAATTCTTGTCTCCACCTGAGGAGTTTTTGAGATCATCTGTCATATTTGAAACACCTGACTATGCAATATTTTAAGATTCAGGTAAGTATATACTTAAATATTGTCATCCACTACTCCTTTCTTTTGAAAAGAATGTTGGTATAAATAATTGTTCTCTCTTGTTCCACTCCACCAAGAGCTGTTGACAGCAGCAAACTAAGGATTTTTTTTCTGTATTTCAGAATTTCAGAATTTTTTTGTCATTCTATATTTTCACCAGAACCTCTTAAGATGCCTCCTATACTCAATGCTAATATGACTACTAGAAAAGCATCTGAACCTATTTCTTATGTACAGAAAAATATTTAAATTATGTGATTATTTTCTTTGAGTCATATTCTTCTTGACAGTATATGCAAACATCAAAAAGCTATTAAATCTTTATATCTGGAAATTTCAGTTAATGAAAAATTCAATCCATCATTTATGATATCTCCAAAAAAAAAATTAAGCCTACATACTTTCTGGTTTCAAGACCCTGGGAAGATACAGAACAACCTGATATATAGGCAACCTGATGCACATTTTGTCACACACCTTATGGATCTCCTTGCATATATGTACCATGCCAAATTATAGATTCCCCTCTTAGGCTCTTGCACCTCTTATGCTGCAATTCCCTCAGAAACATCAGTGATGTTTAATGTTGTTTAATGAACTCCAGTGAGACCTTAACTGAACAAATAGAGAGCCACAGAGGCACTTAATGAGGTATGGAATCAAACATCATCACAGAAGGGAGTAAGACCCAGTAGCAGAGAATGCAGAAAAGGCTATAATGTTATATATTATGAACACTAGTGGGGGGGAAAAAGAAATAAAAAAATTCTATACTATCTTCTGCTACTCATATTCTTGAACACTGCCAACAAAACCTTAAAAAATGCAAAACTCTTCTAATGTAACAATTTCTATGCTTGTGTTACATGAACTGTTTCTTGGTGATAACATTTTTATTTAATTATGTCTGTGAGCATCATAACTTATATTGATGAACATGGATTGGCATAGTTGTTTAAGCCTATAATGAACTAAATGTTATACAGAATACAATTTTCCTCTTCATTTACTTTAATTATTCTAGTAGTAAATGCTGTTGCCTTCCATGATTACTGAATAAATCTCACTGTAGGATCAATTACTACAGTTTAAGAATTAGACTGAAGATTTGGTTTGCAATTATGTACAGTGTTTGTGCCATTAGAGCTCAGCATTATTCTTTCTAAAATATTTGGAGACCTAATGACATAAAACATTAGATTCAATGTCCGAGGACAGTTAAATACTGAACTTTTGTAAGCATCTCACTACTTAAATGAACTACATTTTGTTAATTTGGCCTCCTTAATGTTTTAAATCAAAATGCTGGCAAATAAAACCAAATTTTGCTAATTAGTGCCAAAGAGTAAAAACATCAATAAACTCTAGTGGTGGAGTCAAGTCTGTAAACATCACAGAGTTCTGCCTTGCAGAAGGAAAGACTGAGCTAAATCTTTTTTAAGTTGGTTTTAGAAAATTTCTGAATGCAGAAATGGACAGGTGTAACACTCCAGCAGAAAGAAACAATTCATTAAAAATCTGCTAGCTGGATTCAGAAAGTTGTTGACAACTGAAAGCTATTATTCAAACTAAAGGATTCAATAACGTACTAAACTGATCCTAATTCATGGTGACCCCATTACTGTGTAATCTGTTATCAGAAGATAGAGGGTTAGGACCTCAAGTTCTCTAAGTTGATATATAATCCCAACTAAATAAAGACTGATTCAGAAGCATTGTGACAAATTACCATATTGATATATATGCTAATCTGATCTGCTATCCCTTTAGAGATGTTCTGAAATTAAAGCTTGCATCCCTCATTTTATTATGTAGAAAAAGAACAAGAAAAATGATCCCATTTCTGCTAACATCAACTGTTATAAACAAGCAAAATCTGAAGGATTAAATGAAAACTATTTCATGAGCCGGTGACCAAATTCATAGATGGAGTTATAAATTAACCCAAATAATTCTAAGTGAAACTACTGAAAAATATAAATTGGTATATTTACATGTTTTTTTACGTGCCACTTACTATGCAAGTTATAACTGCTTAAGATCTCTCCAATTTCATTTAGCCTTTCTTTTCTCATTTTAATTTCCTTAAATTCACCAATAAAGGTCTAATTTAGAGATGGTATGCAAGCTGACTTCCTGTGTTATTGTTTACATCAAGTAGTTCTTGTCTGCAAGTGGTACATTTGTTGTTACTCACTAAAAAACAAGGGGAGGTGAATTATGTCTCAGTTATTTAGAGCACTTTTACATTCATACCTCTTTGCATCTTTTGGCTAGCAGAAGAGATTTATGAAATATTCAATCCTTTGCACACACAAGCAGTACAGTTGTGTGCTGTCATGCAGAAGTTACCTAAAGCTGTCCAAAAGTTGCTAAGGGCCTAATTCAGCACTGAGCATTTCATAAAATGCAATGGAATGAAACAAAAAAAAATTACATATATAAAAGAAGTAAAAAGATCTGAGAGAAAGAAAACCCTGAACAGCTGAGTGTCACCACATCTGTGCTACTGGCCAGGTCTTGTTCCAGTTTTTTAATTTTCCAAATAAATTGCAAAAATCCCTCTTTGGCCTTATATACAATGGCGTAACATGCTTAAATGTATTAATAAGGAGAGCTGATCACCTTCTGTGTCACTAGTCCAAAACTCAATATATTTTTGACAGTATTTTAATTTGCAATATATCCTTAAATTTATTTCACCAGCCATCTTCAGTGCAGCTCTGTGGCACAGGAAAACTGATGGTAAAACTCAACCAGAAAGTCAAGGACAATCTGTTCTATTGCCCCAATAACATCTGTAGATAATACTGTAACAAAGAAACCACCTACCTGAATTTCCGTTTGAGGCAAAAGAAATTTGGCAGCCTGGTAGGCTGACAGTCAAATATGTGGGAGCAAAGAAAGTCAGTCTGCTTTTTCACATTTTACCCCTGTAAAGTCCAATACCTGGATGAGGCAGAATATTTTTAAAGGATCCTTCATTCATATTTCACCAGCTCTTCATTGTCTCTGTAGAACATTCCAAACCATTGTGCAACAAAACCCAAATATTTCCTCTGCATTTTGGGATAACAGAATAATTTTGAACAGAGGCCAGTTTAACATATAGTAAATGATGATGAAAGCATTCACTACAGTCAGTTAAGTAATAGCACTTAAAATTATTTCATAAGCTATTGTGATCACATAATAGGATCTGATTAGTCTTTTTCTTCTTGATTTTTGAAATTATGTTCAGTATATATGATGCTAATCTCTTCACTTTGATATTTGCCAATTTACTAGTTTCAATTTATTGTTATAAACAATTCTTTGTTCTTATCTAGGAAAATATTTCTTTGAAAAAAATAAAAATAATGTTTGATTTTTTTAAAGAAGACTTTCTTCTAGGAACTCAAATAATGACTCTAAACTCATTATAGTGAGCTAGATGCATTTCAACTTGAACACTTAGGAGTGTATTTACCCCTGATCCAGCTTTAGCCAGAATAGAAATGCTAACAGCTCCAGAGTAGCCTAAGTGCCTCCAATGTGAATTGTTCTTTTCCACTGACCATAGAGAAAAATTAGGGCTTCTACAGGAAAATCTAATTTGCTTCAATCCTGCTGATATTGAGTTGTTCATGCATTCTCTATTGCTGCATGATACTATTGATATCTGGATGAATTGAAGACCTTTATATACACTTCATACGCATACATGTGTAACATTTTTCATCAAACTTATAGGGCTTCTTGTCTTTTTCTCAATTTCTTTGCCATCTTCTTACAAAAATTCATTACACTTCCTGTCTGTCAAATTAATTGAATTTGTCCATGTTTTTGGAGACTCTGTACCTAAGCAGATTGAGAAACATACGTGTCTACAACACACATGTGCATAATGGAGATCCCCAAAAAGTCAGTATTGCAGGAAATCAAAGAAAAACATCCCAAAGATGGGACAATTTGTAATATCTATGAAGAACACTTTTCCTGCCCTAGACTTTAGCTATATTGAAAATGAGTCCCATCACCATTTTAGAAATATGATTTAAATAATTTAGAGCCCAGATGACTCACAAAAAGGAAAAAAACATATTATGCCAATTTGAGTCCTCTTTTGAAATAAAACTTGTCTGACATTTGGTGTTAGCTGGATGAAGAATTAGTGGTGACAATCCTCTTGTTAGAGTTACCTGATACCAAAACACTCAGAGACCTTTACAGTCTGGCTACCATAGAAAAAACAAGCAATGGTCACATCATCCTGTCAGTTTTGTAGACTTCTCTCATGTCATTAATGAGCTGTGCCTTGATAGAGCAATATTGCCCAAAAATAATGTTGAGTACTTACATTAGTGAGCTACAGATCTCCAAATTAGTGAAATGTCTTTGAGCAGTTTAAACTTGTGATGGAGAGCATTTAAGCATTTAACTGCCCCCAGATTGATTGCTTTCTTAGACTAGGGTTTAAAGGTTTTGTCTCACTGCATTAGTGAAAAATTGCCATCAACCCAGAATAACCGGAGGTGGGCCATTTAGCAGGTATTGCAAAATAGTACATGTATTACTATTATGCTGTCCAGTAATTGCACCTTAACAAAAAATGCAAATCATTTCCTACAAATGTTGATTCATTTTCAATATCTGAGGGCAATAATAGGAACTAGAAATATGTTACAATGAATAATAGATTATGAAAGACTATCTTGCACCATTTAATCATTTTTCCCTTGAGAAAAAGAAGCCATTCTTTTGAAATCCTAATGTTTCTTGCCTATTTGAAGAACAATTATGCACTCCACAGACATAGTGATATTTTAAATTATTTTGCTTTCCAAATTAGTAAAACTGTAGACTTTCTATTCTAGACATAGCCCCAGAATCCAGAGTTTTGGAATGCTATGTTAAGTCTTTCCTATATGTTTCTATACAAGTCATATTCCGTTTTTATACATCAAGATTAAGTCTTAGAAAATTCTCCCAAATGGGAGTTGTTACAGTCTTTTAAGAAAATACTGAATGGGAATCATTTAGGGTACATAAATGGAAAATATTCTTGCCATACAACTAGGCACACATGAAGAATTCAAGAACAATTTTTCTTTCACAATGACCTTTTTGGCAGAACTCTGTAATAAGGTCAAACTATTTCCACATATAGTGAGAAGCTTTATTTATCAATTGCAAACATCAGTGTAATAGTTCATTCCTGTAATAGTTCTGCTCTCAATGATACCAAGTGGCAGGCGAGTATTGTCAGTACCTAAATGTCCAGAGTCATTTGCTTTATCAGCATAAACTTTTCATTCTTCTATTTCAAATCTCCTAAAGATCTCACCCATTGGACTTACGCCCTATAACGGAGAAAAATAATTTAATGTATGTTAGAGAAACCTAGTAGAGCCTGACATGCTTCCATTGTGCAGCCAGATGATATTTTTAGGGAATATTTGCCTGTGGGGAATAGAAGTCTCTGCCTGATGCCTTTGTGCATCTTCCCTACAGAACACATTCTGATGAGTCTTATCTGCCAAAAGATGCCAAGTTGAGAGTATTTTTATTCTACCTGAGCTAGTGAGTTCTGTTTTTTGAAATATCATTCCAGAAATGGAGCCCTATCTGTGTAACTTTTACTGGTTTATTATTCTCTACACATTTTTTCCTTTAACTGCTAATTATTTTGTATTTTTTTCCCAGTTGTGATTATTAAGAGGTGATATGAGTAGGTGTGACATCAAGATAAATAGCTTTAGACCTTCCTAACTTCTCCATAAACCCAAAAACATAGCCATATCAGCTACATTTTCAGATATAAACATCTTTATTTAGGGAATCATCTTATGAAACTGTACAACACAAATTATTAATTCACTTTTAGAAGCCTTTACTCAAGGCAATATTTGTCCCTCATTTAGCTCAAGAGGAATGGACCACAAAAGGTCAATCCAATGAGAAGAATGACATAAATGCTGGCTAACAGATTGATCCATGAAAGTATGTGATCCACACAAATACACAGCACCAACCTATATCTGCCTCCACACTTAATGATCAGGTCTGGTGAGCTAATGGGCCTTTTATGGGCAAACTGTTCAAATTTGAATACTTCTGTCTGCAGTAAGCAAGAAAAGAAAAACAAATAAATATACATGACAACTGCACTTCAGCAGATTATAACTAAGATGTATGCTGATTAATTTATTATACTTTAAGACTGCAACCAGTTAGGTACGAGTGAGGTAGAAAGATAAAAGAAGGGAGACTTCACGGCAGGAGAAGCACTATGCTTCTACAAAATGAACATAAGAGATGATAGTATAAAAACGAAGATAAGAGGACTTCCCCTATCACTTACACAAAATTAGGAGTTTCTTCTCAAAGAAAGCTGAGCCCCCTAAACTGGTGTTAATTAACACAGCAGAGATATTGTCCAAACTGAACACTGAATATATTTTCTCTCTTTTTTTTTCTTTTTTTTTTTTTTCTTTTTTCTTTTTTGCTTTATACTCAGTAGTGATGGCAACCATGGCTCTAGTAAGCAACTGCATGCGGGCAAATAAAGTACTGTCTAGAAAGGAGATGCAGAGGTGAAGCTTTTGAGAAATAGCAACACATCCTCTGAGGAAGACAATAAAAAGTAACTCAGTATAAAGATACCCAGGGAGTATGAAAATAAAAAAGATATCCTGGTCTACTCATGTATGAACATGAATATATGTATGTGAATTAATGCTCCTTCTGGATACTATGTTTATTCTGCACTTCCAAATAACACTGTGAGACTGGCATTATATTAGAATGCGAGTATTGCTCAGTCAACTGAAAGGACAGTTTTGACTTGGATCAGCCTCATAACTCATATCTGTATGCATTGATTTGGGATGCTATACATCTCACTGCACCTCAGTATTAAGTAGTATTCATTTTTTATTTTCTATTAATAAACCATCTATTGTGAAAAGTACGGTATTAACCTTCCTGGAAATTTTGTGGTATCTAAGGGCATTTTCACTCTACTGGCATTTGAAGTAACGTGGAGGGGAAAAAAAAAAGAAAAAATTCATAAGAAAAAATGCTTTCTTATCTAGAAGAAAACATTAGTAAAATATTTTTTGTGTTTACAGTGAGAGGAAAAAAGCTCAAAATAGATTAGTTGCTCACCACCAATGGTGGATGGTTCCTTGATTAGTATGCAGCACATAAGAGCAATCTTACCAAGCAAAAAAGCAATGGATGCATAGTAATTATGTTAGAGCAATGTAGACATTATTTAGGAAGGCAGAACCTGGAGTGCATCTGTGGGGGTTGGATGAGATGTGAAAGTTCTTGCGTGTGTGTGTGAGTGAATACATGTGCACAGCCACACATAGACATTCATGCCCCAGCATGTGTAAGAAATAACCTTCAGTCTTCATCCATGTCACACAAAGAGATAGACTGTTACTTTCAGCTTAGAAGATTGCAAAGAATACAAGAGCAGATCAAAAATCATGTTGCCTATTAAGTAAATAATGAATATTCAACACATATAAAATATTTGAAATTGTGTTTTAAAATATTTGAAAATTATTGAGCATTGCATACTTCATTTTGTCATCTATATATTTTGTTGTAACTCGTTTGGGCTATATTTTTTCTTCATCATTTTTAAGCTTTTCAGCTCATTAATTTGTTATCTAATTATATCTAATTACTCACAGCAGTATACCTTATTTTCAAGAACTACCAAATTTGCACTGTTGAATGTTCTGAGAATTTGTTCAATAGACAAAATTCTTTCACTTCATTTAAGCCCCAACATATTAATTTAACAAAAACCTGAACCTGAATTTTCTAATCTATAAATACATCATTATTATCTTCAGGTCATCTTCTCATTGTTTTACAGCCCCTCTGTACTTTATGGAAATTAAGTAACAAATAGGACATTTGCCCTTAATTAGAATGAACAATTTTTTTACTAGCTTCTATTAAAAATGAAGACTGTAAGCAGTTAACCTGTTTGAGAAACAAGATCAAACCTACATCTGTTCTCTAGCATCTTTTTTATATCTATGAAAACATTCTGTGCTTGGCAAAACTTCAAAACTTAAAACTTGTATTGTCTGTTTCTGGGATGTTACACATTTTCAATTTCTTTTAATTTCTTTCTTATTCTAAAGGAAGGCTAGGATGGCTTTCAATTTACATCTGTGTTGCTGGTTTCTCTCTAGAGAGACGGGATTTACTGAGTTGAAATTCTTTCAGTTGAACCTTGTTCTGGGAAGGAGGGAACTTTAAATAGAAATTTGGTAGTATGTGCATGTACAGTGAATTCTGTAAAGTTACAGAAAATATTTCTGTTGTAAGCAAATCTTCCACCTTTGTGTTGACCTGTGCTGTCAGAGCCAAGAATAATTCTTCACGGCTCACATGTTGATCACAAACTAGCAAATCCTAAAATCTTTTTTTCTACAGAGAGCAGACTGAATATACAAGCCACTCTTTTCTGTTGAATGATAGAGCACTGTGCTTGCAAGAGTTTATCTGAAGACAACAGCAAAATTTCATCATCCTTACTTTCCTAAAGTAGTTTTGCATCTTATAACCCTATGGAGGTACATATTGGTCTTGCAACTGGTTGGAATCTGGAGGATTGGTGAATTCAGAGGCTTATACTCACTGACTTTTGAAGGCTGAGCTACCCTGTAGCAAATCTTGGAAGCAAAAGAAAGGGAATTTTCGGTTGTGCCCCCTTGATACATTTTCTAAATTAGGTTTTTATAGTTAAACTTTATTTGCATTAGGCAGGAAAAAAAAGTAAGTGGACTTTCTGATCCTGATACTTACACATTGCAGCTGGATTTCCAGAGAAAGGTGTCCAAAAAGAACTTGCAATTAAATCAGGCTCTGTTTGAAATACCTCTTAGCAGGATCTTGGGAATAGGATAAACTATCCCATGTAATCATTGTCTTCCATAAAATGTGGACAGAGGATGACATCAGTGCTTAAGAATGGCATTTTCACATCTGTATCTGAAAGAGTATTAACCTTCCATTTGGTCAGTTAGGCTCTTGGTTGGTTTTCAATGAGAATATGCATACATTAGCTCAGTAAAAGCCAAAAACTTGAGATAATTTATTGGAAAGCCCTTCAGAAAGCTTACTATTCAAACATCTTTATGACCAAACTGGATACAGTCACAGAATTTTTTCCAAAATAGGCTTATCCAGAGCAAGAGGCTTCCCATCTGTCTGAGGAGCTGCTATGTCT
Source organism: Acanthornis magna (assembly GCA_036785705.1). Lineage (NCBI taxonomy): Eukaryota > Metazoa > Chordata > Aves > Passeriformes > Acanthizidae > Acanthornis > Acanthornis magna. Next base: position 20,199,002 of record JAWUZG010000001.1, read on the forward strand.
AAAAATAGCAGAGGGAAAGAGGGAAATAGATTCTAATGGAAATGTGTTGCTGACAGCATCTGAGTGGGAGTATATAAAGGATTGCCTTTTATCAATTTCCATGGATTCTGAAGCAGGGATCAGACATCAGGGGAGGTTTACAGTTGTCTGAATATAGGCATTGCTACAATTTGAGCTGTTCTGCAGCTTCTCATCTGGCCATCAGTTCTTGTTTCAGAAAATCAAGATTCTGCTGAAGGACCTTGTGTTTATTTTCCAGACACAAACAGATACTTGAGGCACCTGTATTGGTTTAAGAGATGCATGTTTTGGGAACTGGATCCTACCCTAAATTTTTATCAGCTAACATTCTGCTGTGTGTTTGTCATTTGAAGAACAGGTTGCTCCTAAACACAAAGGAACTGTATCCTTTTACAAGAATTAGACAACTTCCAAACAAGATATCTGAAGGAATGCAGTCACTTGTGGACGTCTCCACTGAGAACGATGTTATAGCCATTACTCTAATAATATGCTGTAGGAGATTATGGATGACCAGAAAACAGAAAGTCAGCAAGAAGCTTTGTTAATGTATTTGTTACAGAGATCCTGCAGTCCAGGCTCTAATTAAGGCTTGGCAGGCTCCCAAGCCCATCACCATACACTCAGATTGTTGCCTGTAATACAGGCAGTGGGTTCTAGTAGCAGATTCTTAACATTAGTTCCAACTTTAGCTGCTGTTGTGCTATTTGAGTTTAGGACCCTGCAAGAAAGGGCTCTAGTCTGCTCCTTAGCCACATAATAAATCTATCTTGGCTTGGCCTGGCACACCCAGAACCTGTCCTGTTATATCCATGGGTTTGTAAACCAGGTGATGTAGCCAAAGCTTCTCTGTTCAGTGATGTTCAGTGGTTCCACCTAAATCATTACCAATTTTCAAAGGACTACTACTACAAAAAAAGTCATCAAAAATATTTCCCGAGTAACATGGAAACTAAAAAATAAAGGAAACAGAATGAAAAAGCCAAGACTATCAAACAACACCCTCACTTGATGACAGGTAGTGGAAGATTTAAACACAAAATTATAACCTTATAAGATTAAATGAATTTCACATTAGTATTTTATCAGTCTGCCTCTCAGAAGAATATGTTGAAGAGCAAAACAGAACAAAGAAGCTATGTCAAAAAGTGACTAGCAGTGGGGTAACATTTTTAATGTTCCTAGCAATAGGACAAAATATTATTATCATAGGAGAACTTGCTTGCAAAACGAGGGTGTTAAGTTTTATCCTTTCCATGGTGAAACTGTTCATGGATGATGCTAGCTACCCCAGGATGTATCAGAGCTGCCTTTCTTCAAAATTCTACATTCTTCTACATGTTCATCAGACACAAAAGACAACACTATTCAGTGTTTACAGCCCAACATAATTATCAGTAGTAGACTAGATTAGAAGAGTGTCTAGGTAAAAGAGTATAGGTAAATGAGCATTCACTTGAAGTACTGACTTAGAGCTCTACTGAATTAATAGGAAAATTAACTAATTTCTAAATGACTGAAGATCCTTAGGACAGCATAGGGTTTTGGTTAACGCATTTAAATCTCACTGTATGACTGCAGAGATAAACACTTCAGTTCCGGACATTACTACAGATTTAGCATGTAAATAGGAACAGACACACACATACACATATAAAACACTTTTTCTGATGTATTAAACACCAGTATCGCTTAGTGTGCACTTTGGAAACAGTGCTCACATCCTAATTTCCCAGTGAAACAATGTATAATTTACTAGTTCTGGTGACTTTCATCCCTCCAAGGAGTTAAAAGATTTTCTGCGCTAGGCAGTATAAAAACACACAGTTGTAATGGTAAATGTAATGTATTAACTCGTGGCTCACATTGCATTGGATGAAAAATTCAGTCTCAGAGGTGTTTCTGGTATTTGGAATAAGAGTTCTCATCACTTTTTGACATGGGATTACTCCTCTGGGCCTCCTTTTCAGGATGGCGTTTCTTATTGTGATGCAGTGGTGATGGCAAATATCCAATGGTGAGTCTCTGCTCCTTTACACATGCCTGAAGGAGTTTAAGTATTGTCTTGTCAATGTCATACTGTATATCCACAACTCCTCTGTAGACTCCTCAAATTTCTTTCCTCCCAAAAGAGAAGAACCCATGCATTATGCAATTTTATGGAAAAAATAAAAGAATTGGGTCATTTGACCATGAAGAGATTGTGTCACTAAAAGAAACTAGCAATGTGAATTAAAACAGCTCATGTGGAACTTACTCAGTAAACACACTCAAAACTGCTATGCAGCACCCTAAGCCTCTGTCCCACATCTGCAAGTCTCTACTCCAACAATAATCCCAAAATTAATAGTAAATTTCAGAACACATCTGTTGAGCCATGTCAGACACGTGAGGCTATGGAATCACAGGAAGATGATACAGGAATACAAATAGTTATGGTACAGGCCCAGCTGTAAAGGAGTAGGAGATTGGAAATAATTCTAGGTCAGGATAAGTATGAGAGATAGGACAGCTCTGCATCTTTGAACTCTAGTGTGTCCAATAACCACGAGCAGGAGCACAGTCCTGTTGCAATTAATCCCGATTACTGACATTCTGACAGTAGAGACGAGCATTTGGAAACAAGACCACTTCAATTTCTGGACTCCATTTCAGCTGACATACATAGTCATGAAGAGATATGAATCTAGAAAATAATGCTGCGGTCCTTCCATCAAAAGAGGAATACTATGTTATTTGCTTCACTTTTGAGCCAAATTCTCAGCATGAAAAAATGTTATCAAATCAGATGGGATAGGACTCCATGGCTATGTACAAGCAGAAAACCTGACTTTTAATATCAGATGACAAAAAAATACAATTAATGGTGCATTGAAAAGGATGTTATTAGTAGAATATAACTTGCTGAAACCTCAAAGCTGTCTACTAGATTAACAACCACATGATAAATTAATACACAGTACCTATGACCTTTGAGAAAACAGAAAGGTTTTTTTTCTTAATTTTTTACATATGGCTTGATTTAATATCTGAACTAATAAGAAATGTTCTGTGGATAGTTAAACACCTAAAAATAGTCAGGAAAATGGCACCAGAGTTTAGAAACACACCAACTTATCAAAATGGATTTTCTGATTTCAAAACATGTATTTTAATGAGCATTTCTATTTGCTGTGTCTTTTAGATCACAAACTGTTTCATTGCAACAATGTCTCTGTATTTATGAACATAATTTTTCATATTATGGGTACCACAATAACACAAGTCATAATATTTCTAAATTTAATGAAGAAAATATACATTGATTATATATTTGAAATTACATTGGAAGTTGATAATGATTAGATCAACTGTTAATCCAGGGTGGATAGAATTGAACATGTGTTTCACGTATGCTTCTTTTTCTTCTGGGTTGTTGATGAGTTTCTTTGGAAGAAAGTCAGAGGAATTGTGTTTTTCATTGGGAATGAGGAACAGATGTGTGTAATGAGTGTCTGGGGTGAGAAGGAAATCTGTGCAGCTATATATTACATCAGATTTTTTTTCTATCATTCTCAATTAGCTTTGGAGAGCATTGACTACAATGTCACCAGCTGCTCTTTCAACTGACTGTACAATTTTACCAAGTAAAATGGACCCTATATGGAGAATTTTATCCCACTCTCTTGTTAAAAATTAAAAGATTATAGCAAACCAATGTATTTGTGCTTTGTTACTACCTGTCCCAGTAGACAAGAGTAACCCAGGTTCTTGTAAATAGATTCCTTGGGGTGGATTAGAGTGAAACAACACTGAATGATCAATGTTTGTAAATATATATATACATATATATATAGACGTGTTTGGTTTATTTTAGAACAATTTGGTTGCAAAGGAAAACATGTATATAGCTGTTTTGATTATTATTACCTATAGTAATATTACAATATGAAAGCATTGCAATGTGAAAGCACAAAAATATCACCCAAGGACATGTATAAGGGAAAAAGAGAGAGAGAGAAAGAGAGAGAGAGAGAGAGAATAAGAGTGTGAAAATCTCACCACCCTGAAAACCTGCTATGAGTCTTGCTTGTTGCAGCTTAGATGTCCCTTGGTCGAAGTGATGATACATCAGGGGTGGGGGTGGAGGCGGAAGCCTCCAAAACACAAAATCACTCAGGCCAGGTGGGAACACCCAGGTACCTCCCTCAGGGAGGAGCTGTCAGTCCTCTGGTGAAAAGCTTCAGAAATGAGTCTGGGGTTGCTTCAGGGGTCTTTGATGGTTTATGACACCTTCTAAGACGTGGCAGCTGCCTCTCAGGCATTTGAGCCAGGATGCCCCTTCAGACCTTCAATGGGGGAGGGGAGGAGGGGGACTTTTACAGCCCAGGGGTTTATGTAAGCATGACAAGAGGCTCATTCCTGTCTCCACAGGGTTTTCTTCTCTTAACTCATAGCTCATAGTTCACTCTCTGTCTTAGAGGCTGACCATTACACACCCAAAAGACTCCTGCCTCCAAATCCAGCTCTAACAAAGCACTCTGGTGCCTTCACAACTTGGGAATGTTTTGAGTCATTAACCCATAAAAGTCAACTCTCTCACACGCTTCTATCGTTCTCCTTTTCTATTTTTAACCCCCTTTTTTCTGTCATTTTTATCAGCAACTGAACAGAAGTACATGAAGTACACAGGCATGGTGCATCTTGTATCTTACCTTTGAATCTCAATATTTTCTTTTTCTCAAAGTTGCAATCTGCAATGAAATTACAGAATATGGAATATATTATTTATTTTCTACACATTGAGCTAAAAATGAGTTTGCACCAAGATGTGTATTGTAGGTTATATAAATGAGTAGAGGAATCTTCCTCAGAGAGGAAACCACTTCCTTTTTCACAGTACTGTATTGAAAAAAGCTGAATTATCATACAAGTCTATTTGGTTTGATATACTTTATCCAGTTTATCAATTAGGATCTCATTTGTAAATCAATGTCTTGTTTCAAAGGCAAATTCCATGATAAATTCCTGAAAATTTTTGAATTTCATCTCAGTCAATACACTCTTGTAGAGACAGAAGACAATATACACAAAAGTTCTTTGATCTCTAACTCCGTTAGACTACGTAAGAGTTATATCCTATTAAAAATGTATTGCAAACACAGAGGCATCTGGTAAATTTAGAAACTACTTTTAGAAAAACGTATTTGTTTTTCTAAATACATTCTAATTTAGGTTAATTACTCAAATAACCTGAGTTTGAACCTTACATCTGTAGACACGTCTTTTATGTACCAAAACAAGTGGGAGCACTAGAACTCTATGAGACCTTAATTTTTGAACTGCAGTGACCAATGGGTACCTAAACATAGATTTTTATTCATTCTAGCAAGGGCAAACTCACAGTTCTGTGATGACTAAAAATTGAGCAGAGCCACACAGCTGTGCTGTAAATTATCAAGCCAAGTCTGAACATGTGTTTGGCAGGTGTTTGGCACAGTGGGCAAGAGAGAAAATATTTCATCATGATTCAAAAGAAATAGTTCTTATAGACATTAATTACTTAATTCTGTAATTACCTAATTTCTGTAGGGATGTAACATCTTTTTAAGCAGTTAGTATGAATATCCTTTATGTAAGTGCATTGTTTCAAAGACACTGAAAGACGGGAAAGAGGATTTGTCTAGCGTGAAAACTCTTAGGGTCCAGGATAGCAGTAAGAGGTTATATGTAAAGAATTATTTCATCTATCCTTTAATCAGGGCAGCCAGACCTCAGCAAATGTCTACTCAGTGTTTCTGTGACAACACAGAAACACATTGCATGCATCATTTATCTAGGTAGTGACAGCCAAGTTTTACTGTGAATCTGGAAAGAACATTCATGAAAGGACATCTGATGACTTAAATAACATCCCTGAGTATTGAACTGTGACTTCCTCTAGGAGAAGAAAACCTCCTCCAGCAGGTCGAATGAGCGATTTCTAAAATTACAGTGTGAAAAAATACACGCCTAAAAATGCATCTAAAATAATTTTGATCACCAATGAAAACAGCTTGAACAAAGATTAGCTATTATTTCTGCTGAATTTGTTATTTAAAAGTGATTTATGCTGCACTACATACCGACAGCCTCATTCTTCTTTGATTTTCCCTCTGTGATTAAAACAGTGGGTTCTTCACTTGTTAGGGCTGGATTTTATGACAGCATGTTAATAGTCAATCACTTGCAATTTCTACAAGCACCTCATCTAATACAATCAATAGTTTTTTCCTTGTTCCAGGTGTCATCTCTGTGATAAAATCTGTCTTTTATGTGGCTGTAAACTGATCATGGGTCATGAAATATAATGAGTGTATTTCACAAAGTGAACACATCATTACTCATTCTCAATATCCACTGAATGTACAAGTAAATGAAAGCAAGTTAAGTTTTATCTTCACATATAGCTAAAACTTAAAGTCGATTAAAGGCTCACCTAGCTAATGGTCCATGTTCCATTCTTACCCGTGTTTAATTCGATGAATTGCTAGAGCCGAATTTTTCCAAATGTTATACAGTGTCAAATCACTCAAGGAAAGGGATGACAAAACTTTGAGCAATCTATTACACACTGAACAGAAGGAGACTGAAAAATCTGAATAGGAAAGCTTATGTGTTCCTAATGGACTACTGATTTATGTCGTTAAGACTTTTTGCCATCAGAAGAAACATAAGTCATCGCACTACTTTAAACTGCTACTGACAATTCTAATTATTTTATTGGGAGATGTAGGTTTGTTTATATTTAGTAATGATGTTATTTCTTCCAGTTTATGAGCAAATGAATAGTTATTAAGGAAAAATATATATATATTTATAGACAGGAGTATAATTAAATATCTAACAGCAGAAAAAAGAATCTTAATAGATACTTGTACACATGAAGTTCATGTCTAATATCTAGTATGAGTTTGAAATTCAGAATGGGAATAATTATCAGGAGTTTTTCAGTAACACATTTCAAGGTAAAGCAAGTAAAATAATTTTATGCTAATGCATTAAAAACCTAGATTCACAAAATCACTTTTCCTAATACAGTCTTCAATGAATTGTAATAAACCTCAGGAACTTCCAGGATCCCAATATGTCTGTAAGACTCCACAGCTTCTTCATAGGAAAAGTTGTTGTCTCATCACTTCTTACTTTGCTGGATCTTCCTGTATTTTAAACCATGGCCATCAACCCCTTTCTCAAAATAGGATTCAGAGATGAGTCAGTCAGATAACACAAAGTTCTATATTCAGTGAACTACCAGATAGAAAATGCCCCAGAAGTCAGGAGATCCAAATTCAGCTTATTCTCTCAATGACATGAGTGTCAATGCACAACTTCCAGATGACCACAAAGCTAGTGTGATTTTCTGTGGTGGCTCTTTCTCAGTCCTTACAGCTGAAACCATTTGATTTTGAATGAATAAATATAAAGCCGAAAGGAACTAATTAAGAACCTAGAGGTGAATACATCTGGCTTAGCTTAAGCATCTAAAAATTATACCTCTAAGTCTGTCGTACTCACATGGGCCTCTTTTCATAGTCAGTGAAGAGAAAAAGGCACCAGAGAGACATTTGTCTTGTGCTGCTATAGCCATATAAGACAGGTCAGATGAATCTGCCTCTGGAGGTTCCTGTTTCTCTCCATTGACTGAGTGGAGCATAGGTGACTGTCTCTTACTTGGATGTATAAATTTTAGATGTCTAAAGTTATATGAAATAAATTCCAACCCCAGAGGCTAAGGCAGGATGCTAGGTCACAAAGCCATAGAAAAAGCAGCCATTCCTCAAATTGTCTGGAAGAATTTTTACAAACTAGAACACCACTTTCCCAACTCGCTCTCCAAAATCTGTAAGACTAAGCAGATAACCCAGTAGAGGTTAAAGAAAGAGACGGGAAAATATTTCTTCTCTGAAAAAGACATATCTTACATGGGATACCCATGTACATTTATCTTTTGTGCTGTCTATGGTACCTTCTTAAAAGGAACTCTCACCTGTCTGATAAAAATTTAACTAATGAAAAACACTTCTTTTGAATAAGATTTTTCTCATCTAAGTTTTTGATATTTTTGTGTGGCACTCATTGCTAGCAATTAAATAGTTAATCCCATAAAACCTTCCTTATAAATTTTACATCTTGTCCTTGGTGAACTAGAAAGCAGCACACTGTAGGATACCAAGCTAATGAATTACATCCAAAAATATGCATTCTGTACTGATTTGCCATACTGCCCTGAATACACTGGAGTTATACTAACTGATATATAATGTAAGTTATTTATATGTTTTGTGGGTTTTGTGTTTCACCATCACTGAAATGTAAGTGATAAAGCATTAACTTTGTCTGAGGTAAGTACACATTAAGAAACCAAAATGTAAAACACTCTAGTACTTCACCTGTTGTTTGTCCGGTTTGACAAATATTTGTTCACAACAGTCGAAGAGAAGCATCCTACCTCTTGGCTTTATTGGCAATACAGACAAATAAAGACACAGGCTGTAACTCACATTAAATAATGTGACCTGTCTCAGCCAGTTGAAGTTGCTGGTTGGTATCTTTCCTTGAATGATACGTGTGTTAAGACTGGGGAGCCTCTGATGAGACATGCCTTTTTAAACATCTATTCTCTTCAGACTGTGTCATGGTTTCTTATTTCTTCCTTTTCTTTCAGTATTTTGAATCATTGCAATAGGGACACTTAGCTCTGCTAAGTGTCGGTAGATCTAGATACACAGCGAAAACCAGGAAAATACTGTTATTCGGAAAGCCATTTTTTTGGATGTGACCTACACCTGCTTAAAACTTCTCAGCTGACTAGCATAAAATATTGATGAGTCGGTGTCCTGGTTTCAGCTGGGATGGAGTTAATTTATTCTCTGTAGCTGCTAAAATGCTGTGCTTTGGATTCAAAATAGAATGATGTTGATAACTCACTGACGTTTTGGGTTTCGTTAAGTCATGTCTATGCTAAATCAAGGACTAGTTTTTCTGTGTGTCTCATGTTCTGCCAGTGAAAAGGTGCAGAAAAGAAACTGGGAGGGAACATAGCTGGGACAGGTGACCTGAACTGGCCAGAGGGATATTCCACATCACAGAACATCATGCCCAGTATACAAACTGGGGGAGTCAGCTTGTAGGACAGACAAATTGCATTCAGGAAGGGGAGTCTGGTATTGATCAGCAGGTAGTGAGCAATTGCATTGTGCATCACTTGTTTGTGAGGATTTTTTCTTTCTATTTTTTTTTTTAAATTTTGTTTTTGACTGTAAACTGTTCTTATCTCAATCTACAAGTTTTACTTTTGATTCTCCTCCTCATTCTACTGGGGTGGGGGGGAAGAGAAGGGGTTTGAGTGAGTAGCTGAGGAGTGCTTAATTTCCAGCTGGGCTTAAACCACAACAGCTCAGTCATGACTCTGGCACTGCAATCAGTCAGGAAGAGCACTGGGACAAATGCGTTCATGTGCTGCTGAGCACCAAGAGGTGCTACGGGATAACTTCTGGACCTCAGAGTACCCACAACTGCAGCTTACCAAAGAAAACATGGGTGTCATTAGTTGGTCTCTTCTCATACTCACCTCAGTACTTAAACTAATTTAAAAAAAAAAAAAAATTAAAAAGTCTCATATTTCTCACAAATAACTTTGTAAAAAAACCTTAAATCTTCAATGAGCATTAGTTAAGATCAGATGTGACTTTAATTGAAGTGGTGAGTACAGATGATATTTCACAGCTAGAATTTGGAATAGGGCTTCCCTCATCTGGAGAAAGTTCTGGTCAGGAATATATATTGCAGATACTAGGACCTGATTAATCATCTGCAGAAATACGGGCGGAAAATAGTTTTTTTCATAGAACAGGGATTTTGCACAGGAGTATGTGAGAATTCTCTGAGAGTATGCTGAGTGCAAACCACAACGCAATATGATTCCCAACAGAAATGAAACTATTATTGTACTAAAATGGATAAATAGGAGTTCATACGTAAGATAAAGCCCAATTTAGCTCAGTGTCAATAGGCCTCTGCTTATTTATTGGTTCAATTTTTTCCAGATCTGAATACTACTACCTATTTTAAAAAAGAAATAAACGTACAAGAGAGTAAGAGGTAAACAGTAAGAATGGTTCAAAAAATAAAAATACTGCAGAGAAAAGATTATCTCACTGATTTTAGTTAGTATAAATAGGAGCTAACTGGAGGGAACAACTGTCTTGAAATTAATCGAAGATCACTGCAAAAACAATAAAAACCTGTTCCATTACAAATAAAACAAGTAATGGTCTTAAACTGAGACGGCTATTCTAAAATTGGAGCACAAGGGGTAAATTAAAGTTACTCTAGTAGCCTGACTTTCGAGCACTTGTCTGCTTGAAAGTTTGATGTTCTTTTTGTATATTTAAAACATTGTACTTAAGCACACATATGAAATAAAAGAATTCAGCCATTATGTTTCACTACTCTTTTTTGAATAAGTAGAAATATCTATCACTGCTCTCACAAGCACAGATTCTTTTTCTTAAAAAAGGTTCATTAATCCCATTCCCAAAATCCTAATTAGGTACTTTAGATTGTTTCTAACAGTAATACCAATTTTCTCAAGATCTTTGAAGGCAATAGCTCTCTTTAGAATGCAATTTGTGGTTTTTTTTCCTTTACAACAGCCCCAGAGGTGAACATTATCTCATAGTAACACACACTTTATTTTGTATCTCACTGCCTAAACAAGCAAGAGATTTTGTGAACAGAATTTTTTTTCAAATCCTGCTTTCCATTTTGTTTCTACATTCAGAACACATTAACATAAGCAAGGGGATTTTTCTCTTCTTTTTATTTCTCATAAAAATAAATGTCCTCTTTGGTGCCAGTATGACCTTTAATTTTTATTATATGAATAACATTGGAAAAATTAAATAATATCTCACTACTCTACATACACTACACGGGACATTGTCAGTGGCAACAGTGTCAACATACATTGTGTCATAATGCACAAACACCGTGTCACAGCCTCTAAGAGCCGATAACTCGACTTCACCTTTCAGTTCCTTCCATTCCAACGCCAGTTAACACTATTTTATGTAGTGCTACTCATTGTATATTAATGGTGACTTGAATGGATTACAAAAGACACCCTTGTATAATACTTCAATGTAGTATCTTATATACATTGCTACTTGAAAGTAACACAGGCCTTCTGTGAAGAGCTAATACCATCAGCATCATTGCTTTGAACAGATCTGAGATATTATTTATTTCCCTGCAATAATGCTAACCAGATATAAGTAAAAAAATACATTTTCTGAGGTAATAATGTTTAATAAAAAATTCACTAAATAATTTGATTCACAGTTCTATAGTGATTTTGCAGATGTTTATTCACTGTATATTTAATATGTCCCCTAAAATGCTTCCCAGTGGCTTCCAGTAGTAGCTTCCAGGAATGTTTAGTGTTCATGACAAAATGTGGCATAACAATTCCTTTCTTTGGTAAAACCCAAATTAACACTGTAAGACACTTATATATATTACCTTTTCTGTGGCACTATTTCAATTTCAAATTTTAAGATACCAAACAATCTTAATGTCTTTCTCAAAATGTCTTTTTGCTTCATAACTGAATACATGGAATTAAATATACAGATGTCTATTTAGTGCAAAGAAAACACTTATCAGTAACACACAGACAAAATATGTTAGGCATGCCTTCCCCCCATTACCCCATTATCAAAAGACTGTTTCCTTTCAATATGCATCCAGGTCAGAAAATGTTTTTTTGGCATTGGGAAGAATTAGAATTCAGAATATATCATGGAACTTTATATATAAGCTTCAGGGCAGGAAAAAATTATCAGTTCGTTCTGACTGAGGGCAGATACTTCTCTAAAGATTGCATTAATTGTCCTTGGAAATGCCTATTTCTTGCCACTGATTGAAGAGCCAAACCAGGCAAACAGCTAACCCTAGATACTCTTTGGAAAGAAATTCAGTGAGCTGAATTCCATCAATGAGATCTTCATTCTTCAGATTCTGACAATTTAGAAAACTTATTTATATGGCCTCAAATCTAAGTGAAGTCAGTTTTTCATCTGAGGGTCCCAGTTAATCTGGCAATACACATTTTGTGAGTTCAGATTTTCCTCATAAGGCTACTCAAAAAGAAAGAAAAAAAAAAATTTAAAAAAAGGTTATTTTTTAATGGACTATGCTCCAGCAGTTTTCTCCATGTTACCACTTTCCAAATGCTGCAGCAGCTACCTAGTAGCTTGCATTTACTAAGTGCTTTCACTTCTGAAATTCTGAAGCATTTTTGCAATTCCTGTCAGAGGACTTGCAAATCTTCAAGCAATTTCAGGATGGCAGTTTATTTGATGGGTACCTGTAAAAATTATAAGTAAAAGTCCCAATTACTAAATTAAGTAATGAACTATAGGGTTTATGTTTTTATAAAATTATATTTAATACACACACACACACATATATATATACACATATATATACAAAAACATATACATAGAAGGTCTTTTGTTAACATTATTTGTACAGATAGCCAGGAACAGCAACAAAGTTCAAACATTTTCAGTAACTCCAGCCAAGAATTATAAAGAATAATTATTTTCTTGCCTTTTCTTTCTTTTTTTTTCATACTTTGATTCCTTTTGCAGGATCCTGATGAGATACTTTCCAAGCCTGCTTACAGCCTGTGGGCCTGTCTTTCTTTTCGTGTGTTCTTTCTTTGGTCATCTGGACACCTACACAGCATCGTGTTCTTTGGCTTTTGTCATATCAAGTTAGAATGAGCAAGTTGCAGCAAGAGTGGCAGAGCCATTTGTGCACAACAGCCACACTGAAAGAAAGAGTTTCACTGTAAAGATTCATTTTCCAAACTATGCTTAGTCATGATAGAAATAGATGCATCTCCCTTTGGACTTCCACAACACTAACTATAAATAAAGGGTTTAATTTCAGCTTGCTTCCTCCTACTTCCTCCATGTTCAGAATTTATAGCCTGACAGTTTTCATCAATAAATTTCTCCAGATAATATTAAATTTAGAGATAGCATAATTAGTACCATAATAAGTGGCACAAACTCAACACTGTGTAACAATTGGGCAGAAAAAAGATTATTTGCTTCAGCGAATGAAAATGGTATGATGAGTCTGAGTCTCACCAGACTTAAAGTACAACAGCAGAATTGTAGTATCCCTATGTGAGTCTCGTATAGAATTGTATCATCTCTCTTCTCAGTTCTCACTTTGTATTTTTCCTGTTATTCTATAATTTAAAATGGATATAAAGTCACTTCACATGCAACATAAACAAATGACAAATTAGATTTGAAGCAAAACTTTCATGTAACATTCTGGTTTGAAAGGGATCAAACAAATCCTCATTAAAATTTAGAGATTAAAATTTGAGGGAAAAGATAAGAAAAAATTAGTATCCCCCATAGTAGTCTAATTACTTTTCCCCACCTACAGTGGAGTGAAAAACATTAATTGATCCAGTAGATAATAAATAGGACTGAGAAATAGAAAAAGTGAGAAAAACAATGCCAGAATGCCTAGAAATGCTATGATTAGAAGGAAGAGCATCAAGAAATAATACCTTTTTTTTGTAAGGAAACACTTCCCATACCATCAAAACTTGCAAGATTAACTAATCATCCTGTGCTGCCAGATACAAGCTTCAGCTTACGTGCATCTCAGCGGGAACTTGGGGTTTCAGCAGCACCCAAGAAGAGCTCAGAATTATGCAAAAATAGTCCCATATTAGTGAATGTTCAAGTATGAAATCTTTAACATGAACAAAACTGTCTAAATTGAAATGTTGTATTCACTTATAGGTGATTTTTATTAACTTTTTAGTATTATTTTGAAAAGCTAAAACCCCTCCAGTGCCAAATGGAAAGTCTAGATGCAGTACACCGAGCAAAAATAAATGCCTTAGAAGTTCATGACCTCTACTTGCTCCATTTCACAATAAAGAGTAACTTTTCTGCCAAAGTTGGTGATAAGAGCAGCCAGCTCAAAAATCTAGAATTTATTTGAAAAATTGTAAAACAAACTTGTTTGAGCTCACACCCAGAGACTTTGAAAATTCGTCTGTGTATACTTCTAAAAGTATATTTTTATAAAAGTGTATACTTTTAAAACCTTAACCATAACCTTTTTCGACTTATAATCAGGAAGGTCGCTCGATATAAAAGAAACTTTTGGGCAACAGGAATCAAATATTTTGACCAAAAAAAGCAAAGTAATGCGAATGCACCAAGAACATGTCCAGTCCCACAGTGTTTTGGGTAAAAATTCTGTGTTTCAATTGAATAAAGATCCCAGCTCTGAAGAAAACCCATCCACTTCTTCCAGCAGAAACATCAAACTAATGATCTCTTATGGAAGTTTAACCAAGACCAGGGTCAAACCTTCATCTCAAGTGTGTCTCCAGTCTAATGAGAACATGAACGAAAGACATGCCTTGTCTCTGCTCTGCTCTGCTCTGCACTGGTGTGGTCTCACCTTTAGTACTATGTATAGTTTTGGGCACAACAGTATAAAAAAGATATAAAGCAATTAGACAACATCCAAAGGAGGGCTATGAAGATGGTGAGGGGCCTTGAGGGGATGCCATATGAAGCTCACTTGGTCTGTTCAACAGGTCACTTGGTCTGTTCAGCCTGGAGAATGGGAGATTGAGGGGAGACCTCTTTGCAGTCTACAACTTCCTCCTGAGGAGAAGTGGAGGAGCAGGCACTGATCTTTTCTCTCTGGTGACCATGGACAAGACCCAAGGGAATGGCCTGAAGTTGTGTCAGGGGAGGTTTAGGTTGAATATTATGAAGAGGTTCTTTATCCAGAGGTGGTTGGGCTCTGGAACACCTCTCCAGGGAAATAGTCACAGCACAAAGTCTGACAGAGCTCAGGAAGCATTGGGACAATGCTGTCAGGCATGTGGTGTGACTCTTGGGGACATACTGTGCAGGGCCAGGAGCTGGACTTCTACAATCTTTGTCCCTTCCAGCTAGGGATATTCTGTGATTCTCGACAGTCTCCAAATTTCTCTGCATTTTCACTGTATGCCATTGCCTGCCACCACTCCACTACCTCCATACTAGTAGCAGTCAACTTAGGTTTGAGTGAAACCATCACTTTTATTTCTTTTGTCTCTGGTCAATCACACTGAAACTATTATATCATACAACAGAAATTGATGCATAGGTTAATATGGTTTATTACTTAATCAGGCATTTGTTTTCCATCAAAGCACAGGATGAAGTTATGTAGCAAAACCTACTTTAGGCTTTATGTATGGCCACAGTTACAACTTACCTTTTATACCTTAAACCTTCTTAGCAAAGCAGAACTGAAAAATTATTAAACAGCATTTGAAGAAAAAAAATGAAAATAACTATCTCTTTCAACCATCCTTTCATGCTGAATATTAAGTGTATGTATATATAATTGTAGACATTCCTAAAGCATTTTGTTAAATTTACTAGACTAACTGATAAAGATTACCAAAGAAGACACATATCTACATCAAACCACAGACAACAGTTATCTCGGGTTTTATACAACTCAAAATCCCATGCTAACATGACGACATGATGACAAATGAAAACATGATACCAAAACAAACCATGGATTCTGTATTTCAAAGTAGAAAGTTTCACATATATATGTTCATCTGTTCTTTTCTCCAGCAAACCCCATGCAAATATAGAATTTCCTGTGTAGGAGAAAAAGCTTACTATATGTCATCACACCTGCAATTCATCCATTTAAATCAAATAAGGGGTTTAGGGTCCTAGTATTACCTTGCTGATTATTAATTATTTTTTTGCATAGATAGCATTTTTATCAATGGGTAGTAGAATCTTCCAATTGCAATGAACATTATGACAGATATTTGAATTGTTCTGCTTCTCCTCATCCAGATTTGCAGAGCATCACCTGCCATTTTGCTTAACTGCTATAAGAATAGATAATTATTCAAGAAAAAGGAAGGGGGACAAAAAGGATGTGGAAGACCATGTCTCATCCTTGCAGAGTCTTGTGCTAAATGAAAACTCCATCACCTACATTTGTTCTTCACAATTTCCCTTACCAGTGAGTCTGGTGGGCAGAGAAACTCGATCATTCCTAAGTGCTTTCTGCCGTTGCTGATCACAGCACTATCAGCTCCAATCTGTGTCACAAGCAAGTTGGTGACCAGGGCTTTTGTAATTGTACAATAACATAAGAACTCTCAGCAGAGATCTCCTGTAAAACATGAAACCCTATCAAGGAATTACATTATTCAAATTATCTCTTAGGATTTTACAGATAGTCCTCATTTCCAAATAAAGCACCCAGTCCAGACTGGATTCTGAACTACCAGTCTAATACTTTAAACTCTTCCTTCAGGACTGAAAGGACAAGCTTGTTCAGAGAAACACAATGGCCAAAACTACTGAAAAAAACAGCTGTGGGGAATAATTTCATTTCTTCTAGCAGCTTGAATTTTTTGACATTGAGGTCCATCCTCATAATTTAGTCTGATTGCATTTATTTACACTATTATTTTTTAATTTATCGAATGCTGAAAACATGCAGTATTAAAAAATAGGCTTTATTGCTTCCCCATCAGAGGGAGAGAGCAATTTCGCAGAACATAGACACACCGCAAACAAAGATGGCTTCACTGCTTGTTTACTTCACACCTTTTCATGACGGAAAATACCACCCTGCTTCCAGGAAAGCAAGCCAAGATGTGTGCAAAATGTAGCCTGACCATATGTGTACATGCCGTATGCAGGTATCAGGCATCCCCGAGTAACTACCGTTCCTCAATGTGGCTGAAAGCCCTAGGCAAGCAAGCAGGATATGAAGGTGCTGATAGCATGTACCAAAGAACAGTCTTTCCAGGCAGGGTCTTTCTTACTTGGTAATCTTCAGACTGGGACAGGGTTTGAAGCATGGTAGGCGTACAGATGAACTAGAGGCAGATGGGGCTGAACTCAGCCTGGCTTAATGACTGCAATGAAGAAAGCTTTTCCTGAAGTGAATGAGACCTGCTTTCTCAGTACACATGAATCATTTAGGCTATAGTGTCCTTCAGATTACCTGCAACCAGCTCAAGACAAGCAAATTATATCCAAAACAATTTATATATATTTCACCAAGGTTGATGGTTCCACAGCTTATTTTTTTATGATCTTGGTGTACCCCTAACTTTCAGTTTTCTAGACAAAGGTACTCTTTTTGATGTGGAAATTAAAGTGTTTATCTTCTCAGCTCTCATATTTACAGTTCATACATTTTTCTACAGATTAACATCTAGACCAAAGTTTCTAGATTCATTCCTCTAGGCTTTAGACACTTAGTTGCCTAAATTATGTATTCCCAATATCATAGAGGTAAAAAGGTAGGGTAGGTTCCATTTCATGTATCTTACTCATCTAAATTTGGGGCATAAAATAGATTTCTAAGAAGGGTGAATGGAGGCTGTTGCCACATCTGCTTAATAGGCATTCTAGGGCATGTTTCAGGTAAATTCTAGTTGAACTCTTCTAGAAATGGATATTTCACTCCCTGAATTTGTATGTAAGCAAGCAAGATCTTGCATGAAAATAACTGCCAAGTATGTTTTTAAGGAAAAGGCGGGAATAGTGGCATCTTCTGTGGCGTCCAATACCACTCAATTTGATGTGTTTCAAATGTACTCCATTTAGGGAACTAAGGTGAAAAAATGTCTTATTTCTGCATGACAAGTGTATTCATGAATGAATGTAAATTGAGGTACTCACAGCAATGAGTCACAAAGTCAACAGCAAAGTCACAAAGTCAAATAAAGACTCTTCATGACCATAAAAATGGTCATGACTCTGCATGTCCATAAAAATTCCAGACATAGAACAAGGACAAAACAATTATTTACTGTAACGCTCTGATGGAGTTTTAATGATACATCCAAAGCGACTTAATGGATATGCCCTGGAAGAGAGGTATTCACTATGCTAAAAATACCCTCATAATAAACAGTTTTAGTGTGTGGCCCTCTAAAAAGGTTGACAAGGGAGGCAGCTACATTTGCCTCGGTCTTTGTTTAAGACAATTTACAGGGCAGACACTCCCTGGGAGTTATCTCCCGTTTTAGTTTTAACCACTCCCCTTTCACCAACAAGGAGAGATGAATGCCAGAAGAGATAAGTTGAAAAAATAACAGTTTACTAAAAAATGAAACAGCAACAGGCAAAGTAACAGTAATAATCACTAGGCCATGAAAGTGCTGAATCCCATAGACTCCCTGGGAACAAAGAAAAGAAATAGTAGATAAGTCCCTCCCCCAAGATGGCAGCCTCCATAGATGTCCAAGGGACAAAGGCAAGATGGGTGATAGGCCCCCTTCTCCCAACCATGTGTGGAGAGAGAAAACAAAGGGAAAAAACAACACAGCAACCAAACCTCTGCAATTAAAAAAATCTTCCTCTTCCCCCAAACAACAACCAACAGGGAACAAGGACAAAACAAAAAAGAAACCTCGAGTCCAAAAACAGTCAAATGCTCCTTGAGCCATTTGCTCCATGCCACCCAACAGGCTACTGGTGGCAGCAGCTCTGACAACAATGACAGATGGAACTGGGTCAAGGCTGGAACGTGGGCAGCGTATGGAACCAGGAACGTGGGCAGTGGCTGGAACTTGGGGAGAGGCTGGAAGCAGGAACTGGGGCAGGGGTAAAGCAATGGTGTCAATTTCTCTGCTTCTTTTTCAGCCGGCTGGACCCAGTTCTGAGTCATTACTGCATTACTGCTGGGCACTGAAACCGCTAGCTCCCATTTGAAAAATTTGCCCTGAAACACTTTAAGATTGAGAAATAGTTTCTTAGAGACCTGAGGCAAGCAAGGAGCCCAGAGAGAAACAAAAGAAGACTTCTGCCTTGGCTCGGTGAAGCAACTCTCTTGGCAATCCGGCAAGAATGAAAAGAGAAAGAGGCTCTGCATGAGTGTCCTCTGATTCTTAAAGCGACGCTGGCACCTGCCCACCTTCCTGAACCTGGGACCAGACACCTCGGTTCTGATTCTGGCCCCTGGGTGTTAGAGGGACAGTAACAATCTTGGGAATATGACATAGCAAGGACATGGAATATAGTACTTTTTCTTGGGTTACCCAGGACAGTCTCCTATTCAAGTCAATAGTGCCTGAAAACTTGCAAATTGGCTCCCTTAGCTCTGCATTGTCTAGTTTTTTAGGAGATTTTGATCAGGCATATCTCCCAACTCAGAAACACCAAATTCACTTAAGAAATGTGGAAAGTAATTAACGACAGTGTTGCACCCAGGAAATAATGGATACAAAATAAACTGCTTGAAAATGGTTCTTGATACACTTATATGATAGAGTTATAACAGACTTGATTCTGTAAACACTATAAAACAATTATCTAAATTAAAAGTAGAATGTGCTTTATCTATTTATCAAAAATTTCTGTGATTTTTGCGGTACTAACAGTACTTTAAAATAAAATATACTATCCTGTCTAACTTTAACCAATAAATATGCAGAGAACACTGGGCCATAAGATGGCCCACCTTAAATATGGCTTATATTGGCAAGAGTCTTTTAGTACTTTATTGATCAAATCTGCAAAGTCTGTTTACCTAATTTACACATATTAACATATATAACCTATATTATATATGTTAACATAGATAATATATATTATATATATTAACATATATATTACATGTATATACATGCATATAACATATATTAACAAGGGGCGTCTTTAATTTTGGCCAGCATTTATTCATAATCAACATGAGGTCATTACCACCAAATTACAGGTGAAAAGCAATACAAGTTTTTGAGGCTTTTTTTAACCTAGAAAGTGGAGCAGACAAATTAAATGAACTGATAAAGTGACATAGTTGAATGACTACCAAAGACGTGCCTTCTCTCAATAAGTAATTAACCACACAAAAGGAGGATTGTAAATCTAGACCTAACTTATAAAAGGTATCAGAGATAAATCAGTAGATTAGTAGAGAGTTTGGCTTTAAGCCAGAACCACTGGTTTGAAACTGTAAGAAATGTGGCAGGAACGAGACAGCTTTTTTCAAAGGAAAATCCTATTTACCAAATTTTCTGTATTCTTTGAGCACATCAGCAACATGGAAGAACTGTCAGACATGGTACATTATGTTTCCAAAAAATCTTTGCTATGTCTTCATTAGAGGCTGTTTCAAAAGTAATTAGCCCAAATTATTTTATGAATGTGGATAAATCATGAAGGTAAAAAAACAGTTATCATGAACACAAATGACAATTAACTGCACTTTTCTTATCTTTGGATCTATGTGTTCGTATGTTCAGTGTGTGGTTACCACTATAATCATAAACATGCAGTAAAAAAAGGAAAAAGTAAACCAATTTCCCTTGGAGTCAGTCAATTTGCTCGAATCTGTTGCTGTTTACTGTCAGGAACCTACGTACACCTGTCAAGAGGCAGAATTTTGCTTCTGTGGAACATGTTGACACAGTTCATTTATTTCAGGCTGCAGCAATTTACGAACATTTGCTGTCATCAGTTAACATCAGTTAGGAATTTTGGTGTGACTTTTTCTGTAGCAAAAGAGACAGGACTTTGTCTGTCAAAAAGGAGATTTATTTACAGACAAGAGCATATGACTTGAGCAAGAAATACAGTATATTATACTCACCATGTTAATCAGTAGTTTCCACAGTCACCTGGTTCATTTGGTTTTGGGTGATATAAAGCCTGAGAGAATTCTTCCATCCTTCAGTTTTAAGTCCAGCAATCTCACCTGTATTATTTCTCTGTTTGTAAGTCCTATTGCAGGAGCTCTGGATGCCTTTTAGTTCTTCTTTTCACAATCTAATTGCTTATCTTGTTTGCTCATTTGGTTAAATACAAGAACATCTCTTCTTGGTGGTGTCAAACAATAGCACAAGAGGCAGTGGGCAGAAACTGATGCATAGAAGTTCCACCTGAACATGAGGAAGAACTTCTTTGCTGTGCAGGTGACTGCACACAGGAACAATTTGCCCAGAGAGTTGTGGAGTGTCCTTCAGTGAATACATGCAAGAGCTGTCTGGACACAATCCTGTGCCCTGTGCTCTGGGATGACCCTGCTTGAGCAGGAAGATTGGACCGGGTGACCCAGTGGGGTCCCTTCCAGCCTTACTCATTCTGTGATTCTGTGAAGGCATAAGCTGTATCAGTGCAAGCAGTAAAACAAAATGACGTAGAAAAAACCCTTGGTATTCCATCCTTCATTTCGCATATTCCCTGAGAAAACCAGCAGCTGCTCCACATCTCCATTTTACTTAGCATTTATCTTGTAGATGTTTTCAGTACTTGATTTTTTATGGCTAAGGAACATTTAGTCTGTGCATGTCAGACTAAATATTGGGAATATAAGTAATTCAGACATCCTGAAAGAAAATACTAATTTTTGATTTCTAAGAATATTTAAAGGTTTCCATTTGAAGTTGTTTTTTTTATCAGTTGATGATTTGATATTACGTGTTAGTGCCATAGAGGAAACAATACAAATCTGACACACAGCAATATCAGTTTGAAACACTTCAATTGAAGCATTCAGTTGAATTCACTAAAACTGAATTTGGTTTTTTTTTCCTGTGCTCTTCATTTTGTTAACATTGAAGGACTTTGTTATAACAGTGATAATATTTTTGTTTCCACTTTTAATTTTTGACAAATTGTATTTCTTGGCAGGATAATTTTCTATTAAATTCTTGTGGTGATTTGTGATGTACCTATAAGTAAATAATGGAATATACATACACATGAATAAAGATGTCTGAACACAACAATAACTGCAGTGAAGAGAATAAGTTTATCCTGTGTTG
Organism: Acanthornis magna; assembly: GCA_036785705.1. NCBI lineage: Eukaryota > Metazoa > Chordata > Aves > Passeriformes > Acanthizidae > Acanthornis > Acanthornis magna. The sequence goes on from JAWUZG010000001.1 coordinate 20,220,912, forward strand.
TACGAAATATCTGCTACCACATGCTGCCAGCAGGAAAAAAATTGTCTTTTGTGAGTGTGCATAGCAAATATTAAATTTGCTATATGTTTCCTGGTTAGCCCAACCAGTTTTCACTGTGTGATTTATTACTTGGATATAAAACCAAATAATAACAAAATGCTTTAAAATACATATATTTTGTTTCTTGCTGTTATAAATTATGCAGCATTTACTTCTACAGAATTGTCATGGAAGTTTCACAAACCTGCTTCTCTATTTAGTTAACATTGCTGCAGAAATTAGCCCTGAAGTGCTACAGATTTCTACAACCCTAATGATAGTCGGAATGCAAATGTAATAGATGCCTTTCTTCTCCCAGCTGTTACCTTTAGCCACCTGACATTCTGTCAGTAATGAGAATCAGATCTGAAATAAAAATTCCATCACTTTCACAGAAGGATAGGAAGAGCATGATGAGAGACTCAAGGCTACGATACCAGAAAATGTTATTTTTTTTTTCTTTTTCTCAGTCAATTATGTTTTTATTTCAAACTTCTCTGTCTAAAGAGAACTGGCAGGATGATTAATACAATTTCTACAGGCAGCCTGGCACTTGCTTTTTCTAACAGAAGAAGTGACAACCTAAAGCAATTCCCCGGTCTGCTAAATCCAGTATCAGACCTCTGGCAGTGGAAAACACTAGCTGCTTCAGAATAAGAAAAAAAGAGTTCACCTGTGAAATGTTTGAGTGATTCTCAGCTGAGGCTGCACTCAATGAGCTAAGTACATTATTTTAAAAACTGCTCCATCATCCCAGTACTTTCTCACATCAAGATGAGGTGAAATAGAAATATTTCCCTGCTTCTATTGAACCTGTGTCCTGTGGAGATCAACAAGAACAAACAGCTGACAAGAATTATGTGGTACATTACATTAAGAAATTGTATATAATTTGGAGATTTGGAGATTTAAAAATCGAGTGTCTGGTTTTCATCTTAAGACTCTATCAGTTCGGGGTTTTTTCTTTTCCTTTTTTAAAATTACTTCATTGTAACCAATGCAGAAGAATCAAAGATGCTTCAGCATGTATGTCCCCATATCTTCTTCTAGTGACAGTGTCTTCACACAGTGAACTACTAAATATTTGAGGTACTCTTTAAACATCGAAGTGACTTACACAAGCACATGGAGCTTTTAGATAGCAACATGTATTCCTTCTAAGCAGCTCTTCTCAGGCACTTGGTAAGAGCTCTGCTTCTGTGACAGCATCTGAGTTGTACCATAACACAGTAACCTCCTACTTCTGGTAGTTCTGTGACGCCTGTAGTACTTCTCTGGGTACTTCTGTTGTGGTGGTAGCATTATTTTCTGGTTTGGGTTATTCTTTTTCTGTTTTTTAGAGGTTGCACGGACCTACATTTAAGACCTGGACTGTTTTGTCTCATGAATGCAGTGTTAAAGCAGAAATGAAACACAGTGTAGATGATAAGTGGGTGAAGGATGGAGTTCTTGAACGTACTGGGAAGGCTTTGAAAAATACTTGAAAGTACTGAAAAGATGCTGGCAGGACTCATGAGATGAGCAGTTCTAAGACTTTGTCAGTGTATGGCATAGTATGGGTGAAAAGGCAGTTCTCTGCAGGTGCACTAAGTTTCTGCAATGAAGTGCTGATGGAACTATACCAACTGCTTTTGCTGTGAAAATATTTTGGAGAAATTTGACAGAACAATGTACACAAAGCCAAAGGATTATTGTAGTGAGTAGATGACATAAAATCACACATGCTCTTTGTCAAGACAATCTGAGACTGCTGTAAAATTACTGCAGAAAACATTGATTATTAATTAACATATAATTATTGACCATAAGCCGCAACATCTATCCAGTAAGATACCTGCCACTGAATATATTGTATTGTTCTTTGACTACCCTAACACTAATGTAAGACAAGAATAGTTCCCAAAATATTTGTGCTCTTGAATTTTGTGTAAGCTTCATAGATTTTTGGGAATACTAAAATCCTTAAAGAGTTGTTCAAAATCACAGGGAATATGTAATAGCCCCCAAACTTTGATCCTTGATACCTTCCTACCTAGGCTAAACCCTATGCTCTCCTTATTTTTAATTTTTTTTTCCCTAGAGATGTTGTTCAGATTTTTCTCTTCTGCTTCATGAATTTTCCTCAGACATTTACTTTTGAAATATCTTCTATGACAAAGCTCTTTGAAGTTAACCAAAACATTTATAATGTTACTGTGGAGTCAGACAGGCAAACCAAGAGGCTGTACACACTCAGATACCCAGGAATACAAATTCAAAGCGTTAATGATTACTACTGAGAATTAGTAGTTATATTCTACACATTAAATTCCAGCACTTGCACGGGCAATTTTATCTTCTCGCTGCATGGAGTTCTGTCTATCACTTTCTGGAGTCATGTTCAGCCATCAGCCTCCCACCGCGGTTTTGGAACATTACTTGCTTGTTGAGCCCTGGGACGGTCCTCTTCCAATAAATACATAATAAACTAAATAAATAAATGCATAAAGAAATCCATTCAATTATTTTTAAAAAATTACTGTTCATGAATATGCTCAGGTTTGCATGCTGTTGTACTTGATCTTGTGGGAGGTCACTGAATTCTGCAGGTTCTGCCATCAAAACTCTTGCCTCTCCTTCCAGTAAGGGGAAGGTTGTCTTTTTGTATGGGACATAGTGAGTCTGTCTTGGTTGGAAGTCTTGCTCCACAGAAATACATAAGCCTGCTTCTCTAGTTTAATCATCTGGATAGTAGAAGGTTATCACTTAAAATTAAGATTTTATAACTACTCAGACAAGATTTCATGGATAAACTTACTTTGAGTTAATGCTGCATGATGGGGCCTGCCAATATAGGTGTTCTTGAAGTAGTTTTCTCATCTTATTTTACCAGAATTTGAGACTGTCATCTTCTGTTTTGTGATATAGACTGCTTTCCTACATAGAAATATCTGAAGTCTTAAGATAGTGTCTCCCTCCTCTTCCATTACATTTTACTAGCATTTATCCAGACAGCCACAGGCATCTATTACTGTTCTGTTAAATTTAGTTCCCCATTTAGATCTTCCTCAAATCTGAACACTTAATTTCCTTTCAATGACCTAGAGGATGGAAAAAAATAACATATTTTTATTCTTATGCTTAGAAATGTATATGGAGTTTGTGTGAACTCTTCCCAGCCATGTATTTATCTTATTCAATGAAATTTGTAAGGCACACAGCTATATTACCTTTTCTATGTCTGAATGTTTCCTGCAATACGATAATTTCAGACATTTTACAATTCTCAAGTTTATCTGCTGTCTCAAGACCTCCACCCTGACATTCTGACTAATTTCTCTTTGGGTTTGTTGTGAAATTCTAAGTAGTGAAGTCTTGAGTAGAACCTACTTTATCTTTTTCTGATCCATTAGGCAGTGTGAATGGGATTTCTCTGTTTTAATGCAGCGCCAGAATTTAGAAGACTTGATTTTAGGTAAGTGTGTAGGCTCCTGTCCCTTGTGGCCAGTGTCTTTTAGTCAACAGTTCAGTCAAATTAATTAATCTCCCCGTGTGTCTAGTTTTCTCCATTGATGACAGTAATTAGCTCAGAGGTGCATGTTTAACTCATACATCTGCAACCAGATCAGATCAATCTCTGCACATACTCTATAGTTACACACGATGGTACTGCTGCCACTGTAAAGATGCTCACACTGGTTTTAACAATGCAGCAATGCAGCTATGACAATTTGCCAAAAATAGTTACTATTTCTGGATTAGGTCAGCTGCCGAACTGTGTATTGTGGCATACTACATGGTTAGAAATACCAATTTTAAATATAGTCCTGTTTAAACTGCAACCATTGCAGAAATTCTTTTAAGATTAGTTTTTTACACTGCTGTAGATTTACAGATCTTCACATAGCTTTTAAATTAATTCCACTAAGTCTGAGTGGAGTACTATAATTTCCATGCTGATAAAAAATATCTCTCATAAGGAGTTCAGGGAACACCTTAGAACAGGGATTCTCTAATTAACCTGGCATCACAGCGGAGGAAGTGATTAAAACTGAGACTCTGTTGTGTTGGTCCTGGATCTTCTTGTAGAGAGTCTAAGGTGGAGATTGCTATAAATCTACAGAGATCTTCCAGTCTGAAATGGGTAGCTACTACTATTGAGTCTCTGAGAAAAATACATCCCATCATTTACTCAGTGCTGGGAATTTTAGAGAGATGTTAGCAAAGGAAACCCTACAGATTTTTCCCGCATATCTTTTCCCAGTTAAAACTCAGTGAAGTACTACAACTTTAATTTACCATGCCATCTCTCCTGCAAGAATAAACTCACACTTTTAGGGCTTAGCTGTTTTTTGGTTGGTTTGGTTTTGGGGTTTTCTTTAGGGTTTTTTTATAGTTACAGAAACCCACTTTCCAGTGAAATGTGGTTCAGGAAAATAATGGCCTTCTATTTCTTTTTATAATAGAATTAAATAATCCTGAAATGCAATTACATGTAATTCAGACACCACTAGTAGAAATATATGCATACACCTACTCTATTCAGTCTTGCCTATACTTTCAGTGTAATAATAATTAATAATAATAATTTTGTACTTACTCCATTGTACTTATCTGGTGACCTCAAGGAGCTTTGAAAAAAGCTTTAAGTAGCACTCCGGAGTTCTCTATATTTCATTATAACATTTAAAAACATAATTATGCTGAAGGAAATATAAGAAATTAATTTTATTTATTAGGAGAGGAAAGGTAGTTTATAATAAAACCAATTAATAGGGGTGAGTTTAGATATGGTAATTGCACCTGGAGGTGAATGAACTATAAACACTGCAATGATTATACAGCTACAACCCTGCTAATAAACCTTGGTTTTCACATGCCAACAAAGAGCTCTGTTGAATCTTCCACAGTAGTTCTTTCCTATCTAAACCAGATTTCAATTGTACCATACAGAGGCCAAGAAAAACAGCATTGGACTAAGCCACTATACCATTTTAGACTAATTTTCCATTCTAATACTATTAAGGGAATTGCATATGTTATTTTAAATACAAAACATGCACATATAGAAAAATATTGCTTCATATTTCAAGTTATTGATTTATCATATTTGATCATATTAATTAAATCTAATATGCTATAAATTTTGAAGGAGCTTAAATAGCCCTGTCTATTCCACAGATTTTACAATTACTGAAACAGTTGCCATTAGCACCAGATGCCATTTAAAATCGTAACAACCTCCTTATAAGCGTTAAAAAACTAAATTCATTTGAAATCCCAGAAAAAAGTTTTGAATCTTTGACATGTCTTCTAGCACAGTAATTATGGTATTTTTTTTGTACACTCTGAACTATGCAATAAACTACACATACTGAAATAAATGTGTAGATATGTAACTTTCCACTCATAATGTGAATATATGTCTGGAAATGGTCAAACCTCATTTGCCACGTCAGACAGAGAGGGGTATTTTGCAGAAACATCTACAGCTAATAAAATTAGCGTGCAAAGGGGAAAAGGAATTCCAATGTATCTTTCTATGCTGAAATATGTAAGAAATGAAAGAACTTTATAAGAAGGCCGAATTTTAGCCAAACTCCGTATCCAGCCTTCCTCTTTCTATTTCAGTAATCCATACTTGCCCAAGGAACAAAGATGGGAGAAAAGGTAACCTGGCATTTTGTAGCACTAAGAGCGAGCAGTTCCCACCTATATTCTGTTAAGTAGGGTTTTGCTGAAAGTGATTGTCCACAAACCCCACTCGGCTCCTGGTCTAGACAAATTATCCGGCGTAGAACTCTTGCAGTTGCCTTCCTTTTCCAGACCAGCTTCCAAGAGTGCAATCCTGAAGACTGCAGAGGGCAATGCAATAAAATCGCCTATAGTGACTTTAAATTTTCTCTGTCTAGGGGAATGGTCAGTCTGACTATTTTGCTGCCATCATAAAAAAGGCACAGTGAGGCTGGAGTGGAATGCCTTGCTCTTTGCATTGCCTTGTTTCCTGCAAATTCTAGCATATCATTTACTGCTTTCATTAACCTTCTCTGAAATTCTAGTATTAAATCTTTTGAAGTAGTCCTATGAATGTGGGACTCAGCGCCTACCCAGCTTGTAATATTGCTTCATATAACAGGATTATGGTATTTATATGCCATTTTTCAATGCCTATAATTCGCCCAAGCAACCTGTTTGCTACAATACACCAAGAACCAGTCTTCATTGAACAATCACTCACATTCTTCTTAAGAGGGGTCAGAGCTCCATGTTAACTTCTTTGCATTACTGATTGAGTAGAAAGAGAATCCTTAACTCCTGACAAGGAAATGAAGGTCTTTATCCTCTCAGGAGCTCTCAAATACTCATTGAACCAGGACCATAGCCCTTTAGAATGCACAAGAAATTCAGATAATTTTTTTGCAAGTATGTATTAGCTAACATTAACCTAAATTGAATTCTGTCTGCCCTTATGCACCACCTACATTAAGCATTTCTAAAAAAAATTAATTTAAAGTCCTTTCTCTTGCATATCCTTTCAGACAGATTAAAAAATGACATGAGAAAATGAATATGATGAGAGAGGTTTAAAATGAAACAAAAGAAAATGTGACCAAGTTTGACAGATGCAGAGGCCCTCATCAGAAAAGGGACTGAGTTTGGCTAACTGCAGCTAACAGGCAGACCCGTGGATTTTGCTCATATAAACATAGGTGTGGCTGCCCTCACTCAGATCAGCCCTGTTTATGGCACTAGCAATACCTGCTATCCTGAACCATGTGCAGAAAACAATCCAGTGATGGAAGATGGCTCATGCCTTAAATCAAAAGGATTTCTATTGCTTCCAAAGTGTTTTCTTCTTTTTTTTTTTTTCTGTTTACTTTTGGTATAGATATTTCAGTTCAATATCTCTCATCTTACCTCAACTAACCAGAAAAAATAAGTCTGTTTTTCAAATCCTCCTGAGGTCATGGCATCTGAATTCACAAAAGTTATAAATTCCTTAAATTAATGATGTCTAATACCTGTTGACATGTTCAAAAGCCACTGTTTGTTGTAGCTCACGGATCCCGCCTCCATGGCTGCTGATGGAGCATTCAAGTTGGGTGCTCATGTTGACCAGCAAACACCTTTAAAGAAGTGGGGATCCCCTGTGCCAGAGCACACCCGGGGTTCTTGTGTATTGCCAGATACAGTGGAATGTCTCACAGGCAGTCTGTATTTTCTGTGGCCCTATAAGGTAGCCTGGAGGCAGATATAAGTAGCATAGCAGACTGTATGCAAAGCTATTTTCCACAGATCATGCTTTGAGAGGATTGTAAACTAAATCAGTGGGGATTTATTACAATATCGCTGAGTTTCTTTCACAAATCCTGTTGGAATCAATGTTGGTGCATTTTTAAGCACCTGACTGCTTTATTAACTGTTGCCCTTACTCTTGCTGATATTGGGGATAATGAGTATTGCTGGATAATTATATGTTGTAGAAAATGTTTTCTAATTTCCCATCATTCAGTTTTACTCAGTATCCTTTTGTGTTTGTGTAATAAGAAGAGGTGAACAGTTCATGAAGTGTCTTTTCTGTTTCTTTAACTGTTTCCTATATTGTCACACACAACTGTTTAAAGGTATTTTTAAATATTTCTATATGTTCAGCTTCATTGCAGTGCCCACCTGGCATTTCACCATCAATTCAAAATGCATTGCCAAGGGCTGTTGAGGTGATGCATAGGTGAGTTTGTCACACATTTCTTGGATTGTCAGGAATCTGTTTCTGTTCCTTTGGTTACCAACAAAATAAAACCTATTAACCTTTTTAAAGAATATTACTCCTAGAGACTCATGTTATTTTGTTTGGCTGTACCTTTTTTTTTTTCTCCCAAAAAACTTCCCTTCATTTAGTTTACCTCTATGTCAGGTTCGTTGTGCAGAGAACTGAACAAAGGAAAAAGGTAGAGAACGCTGATTTTTCAAAAACTTCAGCTAGAGCCATGTTTTACAATGTTCTTATTTAAATTATGAATAAAAATTAATAAATTATGAGAAAAAGTGATATGACATGCAAACCTATGCAGAATAGTGCCCTGAGACTTTCAAACTGCTTTTGAAACCCATCAATTAAAACTATGTAATAGCAAGTAGAAAAAAGCTGGATTTTTGCGATTTCTTAGACCCCCAGAGGCCATGCAGATGATCTCCACCTCCAGAAGTATTCGCTGCTCATGTCTCTACTTATATACTGCTTTCCCTCACCAGTAACCCACATATACAGAGAAGTGGGTATGCCCAGCCTTTGCAACGGGTGAAATGTTCCTGTTCTTCACCAGCCCTGCTGCTGCTTCATAAGTGAAGCACATTAAAACTATCCAGGAACAAACTCATCTTCTGCAGGGTGAGAAATAAACCAGGGTCTATGATATCCATCCTTGCTGCACACAGGCAAGAATAGAATCAGGGCAATAAAATCGCCTACAGCTTTCACTGCTGTAAATTTTCTGCCTCTATTGAAATCAATGGAGTTGGGAAAATTTATATTAGGTCAGGGATTGGTACCAGCAGTTTCTGGGCATGACTCTGCTTGTAACTAGTGTTTCTAGTTAGAGCTGTGCAAAGTAAATGCAAACCCTTCCATTCTGCACTGGTTGTGCTTTATGCCTACTATTTTCAATTACTGCTTATCCTTTCATCCTGCAGCCAGCAGACTGTGAAAAAATTTTAGTTGTGTGTGTATATCATATGGTTGCTAGGCCTTTTAGGGCAGGGTAGTTGCAAGCCTTTAATATTACAGGTCTAAGTGATTGTAAACAACTTTGTGGCTTATATGAACAAACACATCTTCTGAGGATAAATAAGCTATATCCATAGAATTACAGAATCACAGAACGGAAAATGTTGGAAGGGACCACAGTGGATCATTTGGTCAAATATCCTGGCTCAAGCAGTCATCCTGGAGCACATTGCACAGGATTGCATCCATGCAGTCCTTGAATATTTTTGTGTTAGATTCCACATATGAATAGAGTAAACAGATTAGACAAAAATCTAAAATAATACAGGTTGTGTAATAAAATAGATAATAGTTGTTCTGAAGTCCAAATTCTAAATAGTTATATTGGTAAATTAATAGAAATGTGTTTGTTTGGACACTCACATTGGTACACAAAAGTTTCTGATCTGGGATTGAACAATGTTACCAAATGAAAGTGTGATTCAAAGGAAAAACATTTTTGCTTCAGGGGAATATTCTTTCTTCTTAGGACAAGAAAGGACTGATGTAATCTTTTGAACTAAAACTTGAGGCTGTAAAAATCAGAATGAAAATTAGAAAATATAGTAAGTATAGTAAATTGTACTGCAGCGACTTTCATGTAGTAGAAGACAGTAAAGCTACTTCATACTTATTTGCATGTTATCCCCAATCCCAGAACTGAAACATTCTGTAATTGATGAGGTGATATATTCAGTGCAAAATTTGATAATGAATTTTTATATATCCTCACACATGTCAAGGCAGATACTCTTGTTACTTCCCAAAACTGCATTCATTTCTTTTAGCTACAACACTGCTTTCTCCATTGTGTCTGAAAATTTTTTTTCTTTTTATGGATGTGCCTCTGTCTTCCAAAGAGCATTGTTAAATTATTATTTCAGTCGAAAACATACTTTAATAATATATATCATGAATAAACAAGGACAAGCTCAAGAAGTGGGCTGGTGGGAATGTCATGAGTTTTAACAGGACCTAGTGCAAGGTGCTGCAGCTGAGTCAGGGCACCCCCCCCTGTACCAACACAGGCTGGGGATGAACAGATCCAGAGCAGCCCTGCCGAGAAGGACTTGGGGTGCATGAGAGGCTGGACATGAGCAGGCAAAGTGCGCTCAAAGCCCAGAAAGCCAATTGTATCCTGGGCAGCATCAAAAGCAGCGTGGCCAGCCGGGCAAGGGAGGGGATTGCGCCCCACTGCTCCACTCTGGGGAGAGCCCACCTGGAGTGCTGCATTGAGCTCTGGGGCCCCATCACAGAAAGGACCTGTGAAGGTTGAAGGATCAATCATAAACCACAATGGTTAGAGAGTTGGATCACCTCTCCAGTGGGGAAAGGCTGGGAGAATTGGGATTTTTTAGCCTGGAAGAGAGAGTGGCTTTGGAGTGACCTAATTGTGGCCTTTTAGTACCTGAAGGGAGCCTACCAGAAGGATGGAGGCAGACTTTTTACAAGGGCATGTAGTGACAGGACAAGGGAAATGGTTTCAAATGGAAAGAGAGTAGGTTTAAATTAGATATTGTGAAGAAATTCTTTACTGTGTAGACGGTGAGGTGCTGGAACACTTAGGTGTAACAGAAGTTATGGATGCCCTATCCCTGGAAGTCTTCAAGGCCAGGCTGAATGGGGCTCTGAGCAACCTGGTCTTATGAAAAATGTCCCTGTCTGTGGCAGCTGGGTTGGAACCAGATGATCTTTAAAGTGCCTTCCAACGCAAGCCATTTTATGGTTCTGTAATTCTGTGATGAATTTTGCAGTAAACATGACCCATTTAAATATCCTAATATAGTCATCAGGCACCACTGTGTTTCCAAAATGGTTATGTCTGAACTTACACCCATTTTTTTCTTCAGCTGAACCATCTTCAACTTTATTTAATAAACTAGCAGGATTACTTTCTTGTATCCTTGTGTCACTAGATACAGCCACTTTGCAACTGAAACAGCAAAAAATGGCTCTTCATGGAAGCCAAAATTGCTTCTTAAATTGCAAATATAATGAGAAATGAGATGGGCATAGGGATATGCTTTGTATCACACAAGCGTCTTCAAACATTTGAGACTCACATGGTTACATGACGTGAGGACCTGGGCTATATCCTCATGAGTAGAAGTAGCACAGCTCTGCTCCTCTGCATCAATATTCATTTTGAATTGTCTCAAAGAGAAGCATGGCAAAAGGAAGCAAAAAGAAAGTTTAATAATTGTATACAGATGGATACAACAACCATTTCCTAAATATCTCCACCTCAAAGATTAAATTGTTTTTCTAACAATGGTAGCTTAAGCCACCTCTTCTGGTCATCCCACCAAGGCACACAGGTTGTACAAGTCTGTATCTTTCCAAAACTGTGACATACACGTGAATGTAAATAGTCCTGGCCTATTACAACTTTAATGTCAAAATACCAAGTACAGCCTCATGAAAAACCCAAAGGGTTTCAGTAGAAATTAAATTCAAGTGAATTTCAAAAAAACCAAACACACTCTTTAGTGCATAGCAAAATGTATCTGTATTATAAAAAGAATTTGAGGACTGGGGTTTTTTGTTGGATTTTATGTTTGGTTTTATTGTTATTCTCCTTTGAATTTTTTTCCTTGCTAATTCAAATGAAAGATCATATATAGTTAACACTGTGGAGAAATGAGAACTATAAGATTAACCCCAGGCTTATACAAAAGAAAGTACTATTAATCTTTGCTTATTTTTAAACTGCATAATACAGATAAAGGGAATTTTATTAAAGTTCTCAGTAAAAATCAGGAACTGTATCCTGATATTAGTTATTCTGTTGTTTTTTTTCCAACTAATATGATTGCCAGTAGGACAAAGAGGTTAAAGGGAATATAAAGACCAATAACATTTAAACAGATGTCAAGAAATGTTTTTTTCATAAGGAGAATCATTAAAGTGCAGAGCAAGCCTCCCAGGCAAGATTGTTGAGGGAAAAACTCTATGATAATTAAGGAAACAATTATATACCATCGTGGAAATGGTATACCAAAGAATCATATTATCATAGCAACATTAATGTTGGAAAAAGATCTCCAGGATAATTGAGTCCAACCTTTGACTCATCAGCCCCATGTCAACTAAACCATAGCACTAAGTGCCATGTGCAGTCATTTTATGAACACTTCCAGGGATGGTGACTCCACCATCTCCTTGGGCAGCCTGTCCTGATGCTTGACCACCTTTTCAGTGAAGAAATTCTTCCTGATGTCCAACCTGAACCTCCCTGGTTCAAGCTTCCTCTTGTCCTGTCACTGGTTGCCTGAGAGAAGACAGTGACCTCCACCTGGCTACAACCTCCTTTCAGGCAGTTGCAGAGGGAGATAAGGTGTCCCCTGAGCCCCCATTTCTCCAGGATAAACAAACCTAGGTTCCTCAGCTGCTCCTCATATGACTCACTCTCTAGGTGCTTCCCCAGCTCCGTTGCCCTTCTCTGGACTCACTCCAGCCCCTCAATGTCTTTCTTGTAGTGAGGGGCCCAAAACTGGACGCAGGATTCGAGGTGTGGCCTCACCAGTGCTAGTACAGAGGGACAATCAGCTCTCTAGATCATGACCACCAACTCAAAAGAAGAGAAAGACTGAGCGTGCCAACTAACTAGCATTAGAAGCCAGGGAATCATTTAACCAATAGAATAAGAGAATTGTGTAGCAAATGAGCATTAATTCCTTTGTTTGTTACAATGCGACATTGAGATCCCCCACCCTGAGAAGCCCAGGGTGAAGAAGGACCAACAGGACACCACAGGATCCACAGAATGGTAACTTCTGTTTATTCTGTCTCTTTCTCTCTCCTTTCACTTTTCTATTTCTTTCTACCTCTCTACCTAACATTTACAGTTTAATAACATCTGTACTATTGACATCGGTATATGGTCTCATTTGCACCTTAATTTGGGCAAAAGCATCTCTCAATAATTGTATCATAACAATGAGTCAATCAGCATCACTAATTTTCTTGAGAATTTTTTTCTCTTTAAATCATATTTTTAGGCTTGAGGGTATGTGGGATTTTAAAACTGTGATTATGTGAGACATAAAATGTAGGGTATATATGATAAAAAAAAGTTATTAATAGATGAACCTCTCTTTAAGGTACCAGAGGTCACACTTTATGTACGCAGTGTTGAAATACCAGCTGATGTTTTTTCCAGAGTTATGATAACATTGTGTAAACTTTTAACCTCATCATCTCAGTTAAACTGTCAATATTAGCATAATCAGCTGTCACCCTGTTTTCTCTTTGTTTATTTCTTTCTCCCTTTCTCCAGACTAAGACTCTCCTGCCACGTGTTTAATAACCACTTCAGAAAAATGGCTGATTCTCTCAACTTATCAGACCAGTACAGAGCTCCAATCTCTGCAGTAGAGATCGTAAGGGCCATGGCTGTATCTGCTATATAAATAAAGCATGCAAGTACTAGCACTGAAGGGTAGAAATAGCTTCCAACTACTTTTCCTCCTGTGGATGCACTCACCTAATAACAGGTCAAAGATTAAGACTAAGTGTTTAGTTCATGGGTGTTGCAAGTACAGGAACACATCTGATGAAACCATTACTTTAATCAATCTGGTACATGTTGGATCAAGAAATATTTTCAATCAATCTTTGCAAATATTTGGGTAAGTAATGCAGCTAAGGAAAGCACATTTTATTCAGGGCTTCCAGATATCCAGGAGAAAAAAAAAAAAAAAAGGAAACTATGCAGGATTTGACTGGTTTTGACGCATTAAAAAAAGGGTCTTTCGATTAATATTTGTACTGTATAAAAGCACAGTAAGCAATGTTATCCACTCTGTAACACTAATCATTCACTCTGTGACATAAAATTATATAAATACACTGGAAACACTGAAATTAATTTAAAACTTGGAAATAAATACACCAACTAATACTATCAAGAGAATCTAGTCCATAAAGCAGGTATTTCCAAGTGAATCACTCCCTTCACTGGAACTTTGTTGTTGCTATTGATGTTCTGAAGTGATGGCCTAAATGCCCAGCATGACAAACTGTTCGAAAATATTAAGGGAAGAGGTAGCAAGAGGGAAACATAAAACCATCAGAGAAAAGAGCAATGAAAACTCTTTTTCAATATTTTTTGTACTGTTAAATACATTTTGAAAGCTTGTGTTGTTCTATGAAAGACAGAAGATACCACACAGCAGAAAGCTATGCCTGGCTATCAACTGAAGGCACAATTTTTCTGGCTAGGGAGTTCTCAGTGCAGTGCAAAGTCCTTGATCAAAGGATGATACCCCTGTTGGGAGAAAAACAGCAGAAGTGCTTTTCTATTTCCCTGTGAGTATGGACCATCCTCTAGGTTACAATGACAAGTTGACAAGCACATCAACTTATTTGAAGCTACCACTCATCTTTTTGTGCAGCTGAATTTAAATTATAGATAATTAATTGCTGTTTGACTGGACCCCTCAGTTCATTAACCAGAATAAGAAAAGATCTGTTGCTCTTTTAACTAGATGGATTCCTTCCACTGGGAATATGAATGGACTCATTAGACAAGGCTTCCTAATGATTCTGCTCTTAGAGTAGTGCTATTAAACAGAAGCTAAAGCTTCAGAAGAAGATAAAGCTTTTATTTCAGAGAAATATACTGCTGATTCAGAAAGGCTGACCTGATGATCCAATAGATCTTTGTCAACTTTAATGAAATGCTGTACCAGTTCAGGAACATCACCAACACCTGCATTTCAAAGGCAGGCTATTTGTTCTCTGCTAAGCTTCCTGTGCAATGCTTCAGAATAACAGAGAAAACAGCAAAAGATCCATGGCTTGAGAACAGTGTGCTTTAATCAAGGTTGAATTCAGACCTGACCAGAATAGTGATAGTATTGAGCAACAGCTCAGGATTTTTCTTTAACCTTGCAAAGACAGATGGAGATGGGGAGATGTGCTATACTCAATAGTAAAACTTTTCCTTCATTCACATAACAGCTATTTTGTGGACACAGAGTTCACTTCTATTTGTACAATAATAAGGGCAGTATGCCAGGGTAAGCCTTTAAGTCATTGTGGCAGAACTCAGTCACACATCATCAGCTGTGCTGCAGATAGAGCTGGATGGTCTGGAACAAAACAGGAGTGCTGCAATAGAACATCCTTTGCTATTGAATCAGCTGTGCAAAGATGAGAAATAGGTGCTCCCTGAGAAATAGCTAGCAGTCTCTTTTTCCTGCTGGCAATTTATCTGAAATGGAGATTTTCAGTCATCCTCACTTCATGGGTTTTCATGTACATTTTTTCAAAACTGTTCAGAATTCAAAAGCAGTGCCACATCAGGGGCAATTAGCTTGATTTCCTGTGTGGGCCCATCTGTGTTCACCCATGTGCTCTTTCTGAATAATTTTGAAAGATTGTTTTCTTAAAGCAAATCTGGCAGAAAAGCAGAGGCTTCAAGGATATCAACTATCTACACATTTTGTAAAAAACAGACAACTGGCTAAATCACTGTTTTACTCAGATTTTTCTAGTTAATATCATTGGTACAAAAAAGAGATTATTGCTGTATTTCCCTGAAATTTGCACCAAATGGTACAAGTGAATACCCCAATACTGTGAAAAGATACTGAACAAATTTTCAGCACCTTGTAGCCTGGAAAATCCAATGATCACAGAGATTCAACCTTCATTAATTTTGATAAGAAGCGTTAGCTTCTGGAGTCATACTACCTGAAAGAATAGTCTGACCTACTTGAAAATTCTACTTCTCAAGACACTAAAAAAAGGTTTGAAAACTGCCTCAAGTGTGTTATATGAACTGAAAAACACAACAAGATGTAATCTTCCCTCATATTTTCGTACAGGAATTTTAAAATAAACAAAACAAGAACCACAAATATTGTGGTTTAGGACGAGCATTTCCCAATTTTTTCTTCCTGCTGAAAACACCTAGACCAGGAGCCGCTTGCTCACTTCCCTTCTCCTGCTTCTGTGGCAGGATGAGGAGGAGATCATGGGTTGAGATGAGAGGTAAAGATCAAAAGGTAAAGATCATGGGTTGAGATAAGACCAACTTACTGGAAGCAGCAACTAAAGAACTAAAATGAAGAGTAACAATACTAACAGTAGAGTGTACAAGAGGAGCGAATGATTCATACGTGATTGTTCTCCATGTGGAACCCAGTGCTACATGACCTCACACTCTGGCAAAACACAAAAAGAAGTGACCCTACTGCGTATGGCATGGGGTGGTACCGAATAACCTCTGGGTCCTTGCCATGCTCCTCCTGGCTGCTGCAAAAAATGAACCCTGTCCTGGATAGAACCAGGACACCAAAACAAC
Organism: Acanthornis magna; assembly: GCA_036785705.1. Taxonomy (NCBI): domain Eukaryota; kingdom Metazoa; phylum Chordata; class Aves; order Passeriformes; family Acanthizidae; genus Acanthornis; species Acanthornis magna. The sequence continues at coordinate 20,237,006 of JAWUZG010000001.1, forward strand.
AGAAAACCCACACAAAGCAAAAACCCCAAAGTAAAACCAACATACATACACACACACACACACACACACACACAGACAAACCCCCAAATTTAAAGATTTGTGGGGTTTATATTATTTTGAAATAATTGGGGCTGGCAGTAACATGCTGGATTCTTTCAGCCTGTGAAGTATAACATCACCTAGCTTATTTGTGCAGGACTGTATCAGAGGAGCACACCTGCATTCTTCAGCTTGTAAATTACCTCTTTACTATTATTTAATGCTAAAAAATCAATAACTGAGCTTTTCAATAAAACATACAGCATAACACTGAGTGTAGTGGTTAGATACTTACTCATTGTAAAATCTTAACATTCTTGAACTACTTATTTAGACATAGCATGAAAATGAGTTGTACTGACCAAACAGATTTTAACTCTTTGTTGAATGTAAGTATTTTTTATGTGTTTAATAAAAATTTCTTTGGGAAAACAGCCAGAAGAACACAAGATGGTAGATTTCCTTTTTCAGTAGTCTAATAAAGTCCAAGACAAAGTTCTAAACTTATGCTAACAAGAACATTAAATTTTCCAGTAGACGTTTTAAATTAATCTCTTTAGACATATGACTTCAGTGACTATTGTAAACCTTTTTCTTTCTGAAAAACCTGCTTATTCAATGACTAGCTCTAGCAGAGTCTCTCTCAATGAATTTGTCAAGAGGTTTGCTCTGAGCATAAATTCATCTTTCTGTGAAGACTGTCCCATTGTAGCTCATTAGGCAAAGCAAATATAAGTAAGCTGTGATCAGCCTTTAAAGTATGGGCAACATTTATTTGCACCCAAAAACCCCAACATAAAATAGAATTTCACAGCATTTTACACTTCTAGAATTTTTAGGCAGCTTATCTTTTTTCTCTATTGATAAATAGATACAATCAGAAATGCTCAAGCTGTTAACAATTTTTGTAGGGTGGACTTTCCTCTTTATCTTCTTAAATATTAATGTTAGAATGTGATTGACCTTCCGTGCTAAGCACAATTGTCCTCGTGCTATTTATTCAACTCTAATGGAAACTTCCCTGTCTGACCATTCAGGAGCTGCTCTGGCAGTCACACTTGCACCACCAGAGACTTTCAGTGCTGGGAGTGAAGTCCCTTCATGCTGTGCAGCTCCAGTGAGCTCCAGTGAATGCCCCCCTTGACTCCCCACATGCATTACACCTATACAGTGGGACAAGCTTTCCTTAATGGCTTGACTCTCAGTTTCTCATAATGGCACCTCGCACCTCTGGATTCTTAAAATAATTTAATCGTGGCGCAGCAAATGCTTGAGCTGTTGCCTCCAAGGAGGGACCCTGAACAAAAGACTCCCTCAGCTTTTATACCATTACAGGCTATACACAAGACAGCCTGGGGTCTTCCTGCTGAGTCCTTGTCTCCCACACCCTTCTCTTTTTCCTATTTCTTTCTATCTCTCTCTCTCCCCCTCTCATTTACTGTTCAATAACATCCGTATTATTTGACTTTGGCATATAATTTTGTTTACATCTTAATTTGGGCAGAGGCATCTCTCTAATAATTGGATTGTAACTGTCCATGCTGAGCTGGCTCATGGCAAAACATGGAGACAGAGAAGTTCATGCAGGAGTTATAGGAGAGACCCTTTCCGAGAGAGAAGCTTTCACTTTTTCTTTCTCATAATGACTTAATTTGGAATTCAAATTGCACCAGTTATCTTTTTAATTGTTAAATAAAATTGTTTCATTCAAGGCCAAAAATAAAGTTGCATGCTTCCTCTAGTTGTAGTTGTTAGCATGATTAAAAATAGGAAATATTCTAGAGTGTTCTTTTTTAAAAAAATTCTGAGCATACTGTATTTGATGCCATTATTAAGACAGTGCTCTGAAGATCTGTTCTCACACTGTTGTGCTCTTACGCTTGTTGTTTCCCCTAGGAGGATTTGAGTTATTGTCATCTGAGATAAAGGCCACACTTGTAAAACAGAAAAATAAACATTTTTTACAGTCTTGTTTATATTTATATGCAAGGTGAAACATTTAATGTGAAACCCAGTAGATCTCAAAGAGGGCATCTTTATTGCAATGATATTTACAATTTTATCTTGTCCTGGAGTTTAGGTTTCGTCTCTTTTGAGATGCAGTCCTTGTTGTGCTTTATTTATTATTCATATGTTATATCAGTTTCTGGCTCAATTTATCATTCCAGTTTAGGTGGCAAGAAAAATATTCTTCTCCATACTAAGGACTAGTAAGCCCTCCACTTAAATCCTATTCAGAATTTTGAAAGGTGTATCAAGGTAAGAAGAATAAGAGTATAAACAGGAAAAACCTACAAATGATCATACATTCAGGGTAATTTTCAAGGTCACAAATGATGTAAAATATTCTTCTTTTATCTTGTGTTCCTGTTATTTTGGCATATTCTTGAGTATAAATATTTCACAGTATTAGAAAAACATACAAACACCATGTTTGTGTATTTATTGTTATAAGAACACAGAGGTAGTCATGCATTTGATAAGGTATGTCATCCTGAATAGCAAAAGCCTAAAAAACAAAAAGATAAATTTAACAAATCGGTAATTTGTGCGTTTCACATGTTTTTTCACAATTGCTACAACAGAAACTGTTGTAGAGTGATTATTACCTAGGTCTAACAACACTCATATGCAGCTATCAAACGAAGATTTTTTTTAACAGAGTTGTAGACGCTGCAGTGCTTTGTTAATGCCTGAAAAAAGAGATTAGCAAAGTCAGGAGTTGCTGCTCTTGATATTCCACACTAAATTAATGATAGTGGGGGCCTTAAAAAGCTATTCTACTTATACATGAGAAAAGAATGACTATTCTAAGTAAAAGACTTTGCTCTTTTATAAATAAACTCACGCAGATACAGAGCTGTGATTTCTGAATGGGAAAAACTTCCACCCTGCACACTCCAACAGGTAATGCATTCTTCGTGGATCTCCCATCTTCATGAACAATGATCACAATTTGAAACAACTCTGAGAAAAATAAATAAATAAAAAAATAAATAAGTTATATCACCTTATGCACAAGACCTGTGTGACCACATGTTCACATGTAATGATGAAACATTTCACTTAAGAAAAAAAAAGAGAAAACAAACTGTAGGCAATAATGTAATAGTATGTTTGCTAAAACAAATGATTAAATTTTTTCAAACATGCTACTTATTGCTGTATAACTTTGATCTCCAAAGCATTTTTACTTATTGAGCAGGAACACAACATTTTCCTCTAGCTTATGAGGAAACTGTTTACTATTGTCTTTCCAGGGATTGTGGTGTTGTTTTGTTTTCTTTTGTTTCCATAGGATAGACAGGAATTTAACTATTTTAGTGCAGGTTTATAACTGTAATGTTTAAGTTCAACAAATACTGATTTTCAAGGGTGTGCTGGTTTCACCTGGGATAGAGTTAATTTTCTTCACAGTGGCTGGTACGAGGCTATGTTTTGGATTTGTGCTGTATAATCAGAGTTGATTATACAGACATGCTTTTGTTATCACTGAGCAGAGCTTACACAGAGCCAAGGCCTTTTCAGCTTCACACACCACCCCACCTGTGAGGAACTGGGGTGCACCAGGAGTTGGGAAGGGACCCAGCCAGGACAGCTGACCACAACTGACCCCAGAGATATTGCATGCTATATGTCATCATGCTCAGCATTGGCAGCTACAGGTGGAAGAAGGAAGGAGGGGACAATTGGAGTGATGGTGTTTCTCTTCCCAGGTCACCATTAGGATGGAGCCCTGCTTTCCTAGGGATGGATGAGCACCTGCTCACTCACGGGAAGTGGTGAAAGACTTACTTGTTTTGTTTTGCTTATATTCTTTGGTCTTGCCTTATCTATTAAACAGTCTTTATCTCAACCCATGAATTTTCTCACTTTTACCCTTGCAATTTTCTCCCAAATCCCACCAGAAAGAGTGAGCAGCTGAGTGGTGTTTAGTTTCTGTCTGGGGTGGAACTATGAGACACTGTTTATAGGTTCCTTGTGATTGAAAGGTACTCTTGTCAAATATGTTTATTTTTAATCCCAGTTGAACAGAATTTATTGAAAGACTCTGTTATTTGTGCAAGTGCATGTTAATGGACTGAAGTTATTTTCTGTTTAACCTTTGGTCTCTGAAACTCATCTGATGCAATGAAGTGAGATTTGATATCTGGCTGACCCTTTTGTATCTATTTTATGACAGTGATATAAACTGGCTGTCTAAGAGTCAGTGTTTTTTACTTGTTTTGAGACTGTTTTCTTCATCACCACAGGAGACTGGAATATGAAGGTCCTCATGCTATGCAGCTCTTTGAGAAAACAGGGAGGGCATTATGGCTTGTGCTTCAGTGGATTGTTCTAATTACTTTCTACCAAAATACTTATAATGTCCTTGGTGATATCTTACAATATCTCTTACTCACTTTTTTATTCTTCTCATGCTTTTTATTTCTATTTCATAATTTTAAGACCTGCAAAAAGAACACCATTTGAATTTCTTCATGCATACTATACCTTTCAGAGTGGAGTTTGTACCAGTTGTCCCAAAAGAATGACAGAAAAACTAACAGTAAATCATAGAAAAAACATATCTAGAAAATTCTATACATAAAGAACCCAGTTCCTAGTAGTAAGATTATTTATGTCTGTGAAAAAAAAATAAAATTTTCTTTTGGAATAATATATACCTGTATTTTTCAACAAGAAGACAATTTATGTGCTGTCTCAAATATGCTAGTGTAAAAGTATATGGCCAGCTTCTGTCTCATCTTTTGCTCCCTTTCTGTGCACCGTGTAAAACAAGACGGGATTGGTAAAGTCTCTGTACATTAACAGTATGTAAGTGATGCGCTTCATTTTCACTGATTTCTTTGAAATTATATTGTGCAACTGAACCCTAAGTTAATAAAGGTTTTAAAATGAGAATCACAAGGTGTGACACTTTTATTACCAACATTCTAAAGGAAACTTAAAACACAATTGATAATCTAACAACTGTGTTACTCATACTATTTTTACGCTTGTATTTTGAATATATTGACTAATATTAGCTGCTTCCCAGAAAAAAGAAATTAAAAAAAAGTTTGATCTGTAAATATTCAGTGATTTATTTGAATATATTTTACTTTAAAGGTATTTTTTTTTCCATAAATAGAAATTGCGTAACACAAAAGTCTTGGATGTAGCTGTCTAAAATACTGCATAGTATTAATTGCATGAATATGCATGTGAATATTTTTTAAAAGTAAATAAAAATAAATAGATTTATTCTTGAATTTAAAAAACCCAAATTATTTCTTTTGTTATATTCCCATTCAATTTCTTTTTTGAAATTAACTCTTCCCAATGAATTCATTTTGTCTTAGCTTGTATTTTGTTTCATAGGCATCATTCCACCAAAAATAATCCAAATGAAACAAAATCATGGCTATGATTTTGAAATATGTTTCTGCAATATAATAGTTCAAAATTGTTTCATAGTCAGGCATTTTTGCCAGTGATAATGAAATTGAAAATTTTGAAAAGTTTTGGTTGCATATTCCATCAACAGCTGTAGGTAAAAATTTCATTTGTTAATTTATCAGAGAATCTTCAGCAACTGTTAGGCACATTGCAAAGACTTAATAATGACCCTTAAACTAGTTTCACAGTTCTATGGTTCTAAATTTTTATGTGTTGTGACATACAGATAATGATGCCCCACAGCAGTTTTAAAAATATGTGGTTTTGTTGTTAGGGTTTTTTTTCTTCTACTCATCATTTTTAAATGCTAGAGAGATGGCTATTATATTGATTTGTATTTCAGCATCATGGAAAAGGTCTATTTAGAAAGGATTCAGCAACCATGTTTCAGAGATTAATTTGCAAAGATACACATTACTTGAATATCTAAAAATAGTGTTGCCAAGCAACGAGCTAAAATACAAGAATGTTCCTAGAAGACACTAAAATATTTATTAAATTTAACAATATATGCAGATTAATTCTATCCCATAAACCTGGTATACTTTTCTGATGTGGTGTTTTTAGTATGTAATTTTCAACTAACATTCATCCTGAAACAGGTCCTTCAAAGAGCCATGCTTCTGAAATACTTGCTTTTCTGCCGTGATTTGAAGACATTGGATGAATGTTTAAAACAATGCCAGTTGTGTTTAATTATTCATTATGCTACTGAACCATTATTAGTATTCTCTGTGACTCTGGAGTAATATTGAGCAGTGATTGTGGTGATGTTTCCAGATCTAGTTTGTTCTTTGAAGCTTATGCCTTTCTACACAGACCATTTCCTGAGGGACAGGGTGATATTGGCAGGCCAGCAGAAATGGTAATTGTGTCAAAACTGTACAGTGAATGACAAGGAGCTCTAGTGGGAGACTGAAAGAAAGTGCAGGGTTTAATTACAGCCTGCAAATCTTCACAAACTCTGAAGACGGAGAAGTCTAGACTGTGCATTTGGCATTGATTTGTGAGCCATTATTAACTTTCCAGAAACACTTCAACGTTATAAAAGATAAAGCTCCACATAACAAGAGCTACACCTTTCAGTTTTGCAATCCTAGATAGTCTAACTGCTAGGAACAAGTGTCATCTAGAAAGCCAGGGGCTATTATGCAAAGGAGAATAACTATTTTCATGCCTGTATAGATTTACGGTAAAGCTGAAAACAGATTTCCACTTCCCGTTATAAAAATGCATACTCGAAGGATTCCAAACCTTTTCTATTTCCCTTCCTCCACAGAGCCTTTCAGTGGTGAAAGTTTAACCCTTCTGCAGCAAATTTTCAACAGAAAATATCTAACAGAAAAGATAAAGTTGAATGGTAGCAGTGGTCAAGCCATACACAATGGATTACCAACAACTTTTATATCACCTTCCTGAAAGTTGAAAAAACAAGAACATATAACTGTCAATGACATAGGAATACAAATAACCTTAATGAAATTTAATACTCTTTTTACATTCTCTGAGAGCAAAAGTAACTAATGCATTACTGGTCTCTTGCAATTACCATGTGAGGAAATAAGGAAGGAAATTGAAGGACCAAAGAAAGTAGGACACATAATGTCACATCTCAGGTGACATCGAGGGGTAGGACTAGTGCAGACACACCAGACAGAGCCATCTGGCTTTGCCACAGAAAAGCCCTGGAGGAGGAGTGGTATTGTTCAGGCATGGGTGAAGCAGCCTGGGGGCAACCAGTAGGCATGAGGTGTGCATGGGGAAAAGATTTTTGACTGTGAATCTCCTTTAGAGGAGGAACCCTACACATCAGCTTAGCAGTGTCCTGTGGTCATGACTAGAGTGATCTTCTAAACATCATGGTTTTTTTCTTTCTTTCATACACATTTTATGTCCATTGCTTGGAAACTAAGTTTCAGCTTATATAGATTTAGCCTGGCAGCTGTGTTTATCTCCAATGTTTGTTAGGTGCTGTACTAGTGTCCTTCTATCCTTTTCCTGCACATTGAAAAAGTAAGTAGGTACACCTTAATGCCTTGTATCCTATCAGAAATCTATGTTTTTCAGCATAACACCTTGTCTCTTGGCTCTATCTCAGCTGACAGTTTGCACAAACAGTGATTCCCTACAGGGATGTTGAATTTTGTATTCTCTTCGTCTAAGGTCATCTGCCACACCACTCTGCTAGCACATCCAGCATAGAAATATATTTGTCATAAGACATCTCTTATAGAATTTTTCTCTTGTAAAAAAGAAAAATTGTATTTTATATCTGTCTTTAGGAGTTTGGTTGGGAGTGTATCAACATCTGTACATAAATTACTGTCTCCGGTTTACTTCCTTCAGTAACAACCCATTTGGGATTATTATTCTCTTTATGTTCTGGCAGTGCCTGTATGAGTAAAATAGCCACTGCCTGAGAACACTCAGAAGCTGAGACACACTCATCTGTACTGTTAAACTAACAGTCCCTTGTAAGGTTAACACCTGTACCAATTTGTACTTTAACAAGCACCCACCAGACATGGTTTGGGAGCTAACACATGCCAAAGATCTTTCCCAGTAGCAGAGTAAATGAGCTTAATAGTACAGAAGAAATATTGTCCCATGTCTACTGGCCTTGTCTCATTCCCTGCTACAGATATAGTACGATTCCCATAAAGTTAGTTTAATCTCTTTTTTAAAAGAAGGTGAATATAGTCCTGCTTACAGTCAAGGGAGTGGCTTACCCAGAGTATTCATTTCTTGAATTTTAACAAGGGTGAGTTTGACCAGCAGGACTGTGAACAAAGACTGACATGCAGTGGGACCTCCTAAATGTAGTGCTTACAGTGTCATGCTACAAACACACTATTTCCCAGATTTCCAAACAGCAAATGATATTTTCCCCATCAGTATTTTCTGATAGTTGAAGTAAATATAACCATATTTTTGCAGACAGAAGAAATTAATATGACATGAACAAGATAATAAAATATTCATAGGTAATTTCCTACTTAAGCTACTTCCTTATTCAGAAAGCTTCTCTGTATTACCATATGAGATACTTCAATTTCTCAATCCTGTTTTTAACAATGAAACCAGTAGCTCAATTTATTTTCTTTCTGGGTCTTTTTACATTCCTTCTTCAGAGAACAAGTGAGGCTCCTTAGGCCTGAACCATCACACCAACAGGCTCAGTGTGATCATTTATTGTCAGTCTTTTAGCATCTATCTCATCAAATATTGTCTTCAGACACCTATTTGTCTCATCTTATAGACATATCTTAATGAACACATGGAAATATGTAATTATTAACTTGATGAAGCTGATAATACAACCAAAAATGCCTAAACTGCATGTTGACTCATTTTCAAAAATATCAGGCTCCAGTAAGTGGTAAAAATTCAATGATAAGTTAATGGCATCAGTGCACATTTCTACCCATATATTGCTCTTTTAAGACATTCTAAGGTCAAGGTTTTGGCTCTATTCACTGAAAAAGCTCTTAGATTTATAGCTCAAAACTATATCTGTTCCATTATTCTGGTCAAATTTTAAAAGTCTATACATGTTCACAAATCTGTTCTAGTGACATTCAAGGTAATGGGAATTCTCTAATAATTTGTGGTGTGTTTAAATAAAAAACGCATTCTCCTAAATTCTGTCATAAACAATTGGTTTTGAAAACTGCAGAAACTAAAGGGCAGGAGTTGGTCTAGTGGGATATGTCTCCAATTTCCATGTAATCTATGGAGCTGTAGATCATTTGATGATTGGTTTGCTGGTTTTAGCTTTGGAATTGCTGGGTTCTTTCACTCTTCTGTATTGCTTTGTGTTCCTAGACTCTAAGATCCTGATATGTAATAAATGCTGGATGTGTTCAACTGCCTCAACTATCAACTGTAGCTAAAACTATGAACTGTAGATAGAACATTTTTAACAAACCCAAGGAGCACATACTTCAGTGGCTAGCTTTGGATGGTGAACTCACAGAGCTGGTTGGTATGTATCTGATGTGCTTCCATGGACATGAAAACAATTTTCACTTTTATTTTTTCTGCTGACCAGCAACAATTCTTTTTCACATCTTTATTTGCCAGGGTATTTTTTTCTATTTAAATAAAATGTATCATGAAAAAAAGAGGAAAAACACTTTGAAATTAGCCAGTTTGAATCTCCTATGGAAAAATGTCAAAGGGAAAATTATGGCTCCATGGAAATGAAGATTTTCTCTTTTTGTTGGGATGAGATTGAGAATGCTTGTGCAGTTTTCTCCAACATTTCCCATCAGCTATCTGGATCTAGAGCTAGAAATTGTCTTAAGTTTTTTACTTTGGCAATAAAACAGAATAAATAAGACTGTTCTTTTTATTTGAATTTTTTTTTTCCCAAGGTCCTATTTTAGAAATGAGATTTCTGTTTCCATTTACTTACTTTCCTAGTCTGTTCAATCTGATTTTTAACCTGCTTGGAGCAGATGTGTGCCTAGCACATCAATACTTTCCCAGATTGGGGCCAGTCATTATGGTGCTGCTCAGTGCATTCTACTTCCATTTATTAATAGACCTGTTGCAAATGCTGATATAAAGCCACAGGAAAAAGGGACAATGGCAGCCTGGTAACCCAATTTATGATTGAAGAGCTGATTGCTGTTGCCACTGAAGGCACCAGCTCAAGTATCTTCAGCAAGTCTTTAAAGGAATAATTCACAGAGCAAAACTTGCTAAAGTCTGAATCTTGAAAATTCTGGAATTCCATTGTAAAATTTACATCCTTCTCAGATAATTCCTTAAATATCCAGACACGGTCTTTTCCAAAGGTAAGGAATTTTAGTCAAACCAATGTATGATAAGGTAATTGAATTTACTTTCTTATTCATAACATTGTTCTCTCCAATTCAATGGAAGTAGTTCTGTTCAAAAGAGACAGACACTTTGGAAATTCTAGCATTCTACTTCTGTTTTCTGTGGGATTATTTCTGGATAAAATCACACATTCAGGTTATAGAATCAGCCAAAATAATTCTACAAGTTGGCACTGATTAATCAGTGTAAATGTCTGCCCCATTTGTTAAATATAACAAAAAGACATGAAAAATAAAATTATCAGCACCATATTTCTCATTAAATGCAGTGCAAAGTACACAAATTAATTAGGGAATATCGAAAGTGTAAAAATCATCAAAAGAGCACTATATCAATAATTGAAAGCTAAAAAATGTAGCCATTTTTTCATTAAAATATTTTCATTAGAAAATAAATCCCTACTATTTCAACACTCATTTTTGAACTAAATAATAAGTTTCTTTCATGGCAATTAGAAGTCAGCTGAGTCACATCCTCCAGTTAAAAATCTGGCTTTATTGACGCCTAATCTACAGTTCTGTCAGCAATGCACTTTATTCATGAGATACATCTTACTCACCCTGGCGAAACTTTTGCTTTTGCGAAATGTGGTTGCATGTCTGTGTGTGGGGCCAAAATGTCAAACCTCAACATCTTTGTGTTTCCCCAGGGAACTGTGTGATCTAATTAGAAGCAGTTCTATAATTACTTTTTCAATAACTCAGACCTTTCTTAACTCCTTTCCACAAAAGCTTTCAAAACGACCTCACTTTTGGCAGATTCTTCACTGTTAACAGTTTACCAGAAGATGTATGTTTGTTGTCAGGCATGAGGATAAATGCAAGAGAAGAGCTGCTAGCCTAGAGAAGAAAATCACATTTATTCCAGCCCCACAGGGCTGATATTGGTGGATGAATGTAGGTTCCCCATATCCCTTGCACAGTGCTAAAACTGAAAAAGAGTCACTCCCACAACATGGATTTTACAGCCTTATCAGTGGATGTATGGCTGAAATGTAAATTTATTCCCTGACCTCCTTACACTGTTGTTCCCCCAATTAGTCTTGCACTTTCTTCCTCCCCTGATAAAGATTCACAGTTTACAAACATTTCTGACCAATAGCCTATGGTTTCCCAATCTCTTCACAGAAATATCAGGATGGGCTGAGCTGGCCCAGCCCTCTACTACTACTCAGATCTACATTTAAAAGGACTAAGTTTCATTTTGAGTTCATTCAAGTGCAAATTCTCAGAACTGGTCGAGAATTTCCACAAAAGTTACGAGAAATTCCCTGAACCAAGCAAACCATTCTCTTGATACAAGTATTTTCTAATTAATGTCATTCTGGATGTGTTTCCAGCTAATACTTTCATGCACACTTACCCTTTTTCCTTCAGTATAAATGTTGGTCTAAGTTTGTTGGAATGTAATTTAGAGCTTAGAGTCATTTTGTGCCCCAAAGATATTTTCATTCATAGTTCATTTAATCAAGTTTAATATTCTAATACAACCTAGTTCAGGTGCCCCTAGTTATTTTATTAATTTATAAACATCTCAAGAAGACAGCAGCAGAACATACCAAAGATGACAGCAATTGCTTGTATTTATACTGCTTAGATGGTGTCACTTTCTTAGTTTGCAGGAAACAAAGGGTGCCATTATTTTCCCCTCAATGGTTCTTTCATCTTCTTTTATTTCTAGTGCTCTCTTCTGTCCCTTTTGAAATGAGTAGGCAAGTCCTTAAAATAACCTTAAGAGCTAGAATGAAACTGAAGGGTAAAATAGAGTTTAAATTTACAAAGATATTAATGCAGAACCATTTTCCCTGGACAACGTTATCTTCATACAGTATCACTTTAATAATCCTCAGTTACTCTCCTTCCTTTCCTTGCTGTCATTTCGACATGTTGCAAAAATGACTTCTAAGGAACTTTTCACATAATTAATTCATTATGGTTGTCTTTATTATGCAGTACACCCAGTACTCTTATAGCCATGATTTTTTACTGGTTTGTACATTTTATTTCTCACTATATTTTACCTATTTCACAAAGTTATTTGAAAACACTTTACTGGAATAATCCCCTTAAAATGAAATAATCTGAGTGTACTTGGGTTTATTAACTTCTCCTGTCCAGATTATCTGATGAAGTGAGAACTTGAACAGCAGATTTGTGCTTGGTTGTTGCTGGAATTTTTCCTCATCTTTTTTAAATAACTTTTTGGTAGTGTCTCAGAACAGAGATATTTCTTTTTAAACAAGTGTAGCAGTCTACATTAGATGGTGCAACTTTAAAATAATTCTCAGAGCTATTTATCTGCTTTGAAGAGAGCTCTTATTAATATTATTTTGTCTTCTTTCACCTGTTTAGCCATTAGCAAAGCATGCTAACTGGGTTTTTAACTTTTAAAATTTTCTGGGTTTCTCTGCCAGTGCACAAAGATGAATCAATCCAAAAGCAATATAACATAAAAAGTTTTCCCAAAACTATAAATTTTCAATTATCAAAATTTCTTAGGCAAAGGAAATGTCGTGCTTCATGCAAATGTATGTCCCTGAATTTTCTTCTCATGTTAGATTCAGAGACAGCTGATGTCTTTCTGTAGCAGAGATAAACCTCAAATTTCTCTTAAAGTATGAGGCTTCATTGTGAAAATCATATTTGATGCAGTCAGTGTTTAACAGTGAATTAAATTAAACACTGGTTGAATAAACATTGTGCACCTGAAATAACAAGGAAGAAGAGTGAGATAAAAAACTGGATCCAATAAGGAACTTGGGGAAGAGCAGGGATAGCAAAGCCAAGCAACTTCTAGGTCCCAACAATGCAGACGAGAGCTTAAATTGCCTAGGTACCCTAAAGAGGCCATGAAAATAGACTTGGAAGCTAAAATGAACTTGTAATGTGTATGTGGGATGAGAGCACAACTGCACAGAAGACAGGGCAGAGAAGTAAATTGCTTGAATTAACCAGCTGCAAATTTCTAAGAATAAGAGTATTTCCACCACTTTCTTCAGGTCAACCATCGACCTTGGGTGTAAGGGAAGATATCTCCTTCCACTTGAGATCTGTAGTCTCAAATGTAATTAAAAACACTGTCAAGATTAATCTTTTCTGTTTCAATGAAGTAGTAACACTTACCCTCTCACTTTAGTAGTCAAAATTCTAATACTGAGCACAGAAGATTTCACTACAATTTCAGTTATTTCTGGCATTACTTCAACTACATAAGTTGCTAGTATTGCTTTATTGCCAGACAGATCCACAATATAATTTTCAAGCTTTTCTTTGTTTTCCTTAGTTATTTGGTGGGAGGAAAACAAAGACATTTGGAGAAAACTCCCCTTGTTTTTAGGAGAGCTGGTGGAGAGAATTCCAAGATCCCATTCCTTCCATTAGTCTTTCTTTTTTGGGTTGGTTTTTTTTTCCTATACTATGAATGTTATATCCAAAATATATCAGACCTTAGAAGGAAGAAGGGGTTTCTAGGGCAGAGTTATTATAGCACTCCTCAGCCAAGCTCTATCTGTTGTCTCTTAGTCAGTACTACTGATTTTGGAACAATGCTGTCTTGTACAGAGCTGATTCAAAGAAGGGGTGAGCTCATAGCAATATTTTGAAAATGTTTATGTCATAATGATTAATATCTAATCCAGGAAAGCATGTCTGATATGTAGCAAAAGCAGAAATTAAACCACAATAGTTTCCAATATCCTAAGAGGAAGCTTTTTCCAAAATACTTTTAAGTGTTCACCTCTACATGAGCCTTCACATGAGCTGTAAAGCACACCAGAACTGAATTTTATTTGAATCCACTGTTGCAAGCTGGAGCACTGTTTTATTCATACCCTTCAGCCTCAATAAAGCCTCTCTTAGATTAGGTTGAGAATTGCTTAATGAATGGATTACTAGGTCTGGTCTAAATGCCAAATTGTTCAGCCCTCTTAGGACTTAGATAATTCTGGGTATGAACACAAGCAGAACTTTATGGATCTAGAAAGCATTCATGTCAAAGTTTAAGTATCTTTGATGCAAGTAGTTATATGATATTCAGAAAATGTAAAGAGATTTTTCAAGCTTGAAATATAAGTTTGTTTTTATTATTATAATTTTTTTAATTGTAAGCACAACTGCATACTCCAAAACCAGAGAAGGCTGACAAAGACATCTGTAAGTAACACTAACTGCTTAAAGATCATCTATGAACCATTTAAAACTAGAGTGGACAAAAGTCTGTAAACATACATTCATCCACTGCTCTACTGCTAGCACTAACAGCCATTTGCCTTAATATGTCTAATCTTGATTTCCACTTTCTGAAGTTTTATTTATTAATTTTTTTCAGGCAGGAATAGCAGGAACTAGGATAGTAAGATACTGAAATTCAACTGAAGTTTCAGTGCTAAGTATAGTTTATGATGCAATACCAGAAGGAGAAACATATAATTTTAAATTCTCGCACTTAGTAAAATCATTGTAATTATAGATATTGTCATAATGAAGATAAATGCCTTTAATAAGCTATCTGGAATTTAAATTATTATTTTACATGAACAACATTCTTAAGATAATTAGTCTGGTTGTAAAACACTGCACAGAAGTTGATAACAGCAACTTAAATTTCAAGCAGGTCCCAAGTTGCCTTTCTTGAAAGATTAAATAATTAGAACTGTTATTTACAGGACTAAAAACACTCATATGTAAATGACAGCTGTGATCATAATGCAGTATTTGATCAAAAACATTTCAAATACAACCTAAAAAAGGAACTTTGAAAAAGACTGGTTCAGACACGTAGTTGTGTGACAGTAGTAAAAACAAACTTGTTAAAAGAGAATTAGCAACTTTAAAATCTAGGACTTAAAAGATGTATTATTGGAGTTCACCTGAGTCTTCGGAATTCTCTGTTATTAACTTCTAGATACTAAGAGAATAAAAAAACTTGTCTGAATTATTTAACTGCCTGGATTATTTAAATAGCAATTCTCCCACAGTGATTATTTTTTAATTTATTTTTATTTTGCAAAACTTGCTTCAAACACATACTGCTTTCAGAACTTAGATTTGCATTTGTCACCTGAAGTAAGTTTTTTGTACCAATCCACTTATAACAAAACCACATTTTAACCAAAATGACAAAACCAGCAAATACCATTAAGCCGCAGGATAATGACAAATGAAGATTATTTTAACACCTATTTGTAATCCAAGCACGGAATATAAATATGGTATGTTATATTACAGTAATAATTTCTGACATCGTTAATACATTGAAGAACTTAAATGTCAAGTTAGTGATATTTGGAAATTGGCCCTTTGTTATAATTCTGTTCAGTAAGTCTAAGCCATTATGTTTCCTGATGACTGCATGTTCATATGTTGCATGGTGCTGTACCAGCCTGTCATGAAAAGCATCAATAAAGGTATTTAGGCAGGAGATCTCCTAAATGTAGAACATTCTCCCACATAATATGTTTTAGACCTGAGATAGGAGAACCAGAGGAAAGATGAACAAAACAGAATTCAAAGTCTCGTAATAAGTCACTCATCTTTGACCTTTAGGTAGCCAAAATAAAATTAGCTGCTATAGTTTATTTGATTCAAGAGTTTTACATAAGCAGCCTGAAGTCTGTGGCATTGCAAAGCAGTGAAAGGGTGTCGGAGGGACTTTTTTCTTTATTTCTCTGAACACAGCACACCTGCATAGCACAACATCAGAGAAGGCTGACAGAGTTATCTGTAACACTAACTGCTTGACTTTTTCAGACTGGAAAACTGTCTCTCCTGTGATATAACCATCTGCATGGAGGTTTAGCTGAGAGCTGTTGCTCAGCCTATCCTGAAGCCCATAGAAGTGCCAGGCCTCCACATGTCTCCTTGGTGTGTCCCTCTCCTGCTCAGCATGGCCTTTCAAGCAGGCATTTACTAGAGAGGATTATGGGGCAAGCATTCAGAACTGAATTGCATCTTGGCTTGATGCGTGATCTTACATGCCTCTTCAAAATGCTTCAGCCTTTTAAAGGAGCATGAAAGGGGAAAATGAAAGTAGATTCACATCTTCAAAGAATGTAAGATACCTCAAATGCCAGTGGTGCCAGAGCTCCAGTGATTTTGATTTCATAATTGATGTTGTGATATCTGTTTGAAATGATGGGAAAGAACAAGACGTTGGAATGTTGAAAATGTACTGCAAAGATCAGAGGGAGGAAGAAATTTAGGTTTTCTGACTATAATTTATTCTTAAATAAATTCAGATACAGCATATCAAATGTGATAGAGATGGCTTTAGTTTTGTGGTTCATTGAGAGCAATGTATTTTAAGAAAAATTTGAATGAACATAAAATACAGATTTGGCATAGGATTGAGGGACGTCACTTCTTACCATATATGAGGATGGAAGAAAGCAGGAAAATGAAAAGGATAAAAGAAAGTTTCCAGGCTGGCACCTCAGTAGCAAACAAATGTGAAAGTAAAAGGTGCATGACATTATTTGCAAGGTGGTTTTTTTTTTGTTTTTGATTTTTTTTAACAAATTATGTTCTTCCTCTGAACAGCTGTGTCAACTATCACAATAGAAGACTGCATAAAGAATAAAACTTTTTCATTAATTCTTATTTGGTCCTGTCCTGTGTTCCAACAGACAACCTGAACTATGTTGGAGAGACACATCACATTTATCAGTATCACATAGTGGGGACCTAAAGTCAAATATTACATGTGTGAATTACTTATATCCAGGCTTCTTCAGGCTTCACCTTGAATCTTGTGTTAAGTTTTGGGCCTCTCACCACAAGAAAGACATTGAGATTCTGGAGAGCATCAACAGAAGGGTAGTGAAGCTGCAGAAGGGTCTGGAGCACAAGTCTGATGAGGAGCAGCCAAGGGAGCTGGGGGTGTTTAGTCTGGAGAAAAGGATGTTCAGGGAGACCTTATTGCTCTGTACAATTAGCTGAAAGGAGGTTGTAGCAAGGTGGGGGTTGGTGTCTTCTCCCAAGAAGCAAGTAATAGAACAAGAGGAAATTGTCTCAAGTTGTGCCAAGGAAAGTTAGTTTGGATATCAGGAAAAGTTTCTTCATGGCAAACATTGTCAAGCATTGTAACAGGTTGCCCAGGGAAATGCTGGGGTCACCATTCCAGGAAGTATGGTTAAGAACATGGTTTAGTGGTGGGCTTTGCAGTGCTGGGATAATGGTTGGACTATGTTATCTAAGGGTTCTTTCCAACTCTATTGGTTCTGGCTGAGATGGAGTTCATTTTCCCATAGCAGCCCTCACAGTGCTGTGCTTTGCATGAGTAGCTAGAAAGGTTTTGATAACACCTCAGTGTTTTGGCTACAGCTGAGAAGCACCAGCACAGCATCAGCACTGTCTCTCAACATTCCCCTGCCTTCAATAGGCTGGGGGCCAGCTGACCCAAATCAACCAAAGGGATATGCAATGCCATTTGACATCAGCTGAGATATAAAAGCTAAGGAAAGGAGGAGGAAGCGGGAGTATTCATTATTTATAATGTTTGCGTTCTGCAGCACATTGCTATGTGTGCAGGAACTCTGCTTCCTGGGAAGTACCTGAACATTGCTTGCTGATAGGAAGTAGAGAATAAACCTATTTTCTTCCTCTTTGCTTGTGCATGTGCAAACTTTTGCTTTTGCTTTAATAAACTGCCTTAACTCAACCTCCAAGTGATTTTCCTTCTTATTTTTTTTCCTTTGTCCAGCCAGGAAGGGAAATGACAGAGCAACTTGGTGGGGACCTGACATCAAGCCAAGGTCAACCCTCCACACCAACCTAAATGACCCCACGACTGTCTGATTTTATCAAAAGCTCAAGAACCCGTCAAACTGAACTTTTTTTTTGAGGAAGCTTCTCATTGCTTTAAATATCTTAATTAGTTTTCTCTACCCTAGGTATCCTGTAGCTGAATCTCAGGCTTTAATTCAAAATCATTTGGGAGGTACAGGGGTAGAAACAGATCTATCTGGCTGTCTCTGGGTAGTGACCCAGAAGAAGGAAATCCGTGGGCCTTTACAGCCTTGCATGTGTACTTCCAATCCTCACAAGCTCTTCATGTGCCTTGCACTGCTGGTTGATTTTTGTTCTGGAATCCTTTTTGTTCCTGACTGGATTCTTTCTCTGTCCCCTGGTAGGTCATTAACTTGCTTATCTGGACAGGTTTCAGCTTCTCCTGACAGTGGTGGCTTCCATATCTTCCAGTTTGCGTTGGTCTCGGGGCCTCCCTTTACAGAACTAAGCAACAGTTCAAGGAATGTTAAGTGGGAGTTTGAGGCTTGTGTCTTAAGGTTTCAGCAACTTTAACTAATCATGCAAAACCAGTCAGACAAAATGATACATTTAAAATAATCCAGTTAGCTAAAATTGTGTGTCAACACTTTTACATACACGTCATGTTAGAAAACTACTTGTGCATGCTCTTTATTTCCTTGAATGCTACACTTATTACATTGGCACCAATGAGTCAATACTTTTTTATATATATGTAACATAGAAAATGCACAACAGATCGATACACAGCAAAATAATAATTCACAGAATCACAGAAACATTTAGGTTGTAAAAGACCTCAAGGCTAATTACCACCTTGTCAACTAGACCACAGTGCTAAATGCCACGTTCAGTCATTTCTTTAACCTCTTCCAGGGATGGTGACTCCACCATGGGTAGCCCATTCTAGTGTTAGCAATGCTTTTCATGATTAAGTTCTTCCTGATGTCCAACCTGAACCTTCCCTAGAGCGGCTTGAGGCTACTTTCTCATGTCCTGTCTCTGGATGCCTGGGAGGAGAGGCCAGACCCCACCAGGCCACACCCTCCTTTCATGTGGTTGCAGAGAGTGATAAGATGAGCCTTCTTTTCTCCAGGCTAAACAGCCCAGCTGACTCAGCCACTCCTCATACCCTTACTCACCCTTCATACTCACCCTTCCTTACCCTCATACTCACTCTCTAGAACCTTCACCAGCTCCGTTGCCCTTCTCTGGACACACTCCAGTCTCTCAATGTCTTTCTTGTACTAAGGGGCCCAGAACTGGACACAGTACTGCAGGCATGGCCTCACCAGTGAATTCATCTGGTTCAATTAAGTAGGATAAATTTATAAATGAATAAAACGCTAAATTCAGTATGTATTTGCAAGAAATTCAGAGGTTACTAGTTTTTCTAATTGTGTTGTCTTTGTTTGAGCAATTTCTTATTTATGTCACATATGGGGTTTTAAATAATTTTGTATCATTAAGATAAGAAGACATTTTATATGACTTTTAAAGTCCTCTTTATTTGTGTAACTAAGTCTATTTTTTTGGTCCTAGGCAAGACTGTCATGTTTAAAGTAAGTGACAAGGTTGTTGCTTGTCATGAAATAGTAAAGATCTATGTTTTCTTCCCTATGCAAAACACTTCCCTTAAGACATTTTGCAGGTTTTCATTTAAAACAGAAATAATAATTTTGTTTGTCTCCTTGGAATTCATGAGTATTATTTTTTCTCATTGTTCAATAAACAGAATAATCCAAAGCAATTGGAATATATTAATATTAATAAATTGTCAAGCTGTAGACATTCTGAAGCAACATTTTGGGAATAAATCATAGATGAAATAACATCTTGTGAATAAATCATAAATACAGGTGTGCACACACTTGCACACACCTAGGATTTATTATATGTATAAATATATGTGTACATCAGATGTATACACTAAAACATATTAAAAAAATTCTTGCTGTCAAAAAATTGTGATGGCAGAAATAAATAATTCTGCTGTCTGCTCCTTCTCTTGTTCTTTCTAAATAAAGTGTGGTTAGTTATATTCCAGCAAAAGTAGCAAAAATGCCAAGAACTAAAATAATTAATTTCTGATATAAGATTCTTAGAATCTCTGTTACTGGGCCAAATACTACAATTCAGTAGCAATTCTTAAAATGTCTTAGAGGTTTTTAACTTCTAGAGTGTTGCGGTAGCTGAAGCCATCTCGGAGAAGCCAAGAGGTTCCCACAGCAGCAGCAAACTAGTGGGACAACTTTGAGTGTGAAATACCCTCTGAGTGTTGGTTGAATGGTCCCTCCCTAAGGTTATGTTAATCCTCCTATGTTGATTGGCTGTTGTGGTATCCCTGACTCTGCCCTTCCTTTCCCCTCATTGGTTCTTATTGTATAACATAATCCACCCCTCCCTTCTTCCCTTTGGTTGTCATTGTATTTCCCCGCCTCCTCCCTAATCCTATTGGACCTTGACCCCTATATCTATAGTCACGCAGAGTGGCTCGGTCTCTTATGCTGCTGGACCCCTTCGAAACTAAACAGCTTTTCGAACATCCACGTGTCTGAGCCCTCTGAAGTTCAGTATCTCTGGCAAACGCATTGAGATAATTAGAAGCTCTGGTGTGTGTGTGTGTGTGTGTGTGTGTCTGTGCTACCCATCAGCACGAATGATAGAAAAGGTCTTATCTGCACGCTGTGGAATGCAGCGGCTGGAAGGGTCTGTCTGGGAATCGGGACGCTCTCGGATCACGCAGGAGACCACATCTCACTCCACCACCTCCCCCACGTTACTAGGGGTGCTTTAGAGAAACCAGTTCAAAGGCTGAGTCCATAATGCTTCATTACATCAATTGCAGAGATGTGACAAATTATCTAATGCCTAGAGTCCTCTTTCTTAATTTAAACCAGCCTTTTATAGACAGCAGTTTCACGCAAAAAGGATATTCTTACTTCATTTTTGAATAATCGGATTGAGTGTGTATTGTGCTTACTAGCCTTGGCCAAACAACAAACAACTGAGCTTCCTGACCTCTCTGAATGCATTCACATCTGACCACCTGTAAGGTGTTTCCAGTTCCATTTCCGATGCTGCTGCCTATGAACAGGAACATGGGCACATTTCAAGCTACCTACATCTTCCATCTGCCAGTCCTTCGAACATCATATGTCCTCACCTGACATCTGTACCAAAACAGATGGGATACCCTGTGCTTTGGCTGTATGCCCTGGATCCACACTCTGGCTGTGACTGAGGTCCAATTTTTCTCCCCCAGAATTCCCTGGGAGTTTCTTCAAACCTGTCTCTGATCTTGATCCAAGGGCAAGAAACAAGCCTGAGTGTGAATGAAGGCATGGATCCATGCTCAGAATGGAGGGCAAATATTTCCGTTGTGTGACTCAACTGTACACTGAGAAAAGCTGCCAGAGGTACTTCATTTCTTGTGCAAGATATGAGACAACCTTATTCAACTGGAGCAGTGGATACAGGAATTATATCTTAATATCTATACTGCATATACCAGTTCTTCATGTGTCAACTTCTTTTTCACTGGCAATTGGAATGACTACAATTAGTTCAACATCTCCAAATGTAACCAGCAACTTTAATTTGTCATCATAAAGTGACCTGACTTATGAAATCCAAAGCAAAATGCTCATTAACACTCAGTAAATATAGACCACTAAGATGAGTCTCCTTCTGGCACTTCAGAGTGCATGACTCTAATTCAAGATGATCATGCTCTGACAAAAAGCCTAAAAATACCGTAAAAATATGTGTACAAATGACAAAATAATAAAACAGTATCTCTTGAACTATATAAACTATTATTATTAATAGATTTCTTTCTTTATTTACAATGTATTATCTGTTTTTTAAAAAAAGCCCACATTATTTATTTGTATTGAATTAAGTACAATAATTTCCATTTTCCATTCTGATTATAGTTTCTATGAAAAGGATAAATCTTATAATTAGTTCTTTTTCTGTCTTTAGAAAGGTAGGACTTTGGTATGATCTGAAGAATCCATTACTCTTTCCTTCACAAATACTTAAATATGTACTGAAAATTCTTTAGCAAAAATAGACAGAGCTTCCACTTCAATTTCATATAAAGCCACTACAAATACTAAGACAAATTAAAAAATTATGTTTCTATTAGCACTTCTATATTTTTTTTCTCTAAAAGGTCAAAACAATTACTGTGCACAGGGGTATCTGGAGTGCAATTTTGCTACCAACTGTAGAGCTTTTTTCCTCTTTCTGGTGTTCTTCAGCAAGCTCTCTGTCCCCGTCATCAGATGTTCTTGCACCAAAGCCAGACAGGAGGTGTTCTTGGCAGTTACATGATCCATATGTCAAGACATGGAATTTTTTTTTTAAGTGATGGGCTATATCTACGTACCTGAAGATCCAATTTTCGTCACTTACCAAGTATTTTGCCAGACTAAAAGGAAAGCTAAGCATCTGACTACATGCTCAGCATGAGGTCTGCTTCCTAATTTTTGTCTGTGCTGTCAGAGGACAATTTTTTTAAATTTTCTTTTGTTTTGGGACCAGTTTATTTCTTTGTGCATTTTGTAAATAATGTCTTTCACTATTTACTAATGAGATCCATATGCAAGTCGATCAAAGAGTTATATCCTTATGGTCACATATGATTCAAAGCACACTGGCCAAAGATCCATTCACAGAACATTAATCAGAAATTAGAAATAAACTGAACTTCTTTCCTACATAAAGGCAGTGAATTATTATTGGCTGCAATTCAGAAAATAGCAAGATTATATTACTCTTGACAGAGATTGCCTATCCATCTGGCCACATGGATGCCGGCTGCCTGATTAGTGCTTTGATAGGAGTTTTGATTTGCTGACAATAATGGCAAGTGTAGAGTTGTGTCTCCCCATTTAAAATTAGATTGGTCTTCCTAAAACATGTCAGTATTCAGCAATGGTTGGGAATTTCGTTGTTACTGGCTTCTCTAGGCAGAGCATAGACAAACCCCTACATTTGTTTTCTTATTATCTTGCAGATTCATTCAATTTTTACTAGGGTTTCAATTAATCTTATTTCATAAAAAGGATATACTAGTAGCTATTCTTTACTCATGTAAAAAACTAAAATAAAACAATATTTTGTTATTGATAATTTATTCGAACACTCAAATTTATGTATTAAATATATAGGGAAAAATTTTAATGGATGTAGGCATTGCAGTGTTTAGAGCTTGAAGCAGGAAAAAAAAAAGTAAGAAAAGTATTTGTCATCATCTTAACTCTTTTCTATTGTCCCTGAATGCTTCTTTTCAAGTAAGAGACATTTTACTTAACACATTATCTTGAGATATATATTCATATTTCTTCTACTCTGATACAAGCATTGAGTCAACACCAGATGCTTAAAATGCATGATAATAATTGGGCTCAGGCATTCACCTGATTGTCTTCAGGGTTCTGTGAATCAGGATGAACGGCACTATGTAGACCAAAGAAAAGAAGCACTGAGTAGTGTTTTGTTTTGTTTAATCATATTCTGAAACAAAAATTATTAGGGAGACTACATACATAAAACAGAATTCTTTATTTCAATCCAAGGAGTTTAAAATACAGACATTAAAATAGTTGGCAAAATTTTGGCCCTTTAGGCTTAGAACACATATATACAATTGAACAAAATAATTGGTTCAAATAACAGCTTGCCACATTACACTTGGCTTCAGTTGGGTTTTCTCACCATGGCACACTAGGTTCTTTTTTTGAATTGGATGAGAAAGGAGTTCAGCTGCTGTCTCCTTAGGAATGGAGGGACATATTTAGTCTCAGCTCTTTCCAATTGGTCCTCCACTGCAAGTTTCTTCAACCATTTTTTCCCTTTTAGAAAATCTCTGTTTTCTTTAAATGAAAGGACAGACAAAAGAGCAAAGAAACAAGAAAGACCTTTCTTGTGTCTTTGCTGTCCAGAAATTGATGCAGTCAGTGTTTCCGCCAGACCCAATTCAGAACTACAAGTGACACATATCCTGTGCATAAGAAATGTGGCACTGCCGGTATTAGTCCAATTTCTACCCCAGAAGTGCACAATCTTTTTCTTGAGATGTATATGCAAGAGAGGTCCTCTTAGCTGCAGTGATCTTATCCCCTCTTCTCTCTTTAAAGGAGAAAGGTCTTCTATTTTCAATAGGTGGTTTCTCTTTATTAATCAGTCAGTTTGACTTGATGCCTTGCAAACTGTTAATACCTTGCAATCCTGTTCATGTCACTCTGGAGGCTGCAGCTGAACAACTTGGTATCAATGGAAGGCTCAGTTCAGTTGCCCATACATTGGAGCATGTAATGGGATTCATATAACAAAGATAAAAGCAAAATCTAGATCTCATAACAAATACCATTAGCTACCTCCAAAGCAGAAAAAAGTTCAAGCACTTCACCTTGATTTTAAATAATTTTAAAATTTACAATTTATAAATGCAGAAACTTAAGCAAACACTTTACTGCGAACAAAGAAGAGAAGGCAGTGATTTCATTAACAATTTTGTGGTCTCCTACAAAGTTCTGCCGTCTCCTACACAGACCCTCAGAATTCTTCTACTTCTTCTAATTTATTCTCTCTCTCAAGGATAAAAGAAAGGCAGCTTAGTCATCACTAACATCATTTGGCTCAGTTCTTCTTAAAAGCGTCCTGAGACTGAGACTCCCAATCAAGCTAGTCTCCTGCTTCTCTGCCCTTTCTGTTGCAAAGCTTTGCTTGTGTAAAATCAAATGTCTCCAGCTGTTCTTTAAGCCTTTTACCACATGTTGTCTCCCCAGTGAACAAAGAGAATACTTTCCTGTTTGTTTTTCATATACTCAAGTTATTTGTCAAACCTATACTCATAGTCCATTGAAAAATGTCCTATAGTTTTTGCCTCTCTGGGTTAAATACACCTCTTCTCTTTCCTCCTCCAATTAAATTTTTTTTCAGCAAAAGGCATAAGAGTGCACATTTCTATTTTGCTGAAATCCTCATAATATCAATTGCAAGACTATTTCTGTAGCCTGTTTTTGGTGGGTTTGATTGGAAGTATTTCAACTGGTGTCTCCAGTTGGAATGTCTTAGATTGGTTTAGCTAAATTTCTTTCTACTTGTCCTTGTTTCATCTCCTTAAGTGTAGGGATATCTTTGTGCTGCTATTAATAACCACTCATGTAATTGATAAGAATTGCCCAAATGTCAGCTGTAATATTTGAGCACATTGAAGGTCGTTAGACAAGTCATCAGGCACAAGAAAGCCCACAAGTTAAACATGTTTTCAACAAGACTATACAAGTAATCTTTTTCTCTAGTCACCACAAAAACATTGAAACTTTCAGGTTTTACCATTCTTGGGAACATTGGGCAAAACTGAGGAAAAGTTCCAGTATGTGGAAAGTGGAGTTAAAAAAGAAACTGTTCATAAAATTGCAGCATATACAGGGGTAGACACAGAGCACTGAACTATGCAATATGGACATTTCTCCATAGAATGTTTACATTTCATTTCTGTTACAGTTCATTCTGTTCTGTTGTTAGGCCAGATTTGCTTATGTCTAAAACAGAGGTGGGAGTACAGAGAACAAATAATTAGATCTGTAATTTTCAGCTGTACATTAATCAGTCAGAATATGGGTATAAAACATAGCATGTGATCATGATGAAGCAAATGAAATCCTAGAATGTGTGAAGGGAAGTATGACTGCTAGAGATAAGGAAGTGTTAGTGCAATTAGACGAGGCACTGGTAAGACTTCCTCTGCAATAATGCCCACACTGTTCTGATAGCCTGTGTTTAAGAAAGATTAATTAAACTGCAATAGTTGCAGAGAAGGGCTGCTAAGATGATCAGGAAAAAAAGAGCTTATCTTGTAAGAGTAGACTAAAATAACTTAATGGAGTCTGATAGGGTATATCATTGCTCTCTATAAATACTTCAGAGGTAGATAAATGCTAAAGATGGAGAAAGCTATTTAAACTAAAAGACAAGGTTGACACAAGAACAAATGGGTACAAATGGGAAAACTTAGACTGGAGATCAGAAGAAAGAGTGAGGTTCTGGAAGAACAAATCTTACTAGTTTAAAAGTAAGGCAGGACAAATATGTAAGTCATGTTTGTGTAAGAATAGGAAGGAAGTTGTCATGATGACTAAGACGCTCCTTCCTCCTCATACTTTTTCCTTACTCCAGCTTGGGGTTTCTCCCATGGAATACAATCATTCATGACTTCCAACAAGGGTCTTTTCCACAGGCAGCCTTTCTTCATGAACTGGTTACAGCATGGGTCCTTTCCATGGGATACAATCTTTCAGAAATGGAATGCTCATATATATACCCCATAGTGTTGCAGGTCCTGACAGAAAATCTGTTTCTGCATGGGCATCTCTCTCCATGGGCCACAGTTCCTCTCAAGATCCTGCTCCAGCACAGATTCCCATGGTCTGCAGTTTCCTTCAGGTTTGCTCTGGCATGAAGTCTTCCACAGACCACAGTGTGGATATCTCTTCCATGTGGATCTCCATGTGCTGCAGGGGGTCAATGTGTGTCACCATTGTCTTCACCACAGGCTGCAGGGAGAAACTCTGCTCCAGTTCCTTGAGCACCTCCTCCCACTTCTTCTTCACAGGCTTTGACACTGACAGAGCTGCTTCTTTCACATATTTTCACTCTTCTTACAGCTGCTGTTGCACAGTGTTATTTTACCTTTCTTAAATGTGCTGTCAGAGAAGTCCTACCTATGTCACTGATATGCCCAGCTTTGGCCAGTGGTTAGTCCATCTTGGAGACTTGGAAATGGCTCTGTCCAGCACACAGACAACTTCTGGTGTCTTCTCAGAAAAGCCACCCCGAAGCCCCTTGCCACTTGAACCAAACACAGCAATATATTAAAAACTCATATTTTTAGTATTCTTCTCAGCAAGTACACCTAACATTGTCTAGAATTTCAGATGCAAAATTCCTTTTTTCTTTTTCTTCTAACATTTGAGGCATATCTATTTGCAATTGAACAGATTGGTAAAATAGAATAACTGCACCATAGCATATACTCTGTAAAGCTCAGCATTTAAAGTTTATCAAAAATTACAAAAGGAGAAGATAGGTCACCAGAGGTCAGATCATGGGTCCATGTGGTATATTATTTAGTCTGCAGTCAGTCCAGTCCAGATTCAAACAACAGACATAAATGGACTTCTGGAAAAAAACAAGAACAGTACAAGTTTATATGACATTTCCCTGGAGTACTTTCCCTGTCATTCTCTGGTATTTCAGCTCAGAGACTTTGCCAAGCCATGTGATTTGCCTCATATTTGTCATTTGCCTTCTTTGTGACCCTCAGTATAATCCTCTTTCAGGTATTTTGCCAATCTTCCCTTGACCTACACGCAGTTTTATACACATGCTGTCCTTTGATACAGGGTGCCTGTTACAATCCAGTTATTAAAATTGCTAGAGAGATGCCTCTGCCCAAATTAAGGTGCAAACGAGACCATATGCTGAAGTCAATATTATGGATTTTATTTAACAGTAAATATGCAGTAGAGAGAGACAGATAGAAAGAAAAAGAAAGAGAGGGGGAGGGAAGAAAGAAAGGGAGTCATAGAGAAAGATTAAGTAGAAAATATCACCACTCCATGGATCCTGATGGCATCCAATTGATCCACCTTTTCTGGTCTTGCTGGTGAGGGTTACACAAAACATGGAGTTCAGTGGATATGTTTGGGCCAGGTGGGAATGCCCAGGTACTTGCCCTGGTGAGGGGAACAGTTGTGAGGGGAACAGACTTTGGATCTGTTGCATCCTTTTGCATCACGTGCAGCGTTCTGGTGCAAGGCCTCAGGAATGAGTCTGGGGGTGCTTTGGGGGGCTTTGATGGTTTATGACACCTCCTCAGCTGCCTCTCATGTGAATGTCCCATGTCCCTGGCCTTCCCAGGGTGAGGGACTTTTACAGCTCGTGACAGGTCACCAGTCTGATGTCACCCAATTCGCTGTAACCCTTTGTGCCCAACCCATGAGCCAGCTGCTCATGGGCATGATGTGTTTAACCAGCTGAGTGCTGGACTGTTTGTCCAGAAGAATACTATAGTGACAGTATCAAAAGCCTTACTGAAATCCAAAAATATTACATCAACGGTCTTCCCTTGATCAGCTAGGTGGGTTACCTTATCAGAAAAGGAAATCAAGTTTGACAAGCAGAACTTTCCCCTTATGAAGCCATGCTGGCTGTTACCGGTGACTGCGTTGTCCTTCATTTGTTTCTCAATACCTCTGAGGATAATCTTCTTGAGGATAATCTTCTTTACTGTGATTCAATACCTTACATACTCTTTTTGATGTATCACTTTTCAAGACATATTATCAATATTTTGCCTTTTAAAAAATCAATCATTCAATTACATCCCTATATTCACATTAAACGAATACTTTGGAAATAGAAAATTTCTTCACCCTGCTCATCAGAATGTGCTGAAGTAAAGTAGGTTGGACTCTAATCTAGCATTTTGTCCCCAGATATCTTCCAGCTCTACTTTGGTCAAGAATGAGGAAAACAATGAGGTCCTTTGTTATTGTTCTTTTAACAGAATATTTCAATTTATATTATTGTAATCTGCCATCCATCATTAACATTAAATCATCCAAAATTTAAAAAAAAAACAAAACTAATGCTGAGTTAAACTATTATGATAAACTTTCCTGTCTTCAATAAATAATCCTTCATAAATCCATACTGAGTAGTAAGCTAAACTAAATACACCAGAAAGTCACTTCAGAATGAGAATTCATTAAAGACAGTGACAACTTAGTAGGAGACAATGCACTACTCATTTCAAAAGGTATTGAGAAGCCTCACTTGATCAAAAAGTTTGTTTACTTGGGGAATGGGTAATTTAATTATCTATCTTCCTGACAGAAGGCATCCTTGTTGACTAGGGATGTAGGATTAGCATATATGGAATTTATTGTTTCACTTAATCTAACAGCCCAACATCAAAGAGACTTTGCCCTATAAATAAACACTGAAAAGTCAAAAACCAAACAAGCAAACAGGCAAAGGTTGAAAGACAAAAGAGGACATGCTGCTTAAAATCTCATTTTCCTGGCATAAATTTTGCTGAAGTATAACCTACCTCCACTGTGCTGAAGGAGAACATTTACATTTGTAATACCCTTTGAAGTATATATATTAACTTTTTGGAAGTTTTAAACAAGGCAATGTAAGTTATTCTCTCCTGGCCCAAGAAAGTGCTGTCTTTGTTGTTGTTGCCCCAGTCAATTGTCTACCCCATCACCTGGTAGCCACCCCCTTAGTGAGCAGAGGACTGTTGGCAACTACTTCAACTCTGGAAATGGACTGAGCTATTTCTTGATTACTTTTCATGACCAGTTCTCAAAGCTTCTTCCTTGCCCTGACTGTGGCTAAGAGAGCAGTAGTGAATAATTTGTGAACAGCCTTGACTCAACAGATACTCCATCTTCCATGTCAAATCTTCCATTGACCACAACATGGAGACATTATTGAGGTGAGAAATATGACTGGCAAAGAAAGTTTTGGAGAAGGAAAAATAATGTTTCTGTGGGATAGAGACTGGAAATGTGCTGTATTCAAATGCGTAGAAGGTAACCTTACATGGTGGACACAGGGAGTAGGAAGTTCTCAGGTAACTAAAATAAATTTGGGTTTTGGAAAATATTACAGAATCCCGGACCCAAATAATGTCTAAAGGAGAAGACTGAAAATTCTTTTGCGAGATGTTCACAGAAGGAGAAAAGGCAGGAACCTTCTGTGGAATTTGGAAACTGAAAGAGAGAAGGAAGAAAGAAAATTGTGAGAGGAAAAACTCTGTATTCCTTCTGGGATCTCTGCTGAAAATATCCAGTAGCCTTCACCTTAAGGTTAAGTGGAATGCTTTACTATTTTTCTTGCTGTGTGTCTTTGTCAGAATTATTCTTCCTTTGCCTTTATAATCAAAAGGGGTTGTTTTTTTTCAAAAACCTCAGATGTTTTAAAGCCAAAACAGCAAACTCACTATGGAATATGAACTGATCAGTGGAAATCACAATCTGTTCTTTTTCTGTAGAGGGACCCAAGAAGTTGCTTCGAGGTACACATACATCACACAAATGACAATGTTCCCTCATCATACAGTAGCTTCTGCTGTAACTGGCACAGCTATGGAACAGAGCAGTTGGTCCACTTGAAAAGGGAGCAATTTCACACAGTCTATGTTTGTTGCCAAGGAATACTTCACTTTTAGAATGCCAACATAAATCTGAAAGTCACCAAGAAAGTACTTACGCCATTCAAATAATTAATTATTTGGATCAAAGGTCATAAAATAAGTATATAAGCAAGCAAATACAATCTCTGCATTTAAATCAGCTTATGATGGCTTTAAAAATATTATTAGAAACATTGAAGTATTACTGAATTACATCAAGTATAGAACAATGCAGTAAAATACAGATAAAAGCAGCAGTCAAATAATGCTTGTTACATTTGATAAGGGGAGAAACAGCACAAATGCATTTACATACTTTTTTTTTTAATCTGGGAGGGGTTTATGCAAAATTGGACAATATTTTATTTTTGTGTGTTCAGCATGTGAAGAAGTCTGCTTTCCTTGTTGAAGTTTCCCTGGAAATAATGCCAGTATCAGCAATCATTTGATTTTTCAAAGACCGTTTTTCACTTCAGTCTTCATAACGAAAAGTTGCCTAAGGGGGTGATCCATGAAACATAAATAACAAGTTATTTTGTGCAAATGCAGCATTTATGCTTTCTGCATAATGTAAACACTAACTTGCGGTAGATACATTTTAATATTGTTCTGATATCTTTTAAATTAGTTTTGTATTTTGGTTTGGGTTGGGTTTTGGGTTTTTTTTCAAGAATATTTAGTAGCTGTATAATTCTGAGACAGAACAAGATAAAATAGTGCTTTGGGAGATAAAGATTAAAAAATATAGATTGCATTTTAAACAAAAAATTAAATGCTAATTATGGATGTTGATTAAAAACAATTGCATACAAATGCAAAATAAATGTTTAATAACAGACTGTGCATGGCAGGAAGGACAAAGATTGAATACTGAGGGCAGTAAAGAAGGGGTTAAGGCTTAACCTTTGTCATATCTCTGCTTTCTTATTTCTTTCTTTTTATTGTTTTTTCCAATTGATACATCTGTCTAATTGCAAACAGCTGCAGGATAACAGATTTAGCTGTACTTTAGCAATGCAATGGCAAATGCTGATATCTTTTATCTCAATAGTGAGCATATCCTCATTCAAGTAAACTTTCCGTGGGTATGGCATTTGATCTGTTTTAAGAAGTCACAATATGACTGAGGAAAATTAAAAATAGTGATTTAAAAGTTTCACAGTATTCAAATAACTTTTTTCAGTCTCATTCACTTTTTCATATACTGCAGTATCTGAAAATAATTCCTATACTAAGCATTAAGCACTGACAACATGCTTATCCTCTTCTTTTCTTTTTTTTTGGGGGGGGAATGGGGACTTTTATTTGGTGTGATTTTTTTGTTTTATTTTTATTTTTATTTTTTATTAGTAGTGTGTTCATGTTTGAGAGAAAAAGATGCATAGTCAGATGCAGGATGCAGTCATGCTATAATTAATATTTCTGTTATTCTGAAAGCATGAAGCAAATATCTGAAAATTCTTTATATTCGAGAATGGCCACATTGCCACTTGGCAATACTACTTTGCACTTGAATTCCCTTCATAAATGTGGTGACTCCTTTTACTGCTTTGAAGTTATTTAAGTCTATCAGCTCCTACCCTTTATTACAAAGAAGAAACTTTCTCTCAATAGGCCAAATGGGATCTTTGAGTATAAGCTAGCTATCTATAGTCTTATTAGTCCTACCGCTGATACAGTAGTGAGTGCATTTATCATGTACAGATATTATAAAGTATTGGTTAATAAGGTGACCAGTTACACAGGAGGACTAAGTCCAAACTTAAAAGCACACGTCAATTCCATACATTTATTGGAAAAATAAATTTTGCAATCCTTCCTCTGAATTACCTCAGGAGTGTTGTTTCGCTTAAAAATATCAAAAGATACTGTGCTGTCTTATAGGTCACAGTTACAATTTGATGGTCGAGTCATGGCCTTAGTAATACTAAGGCTGATTAAATCTCCAAATGAATGGATTTCATGACAGACAGGCTAATAAAAAAAAAAAAAATGAGGCTGCTATAAAAATTTTGCTTTATACCACGAGTTTCATAGAATAGAACTCAAAGCTGAGCACATGGCAAATGACTTCTGGGCCACTTACAGGCATCAACAAACAGTGAAAGAAAGAAACTACCATTCAGTCCACATTTCTGGGCCTGCGTAGGGCAAGAGAGAATTAACTTTACAGTCTATATTTATCGCTGCGTGGGCTTAGCTCTGTGCTGGACACCGCGGTCTCTCGCTGCGGCCATGCGGATAGCTCAGTCGTCGCTCGGCGGCAATAAACACCGAGCGTGCCTTCACCCAGGGTCCGCAGAGCAGCGCTGCAACGAGGTTCCAGGAGGCAGGACAAGCCAGGAACCAGAATGGTGAAAGAAGGAGGCGGGCTTCGAAGCTGAGTCTTCGGAGGGGAAGGTTTATTGAGGACGAGACAAGAACACGAGGACTGGGGCGAAGACCGAGTTTCCAAGCCCAGAACACCGGTCAGCAAGGGGTTAAGAGGAAGCAGGGAATGGGAGCGGCCAGCATCGGGAACCAATCAGGGAGAGGGGTTGGGGCAGTACCAAGGGGATACAACGAATAGTGGTTTACAGGGGGAGTGACCGAAACTGGGACTTACTAAACATTACAGTAAGTGAGAACTTTCCTGAAATGTAACCAAATAAGGAGAAAAGAGGGTAGGGGCCGCAGACAATCATGGTTTCTCCCCATGACCGGGAGGGGTAGTGTTTCAAACATTATTGCCACCAGTTGCTCCCCTGGCTCTGTCCTCTCTGCGGTTGCTCCTCCAGGTCCACCCAGACCTGTGCCACCGCAACATATATTGAACATCCAGTGTCAGAACTGGAGCAGGGATTGATAGGAAAACAATGTATTTATTCTTTTTACAGGGGTCAGGCAATCATAGAAATTTCTTCCTTGAATTCTTGTTTATGTATTGACTGTCTCTGTGTTGTGGTTTAACCTGGCCAGCAGCTAAACACCATACAGCTGTTTGCTCACTCTCCCCCAATGGGACAGGGAAGAGAACTGGAAAAAAAATAAAGCTCATGGGTTGAGATGAAGGCAGTTTAACAGGACAGATTACAAAGGGAAAAATCCAAATCCAAAACACAATACTGTACCACCTACTAGGCAGAAAATTAACTCTACCCCAGCTGAAATCAGGACACTGAGATATATATATATTCGGTCTAGGTTGAGAAAGGTAACCATGAAAAACCCCACACTTCCCTGAGGTAGAATCTATGTCCAGAATGAAATGTATTATCATTGTTTGTTCAGAGTTCTGTTTTTAGAATTTTATAGTGTTGTTATACATTCTTTCCATTTATATGGTCCAGAAATTATGAGATTTAGAAAATGCCAAGTATTCCTCCCCAGTGGCTGTATGCAGAATACATTAAATTTTGCACTGTGACTAGTAGTTCTGAATTTTCTGCTGCAATCTTTTTGCTAATAACATTGACAAAAAACATTGTTTGGAACTGTGGTTTAGATATGTCCTCAATTCTTATTAAAGCTATGTAGGAAAACTAAAAATAGCTCTGAAGACAGGAATGAAAAATGTCAATTCAAGAAATAGGGTAAGAAGACTTTTATTAGCTAGATCAAGGACAGACTAGAAAAGGCATAAAAGACAGTACAGGTCCAAAACAAATGTAGGTTTAGGGATTGGGTCAAAACATACTCTGTGCTCATGCAGCATGGCTTGATTAGCTTACCACTCTACCTTCATTTTGTCATCAATGCCGACACTGTAATCTCTGTTACATGGTTTATAAGGAAATACTCCTTGTGCCATGGTAAAATTGGGAAGGTAATAAAGAGCATTTCAGCACTGGATATATTCTGTCTGGTATTCACAAGCGTACAGTCACACACTCTGGGATTATTGTGAATTCCTGAGGCACATTCAAAGTTGCCAGGCTGTTCACATCTGCCTATGTTTATTTGTAATTGCTTTCCTGAACAATATCATCTAGGTAAGGAAATGGGGGCAGTGGGGGGCTGAAAGTCAACAGCTTTGCTGATTAACACAGCAGGTGTGTATTTAATATAATTTTTGTAGCCCAGACAGCTAGCTTCCCTTTTCTAAAGTGGAACACATGAGATAGAATCAAAAGGCAGCACCATCTTTCAGTGTAATAAAACTCTTTATTAATATTTTTAGAGACTCTAGAGGAATAAAAATCTTCAACTGAAATATGCCTTTTTGTCCCATTCAAATCTAGAGTTCATATCCTTTTTGTTGTTGAATCCACCATCCCTTATTTATCAGTGTGCTCATTGAGTATGGTCTTATCATCTCAATTTGGCATGTCTACACGACATATATACAGTGCTATAGGGAAAACATCAAGACATTTTTATGAATAAATATTGAATTAGAAAAACAAATTATTTGGTTTGTTTTCTTTTTCTTTAAACAAAGGTATTGTAGTCTGTCTAACAGAGTTTTTACAATTCTTTGTGCACACTACAAGTGCATCATTCAATATGTGGTAGAAGACATCTGGATGTGTTTAGTAAGATATTCAAATTTAACTTTAACTTTCTGTATGGTATAGAAAATAAATTAGACTTTTTGCCTTCTTGCAGAAACTTTGGGGTTTTTTTGTAAATTGGCTGAATTTGTCTGAGTGGAAAATAAGCGTATAGAGAGGGAGTTAATGTCTTTCTCAAGTAAACTTCTCCATGTAATTTTTGGCTAAACAGGAGAAAATGTCTGGAGATACAGGTAAGACTGTCAGTCTGTCCTTTTTGAAGAGATATCCTCTATTTCATTCCCTAGGGAATTCAAATCCAGCCATTCCTTGACAGATCATTTCTTACTGCAGCTGACTTTTGCAAAGGCTGATAAATACCTAACTCTGCAGTTGATAAAACAAGATTGAGGCTGCATATGAAATGTTCAGAGTAGTCTTTTACTGGTGAAAATCAGTGAAATGAAAATAAGCTGAATAATATTTCTCTTTAAACTGTATTTAGAGCAGTGACTTGTTTCGTTTGGGGTTTTTTTTGGTTTTTTTTGCAAAACTTTAAAGCAGAACTTTCTATTGTCTTGCTTTCTCTCCAGAAGACTGCTTTTAGGTAATTTTTATTTTTTGAAAGCTGAATTCCTGGAACAGAAATTTTCACACTTCTGCTTTTCTATTAATTACAGCAATGCTGCTTCTGTCCAGTCCTGGTAAATACCAGGTTAGCATTTTAACGTTTTTTGGAAAGTATTAGAAAGGGTTTGGAGATCCATGGCATGTGGTATTACATAGGGTGTATGTTGAATTTCTGTTGTTTAAGGACTCTATTCTTATCAGTCTCTTCCAGTCTTTGGCTCTGAGAAATAGCATTTTCCTTCATAGTCCAAGTATATGTCTCAGAGCACACCCATATAAACCAAAATGATGCATGAACAAATGAGAGAAAACATCACTGAAAAGTTTCATGGATAAAAAAAAAATCTGTGTTCACAGACACCTATTTACATTTCCTACTTAGATGGAAATCTATCTAGATTTTTATCCAAATGTAATTACATCAGTATAGACTTTTCCAAAGACGAATCATTGAATTTTATAAGAAATCTGATTGAAAGTATGTTTGAGGAAATAAAAGAATAATAAACAGGGAAAGTATTTTTATTGTTGTTTATTGTGATTTGTTTTATTTACTGTTCTCAGCAGTCAACTAATTTACCAGCTTTGATTCTGTTACATGACTCAATGATTAAAAAAAAAGA
This sequence comes from Acanthornis magna, assembly GCA_036785705.1. NCBI lineage: Eukaryota > Metazoa > Chordata > Aves > Passeriformes > Acanthizidae > Acanthornis > Acanthornis magna. Next base: position 20,273,046 of record JAWUZG010000001.1, read on the forward strand.
AGGGGAGAAATTAAGTTTCCTTACTTTAAGTATTTTCTGGCTGTCTTCCAAATTGTCAATACTCTGATTAAAATTCTTCCTGAGCATGTCTTGATATCCTTGTGAATGACTGTTTCTGAAAAAGATGTGTTAACAGGATTATTTACTACATATTATGCGTAAATTTCTCTGTTATTCATATGGCTCCATTTCAAATACTTCAGTAGTACAGAGGGGAAAAATTTGAAAAAATATGTAAAATTTAATTTCGTTTAGAATCCAGTTCTTTGACAAGAGTTATCCTTAACATTGACCTCAGTGCATTCACAGCAATACTGGGAGAATTTGTTAGCATTAAAAACTTTGAACTGAAACTCAAAAGTAAAAATACTTTCTATAATATTTAAAAAAACCAAATCTAACCCAGAAAATTCAAAATACACTGTAATATTATGAAAATCATAATAACCTCCAACGCGTCCTTCTTCCTAAAATGAAACACCAATGAAAAATTTACTCAACTGAACACAAGTCTGTCGAAATGGAGGATTTGAGAAGCTGACAATTTACAGCCTGTTTGTACAAGTGTGGAGTCATTACTGCTGTATACCCCCTCAAATCCAAATCTGCTCCATACTATCACTGAAGATCTGGTTTTTTTGCCATCAGATAAGCAATTTCAAAAGCTGATCATTTTGGAGAGTAGAAAGCAGCACTTCAAATAGAGCAGACACAAAAAAATGTTGTCAAGCTTTAAGAATGTGAGTGCATCAGCCAACATAATTAAATTTGATGATTGTCTTGGTAATACCCTACTGAGAAACTCTTTAGGATGGTATAATTTCATTCTTTCATCTGTCAGGTATGACTGCAGCCTGACAGCTTAGCTAGCTTAGTACATTTCTGACCAAAAATAGCCCATGCTATCTGTCAGTCTTATTTTTCATGAAATTCAATATAATAAAACCATAAATACCAGGCTTAGAATGATAGAATCATAGAATGGCTTGGCTTGGAAGGGACCTTAAAGATCATCTGGTTCCAACACTCCTGCCATGGGCAGGAACACCTTCCGCTAGACCAGGCTGCTCAGAATTCCATCCAGCCTGGCTGGAACACAGCCAGGGATGGGGCATCCACAATTTCTCTGGGTAACCTGTTCCAATGCCTCTCTACACACACAGTAAAGAATTCCTTTCTAATATCTAATCTAAACCTACTGACTTTAAGTTTGAAGACATTCCCCCTTGTCGTGTCACTACATGCTCTTTTAAAAGGTCTGGCTCCATCCTTCTCGTAGGCTCCCTTCAGGTACTGGAAGTCCACAATAAGATCACCCCAAAGCCTTCCCTCTTCCAGGCTAAAAAACCCCAATTCTCCCAGCCTTTCTTCAGAAGAGTGCTGCTCCAATTCTCTAACCACTGTGGTGGCCTCCCCTGGACACACTCCAACAGATTGATGTCCTTCCTGTGATGGGGCCCCAGAGCCGGATGTAGCAATCCAGGCTGGGTCTCAACAGAGTGGAGCAGAGGGGCTGCAACCCCTTCCTTGACCACTTGTGACACCACTTGTCACTGACATCCATTGAGATCTGAGCCATTGACCACTGGATGTGACTGTCCAACTGTCCAACCAATTTCTTATCCATCTAACACTCCACATCTCTCTCCAGTTTAGAGAGAAGAATGTTGTGGGGGATTGTGTCAAAAGCTTTACAGAGACCCAGATAAATGACATTTGTAGCCCTCAATACTATTTCTGAAATTTGAACTGACAATACTAGAGAAGAAGAAAATATGCTCCAGAAAGCAGTTTGAATATGGTTGAAGGCTGCTTCTTCTCTACTTTTGGTTTTAATAGTCTACAGCCCAGGGTCCTGTTTGCTGCTCACATTTAACCAGGGACTACGGACATACATACTTACAGCATGTTTACTATAGGCTGAATCCCACAGTCACCATTCAGTCTAATTTTGTCAGATGCTCGCTTGATGCTTGCCACCAGAATTTCCTTTACTGGCTTTCCAAGAGCCTGAAAAAGGTTGTGGAGGAAATGCTCTGACAGATCTCATTACACACTGTGGCTTGCCAGATACCTCTGACAATCTTTAGTAACAACTCCTGAATCCTACTAGTCTGAGAAAGGATAATTAAACTCATTCAGAGCCAACTCTGCTTCTACAAGAGACAGTACAAAAGCTTTTTATAGTGAAGTAACAGCTGACAGTAAGACTGAGAAGTCCTTGATGCAAGAAGCTTATAATATGTATATAATTACATGGATTGTTTTGACATTTGCTACACATGACAATGGTAAGAAATACTATATTATACTATATATACTATGTTCTATAGATTCAATTTTCCTTTTGCTTATCAGTAGGAAGTTAATTCTTTAGAAAAATGTTTGCTGTTATGACACGCAGAGACCGCAAATGTTTTTTGGTTTTTTTTAACAAAGTTTGTTTTTAACTGCATTGATCTTAATTGAAGAAATAAAAATGTTTGATTCTGTAATTGCTGAATTCTCTCATCTCTTATTTTGGACTTCTTTCAGGGAGATAAGGACTTCAGCCATTTGTAGTCCCATGTATCCAGGGTAGAAAATGTTTTAAGGTCAGGACTCTTCCTGAAAAATGTAACCTACCTTCAATAAAATTTTTGCAGTGTTAGAAATCTATTAATTAATCTTTTCTAATCCATACCTTGAATTCAGCACTGTCATGTGCTCAGTATATTTTGGCATTTGAAAATATCCTTAGGATTTTGCTGTGTGAAAAAAAAAAAAAAAAGAGAAATTATTCTTTCAGTCTTTAATTTGTACATGGTTGTTTAAAGCCAGCTGGAAATTAAACTCCAAGCAAATTGCTCCCCTTTCCCCCACCGCCTCTGGTGGCAGAAATTATGGCTAGAGATGACAAATTACTGAAAACAAACAACAATGGAATAAGAAATGAACTGTAACAGCAACAATGTTAATAACAAATATGTACAAAAGTGAGGGTGATTTGCACACAAAATGTGCTCACTACTTTGGCTCAGTTTGGCGTGGCCACTGAGACAAAGACAATATGGTAGATGTTTCCACACTCCATCAGCGACACACAGTTTTTCCTGGGACAGAGATAAAATGGTGGACATTTCCACAGCTAGCACCACATGGCCTCCCAAGACAATGAAAAAGAATGATGGACAAATCCCCCAAAAGCCTGATTTTCTGCACTGCACCATGCGTCCCAGTCCTGGGCCATTCGTTCCACTGGGCTCGGCTATGGTCTACAGTATTCAGGTGGACTTGGCTGGCCTTGACCCAGCTCAGCATCTTTCAGGTCAGTGCCCACATCTCGGCTGGGTTCATTGCTTGGAATTGCGTTTTCCTGAGGGGCAGAAAGGGACAGACAGCAGCAGAAGAGGGATAGAGTCTGCAGCATTGGTCCCCGAGGAAGAAACTGAATAAAATGGCCCACTTCTGATATGCATTCATCTTTTTCTTCCCCCAGAAACCAGGACCGGCCAGTGATGACATGTTTGGTATAGAATAGCAATCAAACCACACCCACACAGCTTTAGGCTCTGCCCTTTCTTGGCACCTGCAAACGAAACTAGGACATTCATTAAGAGTTTCTTGTGTTTAAATGCTTCAAGTGTTTTTATGTATTTTGATCAGTGTAGAATATATTTTCTTTTAATTAGGTATTCTCATTTCATAAAGGATAATATTTTAAGATAAAAAAGAAAAGCATGGAATTCTATAAGATGACAAGGCATTTAATAATAGTAGAATAAGCAGGTTGGAGGAAATCTTGATAGATAAAGCAATCCATCCCCAGCTGAGGACTCAGCATACCTTCTATTTTTTTAAGGTAGCTGGTTCTTATAGCCTGTCAGTTACAGATGCTGCACTACTTACTCAGATAATCTATTCCTGTGCTCAATCCTTCTCAGCTTTAAAATACTTCTACCTGATGTATTCTTACCTTCTCCATTCTTCAATTAAAGCCTGTTACTCATCACTATATCTGCACAGAATAAGAAGGATGGATTATTCCTTTTCTTCCTGTCACCTTTTTTGTATTTGAAGATGGCTTCTATATGTCCTTTCAGCCTTCTTTCTTCTAGACTAAAAAACTCAAATCCTTTTTCATAGGTCAATTTTCATGAAGTTCTGATCAGTCTCAGTCCAATATCATTGTCAGTGATATATGCCACTTTACTGCATATTGACAATGCAGCAGTAATCAGCTTCCAAAAGATGATCCTTCCTCCCTGCTCACTGGCTAGCTTCCACAGTCAGATAAAAGCTCTGAAATATAGCAGTAATACAGAACACAGTACTGCCCCACACTTTTCTGCTTGATCAGGATAATACACTTATTCATATCATAATGTTATCTAAGAAAGACAGAGGATGTAGAGATTAAGATAATACAATCAATATGAACATAATTCTTATCACTTGCTATCAGATGCAAAATCTGGTTTCATTACATTTTTCATCAAATCGTTTCAGAAGATATTCCAAACTATTTTTTAATTTAATTTTTACATTTATTAAAAAAAATCTGGTACAGATTATGCTTAAAGGGGAGATAAAACTCTAAAACCACAAAATAAAGATCACCACCAAGGTGCAGTACACCTTCATAACATTGTTTTTTGAAAAAGTAGTTTATTTTGACACTGCAAAATTAGCTTTCTTGTTTCAAAATAATTCAGAAGATACTGTCTTAGCATAAAGCATAAATCTCTGAATAAGGCATAATCACTGCAGACAATAATTTTCTCATCCAAAATTGTAAGCAGAAATAGATTTCCTGTGTAACAAATTCTGATTTTAAAAGAACAATTTTATTGGTTGTCCTTAAAATAGGAAAGGAGGCAAAGTATTAAAACTACGTAGGGAAAGCATACCAAAAGTTTTAAGCCACTCCTATAAAAAGCTGTGCTTGCTGATTTTCAAACAGAAGGATCAATGTATTTAACAATATATCTACCTATCTACTTGGGCAAATATGCCTGTTAAAAATATTGCTGAACTAAGGAAAAAGCTGCTTTTCTGAAAAAGAAGAAAAATAAGGATTTGGGTGAGACATAGGAGGTACAGGTCACGGGAAATGTGTTTCCTGATAGCCATGACAATCTGAGGAAAGTTAACTTAGATTTTTAAGTATTACTACTCTATCTCAAAATTAATCTGATTCACTGAAGCAGAAATAGTTTACATGGCGACACGAGCTATTCTGGGATATTTGTAGTTGCATCTCTGAGCAGCAGCAATGACTTACGTCTGTAACAACGGGCTCAGAAGCTCCACGGTGATGGTGGTTTCAGGATTCCTGCCCATCCTAATCAAAATTGATGCACATAACTTGTCCACTAGCATGGCCATCTGTTAGTGTGGCATACTGCCCACTCAAAAGGTACTATGCCAATTTCAGTGTTCCGGCCTAAGATGGATTTAGAAAGCAACAAACAGAAAAAACATAATACATTAAAACCAACAAATAGCAGTCTATCCCCTGGGAATCCTGTAGCAATGGCTTGCAAAGTATACCTGATGTGCTACAATCCATATCTCCTGACCTGAACCAGACAGAGGGAACATCAAAAGAGCTCCAAAAAATGTCAGCAGATTATTGTGCAGCCAAACAGCCAATAGGTAGGGGAGGTGATTTCCCCCTTCAACACAATGCTCACAAAACCACATCTAATGTCCAGGTCAGCTTCCCAAATAATCAACTAGGTCACAAAGCTGATCACAGGCAGCATTTGTCCTGTAATGAAAGACTGAGGAAACTGGGCTTGTTCAGCCTAGAGAAGAGCTGGCTAAAGGGGAAACTAAGAGCAGCCTTTCAATAACACTGGTGATTCTGAGGAAGACAAATTCAGGCATTTTGCAGGAGAGCATGGTGGGAATATGAGAAGCAGGTGGGACCAACAAAAACAGAGAAGGTTCTGAAGGGGTGTGGGAAGAACCATTTTCATTGTGATGATGGCCAGGCAGTGGGATATGTTGCCGAGTTGTGAAGCCTCCATCCTTCAAGGCTATGAAAAACAGACTAGCTAAAGCTCTGAACAGCCTGGTCTGACCTCAAAACAGACCTCCCTTTTTGAAGGATGTTGCCCTAGAAACATCCTGAGATCCCTTCTGATCCGGATCATACTACAATCCTCCATGAAATGAAGTCAATGAAAAAAGTGATGCTCTTTCAGAAGATACCTTAGACCATCCCATTTTATATTTTTATCTATCTTGCATTAGAAACCAAAAGTTTCATGAAGCTAGAAGAAAAATGTCCTTTTACAGAACTTCCTACAAACATGATAAATAAGGAATTCAGGGTCCAGCCTCATTTGTATTAATGTAAAGGGAGAGAGCCTGGCTGCTTGAGATTTTTATTCCGTGAAACACCAAAGACAAGCCCTGACAAATCAGATTTCCATCTGATTCCTTTACATGAGCAATGATTGCTACTGAGACTAAAGAAACACTCAGATACTGGATGGTGTAAAAATATCCATGAAGAGGACACAGCTGTTGCTGAAGCATCCACAGGATTGATTAGCTACTATTAATCTATGGTACAAACAAATCTCTATTAGATTCTTATTTTAATAAGTAAAACTTTAACAAGAAGTTATACCTCGGTTAAGCAATTGACTATCACTCTACAGATGTATTACTGTAAACATACACAAATACACACATAATAAAATGGAGGTAATTACCTAAATTGCATCTTGTTTTAAAAAAAAAATTTAATTTCCCAGCAGTTTGCACATTTTTATTTAAATTGGATAGGAGAAATTAGACAGATGAATTTAAATTGCAAAGAAGAAATTAATTTTATTGTATTTTTAAAGTCAATATTATTGGGGACCAAAATTGAGGTCATTAGAAAGCAGTTAACAGAGCAGTGCAATATGCATATAAAGCAAAGTATATTAAAAAAAAAAAATAAAACAAATTAGTTCTCACATAGCTTGAAATCTGTAAACTACTTTATAAGAGATTTTTTTCCTAATGATCGAGTTTTGGCTGTGAAGACATTTAACCATACAGAGCATTAAGTGCTTCAAAGTTTGAAGGCAACTGGTAGAGTACAGGATGTGAGTCAATCTTATAAATTCCACCAAAAAAAATTATAGATACCACATAGATATTATATTGTTTAGTTCTCAGAGGTTAACATTGCTGTCTTGCTTTTGTGTTATTTTAGGGACTTATTTAAGTTTTCCATCAGTAAATTCACACAAGATTATTTATATACTTTTTTTAAAAGTTCAGTTTTGTAGCCTGATATATTATTCCAATTCCAATAAAGTAGCTGAAGCAAGAAAGATTAATCCAAAATATATACTGAGATTTTCCAAGATGATCTTTCAACTGAAAACCAGTGACCTCAAGACATACATCTTTATTCGTGCACAAACTTCTATCTTTGGCTGGAAAAATCCTATTTTTAAGAAGAATAAAATTTTGAACTCCAGCTTCATGGACTTTGGCAAGACTGAACCATATTGTATGTTAAAGGATCTGATGAAATGTTCAGTATCTTTCTGTCTCTTTTTGCATGTGTCTTCCTTATTAGTTATTGGATCAAAACTAATTGAGTTCATAATCTAAATGAGTTCATGGAGATCAGTGATGTAATTTATAGCTAAGTATAACAAAGATATATATAACTTATCTTATTTGATGCAGTATTATCATTTATAGAATGCAGTAGACAGGGACATCAGTTTTATTCAAATGAGTGTAAAGTCACCTCTTTCATTTTCAAAAAATCATCAGAATTGTATGATGCAATAAACATCAAGGGAACCAAAAACCTCTATATGTTTCTGCAGCCATTATTTACAGAGTTCTTTTCCATTAGAAAATAAAATAACCACACTTGTCAGTTTTCTTCATTTCAGCCCAATGCAGAAGACCCTGAGATGTAGAATCATGACCTTATTTTCACCATCAGAAACTAAATTAATACATTACATTTATTTTTACCTGATAGCACTGCTTTGAAAGGATGGTGAAACAGTATTCTCTACTGCCCTTAATTCACATCCCTTTTGAAACGTGAAAGAGAGCTTGAATCCTCATAAGACTGAAAATAGTCAGTGCTTCTGTCTTCTGCCATGCTATTCCATTGTTTATAAGCAGTTCCTTCATCAGCTCTCATTTTAAAAGAATGACGGAATACTTTATGAATGTTTTAAGCCCAGCTGGGTGTAAGCACTTGCCTCCAGACCTGCCTTAAGCACTTATTCTTATTGGGCATAACAATGCCTGTTGCTGATTCTGTGCCCTCTCTTCAGGCTTTTCAGATCATTGTTCTGAGGATCCTAATTGTTCCAGTAAAAGTAGATATACAACTCAGATGTCAAATGCAATTCTAGTTTCCATTCCTGATCTTAGGAAGTTAGTTATTTCAGTTCCTAAATATTTCCTTGAATCAACTGAAAAATCTTGTGTGATTAATCGTGTGTAAATCAGATGAGGAAACCTGAATTCTAGTAAAACATCAGTTAACATAAATATAGACTGTTACGAAATAAGCAAGGTGTAAGGCTAAAAAATACTTGTAGGCAACTTAAAAATGGCAGTAAATATAGTATCACACAGGTATAGAATTAAACTCTGAGAAAAGATGCTTCTTCTGACTCAGTGAGACAACAAAACTTCAGAATGTAATTTTCAATGAGATACTGTCACTTATGCACTCATAGAATCCCTGTTTTCTGACTGAGACATCCCTTATGAGATTCAGCTCCAGTTGGACTTTGGTTTTCTTAAACACACTTCTGCATGCCCATGGTCTCTGTACTCCTTCCATCCCACTTGTTCTTGGTTCCAGCTTCTGAGTTTTACCAGCTTTGTCTGAGTTTTACCTGGAGTTCCTTATTCATCCATACAGGCTTCCTGGCATTTTTGCCTGACTTCCTGCTTGTTGGGATTGACCACTCTATAACTTGAAGGAGGTTGTCCTTGAATATTTAAACAGCTTTCTTGAGTACCTCTTCACTCTAGGGCCTTTTCCCATAGCTCACTCCAGATTTAACTAAATCTGGCTCCTAATTAATAATACTTAAAAAACCCTCAAAACCCAAAAAAGCACATAGGCATTGTCCAAGGTTTTAGGAGGAAATTGTAATATCCTTTATCAATTAAATATAGAAGACAGTATGGGAAGTCTGATAAAACTGCAAAAGGATCATGTATGCTTCAGTTAAATAGTAAAATAATAAAATCAGTTAAATAAAATATGCATCAAAATACTGCTAAAACTCAGAGAAAACATGATCTGTAAGCACCACAGACACTGTAGAAGACACCTTAAAAGCAGTAACTATGGCATTAAGAAATAACAGCCAAGATAAATAATTCCAAATCCTATTATTGTTTTAAAGGTTGTCTCCATATTAAGAGTGATTTTGATTAAAGTTTCCTAAAAGTTCCTTAGAAAGGTAACAAACAACTAAAGAGTTTAAGAGGTGTTTCATACTGTTCTCTGACATGTAACATCTATTTACAAGAGATATTTTTTAAATAAAATAAAATCATCCTTGAAACAAAATCTCCATGTCTGTAAAAGAACACAGACATCATTTTCACTACTGCCCTGCTTCTAAAATTCCTTTTTCCTCCACTGTCTACGTCAGATAGGTAGCAATATTTGACCCTACACTGTAGTTTAATGGACATCAGAAGTGTCTTCAGTGAAACACAGTAAATGCCTGTCCCCATCTCACCTAATTTAATGGGTTAGTAGAAATAGTACAAGTTCTTTAGAAAGAATGATTAAGTGCTTTAATAAGAAAAAGCACTGAACTCAGACATTGATCCACAATTTGCAATTTTTTAATTATGAAATGACATCAAGAAAGAGAGGTTACCACCTGCTGACATTTTGTTCTGTTTCACAGAAAGCTGAAAACAAGACAGCTGCAAACTGAGGTCAGAGTCAGCAGGAACTGGCACATATGTAAAGAGGAAAATAAAAATAATAAAAAATACAGCTAGTTTTGAATCTTAAGACCTACCCTCATTTTGTAAAAGTAAAGTGCATGTATCCACGGACAGAAAAAAAATGGTCAGAAATAACAAGTGCTCACAAAAAGCGGGTCTACATATCGATCTGCTAAAATCTGCATGTTCTGAAGGAAAGAGAAAGGCAGCAAAGCCAGTCAGAGAGGGTCTGGAGAGAGTCTGAGAGAGGAAATTCTCCCCTGGACAACTCTCTGTTAGTGAGAACTTGGGTGTGTTTTGCAAGGTTCAGCCAAGCATGCGGATGAAGATGAGAGTTAGGGTTGAAAGGAAGACAGAAGACTTCTATGTTCCTAGCCCCCCCCCCCCCCCCTTTTTTTTTTTCTTCAGAGCTTTCCAACCCTCTGGAACTTTTGCTTTGGGCTTTCTCAGTCTCTCAGCCCTAACCCTGATTCTAATCATTGTTTAGACATGATACCCCAGACTAGTTCCTGAGGGAAAATTGATCTGAAGTGAAAATTTTTGCTAGTCTTAACTTTCCCTGAGCAGACATTTTTGGTCCCTTTGCAAGTACAACTACGGGTTCAGAGAGCCCAGAAACCAGAGATATTGAAGAGGCTTTGCCTTAAGGAAGATGACTCTACCTTACCGAATTTGTCTTTACCAAGAAATTTCTCAGACACCTTAAAGTCAAGACATGATCTTTCTCTTTCTTTCCAATATAAACTTAGCCCTATACATAATTTAATCTGTTCCTTGCACACAGCATCATTTGTCTTCGCTGAGATTAAAAATTTCTGAGAGCAAAATTTTGTCAACTTTCAGTTTGGTTTCTTAACCTCTTTCCAACCCGTGTCCAGATGGACAGCTGAGCTTCTTTTTCGCAAACCAAACCTGAGTTTACTATAAACCTAACCATAAGCTAATTGCAGATCAAGGAAACCAAGAACTTCCAAACACTAGTCTACAGCAGAGAAAGGTCTGGCAGTCCTATTTCACCTTTAATAGAAATCTTCCAGTACCACAGCAATGGCAACCCAGGGCTTGCTCATCCTCAGTTGTAATTCCACATTTAACATCATGCTCAGCCTCACAAAAGCCACACCAGAATTCTCAAGATGAAGAATTCTTGAGGGCAATGTTTTTATACCCAACAGTAGCTACTTTGGTAGCTGTTTCCAGATCAAATACTATTGCAGTTCTAGGCTTTCTTTTTTCTTCACAAACTGAACCCTAGCCATAATCCTAGCCTTAATTAAAACGTTAACCTATGGCTGATCAGTAGGTCTGACATTTCAACCACAAAATTTTCCTTAGGAAAAAGAATCATTTATTATTCCTCATCTTATTTTGGGGGCCTTTTTCAGTTCTACTCTCACCAGAGCTCTGGGCTTCTTCCTAGACACCTAGACCTTCCACAGACTGGAGATTCCTTGGGCAGAACTCCTGCGGCACTGCCTTTTCAAATCAGTCCCAAATTGAACTCCTGGCTTTCTTCTTTTCCTAATCTAACCAAAACCCTGATATTCACACTATATGCAATCCTAGAAATGTTACCTACGTGAATTTCTTGATATAAGGGTTGCTTTGGCTGCCCTAGCTTTCTGGCTGCACCCCTGCTACAGCTGGGCTTAATTTACTCAGAGAGCAAGCAGAATTTCAAGATTAAGGTTAGAACCGAGAAATGAGCAAGGCTAGAGCTTCAGCTGGAGTAACCAGAGTAGGAAAGAAGCTCCTAAGGGACAATATGACAAAATGCTCTGCTCTGGGTGAAATTAGGTTAGGGTTGCCAGAAAGAGAAAGCTGTTATAGATTGGTGCAGTTTTGGTGGGGAAATGATTCTTTGGGCAACAATGCTTGTAAGACAGGTTGTCTGTTATTCAGGGACTTCCTCCTGTGAAGCACTGAATAAATAGAATTCAGATGGCGAACAAAACATATTTCAATCTGTTCTCGCAGTTGTGTGGATGGAATTTGCACAGGCATTTGTTAACAGCTACGCCAAAATAAACACAGGATACAGAATAATTAGCTTTGTTCAACATTGTACCTTCATTGTTTATTCCTTGTTTTAAGTATATAGGCTTTCTAAAGCTCAGATTTCCCAAGATGAAGATCTTTATATTTTTGATATACCAATGCATGTTTGTGACTCTTCACTGTAATGTTTAATTTCCAATCACAGATTTTCTTGTAAATGGTCAAGTGATGGGAAGGCATTTAATAAGTATCCATAGAGAAACCGATTATTTATATAAACCAAATTTTACCCCAAGGAAGAAAAAATCACTAGACAGTATCATTTTAAGAACTTTACTTTTCTAGATCATATATAAGATTTATGCTGTTGTTTTCATCATTAAATCTTTTGCAATGATTAGGCCATGTATGATGTCAAAACTATGCATTCTTTTAGCTAATTCAACATAAACTATCTCAAGATTTGCCAACTCACTTATGTGCCTCAACAGATTCCTCTGGTATTGCAATATGAGTATATAGCAATATTTCTTGCTAAATTATAGTTTCAGAAATCATCAATTTCATTATTACCAGCTTCCTTATTTTATGAAGGATTGAGTATTTTCAAACTTTGTCTTGGGGTCTTTTTTTTTTTTTTTTTCCCAGGGGTTTTTTTTCTGAATTGATCTTTATTTTAGACAGATTATTTCTCTGCAACAGATTAAGGAGCTGTACTATGAAGTTTTGCATTTTATTTTTCTGCTTCATGGGGAATGTTTTTGTTGGTCTTGGTTTTTTGATATCAAACAGTCCTACTGTGTCACACTGAATAACAAGAATGTTTTGAATATACATGAGAGACTGGTTCAATTACAATGTAAAAAATTCTAGTACATCAGGGAGAGGAGAAATAGGCTTATGGAAGACAGTCCTCTGTCAGACAGTCCTCTGCCATCAGTATCTGGGAGCAGCAGGTCCAATCTAAATGGTCACTACAGTTAAAGAAAGATTTTCTATTCACTTCAGTGGGATCAGTCACAAACTGCCAAGTATAACAGATGTTTTCTAGTTGTCAGAGTGCAGATTTCAGCCTAGACTCCATTGTTCCATACCCAGACTTTCTAGCCCTGTGCAGGTGGTTAGATATTCTCATGTAACTCACTTCTGAATACATGCAGAATGAAATGCCACTCTTACAATAATATTTCCCAATTTTATAGGACTTTAAGTTTCTGTGTTAAAATAAAATCTTCTCCTTGAAATTCTCCCAGAAGAGTTTGCACAAGGTAGTATAACAGCTTCACCTTAGGTTTTGAGTAGCTATTTAAAATGCTGTGCCCTCCATCACATATATTCGCAATGCATCACACCCTGAGATAGGTTGCTCTTGTCTCTCCTTATCTGCAGCAGAAAGGAAGGCATTATACATAACTTTCTTTTTTCCCCTTCTTCATTCATCCACATGAGGTACCAGGCTGATATTGAACTCCTAGGCCAGCACAGTGCTGGCCTTTCCATGACCAGTTTAGCTAACTACCCAAGAAGAAAACCTCTTCTGATTCTTCATGCCTTCCTACGTCTTTGTATTTCCAATTTACACCTGCCTTTGGAGTATACGATTAATTCAACCTGCTTTTACACTTCATATTCTGAAAGATTCATCTAAGCTTCTAGTCATGGAAAGAAACTTCTTCCATTTCAGACAGGTGAATTTGCCTCTGGAGATGCCTGTCTTTCCCAATTGATTATAGAAATCAGCATTCCTAGACAACCAAAATGATCCTGGGATCAGCTGCCAGTGTACACTCACTCTTCATCTTTTTTTTCCCCAATGTCAAGAGTCAAATTCCCTAACCTGCTGAATGTTTTGCATTTTCATGATAGATGTTGACCTAATAAATATCTCTTTATTACGTGATGTCCTCATGTCATCTCTTACTTCTCAATTCATGCTTATAATATAAAGAATCAAGTACAACGTGATAGAGCTAATAATTTGATCAAGGGCATGTAGCATATATTTTGGTGTTCTCATGCAGAGCAGGATGAAGAGTTTTGGTGTGTCTGGGTAAGAAAGGGTAGGGGAAAAAGACCAGGACTTCAAAGAGCAGAGAAAAGAATGAAAAAAGATTAATAGAGTTAGCCCATGGAATTATTCCGGGGAATAATACCTTGCATAAAGAAGTTTAGTTACATTAGACACTGCATAAAAATATACTTTTTATGAAAGTGAGAAAGAACAACAAAAGGAGAGAAATATAGAGGAAAACAAAACTTTGAAGGCATAGCATTCAGGAGAAATAAGTGGCAGTAGGGTTTTATTTGTTGCAGCTTTAGGAGGTGAAAAAAGAAATGTGTACATTTCAGGAGGTCAGTGGCTGCACCCTGTATATCTTTTCTTCTTGTGACAGTGACAAAAGATGGTTGAGTTTTCATATGTGTGATATCCATCTTACATACTCTTCCTTTTTGCCCTCTCTGTTGAGCAATGTCGTTTATCCTAAGAATACCAGTGTGGTGGTTTCGCTTGGCCCAGTTTTTGCTAGTGAGTATGGTGAGATACAAAGACGGCTCCTGTGCATCCTGTGTGAAGATTCTGGTAGTTTTTCACCATGTCCAGCAGAGCCAATCTCTGATGGCTCTGAAGATGATGGACATGCTGCTGGCCAAACTGGGCCAATTAGAGATGTTAGTTACACCTCTGTGAAAACATATTTAAGAAGAAATCAAAACAATGTAAGCACGCACTCTTTTTTAGTCAGAGGAGGAGGAGGTAAAAATATGTGAGGGAGAACAACATGGAGGCACCAAGGTCAGTGGAGAAGGTGGGGGAGGAGATGCTCCAGGCGCCGGAGCTGAAAACCCTCTGCCAGCCGTGGTGAAGACCATGGGTAAGCAGGTGGTCCCCCTGCAGCCCACGGGGTCCACAGGGATGCAGATAAGCCCCACAGCCTGTGGAGAGGTGCCCACGCCAGAGGAGCAGGTGGATGCCTGCAGGAAGCTGTGATCCAATGGGAGTCCCAATAGAGACTGAAAGCATGCTGCTCCTGAGATTGGATCCATGCCAAAAAAGTCCGCAGAGGACTGTCTCTCGTGGGAGGGATCCCATGGCTAAGTAGAGGACACTCCTCCCTGGTGGACTGACTCTGATGAAAGGAAACCCCCATACCCTGCCTCCCCACCCCTCCGGAGCTGTTGGTTGGAAGGAGGGAGGGAGTGAGCTGAGAAATGGTGTCTTAATAGGGAGAGGGTTGAGTAGAGAAACAGTGTTTGTAGAAGAAGAATTATGGTGATGGACTGACTAAGAGAAAAAAAAACCCATGTCCTGCCCCTGCCCTGGAGCTGTTGGTTGGAAGGAGGGGGTGAGCAGAGAAACGGTGCCTTAAGAGGGAAGGGGAGTGAGTGAAGAAATGGTGTCTTATTTTTACCTCCGATTTATCCTCCGTCTCTGTTAGGTTAATAAATCAATTTGCAACTCTAAGTTTTCCACCTGTTTCTGTCCTGTGTCTGTGCGTTCTCCTGCCTGTGGCTTATCTCACCTCATGAGTCCGGTGTGATTGTGTTAGTTTTTTCCCTCTCCTCTGCACAGTTGTGGCAGGAAAGAAGAAAGAGAGCAGATGTCGTAGATACCTGGCATTTAGCCAGGGTCAAACCTCGACCCTGGTGGGTATTGCAGGAGGAACTGTGTGGATGATTACATAATTAATGTATTCTAGTGATGGGAGAGTTGACTTGGTTTTGACTGACTTGGGTGCACATTCATAAAGGTATAAAATACCATCATAATCTGGGCCAGCTGGGCCAACTTGTCTCCTGAGATTGCAGACAACTTTGTGTCAAGCAACATCCCCCAGACCCACTCAGCCCTTTGTTAGGGATGTCTGCAGTGTACACACAGCATGAAGACAGGGAACATTGTTTTGGGTGAGTGTGTAAAAGGCCTAAGATCTGGTCAAACACAGAAATAAAGTCCTAAAGTAGCTACATGGGTATTTTGTTGTTTTGTAATTGTGGATCATGCAAGGCCAAAGACTAAATCTGTATGTTTCTAGACATATCTGCTTATTTTGTAGCCCTTTAGATGTACACTGTAGACCAGATCTGAGACTAAGTGGACCTAGCCATACCTACAATTCTCTGAAAAGTTTAGAAAGCAACAGGGTCTCACTGAAGCTCATGACTCAACACAAAGGACCATGACCTTATTATATTATAATCCATTGTAATAGATGGTAGAGTTGTTATTTAGGTTGTATTAGCAATAAATCTAATTATAATCATCCACATAATCAGTGTGTCCTACTTCTAGTGCCTGGCCAAGAACCTACTCTTGACTGTCACATTTCTCTCATGCCTTCCAGCAATAAGGCAAAATATAAAGTAACAAAAAATCTCTACCATTGCTCCAATCTCTAATTAGAACTTCCATTTTTGCCAGTGAGCAACTTATGCTGAGAGTTGAAGGAGCATTCTGCTGATGCTGCTTTTTGCTATTGAAGTACCATGCATCTGCTAGAAAGGCTTAATTTTTTGCTGCTTTTGTCCAAGTTCTAGAAATACATATTTTATTTATATACACAGACTCACGCACATTCAGCATCAAGGTCCAGGAAAAAATATTTGATCTCCACAGTGTACAGGCTAAATAAGACTTTCTTTTCAATTGCAGTATTATATTAGCACCAAAAAGCAAATCCAGAACAGTAGTTTCTGAATGACAAGCAACAGTACTAAAATAGCATTTAAGAAAGGTATGTGCCACTAATTCTTCCAAAGACTTTAAGAAATGGGTGGGTAGTGAGAGATAAGCTGGCTGCTACTCCTGCCAATGAAATATCTGTGCTGAAAGCAGTGACTCAGGGAGTGTCAATCTTGCTTAGCAAGTAGAACCATAAATGAATCCCCCAGAGTGACAATATTCTCATTAACATTAAAGATCATCTGGAATCCCATTAGTAACACACTCATGTCTAGAGCATATAGAAGGTACAACGTAATGAAGCTAACTAAATTGGGAAGGGAATGAGGCAAAAGTCTATTTTACTCTTTTGGAATGGATGCTTAAAATATACCTTTGAGAACAGGCATTGTAAGAGAGCAAAAATGAAGATAGAGTCAAATATGCAAAAGGAGGTTGTGGCTCATGACAAGACATTACAAGAATGGCAGTTGGAAGGAATTACTTCAATAAAATACCCTTAAATCCTTGAAGATAGTCCTTCTTTTGTTGAAATTTTCATGGGCCAACTGCAAATAAATGGGGATAGATCTGAAATGTGATTGGAAAAAAAGCAGTCTGACAGAGAATCTTTGATATGAAAAAGTGACATGAAGGTGACTGTATCTTAACATTCACCAACCTGTCTTCCATTTCGATCTCAGATTAAAATGACTGAACTGTCAAAAGGAACAGAATAGAAATTACTTCAATCAGCATGGACACAGGATATATGAGAAGTGTATGCTCTTGTTATTTCACAATTATCTGTCACAGTAATTCATGTTCTGTTTAGATAAAGAAGAGATGCCACATACTACGGTCCAGTGCTGTGAACATAAGGAAAACATCTGAATAGACTCCTCTGTCTTCATATCAAGAAAGATTTTCTGTAGAAATAGAATTATGGGGCTGTTTATTCTATCCTATTTTTATTTTACATTTGTAAAGTTTCACTACCTTAGTTTCCTCATTGAAAGAGTTTCACATGTGTATTTTTCTTTCTTATGCTGTCCCAAAAGTTTCTGAAGTACTATGTTATCAATTTTTGTAGCATGGAGGGGAAGATTTTTAAATGCACTTCTGAAATAACTTCCTACTATCCAACTTGATGGGTATCACTGTGAAAATGGAAACTTACATATGTTTTTGAATAGGAGAGGAAATGCACTCAAAGCTAGCAGGGGAAGAAATCACTCCAATCTAAAACCTGGGACAAGTTAAAGCCCAAAGACCAGGATAAATCAATCAACAGACAACAGGTAGTGTTAGGTATCCAATAAATTCTACTATTATCATGTTATCAAAACAACTCATAATTTTTAATGAATTTATCAACATAGCATATGTGATAGAGGTAGCTACAAGAAAGACTGAGAGTCATGGAAAATAAAGTGAAGGAGTAAAAGGAAGTAGCCCAAGGGTTTTTTGGATTCCTAAATAACCTCAGATACAATATAGTGTATTGCTGACATACTTATAATTGCTATTGATTTTCTTTTGCAATATAGCAAAGAAAAATTGCTTACAAAAATAAGCCATATTCTTTCTCTCTAAGAATTATTTAATTTCAGTAGATTTGCCCAAGTGGCTCATTGATACCAGTCTATCTATGTAATATTCAAGGCTAACTCTTGCTCATTTGACACAAAGTGCTTCCAAACATTCATTGCAAATAGTCCATTTTAATTGTTTACACATTCAATGACAACCTTAATGCTACAATTTCCTGACTTTTCAGAGGCTTTTCTTTACAACTGAAATATTTTTAAGTATTTTTCAAGCAACTTCTAGATTTTAAAATACAGTGTTAAGTGAAAAAGGAAGAGAGCTTTTATCACACATACTGTATGTACTTTTCCTATTAGTCAGGTTGACAATCTTTAGGCCATAGGTTCTTCTTATTTATTAAACTTTACAACATCATCAGTGACATTGTCACCCTCCAGAGAAGATTTTATGGGAAAATGTGATATCTGCATTACCTGTAGATTTACTTATCCATTAGTATGTTGTCTTTCTTAAGATGTGACAATTCTGAATCTTCATCTGAAATTATTCTGCACTATACTACTGAGTGACTTCTTGCTGTTTTCTTTGCCATGGTTGTCACCCTCACAGTTTTCTCAGGCAGTTTTACTTTATCTCTTTTTCCTGAGATGTCCCATTTCCACATTTCATTCTTGCTTCTCAAATAATTCTCAGCTCCCAAATCTACTTTCTCCTTTTGATTCAAGGTAACATCTCATTCTCTCAATTACTTAATAAAGTGTCTTCCCACACATTTTGCCTATCACCCTAAAGGTTAGAGTTAAAAGCACCTTTCTTTTCACGTTTCTCTACAAGTACTGCGGTGGCAGTCGGACAGTGGGAGTTTTGATTACTTACAACAGCTCACTACTTACTAGAAGTGGAGATCCTTGTTATGAACCACTGAATAATGTTAGGATCCCACTCTTGAAATTATATTAGGTCGGTTTATTAAATGCCTCTGCCTGAATTAAGGTGCAAATGACACCATATGCCACAGTCAATACTATGGGTTTTATTTAACAGTGCATGTGAGACAGAGAGAGAAAGGGAAAGAGAATGAAAGAGCAAGAGAAAGAGCAAGAGAGAAAGAAAAAAAGAAAAGGAAAAGGAAAAGAAAGGAAAAGAAAAGGAAAAGAAAAGGAAAGGAAAAGGAAAGGAAAGGAAAGGAAAGGAAAGGAAAGGAAAGGAAAGGAAAGGGAAAGGAAAGGAAAGGAAAGGAAAGGAAAGGAAAGGAAAGGAAAGGAAAGGAAAGGAAAGGAAAAGGAAAGGAAAGGAAAGGAAAGGAAAGGAAAGGAAAGGAAAGGAAAGGAAAGGAAAGGAAAGGAAAGGGGAGAGGGGAGGGGAGGGGAGGGGAGGGGAGGGAGAGGGAGGGGAGGGGAGGGGAGGGGAGGGGAGGGGAGGGGAGGGGAGGGGAGGGGAGGGAGGGAGGGAGGGGAGGGAGGGAGGGAGAGAAAGAAAGAGAGAAAGAGAGAAAGAGAGAAAGAGAGAAAGAGAGAGAGAAAGAGAGAGAGAAAGAGAGAAAGAGAGAAAGAGAGAGAGAGAGAAAGAGAGAGAGAGAGAGAGAGAAGAAAGAAAGAAAGAAAGAAAGAAAGAAAGAAAGAGAGAAAGAAAGAGAGAAAGAAAGAGAGAAAGAAAGAGAGAAAGAGAGAAAGAAGAAAGAGAGAAAGAGAGAAAGAGAGAAAGAGAGAAAGAGAGAAAGAGAGAAAGAGAGAAAGAGAGAAAGAGAGAAAGAAAGAGAGAAAGAGAGAAAGAGAGAAAGAAAGAAAGAAAGAAAGAAAGAAAGAAAGAAAGAAAGAAAGAAAGAAAGAAAGAAAGAAAGAAAGAAAGAAAGAGGGACACACTACCGTCACCACCACAAGGGTTCCTGCAGCATCACGCTGGCCCTTCTGTTTTTTTCTGTGGTTGGGATCCCCAGAGGATTCTTCTAGGGTGCCACTTTTTATAAAGTCTAAGTCCTGGGTTTCTATATGAATACATGCCATTCCCACCACTTGGGATGGCATGTGTGTAAGCAGTTACTTCCTTTCCCACAGTTTGCCTTTCCCACAAGAAGGTGGGAATTCTTGTCCAGGTAGGTTATGCAGATCTGCTTCACCAAGCCTGGCATCTTCCTGTTGCTGTGTCTGCGCTTTTCCCACAGTATGCATGGTGGAATCTTGTCCGGTGTGCTAATTCCAAACTTTTCACATCTGTGTAGGACTGAAATAAACACCTTCCATCTGTGCCATCTGTGGTAGCTTATCTTGTGGGAACTTCTGTCTTTGCAGTATTTGAGACAATTTATTGCATTCTTTAAGTCCTGACATTCATGCACATCATTCTTCATGAAGAGTAAAACATAACTCTTCAAGACAGAAATATCTGAGCATATTTTGCTCACATTGATCTTTCAACATTTTCAGCCTAACCAAATATGAAGTGAGCATGAGAGGATAAAAATTCTTAAAAGCCTAAGAGCTTGTGTGAATTGGCATTGATTTCTCTTTTTCCACAAAAGTTTTATTTCTTTCATCACAAAAAAACTGCACCTACTTCAAAATCTAGGAATGTTAGTGCTTCTTCATCAAAGCAATCATAAAGGGACAATCAAACAAACTTATTTTTCAGTAATTTTAGTCTGAGGAACAATATCCATTCCACTGAAAGTTAGTTTAAATTTAATAAGATCAACAGTTTGGAAAAGTTAAAAGTAGTTGAAAGTATGGCTTTATCATGGAAAATGTCTAATGGCACAAAATATAATAGCAAGCTTAATACTATGCCTGTCCAAAAAAGTGACTACATATTGGAATTACTGATGTGGTTTAGCTTAGAATTATTATTTAATTTCCAGTTTCCAGTTTCCTCTTTCTACTGAACTAAAACCTAAATGTAGTTTCTACCCTTTGTATGTGCAAAAGACAATGAAGACTATGAGGATTCTGCTAATACGTTAATACAGGGTCCTGCTTCTTCAGCTGTGCCAATGTCTGTGAATTATACATAAAATTAAGCCAGAGTTTTACCATTCAAAACACCGAGAGTAATTTCACAGAAACTTTGCATATCAACATTTCATACAATATTAAAACTCACTGCAAAGCTCAATGACTGGTAATTTCATTCTGGTTACAAAGTATAGCAAGATCAAGCTTCCATTTCATCAGAATAATGAATTCACCAATAGTGAATTCATTAATTACTTTTCACAAGTAGATAATTTTTTTGTTTTGTGTGTATATGGAAATAATTGAGGATAAAAATTCTAGCAAATTCCCATGCATCTGATTTAAGTTTTCTCCTTTTACAATTATGTAAGAGCAGGCATACCTTTCATCCTGCTCTTTTTTTTTTTTTTAACACTCATGAGAAAGTTCTATTAATATTTATTTTTAAAAAGATTACCAAAACTCTGTTTATGAACTTGAGTATACATCTGCTTGTGTAACATCTATTTGGCTTGCAGAAGTGACAGTAAATTTGGACCAATTTCAACAGTAGTATTAATAATGTAATTTTTGAGCTCAAGTCCTGGAGAGTCCTAAATCTGGTCTCTATTTTTACCTTTTGCCCCTTGAACATCTAGGAGATTAATATGAAAACAGAGTGGATTTCAGCTATGATTTGTAAACATGACCCCTTACAGCCACACAGACTTTAAAGTACAGAAATTAAAATGTTAAAAATAGTAAGTGCTTTAAAAAGACCTCTATTACTCTAGCTCCAAATGTTTTCACCAAAAATTGTACCCACACAGGCAGTAGTAGTACAACATAATCTGAGTGTCTCTCATTTGTGCACTGATTTGTTATCCATTCATTTTATAACACTGTACACATTTGTAGTTTGCCAACTGGCACCAAATTCAATAATTTTCTGAGTCACATGTTAATATTTTCTCCACCAGTTTTTTAGAAGTATTTTATTTAGTATTAAAATATTTTGTCAAAGCAATGTCCTTCAAGACAATGTATGTATTAGATTTCTAAATATGGAAAAATTAGCTGTTTTATTCTTGACTATGTGGTCTTCAAATTCCTCATTCTGATCCTGTTATCAGCTTCAGGAGACAATCTTTCAGCTGATGCAAAATGTTACAATTCTATTAATTTCAAAGAATTTATCATAATTCTGGAAGTTATTTCTAGGCTGTCATCCATGTCATGCCCTAAATAGCATTTTCAGCACATACTGGACTGCAGAGGGCTCCACACCTGTGTTTTGTTCCACCGCAGCAATTTCCACAAGTTTACTTCTGTTGGACATTGTAGGAAAAAAAAACAACTGATGAGCAATTCTGGAGAGGCTTTGGAAACTCTGATACATTTCCTACGATTCAAAGTGTTCCTTTCATTTTTTGCCTCTCTTCTAGCTTCACAATTATTTCCAGAGTGTAGTTAGTAGTTTGGGAAAACAAACAAACAACCAACCATAAAATTGTACCAAAGGACAATTATTTACTGTCTAAAAAAGAAAATTAAGATAGGACTGTTTATCCCAACAATTCTATCTGATTTCTAATTTACAAGTGTCAGAGTGCATTGATTAGCTTTGGGGTGTTCTTGACAGTCAAATATCATGATATGTGTGCCATCAGAAGACTCACTGAAACATGTTCTGAAAAAGCTATGCATTCATTTCTGAAAATATCATTGTGATAAATGTGCTATTCAGATGAAGCAATGGCATGTTGAGGTAGATTTCTTATGACAGGTTGAGTTATGTTAAATATGAATATGTTATATAATGAGCACATCAATAGACATTTCAAATTTATCTCTTCAACTCTTGAATTTATCCTAAAGGCAGAAAGCAAACTTTGCAATGCAGTGGAACTCCAACTCTCATAAAGTTTAAGAGTGATTGTAACAAAGACATTCACTTAGGGCCAAGCAAGTGGAATTGGATGACACTGATGGACATTTGATACTGCTCTTTATGTCTGTGTAAAAAAGCAATGAGGCTGTTTAGTGGGAAAGTTTTACCTTCAGACTGCTATTCATTAATATACTTATGATGCTGATATTTCAGTCTAGGAAAGAAATAATGACAGCTTTCCTGTTCTAATTTTTCTATATAATTTGACATGTATTTTTTCAATATTATATACATAGAATAGCCACGCCAATAGTAGCTGAAAGATAACTAGATATTAAGGATGAAATGTTTGAGGCAGAACACATTCACTTTCCCAAAAGAAATTTTCATCTGTGGTAGAGGACAACTTTTTCTGAAGGTAGGTCTGAATCATTAGCTTGATTTGCAAAATCATTAACTCTTGCAAATCTTACCATATATTTTTGTAAGTCTTAGGGAAAATTTCAATTAAACATATACATATTGGAACACAGCTGCATGCAAAAATATGAAGACATTTTAGAAGATCTTTCAAGTCACTGCTACACAAAATATAACAACTTCTTTTATTTAAAAAGAGGAATGAGCCACTTATGATAAATATACTGAATGCAATTAATGCATTTCTAAATGTTCTGATACTATGATTTGACGGGAGCATATAAATATAATACAAACTCAGAAAAATTCTTCCTCTTGCATGAAGTAAAACTTTCCTAATGCAAAGGTACAAAGGCTGAACAGGTCCGTTGGAAGATTCTTCACAGGTCTATGGCTATAGAAATACTGAGGACTGTGAAAAAGAAGTTCAGAGTTTTTAGGTATTAGTGTACCCTTCAGGGGTAGGTTACTGCAGCAGACACTGTCTATCTGCAACTATTAGATCAACCTACAAATATAGAAAAGCCAGGATAGGAGATCAAACACTAGTCAAAAATTATTGACAATGTTTGATTGCTAGCAGTAAGAACCTCACATTGTGGTTTAGTTGGGCTGATAGCAAATGTCAGGAAGTATTTCCAAGGGGTATTCTGTTAAGGTCCATCTTTTAGAAGGTGAGGGAAAGAATATTAAATATATAAATGGAGCAGCATGCCACTTGGCCCAAAGCACTATTAAATTAGTAGCATAGCTGGTATCTGTATTGCGTCCATCTGAATGCAGAAGAACCAAGGACTGCAGAAAAAAAACCAAAGGTCAATGTTTTTTTGGCCTTAGCTATCCCTGCTCTTGAGCCTGTGGATTCCAGAACTGATTTGTAAATCTCCAGCAAGAAATTTTACTCCATTCCCTCTCATTGAAATGCCTATATCCATGCATATTGTAAGACATCAAAACAGTTCCTGTTGGGTTTACAACTGTATAGTTGAGATAATCACTTCTGCAACAGTACAGTCAGTGCTTTCACTGACATCAACAGGAACAAGACCATGCCTTAAAATGGAAAATAAAAATCTATGAGAAACCTCCACTGCTTTCCTCTGCCATTCTAATGTTGCTAAGTTGTATTTTAGAAACATTGCTAGATATTTGATAGAGTTTGATATTGTCAATATGAATAAGTATATTTTTCTTAGCTTGTGGATACAAGAGACATTTTGAGTCAGCCTCTAAGCTGAAATTAAAATGAGCTTGTAGGATTCACAAAACAACAAACATGACAATGCCCTTTTATGGCGCCAGACTCCAGTTTGGTCCTGAGATATTCATATTCCTTCCTCAGTGAAGATGCCGAGGAAAATGATTCATGGATGATGAACATGACATGAAGAAAAAGAAAAAGGGAACAAAAAGGCATAAGAAGATATTAGAAGAGGATTCTGCTAAAATCTTACAGTTTTTTACTTACCTTGAAATGATATGGAACTGCCTTCACTCACTCCAACACTTAATTCCAAAGCAGAGCCTTTATAAAAAATTATATTTATTCAGCTTATAAGTGATGACATTTGGAGGATATGCAAGTGCTTACATCCTCTCAGAAAATAGAAATTTGAATTAATTTCTTTTTTTTAAGTCTACATGGTTTCAGAAGCTTCCTTCTCAGCATCTCACGTGAGCATCTCACGGAGGCTTCAGTTTCAGTTTTAGTGCATTTTCTGTGAAAGAGTCTTCAGCCAAAAATACAAAGTTCAAGAACTTGGGAATAAACAGAAAATGAAAAAGTTCAGCACAGGAATTTAGTGATTCCTGCATTAAATTGTGAAGGATATTTCTGGGATCTATCCTCTGTTGTAATGGTCATGTATTTTTCACAAGTATTAATAATGGATGCAAAATAATAATCATTATTTTAACATGAGCCAAAACCCAGAAAGGGTATGTACACTCTTCTTTGCATGGAACCCAATAGTGTGGGTAGATTCAAACAAGCTTCCTGAATAAGGACTCAGGTTTCACAGTCACAACAATCCCTATTTGTGAATTTCAAATAAATTCAAGCCTTTCTGAGGTGCTATGAAAGTCAGCTCAGCTGGGACGCACAGTGCTAGCATTTTAGTACCTTTTAGCACAATTTAGTACCATTTAGTACCATTCATATGCAGAAAGAGTCTATGGTTCTTCAAACACATGAGAGGTTAGAATTATTTTAGAGAATTTTTGTCTTACACTTCAAAAGTGCTGTTATATTTAAGCCACGCTGAGTGCCTAAGCTCCTTACGTTAATAGGAAATGCCAGCATTTCCACAACTGAGTTGAGCAGGCAACAGCTATATCCAGACTCTGAATTTTAATCCTAAGAAAGGTTAATCCTCAATAAATATATTAATCAAATATAATTGAAATAGAATAAAAAAGATACATACTTATCACTTTTAAAAGTACTGTTTGTGACCTGAAGAAAAAAGAAAAGCATCAGCAAGGAGAATTAATAGTTTTATCATGGAAAATGCAATATATTCATTTCCATTTTTTTAATAATTGACAACAAATTACTCCAAGTTGCTATATAACATCCAAATACTGATTCACTATTATGCATAATAATATTATGCAAATTGCTATATTTAACCTCTTTAGCACTCCACATAGGAGTCTCCAGCATAAGACATTAATGCAGTATTTATTATTACTTGGCGACAACACCTTCTTCACTAAAAATTTATTATTTATTGATGTGACCAGCTCCTGTTTAGAATATTGACAAAAATTACAAGTCCAATGCTTAGTTTAATCCCACAATTCCTCCTCATGTGCATTCTGATTGCAACTGTAAAAGGATGGTATGCATGACATGGCCTTTTTCCAGCATCACCACTTGCTGTGCTCGACAGCATCTTGAGAAGCTGAAAGCAATATTTGAGCTGTTTGTCTGCTTGCTGTTTAAATCTCGTAACAATAAGAAACAGACCAGAACAATATAAATATTAAGTTTAAAACTCAATTTGAGTCCTTTATTATCTCTTTCCTTTGCTATTCAGAATTGCACCTAACTAGCGTAACCCAGCCTTGAAAAAATTGGAATAACTGGAATAATATATTTTTTAAAAATTTTAAATTGTGTCTTAACAGTCCTTCCTAAAGGACTATTAAGAATCAACACTTTTTATTAAGACACTGATCATAGTAATATACTAACTTCCAAATTTCTTCTCTATAATCAGACAGCTCTTGTCTTTTTATGCTGCAACGTCACTCCCCAAATATCTTCTTGTGACAGAAACATGATTGACACTCACATTTTAAAAAGAGTGTTAAACAAACTTCTCAGTTTTCTCCCCAGCTTTTCCCACTTCTTTGGCTTATTTTTTTTTTCTATGTATTTAATCCATCTGAAAGTTCCACCAGCACTTGGTTATAAAAATGTATATTCAAGTATAACACAGGTAAATGTTTCAGTCGTCCATATCATTTATATTTTAATCTTCCCTTAAAAGATGACAACACTTTTCAAACTTAGAAATCCATTTCCTGAACACATGTATTTTGTAGGTATGATAAACACTAATAAATAAGGTTTTGTACCAGCAGAATATACTTTAGTCATTTGCTATAATCTCATTATTTCCACTCACTATCCTACTCCATCCTGAATTAATGGAAAGACTTAATTCACATTAGAAGCTTGACATTTGAAGTAAGACTATGTAGTAGGAAATAAAAAGCTTTTCTAACATCAAATAGTGTTTCTATAATGTACAAGGAAACAAAAGACTCTATTTTCTCAGTACTTAAATGACTTAGGTGTCCAACATCCAAATGAAATCTGAAAATCCTATTGAAAATTACAGCCTGTAGAATGACTAAATGCTTTAGGAAGATAATTAGCATCAATTAAAATTGCAACAATAACTGGATATTTGAGAACGGGATGTAAATTAAGGGCCATAGGCTAGTTTTTCACATGGATTAGTAAATCAAACAGATTTTCTTGATTTTCTTTTGTGAGTAGTGAATACACGACAAATTAATATCACACAGACACATTTAAAACTGAAGTCTATCTAATTCAAATTCTTTATTTGTAAAATGAACATAATAAAAATTATATTAAGTACTATGTGTTACTATATACAATTAGTCATTATTGGTAAATTTCTTGAGCTATATGAAAGCGTTATTGTGTTTCTAGACTTTCAAAAAATTACTTAATGATCTTTTATTTTACTTTTTAAAAAATACTGGCAGGGGTATGCATAACATTTAATGTAAATAAAAAAGGCAATCAATATAATAAGGTGAAGTGCTTTAAGTTTATTAAATATCCTTACTTAATCAGCAGAAAACAATTTAGAAGTACTTCAGCATAATTGCAGAATGACTGACCTGTTGGGAAGAACCTCAGCAGATCATCTAGTTCAACATCACTGTTCAAAGTAGTGTCACCACCAGCTTGTTGATCAGATCTGTGTCAATAAAGGGTATAATTCAGCATCTCTAAGGATGGAGACTATGTTGCCTCTCCATACGACATGTTCTGTGTATGATAGCCTTTGAAATAAAAAACTCTTAACCTTGTATTTAAGTGGAATTTCCTGTATTTCAGTTTGGCACTGCCTCCTGGTATTTCACACAGCACAGTTAAGAGTCTTTCTCTGTCTTTTTTGATCCTTTCCCAAGACCATCAGACATCCTCCTGACCATTCTCTTCTCCAGGATGAGTAGTCCCAACTCTCTCAGCCTCCCTACATAGCTCAAATACGGCAAGCTCTCCAACACCTTCATGGTCCTGTGCTGGATTCCAATACATCCATGCCCCCCTCATCTCATGTCTTGGAGCCCCAGACTGGACAGAGAACTCCAGTTATGGCCTACTCATGAGAAAACTTTTTCTAAAAAAGGATGAGAAAATACTTCCTTCTTTTTTTTTTTCCTTTTTTTTTCTTTTTTTTTCTTTTTTTTTTTTTTTTTAATCAGGCTACTCTTAAACTTCCTTGCTAAAACTGCAAGGTTTTACTTTCTGTCTTGAACAAAATCTCTATAGAAATCTTCGTCATCCTATATATTTTAATTACAACAACAGCTGAATCAAACATTAACAAGGATACAAATAGTTTAAAATCCAAGGAAAAGGCAATATGGTGTCCTGGGTTAAGTGAGGGTTTTCCTCCAAAGCTTAGTAACTAAAGCAATGTAAATAGAATATTGACTGCCCAAGGTCTGTGTAACAGGAAGCTGTGAGAAGTCATAGCAAATTATCAGCTTACTAAATAAGAAATATCACAAAGACTGATTGCAGAGTTTTCCTCACCCTATTTCACATTTGTCCATGTCTTCTTTTGATTGCATAGTTTGTTTATGGGTTTATCATTAGAGTTTCAGAACACTTGATCTGTCTTTTTCACTTAGTAGAGAGTAGCTACTAAGCAAATATTATTGTCATAGAATCACTGAAAATTTGACAATATTCTTGCTCCTTGTTTGGCTGCTACTTGAGCTAGGCATATTGTTTGCATTCCATGAGTATGCCCTTGATAAATATACAAATATTTCTTTTACCAAACTTTGTGGCAAATGGATACTGAAAATAATGAAAAATTAAATAAATAATTACAAAATCAAAATAACTAAACTTTAGTCACTTGGAATTAGGCAGTATCTATGAAAACAATTGTTCAAATCCTCCTTTCATTTTTGCATCTGAAAGCCAACCAGCATCCATGAGATTAGATGAAGAAGACCATTTTTCTGTTAAGCCTTCAAAATTCTCAGATTAGCAATCAGGATTACTAGAGGAGCTAGTAAGTAGGTCCAGGGCCCATTATAAGAAATTGTGAGGTTATTAAATTAAAATATTAAATAAAGTGTGACTGGAATTAATAAATATTAAATATTAAATTTAATTGAATTAATAAATATTAAATAAAGTGTGACTGGACTGTGTACCTCCAGTTTTTAGTAAATAGATAACAGATCACAAATTTAGCGATACAAAAGATAAAAGAACCAAAAATTAGTCAGCTTGGCAACAAAGAGAATAATGTAGTAAAAATTAGGAAGGGTTTTAGAAAACATTTAGTTTTGACCTTGTGTAAGATGAGCTGTACACATATTGTACAGTCCCTCTGGAACTACAGAGGGAAGATGATGCAGCCTAAGATGAGCAAAGAAAAGGCAGAAGAAAAAAATAAATGAATGACAGGAAAATCATAGTTGAATTCATGAGTGGCTAAATGGAATCAAAGATGTGTAGAAAGAGACAGTAATGTGGAAAAAAAGAGGAAAGGACAATCCAACTAAAAGCACTACTGAAAACAGAAAAAGAAGCCATGAACATATCAGACATCAAAGTATACTAAGGGAAACATCTGTGAAAAAGTATCTTTTTTAAACCTTCTATTCCATTATTTCAACAGATCCAGAACAAATATCTTCTCACCTCTGTAAGAGTCAGTGCACATCAAAATCTGAAAATAAGACAAAACCCCATCTTTTGGCTATAAATTAAAAAACTCCAAAGAACTGAAAGTCCACACTTTCAATGCAAACAACAGGTACTATCATTGTCTATCTGAAGTGTCATGTCACTCATAGGGTGCTGTATGCTTATCCAGAGAAGGTGAAAAATCGAGAAGATAAGCAGTATATACAAGAAAAAGCAGAAGAATAAACAATATATATATTTTTACATATGCTTGTTGGTGTGTGTGTGCTTATATAAATACTACCTATACCCATTGATATTCAGTCTAACGACTACATATTATGGTGGCTAGGATAGTGCTTTTCTGGAGAAATGGAACAAGGGAAGATCAGAGAGACAATGTAACATATTTAACATGTTCAATAGGAAAAATAGGGTCAGATCATCTCTTACCACATTTGGATTCCCCCTATCTGAAAATGGCTCATCTAGATGACTTCATAACAAAACTGGCTTGCTACAACACAAAATTTTATGTAAAAAGGGAAAGTAAAGAACAAAAAGCAGAGAAACCAGAATATTCTTGTCTTTAGAAAATGGTGCGGACTGCAAGTTTAGATTTCTATTCTTGTTGCAATCATTGTCACAAGGACAGATTCCTCTTGTGACATGCTGTGTTCTCATTACATCTTTTGTCAAAGAAATAAAATCAATACCTCATGAAATTTTCAAAGTAAGTTTACCTGTTGATGGCTGTGGAATACCAAACTATTCTATGTGTGAACAGCTAAACCCATTAATAGAGATATTAGACCACTGTCTTTTGTATTCTCTATTAGTTATTAAAATTGCACCCCCTTGTTCTCATAATAAAGATTACTGCAAATATTAGGTGTAACATACTGTATAAGCTTTCATTATAACTGGGAAAAAGAAATTTTGGACTCTATCCCAGATGGCTCACAACAATTTTCTGATAAAAAAGAAGATGTGCTTGCAAGAGCTGTCCTTTTTTATCTAGTCTATAATGCTGCAATTAGTTTTGTTATGCCCTTCTGAGAGCTGATAATTAATAATAAATGTATAATAAAAAACATGGAACACAGAATCCTGCAATTACAAAACTGTGATAGTCACAAAAGCAAATCTACAGAAACATGGGACTGTTACAATAAGGACTTCAATTTCCATCTACAGTCAGAAAAATAGCCCATCATTGATTTTCATGAGAGCAAGATTTGAATAATTGATCCTGCAGTTAGAAATCAATAAGATGCCCTTTCATGTGCTGTCCATGTTGATTTGGTTCTGTTAATCTCTTTCACATCTAGGTAATTCATAGTTAATGACTGAACTGGGTGATCAGCCCTGACGAGTTTAGACTCTGAATCCTGTGACAAATAAAATGTTATCACTAGAATTTTTGTACATCTACTAACAAGTAGGAGGCAAGTGTTGATAGCTATTTTTAAACTGAGAACTTCCAATTCTCTTCTCTTCTGACAATTGAGAGTAAAAGCCCACAGTTTACTAACTGTACAATTAGAAGTAGTAGTAGCAGTATTAACAGCATAAACCCTTAATTGACAGAGATAAAACAAATGAATTGTAAAAATCCAACTATTAGGGCTGGCAGGATACATTGCAAATATGTTGTTACTTTTAGATGTCACTGGCTTAAATCATATTTAGTAAACAGAAATGTGACCAAAAGTGGATCTTTCCATGTTATCCTGCTTTGTTTGGCAGAAGAAGTGAGAAGCCTGTTCTGCAATACTTCTAAGATCTTTCATATTACCTGTCTCATAGGACAATACCTTGAGCACTAGGGTGTTTCATATTCTCAAGACATCTGGCCTAATTTCAACCTACTGAACAACCAGCATGTAGCTGTTCATCTTACTAAGTGGTCGGTTGAGAGAAGTAAAGCAATATGGTAACAACAAAATAACAGGGTAGAGACAAAGATTGCATCTTGTCTTCCAAATTCATCACAATCACACTGCCCTTAACATTTTGCTCCCCATTTACTTATGCACCATAAAACACTTTTTCACATGCTCTAAAGCAAAGACAAGGCCCATATGCTGAAAAACAGCTTTCCAATTAATTAGTACCTGCTATTGAGTCACTTAAATTCTTCATCTCACTAGCTTTTTTCCTTGAAGCTAGAAAGGCAGTAGATTTCTTAACAGATTTGAAGTAAAACAAAATTTTAACAACACTCATGTTTCCTCCCACTTACTTTTTTAAAGCCATACAGCTCATATTTTAATGACATCAGAAATTTACTGCCATGAACATGACACTTGCATCAGCTTCACCTCCCTGCCTAGCAAGATCATGCAACAAATTTCTCATACTGAAACATATGAGAGGGAGGTGATTAGAGAACCCAAGGGCAAACCATACCTGGCTAACCTAGTGGTCTTCTACAACAAAGTGACTGCATCGGTGGAGAAAGAAACTTCAGATGTCGTCTACCTACATTTCTGCAAGTCCTTTTTTACGGTCCCTGACAGCATCCTTCCTGCTAAACTGGAGACATAAGGGTTTGAGGGATGGAATGTGAGATGAATAAGGAATCAACTGGATGGCTCTGCACAAAGAGTTATAGTCAATGGTTCGATGTCCAAGTTGAAATCAGTAATGAATGGTGTCCTTCAAGGGTCCATACTGTGATCAATACTATTTAATATCTTTTTCTTTATAGATAATGAGACTGAGTAGGAAGTTTGCAAACGACACAAAGCTAAATGGTGTAGTTGGTATTCTTGAGGGAAGGGTTGCCATCCAGAAGGACCTTGGCAGCCTTGACGAGTGGGCACAGAGGAACCTCATGAAGTTCAACATGGCCGAGTGCAAGGCCCTGCAGTGGAATCAGGGAACTCATACGACCTCACCTGGAGTACAGCATCCAGCTCTGGAATCCGCAGTACCTGAAAGACACGGATGGACCTGCTAGAACGGGTCCAGAGAAGGGCCAGAAAAATGGTCAGAAGGCTGGAGCACCTCTCCTATGGAGAAAAGCCTAGCTGGGATTGTTCAGCCTAGAGAAGAAAGGGCTCCAGGGGACCTTAGATTAGCCTTTCAATATACAAAAGAGGCTTATAAAAAGGAGAAAGAACATTTTACCAGGGCCTGTCAAGAGGTCCCCCTGACCCAAGACACTTTATGATTCTTTTTCTATATGAAATTGCCATGATCCTCCTACCCATGTGAAGGTAATTCAGACTTATTTTGCAATGAGAAACCCACTGAGTTCAGATGAGATTTTTGTTCCCCTCTTCCTCTGCTCTGAAAGCTATTCCAGTGTAAAGCACAACCAATGTCACAGATGTACGTGCCTTTCATGACAGAACATTCACTCACAAACTTCAGGTTGACATTATGCCAGATTATTGGTATTATTATAATAATAATAATACTTATTCCTACATGTAACTGAGTAGAATGCTTACCTGCATGCAGATTAATAGATCACACTGTGATGCAAACACCAATGACACCAAATCTTGGATTTTAACATGTAATATTTAACGCTGCCATTCACTGTCAATGAAAGAGTGATACCCAGTTGTATTATATTGGTTTTCATTGTCTTAGCCTGAGATTGCTCAGGACACCTTGAGAATTGTTCTGAAATAAAACATACATGATCATATTTCAGTAATAAAAGATTGAAAGCTGCTGAGTGGAAAGGGGGAATTTTTCAGTTAGGTAAGCACATCTGTCTTTCAATATGCAAGGCACCTGTCACCCAACCAGTGATAAAAAACCAATATTCTATTTACTTTTTACTCAAAGCATTTGCAACTTGTAATCACCAGTTTCATCTATGATAAAAATTGGCAATTTATGGCAACTGTCTTTTTACCATTATTTTCCCTTGCAAGTCAAAGAGAAAAACAATAAAAGACTTTATCCATGTGAATGTAATTTTCTCATTTAGCTATCATAAATAAATTACCTTTTTAGTACAAAATGAAAAGTGGGAATTATTATTTAATGATGATTAGTATCCACCACACGCGCATAACTTTTCACAATCATTTTCATATTGCTTTATCAGAGTAATTTCCTTAATTATCAAAAGTATTTTCTTCAATTCATCTTTTCACAGTGTTGCTTAGAAGTTGATAATACAATTGTACATTAATAAAAAGCAGTAATACTAAAGAGACACAAAAATGTGGCGTTGTCCTTTGGCAAGAAATAAAACAGGAGTAGGTAAGCAATCTTTAGAGTGCCACCTCTGCTTAGATTGCATCTCACAAAATATGATGTCTTTTCTTGTTAAGTGGTTTTCTTAGCTTTTTGTGCTTTGTCACCAAATGACAACTGTTTGCCTTTAGACACTTACTCAAATGAAAATACACTGAGTATTTTACTCTGAAAGCTGCTTACCTTAATGTCCTTGGTTTCAGTAAAACCAAGACATTTGCAGGAATATCCAACACTTTCAGAACTGAATACAAATAAATGCTGTGGGATTTCTTATATTAATTTGTCCAGTCTAACTGAAGTTCAGATCCTGAGATACCTTCTAGAAGAACAGACACTGAATGTAATATTTTTTCATGCATTAATGGTAGGGTCCTAATGGAACACATAGAAGCACCAATGAATAGTTAACATATTCCTGGAGAAGAAAATCTGTCTCTAGAAGTCCTTAACTTCCTGATTGCCAGAAAATGGAAGTCTATGTAAAAGAGCTATTAGTATTTAACCTGTTTCTCATAGTTTTGGGGGATTTGTTCATTTGTTTGCTTGTTTGTTTTTAACAAAGCACCTAATAGTAGCTTTGCCGGGGGTGGGGGGGGATTGATCTGACCAACTAGAGTAATTGTTGTGTCCTCTCACTGTCAGATTTTCAGTGTATGTACTAACAGCAAGAGAAAAATGAAACCTGATGAAAAATATAGATAGATCCTGAAAAAAGCAACATAATGTGGTCTAATATATTTGGAATCGTGTTTAATAAAATTCGTATGTATTTTCCAGGAGCACTTCCTGGAAAAGTAGAAGTCTTATTATGTAGGAACAAAATCAAAAGAAATACATAAGAATCAAAACCAGACTGCAATTATAGTTTAAAAATTCACTGCTAAATTATGATACAGATGCTTCTAAACTTTAAACTTCTGCTCATCACTGAGTTTCATAAATTTAGCTAATAGTTATTTTTTAACATAAACATTTCTTTCATTTCTACAGTTCGCTATTATGGCAACACCAGCAGCAATTTCACCTGACCAGCAAGTCATATCTCCAAATTAATCTCTATGGCATTGATGAGCAAAGCAAAAGGAGTACACAAGCCATATATCTCATATCTAGACATTTATAAGCAAACGTACACATCTATAGGTCTTAGTGTATCAGTTAAATCCCACTCCAAATAAATAAAACTTCGGTATTTTTGCACCAACCACAATTTTCCAAATCCTAAATACAAGCAAACAAATGTTTTTAAAAGATGGGTTTTCAGTAAGAAGGTAATAAATTTCATAGGTTTTGAGCATTTTAGTTTGTATTCTTTGACAGGAGTAGGGGTAGTGGTGGTGGAAATGACCACTTGAAACACCAGGCAGCTTTTAAAAACACTGTGATCCCAGTTGACTTTTAATCTTCTCAACATATAGTACAATAAGACAATAAGGAAAAAATGCTAAATAGATGATACTGTAGAAAACTTTTAATTTTAAAAGCAGTTTTCTGTGGAACAACATTCCAAGATGAACAGACTTCTTTTACCATTACATGTTTTCATTTATGAAACTGTGAAAAGGCGATATAGGAACATTTATTATTCAATATTTTTATTGCACTTACAGCTAGAGCTTGAAAATCAGAAATGAAGGCCCCACTGAGCAAATATATAATGACAAAATTCCTCCTTACTGAGTTTAGAGTCCAAAAGCCAATAGTACAATCACATTTTTTATCATACTTATGATAGCTTATTATGGAAGTCAGAACAGCCACAAACAGTTTAATACTTTCGAGTCCTTTTTACATTCAGGAAAAAATCATATATATGTGTATGTGTATGTATATATATACATATATATGTCTAGCAGAAACTTTTTGAAAGAGAAATCAGATTTTTCATGTCTTCTACTAAAACCAAGTAAACCATTATTTTAAATTGTCTACATTTTACTGAGATTTGCTGAACCAGACTTTTAGAATTTGTCATTTATAAGTTTCCTCTCACCTTAACTTTCCTAATATCTAAGATCCAGAATTGGAACACACAAGTTCTTATCTAGGAACATTGTGAAGATATCAGACATTCTTATTTATTCATATGTGTGAATTTGTTGTAAGAATTTTTTTGCAAGTTATCCACTAACTTGTTTTGAAAGGAAGAATATTAGTTGTCAGTTTTCATGTAGATAACATTTCCAATGTCTTTAGGTACATATTCCTGAATATAGTTATATTTTAAAGAAATATTTCAAACCCCACCTATCATTCAGTTGAACACATCACTCGGTGTCAGAGAAGTCGCTTTCACTATTAATGCAGAGCATTTTTATGAAATTCTCAGCACAGAGGTCACTCTATAAAAGTTACTACACAAAAAAAAAATTGCCATTTTTTTAAAATCTCAGAACCACATTTTCTAAAAGATACAGAGGTTTGTGGTCTGGAATCTGAATGCCTAATCCAATGTTAGCTGTCTGCACATCAAGACAGGGCTGACCTCACCCCCCTGAAATATAATCCTCATGTTAGACATTTAGAAGCCAACATTCAAGTCAATGATCATTTATTTTAACTTTTTATTAGCTTCTACTTTTAAATTATCTATTCACAGAAGTGAAATGTAAATTTAATTTAATCCATAAAATGAAAAAAATTAAGTGTTGGAAGACTATGTCATGAACTATTGACTTTTACTGCACTAATACAGACAGAGGGTCACATTGCTTCTGTAGACACTCCAGGATTCTGTTGCATGATCATAAAATATAACTGAACATGTCTTAGATAAACAAATCTATTAAATACTTTGATTGCTAATAAAACTTCTGAAGATAACACAAATATTTTTAAATAATCTTAAAACATGTTCACCTCAGTAAAGAGGTTGCCACATGCAGGAAGAAAATCTTTATAAATTCAAACTCACTGAGACTCTAGCTGCAGTTTTCTGTATTGGTTCTCTCTGCATATGACAATATAGAACATTACAAATTAGAAAATATAAACACACAGTCATAAAAACCTATACTCTTCTATAACTGTAGGTAAGTAAACCTGTAGTGGAAGACTTTAATAATTAAAAGACAGAATCTGGTTCAGAACCATGAATGAAATATCCTTATACTTGCTTATAAAGAACCTTGAACTAATATTGGAAAAATAATAGCAATAACAAATATTACCAATATTATCAAGGTTAGTTTAATAGTGAAACCTCTTCTATTTGTACCACCACAACATTTTTCAAAACTGTTCACTAAGGAGAACTTCAGGCTGAGTAATCATCCAGTGTTGATTAATAGCTTGTTTTACTCCAATTGAATTTAATGTAGCTTCCAGTCATCCAAGTAGTTTTCATTCCAAGTCTCACAATAACATTAACTAACTGACATTGTAAGAGATGTCAAATCAGATGGCAAGGATTAGTAGAGATCATGTTTCTGAAAATTACTTCACACAAAAATATAAAAATTAAATACCGAAGGAACAGTAACAAGTAGTAGACATCACCTTGGCTTCAAGTAGAAAACCCTGAAGAGAAAGACATTTAGTTATAGATGTCTCGATAAAATGAACTTCGCATTCTAATTCTGAAGCATTCACTAGAAGAACTTGATCCTTTACTTACTTGCTCATATGGTCCCCAGCTTCTTGGGGTAGGGCAGAGTTTTTCACTGATTCATAAGACATAACACTTTCTTTTCTGTTTTCATGTCTACTAGCTTCTATCAACTGCAAAAAGTGTGCCTTGGAAACCATCAATAAAATGAGTCTCCTTGGGCTGCTGCTGTGAGCTTTATGAAACTCAAGTCAACATATTCGTTAGTATGTTTCTGGTCTTTGCCCAGAAACATATACAAAATTCATTATGTCTGACAGCTTGAATATTCAATGAAATTTCTCACTTATCCTAGAAAAAGGTCTCTTTTTTAACATCCTGTGGAACATTTTCATTTGACTTTTTTTATTTAGATTGTTCACTTTCTTGTAGATGCATTTTAATTCAAGTACATTGTTGGTTACATGCATCTCTTTCAATGTGATCTCAAAGCTATCTTTATCACTTCAGTGCTGCCACTTCAGTTGTCAGCTGTCAAGTAGAGAGACCAAATGCCACTTCACTGTAGCTGGAACTCAAGCTGTCCATACTCTGAATAATGAAGGAAAGGGTAAAAGGATTAATTTTAGCACACTACATTCAGACCCTGAACTTCTACTTTCTTTGTTGCATTGGATATCACCAGAGAACATCATGTTCCACTAAAGCTCCCATTGCACACAGTAATGGTGCTACAGCTGCTCAAATCTCACCTAACCCACTAAGCCTCCTCTAACACACATGTGTTTGTTTAAAACATTAAATTTTCTTCCTCCAGTAATTTTTCCCATTAAAAGAATTATTTAGGGTCAACAATTTTCTCCATTAGCAAGACTTCTTGTCTGAGCAAATCTTTCCCACAGTCTGATAGCACTGAAGCAGCTTACCATCTGTTCTTTTAATTAAATTATTTTAAAAAACCCAAAAAACCACAAAAACAAACAAAGAAGCAAGAGAACACAAAACACTTCAGCATATAGTACCAGGTTTCTCACTCTCAAATTGCTTGGCATGAAAAAAATTTACCTCAGACTGTGTTACTGGTTATTTATGCAGTAGTACATGTAGGTAAACCTAAGAAGCCCTAAATACCTGTCAATTTATACCAATATTTAACTTTTGGTAAGAAACAAAGCAGACAAACATTTGTAAAAAATGGAAAATATCTTCAGATTAAACATGCTAAAGGCTTTTTGCATAAGGTCAAAATAGACATGAAGTTTCACTGTATAAATTGTAACAGCTCTGAACCAAGGGAAATAGGAGATGTCTTGCTGTTGCAACAGCAACTGTGACAAAACCTCTCTCCTCAGACCTAAGATGGATGCACATTTCCATCCCAAAGTTACCCACCTCCGAGGTACAATTACCCCTCACTGAGCATGATGTGTGACTAGTCACTCAAGCTCCATCTAAACATAAAGTAATAGTATTAAAGTTAAGAACGGGAGAAGTTAGAGAAGACTTTATGATAACTTCTGGGATTGGTCGGCAGGTTGAATCTGTCCTCTCCCCCACAGGGACACCTGTTGGGTAAGACCCATACTCTATGCATGCTGAATGATTAGTGATTAGAACTTCTCTGTATATTGCTTTGAATATGTTTTTGCAGTTAGATACCATCACTAGCAATTTTCAAACCTCAGCCTGTCAAGATTCTATTAATAAAGAGCGGTATTCTGTAAATTATTAGTGTGAGTCCTTCAAGGGCTCTGGCAGTCACTGGCAGCAGGTAACATACTCAAATAAAAGTGTGGAGGGCCAGGAGGGATCTCTCTTACTGTTGGTGTGTGTCCCTTAACAAATTAGTTGAACTCTTCTCTGATCCAACAGATTGCTCAGTGGAGAGTCTCCATAATGGGGTGCTGACAAAGTGGTTCTTGGCTTTCCTGGGGCACTGACAGACTAATCAAACATAAAATGTTTGAGGAAATCGCCCCTTTCACATGACAAAGAGAGATGCTGACAATATATGCAGCTAAGTGTATTTGCGCACAGCGTGAGCCAAAGAAGAATTTAGCCCTGTAGTTTAAGCTTTTGCTCTTGTAGTCAGAAGAACTATTTGTGTTTGGCAGCAAGCCAGACATAAGCAGTGGGACTGTGCAGAAGGCCTGGAGCCTAAAAGTCTCTGAGAGGACAGGTAGAATGCCTGAAAAGCAGAATTTGCTGCTAAAATAATAGATCTCTGTACCAGTTTGCAGTTGCAGTGTAATTAGCTGTGGATACACAAAACTAGAGGTGTTATTATCATGCTCATCTAGGTAACTGCCACTGTCAAGTTTGTTGCTCTTAACATTCCAAAGCAGTCACTCAGAATCACAAAAATTGTTGCAATCTGTAAAAAGCAGACTTTTATAATAACATGCATATAGTAAATTATGTATTGATACTTGTCCACGCTTTCAGACACATGGATATCACCCATAGTTTTTCTGCAATAACTGAAATGTTTGCGGTGAATCTTTGCTATTTTTTTTCTGGGTGTGTTTCAGCTTTTAAAGTTTTTAACTTTACTGTCTTCGTCTTTGAAGCACTTTTTCTATAAACTTCCAAATGTGTGACAGAGTAGGGAAAAAAGCAAACATGGAAATCTTCAGCTATTACAGTAAGCTTTTCAGAGTGCTAGAGCAATAGTCAGCGAACAAATGGAAGTTCCAACAGACTCTGAACTTTAGTGCTTATTTAACACTGGAACAAGCTCATTTTAATCATTAAGTGGAGATCTAAAATGCAAAAAAGCAACAAAAAAATTCAATTGTTTTTAGGAATCCTCTAAGCTAATTTGTATCATGAAGCCATAAATATATTCCAGATATGAAACCATGTTTTCACAAATAATCTCAATTTCTGTTAAAAAATGTCAAGCATCTACTTAATTATAACATTAAATAGAAATAAATTTCTTATTAATTTTGTGTTTAGGCAGAGCCTTTTTTTCCCCAAGGTTGCTTATGTACATGTTATCATATACCTTAAATACATGTATTTCTCTATAAAGGCAAACTGTAGTAGTCATTTGATTAACACTTTATACTTATTTACAAAACTGTCATAGTCTCTGGTGTTTGTAATTTGTCATTCGTTTACTTAGTCATAATCTGACAAAAACTAAACAGGATATCTTGTCTTTCCATCACTCAGAAACATATGTTCTTTAAAGCTTGTTTTCAGACATTATATCGAAATACATAGGCTTTAAGAAATGATGTGAATATTACCATCCACTGGAATCCCACTAGGCTAAAATCTTACATCAGTTCTTTAAACATCTCTTTTTATTTCTTACCTTCATTCTATTATAATGACAGAAACACAACTTGCAAATAACGTGCTATTGAAGTCACTGCATTGGTCTACAGAAACTAAGTTTAATAATAAATTGTTCCAAATGTGAAGCCTCTTATGTCTGATTTGGAGCCCATCATGGAAGCACCTAATCTACCTCTTTAATACATCACTAAGTGGACACTCAGTCAATAGATGAACAATAATTTGCAGCTTGATTGTGTAAGGCCAGTATCATCCTAAATTTCCAAGCTGATGGGATCTGAATATTGCCCATCATGTCACACAGCCTTAACATTAGGCAGAGCTGAGCAATGGATTAATGGCTTAATTTTATAATTTAAGTGAAGGCTAACTACATAACAAAAGGAGAAGGTAAATGACTCACAGAATGTTATTCATCCACATAGTCAAAGAAGAAGGAACAAGAATCAGATGTCCTTGTTGTTTTCCTCATGATACTACATCCATCTAGATTAAAATGTTCTCTGCTTTTTCATTTCTAAGGAACTCAGATTCTCTCAGGCTTTGCACTAGTCTGGTTTCTGCTGTCACAGGACCCAGACCCAATCCTTTGGCATTAGAAAATCTGCTCACAAGCTACAGCTGTCTAATACATGTAAAAGATGTTCTCCAAGGTGCCAACACCTGGCCAGCATGGCCCTGAAATTGTATTGGCTGCACAAGACTTGTAGTTAACTCAGCCAAGAGACACAGCCATCCATCATTCCTCTAGGAGGAAGCTGAGCTCAGTTATTCTGTTATGGAACATATTTGCTTCTATTTACTCCTTCTTCATATTCAGAATGTTGTAATTCTGATACTAGGGCTTCAGTGATCTATCCTCTCATGTAAGCTCACATGCCTTTGCTTTTTGTGGTTTTTTCCTGTCTGTTTTATGACGGCTTTTGAAAAATTCAGACTAAAGTAAAGAAATAATCATTACTGCTTAGAGCAAAGGAAGAGCTCAAACACAGAACATTGCCAGACTCACTGCAGTGGTTTGCCTTCTGTTTCTTTTATTTATTCACAGATTTCAGGCTACTTCAGCTCTTTGTTTTCTCACTGATCTTTTGTGCTGTCTTTTTTGAAGGTGTTGCATTCATCTCCCAATCTTTATTTTATTTACCCCTAATAACCTTTTTTGATAAACAAAATTAAATTGAAAATTAAATACTTTTTAAATGTTTTTAAATTTTAAATTATGCTTCTGCACAAAGATAGTTATTATAGTCCAGAACTTCCCTTGTGCACCTCTATGAAATGCCTCAGTTAGGAGTAGCCTCTTCAGAAAATCTTTGTATAGCCAAAAAGCAGAAAGTGGCACTTTGAGAGCCCATCAATGATGTGGTTCACTCTCTGGAGGTACTTCACTTTCTGCTTTACCACCGGAGAATGGTGATGGTGATTGCGCAGTAACAGTGCTTCTGCCAATGCTTTAGCCAGCTGGAAGGAATCTGGTCTCATTCATAGGTAAATGACAGGTTGAGAGATAAGGAGATAAATAATGCTGTTGTTTTTAGAAGAGTATCTCACTTCTGATACCCTCACTGGTTCCCTGCAATGTACTAGCAGAATTCTCATAAACCACTTTAACCAGCTAAGCAGAAATTTGCCTGGGTGTGCTTCCCTCATGCCCTCCACATGTATGGAATGAAACCAACCCTAGAAAGCTGTCAAACCTGTATTTCTCCAGAAATATGAGCTGACAAATCATGTTTGTTTCTCGTTACCAAATACAAAGATTAAAGTGGGAAAAAAGTAAACTTGGGTACTTTTCAAATACAATTGCACAGCAACAGTAGTAACCACACAGCATTTCTTCATAAACTGAACACTTGCATTTTAATGGCAGAATTATGAATGTAGCATATGTAACATTGCCATCTAGTGATGTCAGCTGCAACAACATGCTTGAACAGCTCCCAGATGTATGCACAGCCACCTCCAGCCACAATAACCTCCTTCCTTCTTCCTGGTCTTCACGATAATTTGGCACTCATATTTATTACACCTTCTCCTCCATTTAAATTGAAATTGTGTCAGAACCTTTTGAAATGGGCATCTAACACAATTTAAAGGATGGTCAGTAAACGAATAAGGAAGTTATTCAAGGAGGCTAGGAATAAGCTCACATTACTTCTAAAAATTTGAAAAGGTTTGTTCTCATAGATTTTTGGTTGTGTGTTACTATATCTACCTGTCGTGGTTTACAGATGGTATTCTTCAATTTATTAGTACCGCTAAAACCACGCTGCTACTTGTTCACCCTCCCCCTCCAACTAGAAGCACAAAAGGCAAAGATCATGGGTTGAGATAAGAACGATTTATTGGAAACAGCAAAGAGATAAGAAAATCTTGTTGTAAAATCAACAAATTAATAACAAAAGGTATAAGATGAAACAATTTACACAGAAAGCCTGTGACAAATGCCGATTGGCTCTTTCCCACCGTATCTTCTCCCCACTGGAAGGAGCACCCTACTCCCGTGAAGAGAAAGCCTCTTACTCCTCCACGCGGCAATGATGTGAGGTGGAATAGAACCATCTCCAAGTCACGTCCCTTAAGCATTTGTTCTACTTTTACATAGGACAGTTGAGAAAAAGCCTCAAACTTTGATGACACATTAATTAAGCGCTGAACTGAAGGTCACCTCAAGTAATTTTCATCCAAGTGATTTTGGCTTATTTGGTTAGATTAATGTTTACTTACACTTTTTTTCATCCTTCCCTCTTTCTTACTGTTCTGAAAAACACCAAAAATGCCTTGGACTTTTTAGTATATCTACCATTTTGAATAATTTTTGATTGAACTGGAAAATGAATTGTAGTATCTGCAGAAAGCTACAAACTCTTACAGTCTGTCACTGTCTTAAATGCACAGTGTGAGTGCACTGCCATACTCCAAAATGTTTCTTTTCCCTCAGAATACCAGAATGCTAGTTACACAGCTTTAATTTTATGTTTAAAGAAGGCTTTTTTATAAAAACGTACAGTTTCATAAGGCACAGCACTTATGAAGAGCTACCAACTTGAATTTATTCAAGAACTGTAATGCCTGGAAGAATAAATGGAACAACATTTTGTTTGATTTTGTTTATGACTTACAGGGACACTTTATGGAAGGTATTCAAAATGTCAGCTATACTTATGTCCCTATAGAAAAATATGAGCATTTCCTTTTGTATTTGCTTTAAGGTTTGCAAAAAAGAAAAAACAACACTAGTCACAATCAGGGACATTTCTTTTAGAAAAGGCAAGGATATATTTTCCTGATAAGGAAAAAACACTGGGAGTTGATCTTGAAATTTTATATTCTATTTTTTCCATTAAAAATTGTATCACATGTTAAAACACAAAAAAATACAAAATTGCACCCTAAATATATGTAGAATTTTTTAATCACAAAAAATTAGTTGATGAAATTTCTGCACATTGCACTTTGCTACATAAATGAATGAAGTGAAACTAAAATAAATTAATAATAAGGGGTGCAAAAAATGTAAATGGACACATTTTCCTGTAACCTTTTCTGAAAACTGCTCCTGGATCCATTTAAGCTAGTGCTAACTTTTAGCTAAAGCAGCCAGTTTATATTCAGGCAATATTATCATTATTCAAGGAAGAGAATTATATATTCTGGGAACTGGAGTGAATGCACAAAATTTGACAGTGATGTAAATTATCAAGCCAATGTCCAGAGGGAGCATGCTGTAAATAGGGATCATATCTTTAATTCAATGCTCACTGGTATCATAGCCTGCCTCTAAACC
Organism: Acanthornis magna; assembly: GCA_036785705.1. Classification (NCBI taxonomy): domain Eukaryota; kingdom Metazoa; phylum Chordata; class Aves; order Passeriformes; family Acanthizidae; genus Acanthornis; species Acanthornis magna. The sequence goes on from JAWUZG010000001.1 coordinate 20,317,732, forward strand.
AGCTGAAATTGGAAATTTTGCAGAACAAAGTGAAAGGTTTAACTCTAGTCTCAAAAAAATGCTTGTTCATCCTCCACAATACAGGATCTACCTTTCTCCAAGATATAAGCTTCTAGTGAATGAAATACAAAAATGAAAACCAGTCTCAGAAACTTCTCAGTGAAAGAAAGTAATTTAAACATCTCTTCTGCCTTACCTGTGGATAAACTTCTCCATCCAATGTCTCTTTTCAGCTTCATGGGTGGTTTTTTTCTCTTCTAAACACTTTCTTCCGATGCATGCACTTTCTTTCATGTGTGAGATGGTGGTTTTGGCACAGTCTGCTGAGGACGGCTGACAGGATCCATGGAGGTGTTTCTACCTGCTGAGCATGACTAATGGAGAATTTCAAAAGGCAGGACAAAGAGGTAGGAACCCAAACCAATGAGTAGAAGTAATTTTCCTTAATGATGTCCTGGATTCACCCAGGATGTATTTTACAATTGAGTAGTGATGTAATTTTAGTCTATCTGTCTACCTACATGTAGTGTTATTCTTGTTCATTTATTGCAGAAACGCTTTGAGACCTCAGTCAAAACCAAGTCCTGCTCATACTGGGCATGATAGGAGTAAATACTGTGACCACAATGACCTCCAGCAGACTAAGAAAAGCAGCACTACTATAAGAATTTTACTAAACAGTGATAGTGTAAAAAACAAAGTTTTTATCAGCCATACATGAAACACTAATAAGTACAAAAAGAAAAACTAGAAGAAAAATGAGATGGTTACTTCAAATAGTAAGTAGTTTAATCCAGAAAGACACTGACATAAATCCTTTCCTGCAAAATTTCTGATGTTCACTGGCAATCGAGCTTTCTATGAAGCCAGTACTATACATGTTACTGTACTAAATATCCACAGCAATGAATATTTATCATTCTGTAGTTTTAACAATCCAGAAGACACTATGTATCGGTGCTTGTAGTGCTATTACCACAATTCACATATAACTACAGGTATTACAGGCGTTACAAAATATTTTTGAAAGAATAGTACTTTAAAAATACTACTAATTAAGGTAAGAATATTGAGTTACTCAGAATAGAAGATTGCTGTGAAATAAATTATCCTTTAGAAAGAAAGTTAATGTCTAAAAAATGAAATTATTTCAAAGGCAGAAGAGAGAGAGATTGCCAATTTCAAAGATACTGATAGGCAGCATCTAAAACACAGCAGTCCTGAAGATATTTTTGTTTATCATTTGGAGGTATACAGTAACATGCAAATTCAGAGCAAACAGATTCTATGGATGATTAATTTTCTAGCTTTATGTATATCAGCTCTTCATTTTGCAAGGGGATGGTCAGGTGAACAGGAAATACTATTGAGTGCTTCCCTGGCTTTCTAGCATGCTCCAAATGATGGCTAACAAAACTACACCAACACTTGAGAGATTGTCTTAAAAGTAAAAAAGAATGTTATAAGGTAGGAATCTGAACATTATAAATTTATCTTGAGAAATCATATACATCTAGAAGTTACTACTTTATTATAATACAAATATTCTGAGCTTTGACTTACTTTCCGTAACATGGTTTTCTGTTATATGTATAAATATTTTAATGTCCTGTTACTTACTCTTATTCAGTGAAAACTATTTACACATTTTAAAAAGTTTCAAAAACAGGTGTTTCTGTGCTGAAAATATCACTTTGTGCTGTTTTGATTAAATTGTGAATTAAACTTTTCAATTGTGATTTGTTTTAATTGAAAAAGAAGCAAGAAGTAACTAGGAAGCATTGAAAGGATAATAAATATTAGATCCTGTTCTTGATTTCTGCCATTATAAATCTGATAAAATTATAAGAGTAATGAATGCATCCATTCAATATCATCTAGCAGCAAAAAAATTCTTCATCAGTAACACTCAAGAATGCTAGAAAAAAAAGCTCTTCAGTTTTTAGGTGTGAAATAACTACCTTTAGTTCGTAAAGCAAAATGAAAGGTAATTTCTCAGATTATCTTTTATAAAGGATTATTGCAGAAAAATGGTCCAATCAGTCCCCTAAAAAGATCTGTTACAGAGGAAATTCATCATCATCATGCCTATGTTCAAGGCACACAAAACTGTCGACTCCTTTTTTGGTGCACATCTTCTATCCAAGAAAAGCATCTCAGCTGGAGAAAATGGTTGATGACATAAAAGTTGGGCTGCAGATCCTGGCATCCCTCAAATCAGAATCTCGAGATTCAGCAGGGAGTTTTCACATCATCAAATTGATGTCTCTGCAGCTTGTTATATTAGAGTATTCCTCTATTGAAGCAGCCTTGTGGGATTCCATGGGATTTTTGTGTTTCACTGACGCACCTACACTCCATAACAAACTTTGTAAAAATGAAAACCAGAAGAGATGTGTGTGTTTGCCAAACAAATGATCATGTCCCTCATCTGGGAATTTAAAAATAAATTTATTTTGTCCTGGGTCCTAAATGTGTGCTCCTACTAACAATATCTTCTTTAAATTGATTTTAATAAATAATTGTTGTCTAGAAAATTCACAATAATGAATTAAATCTATTTCACATCATCATTATTTTCCTATCAAGAGCCAGAAGAGCTTCGTGTGTGTCAGCCAAGTAAAAACCTAGACTATAAACACATGGGAAACATAATCATGTGGACATGACACTTCCAAAGAGCAAGTGAAATTAGAATTTAGAACTCTACAGATATTAAGAATGTAATGATTTTTCTTGTAGTAGTAAAGCACCTTATTTAAAATATCTCTCTTGCCCATATAACACTGTAAAACTGTTCAGCATTACAGTGCAATGTACAGTTCTGCAATTCTTTGTCCCTTTCAATGAAATAACACATTTGATTGTAAGCTCTTTAGCCGAGCAACGCTCTCAAACAACCTATGCCCATGAACAAATGATGGGATGAGAACCCCAAATGGCCAGATGCCATAATTGACTGAACTGTTCCCATGCTAGCGAAAAGCAGAGAGCTGAAAGTCACATGGGCATTTCAGTAACACCATAACCTGTAGCTCTGTTAAGCGGTGGTTTTGAACTCGCGAGTGATAACACTTTTTCTGTTGTTCTGAGCAGCACATTCATTCCCTATTGTATATCTTACACAGTATTGTTCTCTTTCTGAAAGTGCCAGCAGCAAGACAATGAGCAGGGATTAACGGCATGGAGGCAGGTGGGCTGTAGGAGCAAAAAAATTGCATCATTGGTGAAGAGACCTGAAATGCTAGAGATGCATGTGTGCAATTCTCATTTCTTCTTCCTCCTGAAACAACATAACTCTAAGGGATGGCTCAGCTGAGAAAATGAATCTGAACTAAAAGGAAAAGGAAGCAGGTACCCCAGATTGAACAGCTTTAATAGCCATGGACAACAAGGATAATTAAGGTTAGACCCTCACCAAGACACCTAGCAGGGTTTTATGTTATATACATTGCTAATGTAGAAATTGCCCTTTTCCAATATTATTGTTTCTCTTTATTCATCTGTCCTCTATCGCCTTAAATTTCTTTTCACATAAATCCTTGGACTCAGTATTTGCAAATGGAAAAAGATTAACGTATTTTAAATATGTTCTTTTTATTGGGTTTGAAGAGTGGCTGGAAGAATTCATCTGACTTTTCTGGACTAATGAAATAAGAAATGGTTATTTCCAGAAGCCGTATCACACCACCTAATATTAATATATCCTGTCAGTAATATCGCTTTCTGTTTAATACAGCAATGGCTATGTCTTCTGCAGAGGTCAGAATATTTTCAGCCTCCCTGCAGACTGTCTAATCGAAGAGATGTGCTGATAGAGTATTGACTGTGTTTCTGGAGATGTACTGATAAAGTAGTCTGTGCTTTTGTTCCAGCCTACACATGGGTTGTCATCATTCCATGAATATTTTGTCTTCTTAGCAGTGGGGGAACAGACTGGACCTGGCAGATGCTTCAGCTTAAATTTAAAGACAATGTAAGACCTAATATTTTTACCTGAATGGAAAGATTCAGATTTTAAGTACCTGTCAAAATATTGTCAAAGCCTGTGGATGGACAAGGTTCAACACCTTTACATCTGTACTTTCTCAAAGTCTTCTCTGTGAGATATACATCTTTTGAGTTTGGGCAGTAGTTTCCACCCTGGCTACCATCTTCAGAACATGTAAATAGAGAGTGTATGGAGTAAGAAATATGAAAGAACAGATGTAACAGATAACATCTCTGATCTCTTAATGTATTTTAAGTACAAAAGGTATCATAACGATGATCTAGTCTGACCTCTTAAATGATGCAGGGCAAGGAGATCCAGTGGGCAATTTCTATATTAATAATCTCTGCTTGACTTACACCATATTTTTAAGAAAGTTATCCAATCTTACTTCTTCACATGATGAAGAACTTGCCTCATCCCGTGCTGAGTTTTCCCAGTGATTAATTACTCTCACTATTAATATTTCTGATTTATTTCTGGTTCAAATTTGTCTAGTCTCATCTACTAACCACTGGATCTCATTACACCTTTCCCTATTAGATCAAAAAAGCATCTACCACCAGAAATGTCTCTCCTGTGCAGTTACTCAAATAGCATAATCAAGTCACCTTTTAACCTTCTCTTAGATAAACTAAATAGATTGACTTCAATTAACAAGCCTCCATCCTGCCTTCAGGAAAAAGGAGCAGTGGTACTCTTGGGAAGGTTTTCATGATATACACCACATTAATACACCAGACTTTTTTTTCCAAAAAAATTCTGTACAGCTGTATGTAATTTTGTTTTACTAACTGACTTCCAGCAGAAACAGAAATAAAATGTCTCTTTTCTTTCCTCAGCTCCACAAAAGTACTTAAGTGTGCTAATGCTGATTGCTCCTAAAGATAACTTCATTCAGTCATCTTCAGTAGCAGAATTTTTTTGTCATTGCAAGTTGGACACCTGAGATCCAGATGTTATTCAAGGAGAGAGCTGGACATGTAGAACTGGGGTTCAAAGACATAAGCAAGCTGAGTAAGAAGATAGACAATAAAGTGACACATTTCTACATATTGGCTTCTAGCAAATTTGCAAACTTATTGGAGACTGAGATTCTTAGCCTGTAGCCTCTTCTGGATTTAAACACATAAGTCATCCACTTAGAGAAAGTCTTTGAAGTATATAAAACTAAATTCTGACTTCCAAAAAGAAAAGGAAGAAAATAGAAAGAGATCTAATCTTCTACACCAGAGAAAAAGATAACATCCATTCTACTCTAAAAAGGATGAAGCTAAATATTCAAACTTCACAGAGAGAGAAAAAACAAAATTGAGTATGTGCATGAGTGATGAAGCCACTCATCTGGGAAAGAACAGTCAACGCCTTGTTTATGAATGCTGTTTGATACAGGTTTAATACAAAATGCTTTAGCAGGCCCAGAAGCAGGGGTTCCTTTCAGAAATGACTGCCTTCATTAAGGAATTACATAATCTTTTTCTTTCACTGATCATGTATTTTCCTATTGATTATATATATATATACAATTATAAAATGCAATTATATAATTATAAATTATAACTCATTAAATATAAATATAGAAATCCCACTGAAAATTCCACCACATCCTACTTTAACCACATCAAGTGCTTCTCTGAATATGGACCATGTGTTTTAAAGCCAAAGACAGGCATTTTTCCAGCATCTGTCATTTATTTTCTTGTGGTATTGAATTTACGTTCATCAATGTAGCAGAGATGAACTCTAAGTGAGTGCAATGAAAATCAAGGTTGCTCATCTAGTTGAAATTGATGTTAAAAACTCTTTCATTATTTTGAAATATATGTTTGTCCATACAAACTTTGTAAAACATATATGGTGAATGTCACCCTGTTCAGCACCTCTGAAGGCCATAACGTTGCTTAATTCCTGGTAAAAGCATTATCAAAACTTCTGTCACAATGGTATGAAGCAAACACAAATAATTTAAATCTAAATGGTGCAATTATTTTTGATTTAAAAATTCTGTGGCTTTTTCCTTAAAAGTTTCCAGTTCCATAAGTCTTCTGATGATTCTGAAATCAAAGCTTTTTACTATGTTTAGAAAATCTATTAGACCAAGTCTGTCTCTAATCATTTATTTGTATATACACTTGCTATCCCTATAATGTGGCTGCCAACAATAAATATAGACATATTTTGTTTTCAAAGAACACAAATATGAAATATTATTTTATTTTAAAAAATTTTGCTTTTCCACAACCCAATTGATTTTGTATTTACTACTTATAGCAAACATTTTTATTTGTTTTGTCATCTCTCTATATTGTAAAAGTGGTGCATTTCCAAATGTGTCGTTGACACCACACTTCCATTTAAGATTATAGCTGATGATAAGAAACTTTGATGTTTCAGCATGTGGAAGAAAAAGCCAGTGGACGTCTAGCAGGAGTGAAGAATGTGTTCAGACACTCTGTACTGCATAAGTCACCACAGCAAGGGGAGAATGGTAGATAACATCAGTATGTTGCTGATGCTTTTATCATGAAGTTGAACATAGGTAGCAGGTTGCTCAAAGGGGAAGTTACTGTCATTCTGAAACATGCAGGCATCACACAGTCAGACTGAGTTAATGTTCCTGAAGATTCTATGGTGATAGATGACATCTTGCAGAATTATGGAACAATATTTTCTCTGACTGTAATATTCCTAAACTCTATCCAAGGGACTGCACTTTGATATGTGCATCAGAAGCACTGGAATATTTGGGCACGTCATTCTTTCCAAAGACCACTGCTCTTTTCAGGAGTTGCATGGGGCAGCGTTTTTGTGGGAACCTGATTGCAAAGTAATTTGTACATAGTGCATTACAAAGGATTTGCATGTGCTGAAACACGGCACAGTTGTGTTCAGTCTGAAACAGCTAGCCTCCATCTACTTCTGCATCCGGAAACGTTTGAGATGCCATCTTTGTGTTTCAAGAAAAATTTGTGCGGAAACACATATATGACCTCTGTTGTGTGTAACAGTCAGGGTGGTTCCACCAGGGAGATCATAATGGGAGCACCAGAGAGCCTCAGTAGAGCGATTCTGAGAGCGATTACAGACTAGAAGATTTTCTGCAGTTTTTTTTTTATGGTGCAGACAGTGGCTACTGAGTAGGGGTCTCAGTCTAGTAGCTGTGGCAGCATTGCCCACAGTGTGAAAACTCAAGTTTTTGTGCCATCATCATTGACCAAAAATAGCAGGTGTATTTTTTACTGCACAGGTATTTGTTGAAACTGTTCCTACCCTGTTTTTTTTCACTTCCGGTGAAGAAGGTTAATTCGTATTTTCATAGCTTGGATACTACTGCTGTCTTCACCAGTGTTATTGCCAGAGTCAATATAGAAAATGCACTTCTGTATGAGTAGAAAAAACTTACATTTCTCTGAAAGTATAGGCCACATATATAGTCTTTACATTGAAGTTTTCTAGTGTCTAAAGTCAATCTACAGAGCCTAAATCTAGGCACTTGTTCTATACGTTTATCCTGTCAGACAAGCAGTAGACCCCTAAGTTCAGGTGTGTTTTCAATGGAAGAACTTAATGAAAAAAATGTTTCCTAAGAGTATTACAGTCATTTGTCTAAATGTCATAGATGTTCCACAGATTGTATAGTCAGCTTCTTCAAGGAGGAAAAAGAAGATTGCCTTTTTGGATTATCATTTTGCCCTTTCTCTAAGATGCTCACATTAAGATGAATTAAATGATTGCCTAAAAAAACCCTTTGAAGCTTAGTGGAAGCAAGCATCTTCTAAGCAATACTTTAATTCACAATCTCTCTCTTTCCACACTATATCTTTAATTATTCCCGTTACAATATTCCACAGTAATGGATTCGATTAGATAACTGGATGACCGTGTCTTGTAAGCAATTATGAATGTTTTCAGCTAAGACAACCAATGTGCCAACTTTTTAAGAGTGAAAGTAAAGGTGTCTGGCAGATTAATTCTCATGTACAAACTCTTATCCTAAAATCTTCAGTCTGCAACATTTATTTGGAGTGTTCACACATTAACAATTACCTGAACAGTTTCCCTATTACTCTTCAGATTATTTTCTTCCCATACCTTATTTCATACTCTATTGTTGTAAATGCTTCACAACATACAGTGCCTGTACTAGTAAATGTGCTAAGCTATCAGTGAGCAAATGACTTTAGAAATTAGTTGGAGGTTAATTCTTTGCCTCATTGGCCCCCCAAAGTAGCCAAACTGTAATTGATTTTGATGGCATTCACAAAGTGCCTTGGCCTGTTGAATAATGAAGGAGCGCTTACAGAGATGGCCACTGAATATAGCAACAATTATGCAAGGTATCAATGAGACATCATTAAAAGTTTAATGCTTCCGCACTTAATCAACTTTGCCCTACCTTTAACAGCTTTGTTGCTTTAGGAAATCTGCAAAGTTTCAAGTGTCAGTGTGTTGTACATGTTTTACGTCCATCAATTCAGAGAAATGTCCACTCAGGGTAAGCATGTCTAGTCCTGACATATTTAAGGAGCTGTTAAAGCATAAAAGAAAAATGATAGACAATTACTGATGCTGGGAAAATGTCAGGCCCTTCATGTGCGTGCTGAATGGAGCATTCGTCACTCACATGGTCACAGTGCCCTAAGGACAGAATCATCTTACTCTATTTTTTGATTACTCACAGGTGACATAAGAAATGTCAGATTATTTTTTTGTCATAGCAGATTCAGCCAATCAACCATCAAGTAATTAGTCTTCAGGATTTTCACAGGTTTATGCAATTTGTTTTATGATTGACAGTGGTGATTATATCCGTGTCTTAACAGTAATTTACTGAACATTTTATGTTTGTGTTAAATAACTACTGAAGTAGAAGTTGTGAGGGGTTTAAGAAGCTAATGAACCTACCCTATACAGTCATAATTTTTACACACTTGTTAGCCACCTCAGTCAATGTCTGAGGGAAAAAAATGCCTAATTTACTTACCTTGCAGGCAGTCTACTAAGCAGTAATGAACGGGCACAGGACACTAAGGTCATCACACTGGTATTTAAAAATATCACACAATGTAGGATAGGGATGATTTTTGAAGGCATGTATAATATCATTCCTCTAAAGAGAGTTTTGCTATGGATCATTAAAGTTTTGGGATAGTAGCGCTGTGTCTGAATCCTGAACCATCAGTCCCACTTACTTTAAGAATCCTAGCAATATCACCCCACTTACAGTAAAAAATGGAAGAGAGGTCCTGTTTCCTGACATTAGCATGGAATCTGGGATCTCTGTGATTTAAGCAAGGTGTCATCTTTTTCAGATTAGGTCTGGATAGCTCTCTTCAGTATTTGTACTACACATCCTATTAAAAGTCAGGCCTTACCTGAACTTTCAGACACACTTAAAAAGTATAGATCTTGGCACTTACCACTTAGAAGTTACTCCAAGATGTGTTTCTGCCTCTAGGAAAAGTACTTGATCAAACTTTATCTGTGTGTGCCTTATAAAATTATGATCCTATTTCCAACACACTTCCTTTTAAAAATATCTTCAAATCCTGTAAAAACATGGAATACACCTCTTCTGCTTATAAAGAAGGAGAACCAAGCTGGATCCTGAAACCAAGCAACATGTCATGATTTAAAATGCTTAGATCCAGTATCTACTAGAGCAAATTTGTCTTGGTGAGAGCCAGCTGGAGTATGTAGAGTACCAAGGAACAGATTAATGCATACGCCTTGTGAACCACTGAGTGGTTCACCGAGTGTGAATTCTTGAATTCCATTTCTGAATGTTCTCCCTGGCTTTGTTTCATACATATATCTGTGAACTCTATTTCTGAGCATTCAAAAGGTATTTCTGAATACAAACATTCAAAGGTATTTCTCACTTGAATGAGTTTGCAAAGCCAGTAGCTTAGTCTCCTGGAAAAACTTTTGTTTGGCTGTCTCTGATATTATGTTGAGAACATTTAATGTGGTCTTCCTTCTTTAAGAGCTGCACACAGCCCTTTTTCTCTCTTTATATGCTTAGCTTTTTTAACTTTATGCTTGTCATAATGTGAATGTGAAACTGAATGAAACATTTTATAAAACTGAAGGAAGCATTTTTGTTCTGCAGGATTTCCATGTCAATACTTTAAAAAGTACAGTAGATAGTGAGTGAAGCAGGGAATATTGGTGGGGAAATAACCTATTTTAAAGTTGTTGTCTGTAAGGTGGAGGTGTGTTCTGTCCCTGCCTCTGGAATCAAGTTCATGAATATTTCTAGACTCAGCTCCAAATTTCTGTGGATACTTCTTTTTCTGACCCCTGTAGCTAAGGCACTTGTTCTCTAGTTTGCAAACATATCAAGCACATTTAAATCCACCTAGCATTAAAAAAAAAATCTTATAATCTCACTAAAAATTCATCCCTGTTCTTCATACAGCAGGTAATCATATTACTAAAACTCGTAGTAGGAAAATAAATTAGGTAGATCCTCTTCTTTCTTATATTAAGCCTTCTATTTCAAGCTTTCGGTAACTGAATGATTTGTCTGTATGCAAGAAAAACTACAAAAACCTTTATTTTTATTTTGGCTAAAATATTACTGTTGAGTGCCTGTTGGAAGTTAGTTTTTGTGAACTCTCACTGTCTTATAAGAAAGGTCTCAAATGATAAGATATTTCCTCTCTTTAGCAATATTTCTCCAATATTTTAATCTAAATGTATGTCATGTTTTAACCCCTGCTCACAGCAAAATACCAAGCAGCCACTTCTTCCCACCCCTGCTCCCCCTTAGTGGAATCAGGATAATTGAAAAAAGGTAAAACTCATGCACTGAGATAAGAACAGTTTAATAACTGAAATAAAGAAAAAGATATTGCTAATAATAGACTGAAAAGGCCTTGATTTAGTTTATGCACTACTTAGCAAGAACAAAAACATCAGTGTATTATCAATATTATTCTCATACTAAATCCAAAACACAGCATTGTACCAGCTACTGAGAAGAAATTGACTTTGTCTGAGATGAAACCAGGACAGTGTGCTCTTCTGCCAAATGAATACTTGTCTCTCCTCTTTCAGGTGAAGACCCTGTTTCCCACTCTGTAGCAGTAGGTTTCCTTTTTCTTATTCTTTCTTTGTACAGGTGGATGTAAATTCCTTGGTGCCTCATTCTCCATATTTATTGCAGACATAGCTCAGGTGCTCAATCCAGCCTTGCAATCCACTTAGTCAAATGTCTAATTTTAGGTCTTTGCTGATCATCCCAAATTTTATGCTCCTTTTTTTACAAACGTCACAAGTGCTCCAACCTTTTGACACCTTAGAGTCTTTAATAACCTTTAGCCTATAAACTTGCCAAAGACTTTTTGAGAATCCAGATATATTGCATACATGGTTCCTCTTTGTTCATATTCTGCAACACTTTTGGAGAACTCCAGCGGATCAGTGAGGTAGGATTTCTTTCTGTTAACTCAGCTGTGATGCCTCTCTTTTCCCAGACACAATTTTACTCATGCATTCTGCTACCACAGTCTTTATAACAGACTATGTCATCTAACCACAGGCAGAAGTCAGACTTACCAGGGTGCAGTGTTTAAGATTTCCTCTGGAGTACATTCTGTGGCTGAAGTTCTGCTGGCAGCTCACCAATATGCTGACACAGTTGCTGCCCCTGATGACAGGTTACATTCTTGGCCAATTGCTCTGCAATTTCACATATGAGCACCGTCCTGGTGAATATTATCCTATCCTGCTGATTTGCTAAGATCTAACACAGAAATCTGTTTGGTCTCATACTTTCTGCATATTTATTTCAAACTAACCTAACTCCTCCAATCTGTTACAAAAAAAGTGCATCAGGTGTGGAATTCTCCCCAGATTGCTTCACCAGTTAAGGAAAAAAGCAAAGAATTTGCTGAGCTGCCTTTATTGTGATACTATCAGCTCTGACAACAGCCTGGGGTTGTTCTTGATTATTCTGTATGTGAGTCAGTCCATGGCAATGGGTCTTTTATCTATGTAAAAACCTGCAGAATTTAAACCATCAATTAATGATCTTTTCTTATATTTATCAATCATTTATTCACAGCCTACTAGAATTTTATTGCAGAAATACCTCTATGAGTACTTCCACCTGCTGTGGAAGGCTGACAATTTGTTCATACTCTTTCTTATAAAACCCTGTGATACACAGGATATAGAATATGCTAGCATTTCATTAACATTTGGTACTGTAGGATATGGTTTTTGTTTTGTACGTTGTGTCTTACCTTAGATTTAGTGCAGTGGACCATTTATTTCTAAGTCTTTCTAACAGCTCAATTTCATTCCACCATATAAACATTGAAGACAAGTTTAGTGGAGTATAATTTTTCATATATTGCTGTCCTCAAACCTAAATTCCCTTTTAAAATTTTTTGTTTCCGCAACTTTTTCAACTAAAATAATTTCAAATTATTGCTCAGTGTTAAAGCTGAACATTTGGAATGTTTAACAATATTTTACATAGATAAATCAAAAGCTGTTTTATCCATCATAGAAGGGAAAGTGGCAGGGACATAAATTAGTAGAACATCAGTGATTTTCTTTTTTTTCTCTCTTAATTCATCTGCTGTTCCTAGTTAATCATTAAAAGGCAAACACAGAATATGTTAGAGTTACACTTGAAAATGCATTTAATTAGAGCAATCATGTCACAACATAGCTTACATTGTTTTCTTTCTGATGTCTTCTATTGCAGTTCTACTAGTAATGCATACTTAGTTAAGGAGCTTTTTATTTGAGTTATTAATGTAATCTGCCATAATTGAATTCCAAAATACTGGGCTGTGGGTCTACTTACAAAACAGTGTATGTTTGAAAACAGTATCTTCTCTTGCCTTACAGGTCAGATCTTTTCTTTCTCAAGAATAAATAAATTCCTGTAATAGTACCGAAATTGTATAATGGCATATTTAATTGGTGCAACGCAAAATCAGGATAGTACTTTCTAAAAGTTAGGATGGCTCTCTGCCAGCTGATGGTCTGTCATGAAGTGCTGAAAATTCACTTAAAATTTGCTAACAAATTTGCATTCTTTTGCTACCTCAGCAAGCTGCACTGAAGAAAAAAAGAATGTATTAAGGCATGTTTAGACATGTTCATTTGGAGATGGGATATTCACAAAAGGTTGCTGCCTTTACACAGACACATTGATTAAGTTATAGCTCTACAACGAAAGAATCAGTAGGACCTGCATTGCAGAGATTTGGTTGCAGCAATGCCACCCCTAGGAGAATCTGGGGACTTCCATGTCTCCAAACATATGATTGTTTATGAGGTCAAGCAAAATTATTGTGTTTGATATATGTAAGATCAAAGGCCCCTCAGTTTTAGTAAGATATGAAGTACCTCAGTCTCAGTATGTAGAAAATTTTTTTCACAGATATGTTTACTAACAAATTGCTATATAAGACAAATATAACAAAAATTATACTAAATTATATTTAACTTATATGACACTCATGACCCAGACACACTGGGAAAAAAATAAACGTTCCTCTAGTTCAGGTGTGTACCTCTTAGTAAAGCTGTGAATAAGGACAGTCTTCTACCTTCTGTGGGCTTTAGCCAGGCTGGTTTGCTTATATCCTGAGGGAGAGAGGCTGAGAAATAACCTCATACATAACGAAGACTGTGCTAAGTGCCTGGTCACTAAGGAAAGAAGCTCTTTTGCAGTGGTTCTTCATATTTTACTGTTTAAATCTGATATTGTGGAGAAGGGGGGGGGGGGGGGGGAAGGAGGTAGTAAAAGGTGCGTCTTCTGTCCTAAGACCTGAATATCTTTCCACAATCTGAAAACTGGGCCCACCTTTTTAAGGAAAAGGGGAAACAGCACTTCAAAGTCTACTCCTCCTCTGTCAATAACTGCTAGTTTGTGTCTCCCATTTGCACATCTCTGTCCATTCACTAAGGAATGAAATCCCTTTTCTTCTTTTCCACACTGTGAGGGAGTGAATCTACATGGCCTCTTCTTGGTCACATGGTTTGGAACAGACAATGGCAGGAATACGATCGTAAATGGGTTGTCTGTACAGATTGTCCCAAACTATCCACTGAGAGGATATTTGCAAAAATAAAACTGGTAACACCACAAGGAAATTCCCAATAATGCAGTTTGTTTAAGACAGCCTTCTTTAAAGCACTGAATACCAGGGAGACTCCTGGGAAAACAAGGAGTTTAAAAGAAGTGTCCAAGAAGCATAAAAGATTGTGACACCTTGGAGAGAAACCACCCATCAGACACCATAAGGAGCTCGTACCCATGCAACTGGAGGATGCACAGCACAGGGGCAACGTGTAGAGAGCCACATGTGGGGTGTTCTTATGGGACCTCTTGGAGTGCTTTCTCCGTGGCGTGCATTATCAGAGGGAGCAATGTACACATCACAGTAGAGACCTCGTATCTTGAACACAGTTGCTAAATAGGGGAATGGGCGCTCCCAGGGAAGGTGTACATGCTTAAAATCCAGGTGTCGAGAGGTGAGGGACGAAGGGCATCTGGGGATACAGCATGTATAAGGTGGTGGCGAGGTTAGAACTCCATGGATATAGTGATAGAAGAGCGTTTAGAAATTTTTAGGTGTTTGATAACTTTCTCAAAGTGTCCACTAGTGTGTTTTTTCAGTTGTATTGCTGATATTGATCCTGGATGCAAAGTTCTCTGATTTCTGATTAATTATGTGGAGTTACTTAATTTTCATTTTGGTCTGACTTAGACCATATTAATCAAGCATTTTTTCTCTTCAGCATCACACAACTTGCAAAAGTCTCTGTTTTCAAGAATGCGAAATAAATAAATTTGAAATAAATAAATAAATTGTTTCAGCAATGGTGATTTATGGAACTAAACACTTCATAAGGTTTCCAACACTGTTTTCCAAAGAAACTGAGGTGATCATCTGGGATAAATGTTGAGTGACTAAGACAAGTCAGAGAGAAGAAAAAATCCCAGAGATCAACTTATACAAAAGAAATTGGGATGAATGAGCTAAAAGAGATTAGATGGCAGGTGGGAATGTGTGTTCTTGTTGAGAAATCAGGGTTCACAGCTTTTTTTTCCTGATAATCCCACACTGAAATATCTACTTCACCCCATATCTATAATTTCATAGCAGCCCAAAAAGGCTAAGGGACTTTAAAGCATTTTTAAAAGCCATCTTTTCTTGTAATAATAAAAGTTTCTCAACCTCAGTAACAGTAGGGAAGCTATAAATTAAAACCTTTCCTTATGATTTTCACTGCTTCACTGGTTATGTTTTCTATGCAGAGACGTTGAGGTAAAAAATTACCTACAGAGAAGTAACTAACCAGTAAGATCCTACATAAATCATGTTTGAGCTGGATGATTTGTTGCCAGTTCTTCGGTCAATAGCTGTATCCAAATTTATAGAGCTACTGTCGTGCCTGATCGACATCATCTGAAATGGAAGTCAGGTTTACATGGCACAGAAATTGTAAAACATTCAGGCTCATGGAGAATTTTTCACAACCAAAATATGATTTTGCCTCTCTAATTGGAATGTAGCTGTAATCAAGACCATAGTTCAATAACGGGGAAAAGGGATAAGATTTAAACTATTCAGTTTATGTACTGAGCACACTCAAGCTAATTTGTTCAGTCAAGGAGAAGGAAAATTAGTCAATGTAGAAATTCATGTTATCATGGTGATAGTACTTTAAATTAAAGATATCTCAGAGATGTCCACATTCCCATTATGTCTACGGGGTAGGCTTGGTGTAATTGGAGAGAAAACCTTTCCATTTTTAGTGTGGTGATTATCTAAAATCCCAGATTTCATGTGTTCAGTTTGCTCCCTTTGTGTGAAAATTTCCATTAAAGTCACAGAACAGCTGACACAAGTTGAAATCATCAAGTATGAATGAATAACAACCAGTCTGGAGGTATGCCTGACAACTGAACATTGGAAGTCCACCCAGGGCAGGCCAATTGCCTTATGATATTGGCTTCAAAACTCATATTTTAGGTCTGAAGCCTGTGTTTTCTAACTTGAATCTTCCCATGCCGGTTTGTCTCAGAGCTGAAATTACAGAAAACAAGAAGTGAAACAAACTGAATTTTATTGAGCAAAGCACGCATTTCCTTCTTCACTGTAACCGTTATGCAGAGAGCACCAGCAGCTGAAGAGGAACAGTTTGGGAATAACTCATTTTGCAGATGAACAATCCTCTTACAAACATTCCCCAGCCTGGAGTCAGACTGGTGGAAGTATCCCAAGTGTTTTTGAGTTGAGCTGGAAGTTAGCATTCTCAGTATTGCATTTTGAGAAACTGGTATAAGATGGTAAAAAAAATCATTAATTTAATTACAATCGTTCTTCTGATACTGCATGCAATCTATGTTGTGTTTGTCAAATTGTCCATAAAAACTTTTTATAATTAGTTCATAAGCACGTATGATATTTTATGCAAATACAATAGCAGTAAACTGCTCACAACCCAGTTACAGTGTTTCTAGCACAGCCTTGAATTATTTTTATTAATTCTACTAACAATTCAGATTAACTGAATAACCTGAAATGCTAACTTCAGGTACCACTGCATCATTGTGTGATATCTTCTTAAAATCCACTAATAATTGGAACTTATGTGAAATTATTCCTTTTTAAAATACATAAATTTTTTAGTATTTCATTTGATATACTATTAGATTACACATTCATATTCTGTCATTAATTGATGTACAACATCTGAGTGATGTTGTACAACACTTTAACAATCACTGGTCAGAACAGGCTACCTTATTAACTGCACTTTCAAAATCATTTTCAAGTGCACATAAGAGCTTTTCTTGCATTCCAAGATGAAAGAGATTAGATCATTTCAAATGACACTGCGAAATCTTTCAGGAAGTCAGATTTCAGTTTATAAGACAGTCCTGTAAATTCAGGTCCTTCAATCTCTAATAAAAACTCATAAATTCTGTTGGTGTGATCCAGCATTTTAAAAAAGCCATTTAATTATCACTATGTCCATATATAGCAAATATATGCACAAGTACATGCACGCTCATCTCCATATTCATTATTATTCTAAAATTTAATTTTTATCTTGAAAATATGCAATTTTAAATATTTTTAAAAGAGTTGTTAAAATGGACGATTAAGTATGCTCATTTAGCATGTCTCCTTTAGTCTCTTGACAAGGGGAGATATGTATTATACAAAACACACAAGAGATTAGCCTCTTCTCCTGATATACATGCAGATTTCTGTGTGAGCCTTTTAAGTTAATAACAACGATCCAGTGAGAAATAAAAAATGGGAAAAAATATCTATCAAATATATATATTCATAAAACTTACATGCAAAGGTGAATGAAGAACTAAACAAAGGGGAAATAAAGAGCAGGCAAATTATTTGGTAAACAGGAGACAATTTCACTAGTGCAATAAAATAAACACCCAGGAACCAAGAATGTGGATCAGTCATGCTGAGAACCAGGAACTCAGTGCTGGAAATTCACGATGCTGAGCATAGTGAATGAAACTAAGTATGATCTCTCAGTTCAGAATATCAGTTAAGATGTGCAACAAAAGCCTTAGATATGCAAATACCTGTAAGAAGGCTGATTAAAAAATCTTGCCAGTGTATATTATCTGGATAAATCTGATCTGCCTAATTGTCCCTTTCTGGTGCCCATATTACAGACTGTGTTGCAGGTTTAACATTGGGCAAGAGAGAAGGAAGAAATGTTTCTAACAAAGATGGAAAGCAACTAGATAATCATATAATGAAGATCCTTGTGGAAGAAAGGAGATATAGGGGGCAATTTTCAAAGCCAGAGTTTGAAGAAAGAGGCACTGTTTTCTTCTTTATTAGCCATAGATAGTTTGGCAGTAAATGGAGGAGACCTGAAACAGTCAATGGAGACCAGAAATTTGCCCTCTTCTGGACATGCTCCCATTAGTCTGTCACTTTGTCGCTCAGCATGTATCTCCCTGGGTGTACACCATGGCAGAATGTTATGGAATAAATAGTTCTATAAGACTACTGAGCGCCTCTATGTTACCCCAGTGTTTGTTTCTGTATTTGGCCATATAAATTCTGCTATAGTTTCTCTACATGAAATCCTACTCAGGATTTCAAAATAAGTTGGGATGGGGAGGTTGAGCACTTGATTTGCTCCTTGCCAGTACTTATGAGTGATGAGAACAAGAATTATGAATGGCCTAGCTTGGAGAAGCTCCAAGCAGAAGACAGGAGCCATGTTTGATGTCAAAAAAATGAAGGCTGGGTCTGCATAAATTAGAAATTGCTCGTCAACTTTAGTTCTGCAGGACAGTGAGCTGCTTTCAGGAGCCGTAATCTCAGAAAAATAAAATTGGTTTATTTAGCAAGAATTGTACATAATTAAAATATTGTGTCTGGCAGCTAAATATTAAATCTTATAAGGCAAATTAAGAGAAGTTTCACGTTGCAAAATAAACCAGTTGGAAAATTAGAGAATTTTAGAGGGTTTATTTTACTTTATTTCAAAAGTTTAAGATCAACCTTTGTTTAATTGAACAATTTTTTTGGGAAACAACTTTATTAAATCAAATTAGAAAAAAATTACAGTTACTTAAAGGTCCCCAAATCTTCCATCTCTGTGTTGCAAAACTGCTGAGATAGAAACTATTTGCTTGGTTTTATTATTGTGCTTCAGACATAAAGTATATTGTGATTTGTTGTTCTTCATAGCGAGATACAATGACTGTATGTATTTCAAAATACATGTGATTTACATTTTATTGCTGCCTTCCTTGCTTTACTTTCTCTAGTGAATGGGGATCATTTAAAGATTACTTAGATTTTTATAAATATATGACTTTACATTCCCAAAGGTAAAATTTTGTAGACAGAGGCTCTTATGCACATTTATGTCTGAATTTAGAACATGAGGTGCATACACAGAAATGAATATCACTTTTTTTGCAGGAGGGCAATAGATTCAGTCCATTCGCCCTCAGAAGCTAAAAGAAAGAGAACGATGGAAGCTGTTTCAGTAGTGAGGCTGCAGCAGCCTCAGCAGCTGCTGCTACACAATGTGCTCTTAGCATGGGTGAAATAGGTCAGGCTGAAGGCTGCCTAGTCCTTGGGCAGGCTGCAAAGTGTAATGGCTCAGCACTCCACCACTCTCATGAGTCAAGAACACATCTCCTTTCGAATGTTGTGACATAGTGCTGTCACCTATGGCAGTGCCTCATATTGCACCAATTCCTTATGGAAAGAAATATCTCCCTAAGCACACAGCAGCCATTTACGGGTTATTGCTGCACAGCTGGCTCTGGACTCACTGGCTGGAGGAAACTGCACATCACATGTACAATAAAGAACTGCTAATAAGACAAGGAAAGGAAAAAAACATTTCACCTCAACAACACTCTCTCTTTTCATCACATTCTGCTGCACTCAGCCTATTTCCTTTCCCTGGCATTCTGTGGGGAATGGAAATGCCTACACTTATCAATTCGTATTGTGTAGGAATGAGGAGCACATCAAAATGGTGGAAACTGATGCATGATCTGAGCTAAAGCACAACCCTCAGCCTCCAAAACTCCATGAATGAAAGCAAAGATAAGGGAGCAGCACAGAAAAAAAAATGGCAGTTAAAAGCCAAGCAGGATTAAGGACATGGCTGCAATTCTAGCAGAATGACTGCTTGGTCTTAAACCTCTGGGATCTTTTATAGAATCCAGTAAAAGTTTAGAAAGAAATCTAATTTTGAAGCTGTTAACAAGCCTAGGTATAAGTTAAGCTCAGCCCTAAATGCAAACAGCTGAAGTGCCTTTACTACCATGTCACTAACTGGTCGTTTGGACCACTGGGATTGCCAGGATTGACACAGTGGTAATGAAAGGTTATTTGTGAGTCACTGATAAATAGGGAGGAAGTCAAGGAAAAGCTGTTTACTGATGGTTTGGCAGGTTCAGAATATTAGTTGTAGCCCAGAAGCAGAAAGCAAAATGCCACGCTGAGTTAGCAATGCATTTCTGGTGTGTGTTTCCACAGAAATTCAGCGCGGACGACCGCTAACAAATGTGGAAAACTGACTATGAGGATGCTTCCGCTCTCCATGACAGTGCAAGACAGCAGTATTTCATCATAGAGAAGAACTTCCATTTCACACTTGACTGAAAGCCAAAATATGAAGTCCCCAAATAGGTGCCTTTTTTGGATTATGTCAGTCTGAGTAGCCAGCATGCATTAAAATTTCATGTGTCAGAAATGGCTGTGCTGCATATGTTTAGCTGGTGCTCATCAAACAACTTTCCAGCCTGCCATTGTGATATAGCAAAACTGAGAAGAAATCATTATAAAGTGTGAACCTGATAATCTGAGAACACACTATAAGAAGAAGATCCTGCTTGCTGAGAAGCCTCTGCAAACTGTCAAACATGGCCAGACATGACAGCCCTTGCTTGGCTCTGGGATACTATCCACACTGCAAACTATTTGCATGGGGTTCTGCAGACACAGAATTGAAACAAACACTGCAGCAAATGAACCTGTCTGTCTCACAGGATGACATCAGACTGGATTTCCACCCAAAATACAAGTATTATTATGGAAATCGCATTTTGACAATTTGAAACAAGAAACACTTCCAAAATATTTGGAATAAGTTTTCTAAAATTATTTTTCTTGGGTGGGAAAAGAAATAAACATAAAAATGGAGCAACAAGGATAAAAATGACTGACTTTTTGTCTTTAGTCCTTAGAAAAATGCATTAAAAATGACTGCATAATGAAATACAAAACATAGTAGATAACATGTCAGGGACTATTTCTGAAAACAAATTTGCATATATAGTCTTTATTCACTCTGAAGTGTGTGTTTGAAGCCAGGGGTAAATAGGGTATAAATAATACGCAGGGATATATTCAAATATGGCAAAGCCATCATTTGCCACAGTCATTGCTTCAGTTCTGCTTCAGTGAAGACCTCTCCTAGAGTTCCCACTGTTTCTCTTACTTTCATGTAAATATGAGAGTGAAATGTTTTTTTCCTATCTAACTAATCCACAGTCCCTGGAAATCTGATGACTGATAGGACAATTTCAGTCCTCCACATGGGCAATGCCTGTGCACCATCTCTGTATCTGAGTAAAGCTGTCAACCACACCTTATTCCCATGGGGGAAAAGGTACTGATTTTCAGGATCAAGACCCCAGTGACACCCCTTTACTTCACCATCGGCACATTAATGACCAGCTTGCCTTCATGCACTAAACCAGCCTCCATCAGTTCCTGGTTTTGCAGGATGAGAGAAATAAGAAGACAAAAGTGAGAATTCCAGTGGTGCAGAAGACCCTCTGGTGTTGTATGTGAGAGACTGGTCATAAGGTCTGACAGAAGGGAAAAACTGCTCACTGGATGTGATGCAGGTGATTTACACTTCTGAAAAGTTAAACATTATTCAGAGGTAACATAAAGCAACCCTACAAAAAAACCCCAAAACCAAAAAACCAAAACCAAAACCAAACCAAACCAAACCAAACCAAAAAAAAAAAGCCATAAAAAACCCACAAAAAAGACCACCCACCGAGAATTAAAGGGAAAAGATAAGATGTAAGACTTAAAATATGTATTTCCATATGATCCGGTTTTAGGGATTACTCCTAAGCATATTTTATGCACGCTCAAAAAAAAAAATAAAAGAAGTAAACAAATCAATGAACACTGCATTACAAAAAGATCAACCTCAAAAATTGTGTAAGTGAATGAATTATGGAAGATTTTTTGGTCCTACAGAAAAACAACAGCAGGGAAGCATCATACATTGCTACAGCACTTGACAGTGTCTCACACTGGGAAAGAAATCAAGAGAAACTACTGGCATCTGAACTACATTTGTTTTCACTGTCATTTAAAGAATGAAAACTGTTACAAGGAAGACAGTTTCTCAACAAAGCATAACTATATTTTTTTGCAAGAGCTGGTTAAGTTGAGGAATTAAGGATGATTTTTAAGCACCTACAGACAAAAGAAGGAAAAATTGCTGATTCATACCTTTGGGAAGCTGCTATTTTTCACTAAGTACACTTGTAAATTAAAGTAACACAAAAGTTTGTGGTGAAAATTTACCCTTTACTGGGAACAGGATTAAGGTTTTAAAATGAAGAAGGAAAAGAACTATTTTGTTTATGAATATCTTGTTTCACAGTTTTTACACACATAAGAATTAATCCTACACTTGCTTTTTACTACAGCACTTGAGATTTGGAGTCCTCCATATTAGCTGATCCCCCTCTAAATAAAATAAGTCAAGGGTCTGTGTCCACAGAAGGGCTTTTATCTCTGAGTTCAGAGGCTTCTTTCAAGCAGAGGTATTTCTATCATAGAAACAAAAACCCATGGTTCCTTCCAAAATTAGTGAAAAGATACACGGCTATCCAGAGTGATTCAGACCTCACAAGTGCAGTCCTTCTCCCAGTGAGACTGTGTCCTGTCTAGCCACTTTGTAGGGAGTTTAGCAAAACTACCACTGAAATGTTTCAATTATATTTGTGAAGTTCGATGGCGGGATGAATCAAAGCTTGGGTTCAATGCAATAGAATACAAAGCCTTGAGCTAAGCATCTAAACTACCTATGAGGAAATTAAGAGACCTCATAAACTGCCTGAAAACTGCCAACTGATTGACATGCTACCTTCAGCAAGTAAAGGACAATTCAGAAAAGCAACCTGAACTTCCACTTAAGATAGCTTATTTGTCATCACTGGAAATGTCTCTTTCCACTCAGAATTCACAGTCTTCAGTTTTAGAAATAGGTCCTTCTGTCTTACATTCTCTTACTTTAGAAGTCTTAGATGATATTTATATCCCTTCACTTTTTTTTTTTTTCATTTAGTACTACCACCTTCTATCATGGAAAGCTGCTACAATTTGTGTAAGAAAGGAATACAATTTTTCCTACTTTAAGGTATTGAAGCTTTAAGGTCTTATTTTTCTGGTTAGCTGTAGAAACCAGGACCTGAATCATTAAACTGGGAGAGACAAACACCTACCTTGAATTTGTTCTTTTTTGCAGTCCATTTAAATATTCATTGGGCCAGACAGAGAGAGGCAAAGCATCAAAGGACTATATCTGTGCCTGTAAGTACATCTTGCATCCAAAAGCTAGATTAAAAGAATAAAAAAGCCCTCAAAACAGGTTGACTTCATTTATGCTGACTAGAACTATCAGTTCCTAGACCTTCTAACTCCCTGCTGTCTTCTTAGCAGAGCCTAAGCATTATCAAGGGGAGATAATGCTCCTTTTTAAAAGAAATCACATACCACCTCCCACCAGTAGATGGATCCCCAGTCAGTCTCCGAGCAATAGCCACCTTGGAAGTAAAGAAACCCTCATCCCCTTCCTCCTCTACAATTCTAATCGAATGCAGATTTAGAATGCAGAACAATATTGTTCTGTTGCTGACCATGACATTATATAGTAGGAATATCCCTTTGGCTGATTCAGGTCAACTGTCCCAGTGGTGTTGCTCCCCAACTTCTTGACCACCGTCAGCCTCCTTGGGTGATGAGGATGGGTAGAGTGGGAGAAAGAGAAAGACTTGAACCTGTGCAAGTGCTTTTGAACAACAGGCAAAATATCAGTTTGTTATCAGCACTGTTTTAGCCACAAATCCAAAACACAGAACTATATAGGTTGCAATGAAGAAAATTAACTGCATCGCAACCAGACCCAGTACAGAGACATACCAGGAAAAGCTCACTCTTTTTGACAGGACGTCCCCCCCCCACACGCCTCTCTCTCCATGGCTGATGCATAGATAACTCGGATTGAGTCAAAAGGCCATCAAGAAGTTATCCCCTGGTGCCCGACTGTCTGAGATCTTCAGCCTTGAATCCACATCTTGGTATGGAGAGAGGATGTGGAGAGAGATGAAAGAAATGAGTACGTGACCGAAAGACACACTTTTACACTATAAAAGACACACGAAATATCACAGAGGTAGAAGCTTTTCGACATGGACACTGGAGCATGAAAAAACCTTATCCCCAGGTCTGGACACAGCCCTGTGGTAACTTCTTCGGGGACTGAGTGAGGATTCTAATGTCACCAAATTGGAGTTTGGTAAGATACATTGGTTTCCTAAATTGTATTTTCTTTGCTAGCAATAACAATAATAATAGGTACCTTTATCACGCGCTGCATTCTTAGCGATTTGTAGCTTTGCATTTGTTCTGTATAGTATGTAGTTTTGTCCCAAGTCTAATGTCTGTTATTTACTGTGTCTAATAAATAATAATTTATGTCATATTAGACCTAATCGGCCATTATTAAAGAACTTGCGAACGAGACCGGGTCTTGGGGTGCTGGCCACCCCAATAAGAGCTACTGCCTGCTGCCAAAGGCCTGGGCAAAGACGGAGATTTAGTTAAGCTCCTGTCTCCATTCGTAACACTCTTGTGGTTCTTGAAAACTAAGTACTCATTAATTACTTGTCCATTAAAAAAGCAGCACAATTCTCCTTTGTTCCCTCAGCTGAAAAGCCCATGCTGGTGGACTAAGCACTGGGTTTTTTTTCTTTGGTCTACTGACTACCTACTAGCTGACTCTGCTAGTAAATCAGGCATAACAGTGAGTTATTAATATTAGCAAAGCTGCCATAAGTCACCTGAAGCCCTGAATCAAATAAAAAAAGTAGTATGCTTTGTATCAGGCCATTAATAAGAAAGAGAAATGTCATAGGAAAGCTTAGATGCAGTTAATTCTTCCCAAAATATAACTCAGGAACTTTTTACCATCAGAAATAAATTTCTTTATATTGACTAAGTCACAACAGTGATCAAAATATGTCCAGTGGTGGGTGGATATTAAACTCTCCTTCTCAAGTTGTTCCATTTCCCACGACCTAGTTACATATTCATGGTAGGCAGGAGGCAAAGCAAGAGAAAATAAACAGATTGACACATACAGAGCACACTCAGATGTTGTCCAGCAATTGAATTTGCAGGTTTTCTACGGTGTGGGACTATAATGGTAGGGAAAGGAAAGAATTTTCAAACCAACACAAACAACACCTGGTGCTCAAACAAGTTTTCTTTAAATCTACTTAGATCTCAGAATACCTGAGAGAGTGAATGAAAATCTGTGCAAATAATGCTTACCTCCAAAATGCTTCCCAACAACTAGAGTACAGCACAGTGCCATGATTCTTCAATAATCATTTGCTCTGTGCAATAGCATACATGACATTATCTATCTAGTATCATTAAAATAAGACACACAAACCTTGTTTAAACTATTTTAGAAGAAGTATATAAATTACTGTTCCAAGAAAGGTAAATAAGATTTGTTTTAATAGCATCAAAGATGAATTAGTACAGAAAATAGAAGTATGAATTATATTTACAAACCTCAATGGGTTCCATAAAGAATCATACTTAATGCAGCTAAATTTCGTTGTAATACCCTCTGACCATTTGTCCAACTTCTCCAGTGAGAACTACTTCAGCTTTACATAATCTTTATTCTTCCATTCCCAAAATAATTCTTGAGGGACACATTTAAATGAATAAATGAATTAAAATTTATAGAGAGAAATGTTCATAAACAAGATGGATCTAAGAATAATGAATAAGGGATAAATAATTTATGGCATTTCATTTTGTCACACACTATCAAACTGTGACAATAACAGATTTGCTTATTTCCATGCAAACACAAATCAAAATATGGCAAGACTGAAACAAACAACCAACTCAGGCAGGGCACAGTGATCATTCTGTTTCTGGAAATAGTTTCAAATACGATAATGAATAGCAGATGTAGCCATTCAAATAATATTTCATTCATTCATTCCTCATTATTCTATCACTCTTATTTTTCATTTTCTTTCACCTAGAGTAATAGATTTTAGTGGCCAGGGGGATGCATGTTAATATGGGCTTATCAACTAAATAGCTCAACTCAAGGAACTTCATCCACTTATTCTAGATGGTCATTGATGAAACCTCTCTTTTCATTACAGCATTTCCCCAAGAATAGGTGTACGTGGAAAGTTGGATATGCATTCTGTTATTTTCCCAAGGTATTAAATACTAGCCAGTTTTCATCCTGAATCTCTATAGCCACATTAATGTGACCTTGCACCAAAACTAAGATTGGACCTTCCTAGTGCATGTTAGTCTACATTGTATCCAGCTCAGTTTGTACCGACATGTCATAGTGCTCTGTGTCTCTCTGCTGAATTAGCCACCCACTTTAGAGGTTCTAGGTGCAGGTTGAAAGAGCAGGTTTGCATCCATATAGATAAACTCTGGGCTGCTTTTCAGGCATTCATGGAGTCTACAATAAAATGTAAATTTTTAATTCTTCTCACAACTAAAAATATACCTCTTATTTCTAGTCTGTGTATGTTTTCAGCTTCAAGGCAATGGGTTTTTCTATACCTTTTTCTCTAAGTACACCTTTAAATACCAGTTTTTCACCTGTCTGTCTATCTATGATTCCCTTAATTTTCCCTTCAGTAAACTAAAAAGACCAAGTTATTTTAGCATCTCATATCAGCTATCATCATCTGGCTGGCTAACTCCCCACTTTCCTCAGACAGTGATTCCAGTCTCCAACACCTTTAGACATCTTCTGTGTGTCTTTTCACTTGGTAAAATCTCAGCACAAACCTGATGTCTCATGGTAAAGCTACTCCCTTGCCATGCCTCCTGCAAAAGCCTTAGGCTGCTGATCTTACCTCTCTTCCCTATTTCTTTCCCTGTCTGACTGAGTCTGCCTGCTGTATCTTCTCAACAGAGTGAATTAGCCTTTTTTCAGGTCTGAGCTGCCCCAGCCAGATTGCTTTGGGTCATTTCATTAAAGCTTAATAGGACTATATACATATTAGGCTGCATTAAAGCAGTATATACTTCACCAGCAATTACAAAGTGTATCTAACAGTGGTTTTAATAGAAACACCAACTAATCTGTCCAGTCTAACTAAGCACTGATTTAAACTTTCAGGACATGTGAAATAAAATCATCAACTTCATTCCATATCAACTATGTCAGAGATGTATTACGTATGAATTATTATTATTATTATTATTATTAACCTTGTAGAAGTTTTCCTCATGAAACGTAAGAAGAAACACAGATTTTTTTTTTTTCTGTCTATATTCATGCTACATTGAGATTAGGAATAATTTGTATGTATCAGTCTGTGAGGGTCTGAGTTTGTATCTATGTGTGTTTATTTAAAGCCGAATGACCTTCGAGAAAAATTATTCTTTTCAATCTATAATCACAATTTATTTCAGAATGCGAAGAGGTTAGCAGACCAAACACTTACATGATTTGAATAAATAGCCTTACTGAAAAGATTGTAGAAACATATTTTTGAAAAGCGAGTTTGTAAATTTTGTGAACCAGTTCTAGAAATGGTCAGACAAAACAACTGACTTAAACACATACCCATTTTGAACATGCTGGTTAATGATTTACTACTATTTTTTTCTAAGACACCCACCGAGCCAGTAGCTAAATACTTCCAAAGATCATTTGTAGTTCATTGTTCATAAGATATTTACATAGATGTTTTATATATTCTCAGACTAGGAAAGGGTTCCATTAACCAAGAAACATACTGAAGTACCAGTAGCGGGGCTGAATACAGGAAAAATATATATTTCAGAGGCAGCAAATTGATTCTTGTGCAGAACCAGAGACTTGTAGCAGATTTTGATTAACTTGATAAATTGCGTGAATTTAAAGTATAAAAAATTAGTCTTAATTAGAAATGCCATTCACTTGTTTATGATCTCAAAGATAAACAAACAAAATAATATACTATATTGGTTTCATGACAGCAGCCTAGTACCTTCAACAAAAGTCACAATAGTACAAGATTGAATGAGCCATGCAGGTCATTGCTAAATTGCAGGAGTTAAGGCACCTCACTACCTCAAAATCTTTATCAATCAGATAAACTAGCAGTAGTATGAGAACCTAAATACAATGGTCTAACATACTTAATACGACATAAATCTAAGCTCTTTCATACTTACATTATTTATTGTGTGACATGATATTACTGTTCTCCAAAGATGGGTATCAAAACTAGCTTTTTGGAACTCTTCCAATGTGGGGAGAATAAAAGTTTTAAATTAACATATTGCTCTTTAAGTGTGTGGGTGCTTAACCTTTTTTTTTTTAGCTTTTCAGTTTGGGGAATAAATGAAGAAGCTTATTGATTTAAGAGTATCTTTTATACTTTTAAAGAGGGACTTGCAAAACTGTAAAGAATGCATAATGACCACTATCTACTACTATCAAAATAAAGCTATTCACAGAATTACTGTTTTACATTTCTAAGGTCAGATGAAATTGTTATGAGCATTGAATCTGACCTTGTGAACAACAGCAACCACTGCATTTTGCAAAATATTTCTGAACTGATCTCATAAAAATAGGTGACGTAGAGCTCTAAGAAATCCATTCAAGCCATACATCACAGTGTCGTTTGGTATATATATTACAATGAATGCATCAATGATTATATAGTATTCCCAAATGGGAAATTATTTGTTGTTCTTGAATTTTGTGATGTTCTGTTAATATCAGTATGCTAATTTGTAATGATATCTGGAATCTAATAGAATAATAGAGTATTTCAGTTGCATGGGATCTATAACAAACATCTAGTCCAGTTGTCTGACCACTTTAGGCCAGACCAAAATTTTAAGAGTGTTTTCAAGGACATTGCCCAAACACCTCCTAAAAACAGAAGTGCATCGATCACCTCTCAAGGAAGCGTGTTTCAGCGTTTGAAAAACCTTAGGTTAAAGAATGGCTTCCAAATGCCCAGCCTGATCCATCCCTGTCACAGCTGGGAACCATTCCCATGTGTCCACTCAAGGGATCCCAGAGAGAAGTGAGCAGCCCCATCCTTTCCCCTTCTGACTCCTAATGAAACTGAAAAGAGCAGTGAGGCCAGCTCTGCCTCAGCCTCCTTTCCTCCAAACATGATAAGCACAAAGACCGGGATCTCTACCCACAATATTTTCCCTCAAGCACTTCCAGATTTGAAGCAATCCACTGCCTCTACTTACACACCCTAACATTCTTCTGAAACGGCGCAGCCTGAAACACCCTCAGCATTCTGGGTGAGACTGCTCGAATGGTCACTAAAGAGGGATAAGCACGGATTCGCACAGCAGAGCATGACCTGAAGTGCAGGGAACTGGACCAAAGCTCGCCAAATTGATCCTCACTGAAATCGCAAGATTTCATTTCCTTTCATGAAATGAAATTCTTCATTTCATTTCATGAAAGGAAATTAAATCCCAAATTCAGAGAAGAAGTGGAACAAGCACTTGGGGCAGGAGATATGAGGAAACAAAAGGCGAGCGGAAAAAACGGCAAAGTTTGGAAACGGAGCGAATATAAGGCAATGCACTGGGATGAAAGGAGGGGCAGTGAAAAAAAGCGGAGAGTTGCCCCAATTCTCGGGGTTGAATTTTTGAAATCTGAAAAGAAAGGGAAAAGGCGAGACAGGAGAAGAAAGTGAGAAACAGAAAGGCTTAAAAAAGGGGCAAAATTTTGCACCCAAGTGCAAACAAGCAAATGGCATGGCATGAGCTGAAGTGCAGGGAACTGGACCAAGGCTTGCCAAATTGATCCTCACTGAAATCACAAGATTTCATTTCCTTTCATGAAATGGTCTGAAATGAAAAAGGAAAGGAAATGAAATCCCAAATTCAGAGAAGAAGAGGAACAAGCACTTGGGGCAGGAGCTATGATCAAACCAAAGGCAAGTGTAACAAACCCGGAAAATTTTTAAACAGAGCGGATACAAGGTAATGCATTGGGATTAAATGAAGGGCAGCGAGAAAAATTGCATGTTGCCCAAATTCTAGGTGTTGAATTTTTGACATCTGAAAAGAAAGGGAATAGGCTTTATAAATTGCTTCCCATTAATCATTGACCCATTCTCTAAAGTTCCTAAGTCTCTCCATCGTTCAAGTGTCAGTAATTTTCTTATAAACACATTTGCTGTCTATCTAGTCTTCTAAAATATTTAGAAGTCACTTAGTTTTGTGTGCTTTTGTGCTGCTGGTGAGCACTTTTTATATAAAACATTACACTTTCATATCTTTTGCTGAGAATAAATCCTAGCATGACCATCAACTTTGTCATTTTTGTAAAGACCTGAAACTACAGATGAACATACATGATTTATGGAAAGCGGAATCATCAAAGCATATGCTCATCTTCAAGCCAAAAAATATATCTATTTTCCAACTTCTAATTACTCTAATTAATCTAATTCTGGATTACCAGCTGAGGGAGACACTGAGAAGCCAATGTTGATGCCAGAAATTATCTGTCTAGAAAAAAACCGCTAAATATCAGTATCATCTTCAAAACAAATATGCAAGAAACAGATTAAAGGGAAAAAACCTCTCTCAAGTACTAGAATTGTAAAATATTTTTAATTTATTACTGTGAGGTTAGACTCATCTATTGGAAGTGTCACTTTGTTTTCCTTTGTGAAAAATACCATTAAGGATCTTAAGTGATTTACTGTCAACTGGGCTAGATATGGAAAGACACACTGTGCCATCAAAGCATAGTTTCTGAATACACTATATAGAAAG
Organism: Acanthornis magna; assembly: GCA_036785705.1. Classification (NCBI taxonomy): domain Eukaryota; kingdom Metazoa; phylum Chordata; class Aves; order Passeriformes; family Acanthizidae; genus Acanthornis; species Acanthornis magna. The sequence goes on from JAWUZG010000001.1 coordinate 20,348,350, forward strand.
TATTAAACACTGCACACAGAAAAGAAAGATTAAAGAAAAAAAGCAAAACTAAACTACAGCAACGTGCTTCTCTATTATATAAAAAATATTTATTTCCCTATTTTTAAGAATTCAAAATTTCTGCATTTCTAAAACCTGTATTAAATAGCAAATTTGTTTAGAGTGGAAATACAAACAAGTAGAAAAATATTTGAAATGTCTTAATTCTTGTACAGAAGGGGTTTCTGGAAATAAACTTATATGAAAATTTATGGAGATTATAAATGTAAAAATTATTATTTTAATTTCATTTAGAATTTAACTTTGTAAATGTGAGAAAGACTTCTGAACTATTTTGAATGCATAATTTAATTACATCCTCTATTAACTTTTGTTTTGTTAAAAGGATAATTCCAGAGGAGGTGATAATACCTTTAATTCAGTGGAAATGATGCACAGTGAGTATTACAAATCTTTGATCATCATCTATTCAAATGGAGCAGCCTTGAATGGTAAAATTTGCCAAAGCAAGGCACAGTCTTCTAGTTTTTATTTTAAGAGGATATAACTAAGTAACAGGTCATCAGATGGAAGACTTTGATCACTGGAGGAGATTGCTAAGAGAGATATCAGACAAAGAGGAACTCAGTGGAGGACATTCAGAAAGATAAATGAAGATGGAACAGAAAAAGGAACAGCAGAACATGCTTTCATGGTACAAAAGTGATTTTGAAAGCAATAAGCCTGATGTGTATAATGGACTTTCAGGTAGGTTGTTCAACTTAAAACTGGGGAAAAGAAAAATCTTTTCCCAGCGTTTATGGAAAAATTTTGCTTAATTTTTTTCACAAAAAATAAGCCAGAAGGAGCCCCAAAATCCAGCCTTATTTTGAACCTCCCAAGACTCCTGTACATCTTCATGTTAAACACAAAACTTACTATGTGTATTATTTCTTGCCATCTTTTTTACATTTTTACATTTTAGACTGATTTTGAAACTAGTAATTCACATGTCTCCCTGACTGTTTTATGAATGAAACCCTTCATGGATTTCTGGATTTCAGTTGTGTATTTTCAAATTTCCTGTTTGCTGAACTAAGTTCACCCCGCTATAACCACATATTTCTGTTAACTCTTTCATTTTTACTCTGTGTTAATTCTTACTTTTAATTCTACCATGTTTAAATCTATTTTCTTCTCCTGAAATTCCTACAATGGCTAGGGTTTTTCATTGTCAAAGTACCTTATACTGCATCTTTAAGTGGACAGTTAACAAGTTAACATTATGTACGCTTTTTGTAAAAAAACACTCTGGTGATTTATTTAAGGTAACTTCCTGACAAAATGAAACTATTTAGTACAACTTGTATAGGACAAAAAATACCATCAATGACAAACCTAAAATCTGAAAGCCATTACTCCTATACATCAAAAAAAACAGACTACAAATCAGTCACTTTTTTAGCAGACTTGAAGTCATTGAGGAGCTTTTAAAGTCCCTAGAAAGACTGGCAGTGTCACACAGGGTCAGCACCTCCCTCGAAAGCAGAAGTTGGGCAGCAGAAGCTGCCAATCAGAAAGCTAAGGCAGGGCAAACCAACTCTTACCTTTGTCTCTCATTCACAGCTCAGTTCCAGTTGGATCTGGGAGCCCTGTTCACAGCAGCACTTGCCTAGAGAGACAAGGCAATGAGTGATGGAGGGCCTTTTGCCACCATGCTGCAATCAGAACAAAAAGGCAGTTAAGCAATTTCCCTTTTTCCTCTCTCTTTTGTTCTATTAAATTATCTCTAGAAGATTTGACCCAGACAGTAGAAATAAAACCAAGTATTTTGCCTCTGGAACAGCAAACTTTGCACCAATTTGTGGATATTTTCAACACAATTTCATAGGGGGAGAGAAGTTCTCCACCCTCAAGGACATGTACTCTCATTAGCAAATTATTTTGGGTTTGTTATTTGATGATAACAAGTTACTTGGTTTGAAAGTTTCCTTTGTTAAAGAAAATAATCTGTATTTTTTTAAAAAACACTTACAAGGGAGAACCTCACTTCTGAGAAAATACAATCTCCTTAGAGGAAGCAGAAAGAATCTGGCCAGGGTAAAGGTAAATTATTAACAGTTTTTCACCTACAGTTAAAAGATATATTTTGCATTAACACTAAAATCATCCAACTCTGTTTCTGTTGAAACCAATTTTACCTATTAACATAAATAATTATGCAGGAAAACAGTTTTCTGTGCCAAGAACTGCTTTAAACATTTTACATTATATAATAATTTTGCTTGCTGTCTGAGGAACATAAACTCAGAAGTCATCCTGACATTTTTAAGTCTATGACAATGAATATCAGTTATTTTAATACTTTTATCCTGATTTTTCTCCTCAGCTTAATATGGAATTGAAGCACTCTCAAATGAGGTGCTCAAAAGTTTTGCAGCATTAGTTTCATGAGAAGCAGGTATTGGGCAGAGACACAAATAGTGTCAATCTCAGAATCACAATTTTTAAAAGTGTGGTTTTGGGCAGAGAAATCCAGCATTTCCAAAAATCAGAATTAATATTCTTGTCATGCTGTTCTTTATTTTAAACAGTTGGAAAACAAATTAAATTCATTCCCTAATTATCTCTTTGGAAACATGAGCACCAGCTTCACCACAAACTAGTGACAAAGAGTTGTGGAAGGTTCTTGCAGTAACCCTGAGAGAACCAACTGTTGCACGGTCTCCTTTCTACCTCAAATAATCTGCCTTTGACTTCGAAGGGTTGTGCAGAAACAGCTCAGCATATTTTCACATCATTCACCCAGTCTTGAACAGCAATCCACTTTGCATTACCATAGTCTGATCTCAGAACCAGACGCTGATCTTAATGCAGTTTTCTTATGACTATCACTGATTTACAAAAATAGAAATGTATAATATAAAGATGAGATCTTTCCCTTTCACTGTTCCTTATTTTATTTCTCACAGCACATTCCTCAAAACTTTCATTTTTAAAGAGTCTTGTATCTCCAAGTTCTCTGTTACATCTCTGCTTTTTCTCATTTATCATGTAGCTATTTCTCTCCTTATCTCTACAGCTTCTCAAGATGGCAGTGTCTCATTAAAACAAAACTGAGACTGTTAACCTCCCTATTCTCAGTAGATGCTCAAGGTCTTTGAAGGACATAACAATGCAATCACATACCCATCAACTCTTAGAAACATAAAATAACTTTTTAGAAATGTTGAATATTTAAAACAGCACTAGGCAATGCAATTCTTGTCCTGTGTCCCTCATGATCTAAACAATCCCAGAACACAAAATATGTTCTAGATTCAGGGACAGAGCTAGCAGAGGAACTTTGAAGTGAACACAAATATGAACACAAGATTTTTATTTACTTCGTCATTCAGCACAATGCCCAATAAGTCAAGGTTAATTTGAGAACTGTATTTGCATGTTACTTATAGAACAGACTGTGGTGTACATACCATATTCCCATGGAGAGGATGATGCTAAGTTGCACCTTTCAGGAGAGTGAGAGCAGAACTCTGTCTCTGGGAGACACTGACATCCCTTCTCCACCACATGGTATGAGGCCCATTCTCAGGCTGTCCCTCTGTCAGGATGAACATACTCCTCTGTGCTTGCTGATCAAATTGTAGAGACGCTGATGACCCAGTCCAAAATCATCCTGGTTTGCACTATAATCTTTTGAGACTCTTTATTCCAGGACTTCACATGATGGAGTTTTTGTCACCACTTTTTTGCTGAATTCTGAGAAGCTGTGCAAAGTCTGGTCTGAGGTTTGGTTTCTAAGTCTCCAGGCAGAATTCACTACAGGAAAAAGAAGCATTAAACAGTCACTCTGACAGAAAAAGGGCATCAGGCAGAGAGCAAATAGGACAAAGAAGAGATTGAGAAATTTTCTTCCTCACAAAATACTGAAACTAATATTAGAAATTGAGATCGATGAGCATTCAAACATTAAAAACAAAGTCAAGAATAATATCCAGTGCAAATGTTTGAAGTATAAAAATGGAAAGTAAATTTAAATTACTTTGAATAAGATTACATTTTCAGTTAACAAAGGGAACTAAACGAGCCGATTATAACTTGAGTTTGTTAGAACATTTTACACAATGTGTCACAAAATTAGACTTTGTCCCGTCCTACTATAAAAAAAAAAAAGGGGGGGGGGCAGGGAGGATTCTTTTTATTAGATTTCTCAGATAAAAAATGAAGCGCAAATGCGGCAATATTATATCTGGAAAACAGTTTATTGACAAGGAAGGGTAAGTGCTCCTACTAAAGGGGGACAGAAAAAAAGGAATCGAGAGGGGAAAAAAAAAAAAGAGAGAGAGACAGAGAGAGAAAGTAAATACCGGACAGATCTTTGCCGCTATATCCCGGGCTCCCCGTCGGCGAGAGCTCGGCAGATGGAGCGTGTGCGCTGCGAGCTGCAAGGAGTCTGCGTCGCTCCCGTGGCGAGCTGGGCGCGATTTCCAAACTGCAGCAGCTGCGTGTGCCTTCCGTGGGCGAGGAACAGGAGGCTGTGGAAATGCGGGGAGCAGCTGCGGGCGATGAAGGCTGCGGAGCTGCTGCGGAACACGCGGCGGCTCCGGGCTGGGTACCGGCGGCAGATGCAGCAGCGTGCAGGCGGCTCCGGGCTCGGGAGCCCGCAGCGAGGCTCCGTCGGGCAAACAGCGGAGCACGAGGTTGCTGCGGCGATGGAGCTGCCTCCGGGAAGCAGCGAAGCAGGGCAGGACAGGGGCAGACAGCACAGACAGCCAGGGAAGGAGGAGGATCGCAGGAAGGAAAATGCAAGGGGGGGAGAGGGGCAAAGCTGACCCTCCAGGCGAGCCCCTCACCCTCCAAGAACCCAAAGGAAAATGGCCAGGGGTTGTCACAGTGAACTGCCTTATGTGCTTGGCTCTCCTACTGCGTGACTGCCCGAGCACCTTTGCCCGCGTCCCCGGGGATGTGCCCCACAGCAATGGACGCGGGTCGCTTGCAGCCCAGCACGGAAAACTTTCCCTCTCCTGATCAGCTGCCAGGCAAAGCCTCCCCGGGGACAGAGCTCCCCGCACGTATACAGCCTCTAAAGCAATCTTTTCACCTCATGTATTACATATGTTGAGGCATTAATAAAAATATTGGTTCCTCTCAAACTTAAAGAATTAAACAAAATTACACCAAGAAAGTATACTGTAATATGAGTAGTGGCTCAAAGACAGTTGATATAATTTTAAATAAAAGCACATTGCTTTGGGTAAGCTCTCCTGTACCTGCGAAATTTGTGATAGGTGCATTCTGATTTAGTGATTCTATACCCATGATCAAAGAGAAGGAAAGATGGCAACTGATCTTTGCTACAGATAATAATTAACTAAGCAAACTTGTGAAGGGGAAAATACATAAAGGAATATTACCCATTTAAGAGTACTAGTGAAATAATATAGAAGATATAATTCCTTAGGGACAGATTCTCAATAGGAATAATATTGATACTGAAGCTAAAATAAAATTTGACTTCCTAGGGAAAATTTTTTAAAAGAGATTTTGGAGCTAATGCTGTAAAAAATATAGTGTTCAGATGTTTGGCTAACACTTTCCCACTGAGAGCTCAATTCATACTTCAACAGCCTAAGGGGTCTTGATCTCCTCACATCCTTGCTCCAACATCTTTTTTCCTAAAACTGAGCTAGTTAGTTTAGTGATAGAGATCCTTCCCCAAGCAAAGTTTGCTATGCCTTCTCCACAACATTTATGTCTAACGCTCTTCCAGGCACTGAAACACTAGCCTTCAGTAGACTGACAAAATATATCCAATTGACCTCTGGCATAGCTTACACTGTTGCTTGGCCCTGTGATTTCCCTTGAAATGCAAGAAGTACTTCTGGCAGAAGTTAAAATCATTTGTTTTAATAATGTAAAATTAGGGATCTGGCTGTCTTCACCTATTGACTGGCTTAGTACTTAACTAAACTCTTGTCCAATGATTCTCTTACTGTGAGGAAAAGCCATTATCTTCTGCCTGGAAGGAAAGAAGGACTGTGTTCAAATAAGTCATGGTTTTAGTATATTGAATCATACATTTCTTGTAAAACTTACTAGTCCTCCACTTGCATGCTACTCAGCCACACAAAAAAGGATTAATGCCTTTGGTTCATTGTCTCAAATGTGAACCCTTATCCAGTCTCTGACTGTTGCCGTGAAACTAATCTTCACTGCAAGCCATTTAAATTCACACCTACTGAATTAAGCCCTCCTGACAGATATTGTTACCAGGTAGGCCATAGCTAACTCAAACAAATCTGGCATATAAGTCACTCTACTCTCACATTTTTCAGGTCCAAAACAGAAATAGTGTGTCTTCTATCACATTTTTTCTGAATCTCTGCCATATTTGTAAAGAAATGTCTACCTTGGAAAGCCCTTTCTACCTGGCTGGGAGAGAGTCTGGAAATATGCTCTTCTTGTTGTGGTTTAAAATCCTTCGTGCCCTCTTGAACTTCTGCTCTGGCTAATATAGTCCTCATTTTGCCTAGATGAAGTCTTTTAAAAAGTCTGATCAATGCATTGATTGCCTAGATCTGCCCTGTACTCTATTAGAATTTGACAAATATCTCAGTCAGCAGCTGCAATCAGCAAAGTGCACTGAAATTTATATCTGGAAATATGTATAACAAATTGTAAGTTATACAGAAAAATAAAATTTGTATTCATGGGAAAGGGGATACTCCAGCTTCCTTTTGGTGGCTGTAACTACTGTGTGGTGCATTTCAGCATATTTCAAGAAAGAATCTTTTTATACCCACTCATTACTTTTGAAATTTCCTTTTCTGTGGAACCATACCAATACTTTGCTTATGGTATTAAGTGTAATGCATTTGTTTGTGCTACTTGAAAAACAAAAATCAAATATCTGCCTTTAAATCATCTGTGGACAATCTAATTTTTGAGCATACTATTTTCCTGCCTCAGGAACAGGGTATCCAAAAATACCAACCTCAGTTTCTCAGTCCTTATTTTTAATTACTTACTTTAGCTCTTACACTAACTGGACATCATTGTAGGCCTGTGCTTTAATCATAGGTCATTACTTAGATTGAGTACAAAAGTAATTTTTTAGTCTTCCTGCTCATAATTTTTTCCCCTTCTTGCCTGTTAAGTCATGTGAGATCAATGCGCTTGAATATCTTAACTTGTCTTCTGTTCATTTTCATTCTGTGGATATTACATGTGGTTGTTTATCTTTTACCAAACAATTACAGTTCAGTCTACTCCTCATGTTTTTCTGGTCATGTTCATCTACTTCTCTCTGGAATAAAAGCTAATTCACGGAAACTGGTTGTACTTTTATGCCTAAATACTTAGACTTTTTCCATGATACAAAGTGAGCACAGCTCAGATGGCACTTTAAGGAAAACTCTTGAATTATAATTGTTTATAAATGTGTAAATTACTCTAGGGTTCTCTATCAGACATTGCTGTAATATCCATGTACCTGTTTCCGTATTAAAATATTGAACGTCTAATTTGCTCAGAGGTGAACAGCCCATTCATCTTCTGTCACAAAGATTGTATGAAGGGCTTCATCAAAGCTATCAACAACCTTCCGTCTATGCTATATACACATTTTGATGCTTGCAATTCTGACCAGCACACGTCAGATCAGGTCCTCTCACCTTTTCCCAAGAACTTCAGGTTGTGCTCTGTTTTAAAATGGATGGTGGCTTTGTCTTATGCTTGTTAGAATTTGCTGAGCAACAACAATCATAAGAGCCTGGTTCAAATTTTCCCTCCAAGTGTTAATTTTCAGTCTAAGGTTTTGTTCCTAATATGGTTCAAGATTTGTCAAAATCCTTCAGTCACAAATCTCTAAAATGTTGTATTTATTTGTACTCTGTTGTTAAAAATATGTAAACCAGAAGTTTCATTCTTATCTAGAGTGTATCACTGTTCACATTTCAATAACAAAAAGTTAATTTAAGTCAAGCAGAGAAATGTGGGCAAGAGAAAAATTAATTTGAAAGAGCAGTTGTGTTAAATGATATTATGAAACATGAAACCACCTTCAAATTATCTGTTACTGCACTAGCATGAAATGCTGCCTGAAATTCTTCTAATCTTTCTTATTTCCAGGAATTTTATCTTTGGTGAAGCCAGAACTGATGAAAGCACAGCTGGGAAATGTGCCCTCCAGGAGGGGAGAAGGGGGTTGGAATCCTGTGTCCCTTTTCCCAAACGAAAGCTCAGCCACCGGGTAGAGAAAGCAGTGCAGAGCTGGGGGGCTTTTTCCTCAGTTGCGGCTACAAAGAGGCAGCAGTTTTTTCACTGCTCTCTCCTCCAAATCCAGCAAGCGAGCCTTGCCAATGACCAGAATCTCTCCTCACCACACCTGGCCAAAATCCTTTGTCTCTTTCCTAAGAGTAAATGGTCCTTAAATACCTGGTCGTTGGTTACCTAGCAACAGAATGGGAAAAATTCCTCCTCCTCCCAACCTTCAACAGTCATTCTGCCAAGTAATTAATGTTTCTGCTTTTACTATAAATCACAGGAAATAGTTACCAACATCGTCCATAGGGCTCCTTTAAAAATTAAAAAGCTCCTATCACAGACAGCGTTATCCTTTCCACCCAACCATGGATTTTATTAGCATGTCCTTGTCTCACACAGAACTTTGCTAAGAAAACAGTTTTCTTTTTCCTCCACTCAAGGTAGTACTAAGAAGATGTAATTATTTCAGGTTACTTAGCAAAATAGGCAATAAACATCTCTCTTTAAAGATGACAGTCTCCCTTCCTAGCAAATGTCCTATCTCAGTTTACTGCACTGGAGTTGGAGGGATGACAGCATCCAACAGTCAGTGACACTACTTTAAATATTGAATTTGGCATAGGAGAAAAAAACAAAATAAACCTTTAGAAAGCAAAATGCCTGAATGGTTTTCATTCCAGAGTGACATTTCCCTAGCTTTTCCACATTACTGTCAAGCAGCTGAGGGAATGGTGCTTGAGGAAGCAGACAACTGAATGCCACAGCTTTCAGGTGAGCTCTGCTGTGAGCTAGGCTGTCAGCTGTTCCACAGCAGGGCTCAGAGTGGGGTCTCCTGAGGATGCCATTCTGCTAAACAGCTGTGCTAGGCCCATGATCCAGCACTACAGTGAGCATGAAGCAACTTACCTCCTTGATATCAAACTTCCTCAGTGTTTCTGTGCTGCAAAAACCTGCAAATACACATTGCTGGTGTGTTACGAACCCACAACACATGACTTGAACTCACAACGCGTGGCTTCCTAATAACTTGTTTTACAGCCTTGGCCATAGCTTTGTAATTTATTTATCATATATAAACTGTGTTCACATAAATAAACCTGAGCGCAAGTTGACAGAAAAATACTGAACAAGAAGTTAAACTAGAACAATATCTTTTTAGTTCTAACTTCATCTGTGGCTGAAAATATTCCTGTTTAGTTCCAGTAAGAGGTCAGCAAAAATTACAGGGACAGTTTCAGTTCTGAATTAAGTATTGATACCATTTGGTCCAAGTTTACTTTGTTTTCTTGGGGCCAAATTAATTTAAATCTGGGACATGGTATTTAGCTATAATAGAAAACAACAGATCAGAGAAAGATGTATAAAAGGAGAACCTGTCATTCTTGAGGAAAAGAAAATGTGAAACTATTCTCACAGATGCAGTCCCCACAATAATCCTCAAAAGACCATAAGATCCCATTCTTCTAAAGCCTTTTTGTCTTTGCTATTTATGATTCAGCTTTAGAATTAATTATGACAGGTTTTATGACTACAATATTTTAAGGCTAAAAATAAAATGGGAGACTTCTATCATTTGCTTTGCTGAACTCTTTGGTGTCTTATTAATGAAATACTGCTAAAATAAAAGTTCTAGTAACTCTAGTAAATTCAGAACAAAATTGAATATCTACTTTCTCTCTGCTATGTCATGACAGTGCAAAAAGTAGAAGAGTCTGGTTTTGTGTCTTTTGCTTGGTTTAACTTGATTTCTTTTTTAATTAAAATGGCTGCAAGCAAGTCAACAACAATGTAAACTCAGCCATTAGGATTTACATGGCCAGTGTCAGAAGTGATGTTATTTTGGGAATAATCCTAGCAAAGTTGCACTAGATTATTTTCACACTTCAGCAGCAGTGCTTATCTACAGGTAGTCATTCCTACTGATCAAGGATCCCATGCAGCAACATCAGTGCTGGGCACATATGGAGAAGAAAGAATGCAATTTAACCTTCGCATTTGGCACTCTCAGTAGGATTCATCTGATTTCCAAAGGAGGCAGACAAGAGATTCAGCCATTAATAAAGATGATTCACTACAGTAGATGATTTTGAAGCCTATACTTGAAAAGGTCAGATCTGCTTATGTCTCTTAATTCTGCAACTATTTTTAAAAATTATAAGTAAGCTACAGAAATGTAATAATAACACAATAATTAAAATACAATTACACCCCAAACCCTAAATATATTCCCTTGATATATTATTTGCAGAAAGCTTTCAATAGAAAAAATACTGATGTGGTCTAGATTAAGACTTGTTTGGATAACATCCAGCTCCCTGCAGTTCTAGTTAAGAAGTCCACGGTTCTGTTGGATCAGATTTCACAGGATGAGGTTAAAGAGGCAAATTACTTCTTTAAATTGCCAATGATCTCCAGAAAGAAAAGGCTTGGGGCTAATTTTTATGAAAATGTTTAGATCTCTCAGAAAAAGAAAAAATTATGAAATATTGAAATTATAATTTTGAAGAGAACTTTAATGGCCTTTGAAAAAATAGAAATAAAATGGACCCAAGGAACACCAAAACAGTTTTCTTGCTAAATGTTAATCACAGTATTTAGTAGGATATTCAGCTGCTAATAAGGGGCAGATAAATGTAAATTACTAACAGATCTGTGAAAGAAGGATACTGAAAAATTAGCAATGTTCAGAAGACTAAATGGAGATAGGGATTCCCAGAGCCATGCTATTTGGGAAAAATACAAATTTGTGCCTTTTTTTTTTTTTTTTAAGACCAATATACAAAAGTGCTTAGTACTCCAGTTTCCTCTGCCCTAACAATTAAGTTGTGGCTGATCAAGAAATCTCCTAAAAGAGTTTGAATCAGACTCCAGCCCAAAGATAGCAACTAAGCCATACACTAATCACAGATTAATTTGTGGAAAAACAATGCAGCATTTCTGGTTTTCAGTAAAGCCCCAAGACACTTTTTATATGCTCTGTTTTCATTCTTTTCAAGGTATCTGCTCCCAGTCCCCATCAGGGGCAAGATGCAAGGCTTTTGGTTTGTTCAGATCTGACTAATCTTACCTTAGTTTGAGAGTAGAGGTAACTGCAATGCCATAGAGGCTGTTGGCATGGCACTTGCAAGATACCATAGGAGTCACAGACAAGAAATATTTTTGGCTGTATTTTGTCATTGCTCTTAAGAAGGTTTTCACAAACCAGAGCAGTTCCCAAGACACATATATGAAATTTTTTTGCCAGCTGAAAAAAAAAAATATTAAATGTATTCATCCACGTTGTACCCTTTTTAAATTTTAGGAATTTTTTTTTAATTCTGTATGAGGAAAAGATGGTGAAACATCTTTCTGAAAATCTACATTGATTTTCATTGCTCCCTGAATATTTTAAATTAATCCCACATGTGCACAAGCCATTTTGCTGGTATTCCTGATGCTTGCTGTATGTCAGCACAGTCAAAAACAAACAAGTGTGCAGCCATGTCTTTTCTGAACAGAGCAGCACAGACACCTGTCATCAAGGAGCAGTCATTCATCTCTACTTGCTGAGGATTTATTTAGCTTTCAGCTCCATGTACGGATGAACAGATGAACAACAAGGAATTACCCCCTTGATGGTTTTAGTTCACCTACTCTATTGCATCTTACTTGGATGAATTTTCAACTTTTATATATCTTTTAATATCTCTAACCAAAACCCCACTTTCCCTCCCTACTTTTTCTCATTTTTGTTTTCTTTATCATTTTGCCTTTACCTTCTCTCCCAGTTTCTCATGACTCATGGAATTTTCATTACATTACCAGTTCTGAAAACAGTGAGAAATCTGTCAAGAATGGATGTAAATGAGATGTAATAGAAGAACATTTGGGATTTATTTCAGCAATCTGCATGATATTAAAGAGATAAGGAGGAAAAAGAGAATGCTTGTTTAGCATACGGTGAAAGACAATGCTAGACAAAGTGGAGAATTATATATAAAGACAACCTATTCCCTCCAAACATGATCTGCTCAGATTAGCATGTTCAATCAAACCTTTACTACCTATAACATTGTGCCAGATGTGACATTTTTAAAAATGGAAAGGCAAGATTTGTTCATGAATATCTTCTGCAGCTATTGACATTATTATTTATTCTGAACAATTTATATGCTTGGTTCTTTATTAAAGAAAGTAAAAAGCACAAATCTTGGCTTGAAGATTTTACGATGATGAGCCTTTCTGCAGTAAATCAAATTGGTAGACTTCTACTGATGTTAATGTGTCTCCACATGAGGCCAGGAATTTGCTGCCATAGGCAACTTGGAAGGTCAGGTCTTTCTTAAAAATCTAAAATAATGAAACATCACATTCATTTCAAAAGAATAAAAATGAACACAGCTCCTCACACATATGTTTTGGCACCTCTTCATTTTAGCATACATTATTTTAAAAAAAAAATCCATGTGGAGGTGAATATGCTCTTCACTTCTTGCAAATTCAGTACTGATGCTTCCACTCTTCAGCAGGTGCTCATATCCCAGGAGTTTGACAGAGGTCAGTTTCCTTCATATGAGAATTCTAAATCCTCACAGCTGTGTAACAAGCAGTCACCAAAGCACTGCCAAGCCAGAGCCTAGAAGACTTCCTCACAGCAGGAAATTCTTCAGGAAAGATGCACAAGTCTGGAGAAATCCTAGGTGGGAGAAGATAGAGCACAAGACATGAAGTACAGCGAGTCAACAATCACATGTGGAATGATTTGGCAGCAAAGACCTACCAGGCTGAATCAGATGGCAGGTCCATTACCACAGCAGAAAACATTGGGACAAATGAATCATTAAGAAGCATGTGAAATGTGTGGGCTTGAAAAGAAAAACTTTGGCTATGAAGAATGTTTTGGAGTTACAAAGCTATATATGTTCAGCAGAATGAGGATTGAGCATGAGTGAAAATAATTACTATGAAAGTCTTCACTAATATTACAAGGTTACTGCTCTTAAATAAGTATTTCTTTATTAAAGCAGAAATCCCCTTCTTTTATCAACACCTCTAACTGTGGTTCTAAATGATGCTTTCTGGTTCTTGATAATAATGCAAGCATGGTAATATGCTACTGAATTAGGCTAAAGATTAACAGAAGAACAGCAGTGTCAGGAAACAGAGAACTAAGAGATAACACCAGAAGAAAAATATTTATCTTATGGAAGAAAAGCTAAGAGACAAAATACCTTCTGAATCCAACAGAAATATCAGTAGATTTAAAGCATTTTATATAATACTGATATCTTTTCTTCAACCCTGATGTAAATTATGTATTGCTGTACGCACAGAATAAGGAAGTTCTTAGATACATATGAAATATCAATATTTACATTTGTTTCCAGTCTGGCTTTACAGTAAGAAGAAATTCAAATTACTAGACCTGTGTCATACTGACTCAGCAATGTGCTAAGATTAGAAACCTTGTTAATATTTTATTGTGAAACAATTTTATCAGACTCCTCTCTTTGTTTTATACAGAATGCCTTTTTCATTTTTCATGTTGACAAAGAAGCTCCTGAGCAAACCATAGAATCACCAAACTCTAAGTCACAAGTAACTCTCTCTCACCATGGTAAAGGTGGTTTTCTGACTCCCTATTATGTGTCTGCCATAGTTTTTCTGTTTAGGAAAATTATCAGGAACTCAATGTGTAACCTAGTCATAAAAAATAGTTGCAAACTGCCTCTTTGGAAGTTCTGTGTTAGAGATCACAACTCATTTGCTACAGGGACTCTGGATGTGGAAGCCCTCACTAATAGTAATTTTACATTTCTCACATCTCCATATGATTTGTTGCCACAACAGGTGTGCCAGTCACCTCTCATATGCAGTTAGAATACAGCCTAAGTCACTCTCATTCACCCTGTGTGACACATACCTCACTCAGCTTGTCCTGGAAGAGTTTGGTATCTTGCTCAAGCCAGCTATCTTTGTCAATATGGAGAAATAAAGTGCACTGGCCGAATGGGTGCAACTATTTTCAGCAACGGGTTTAGTAACATTAACTGTCATCTGATAGCCCTTATCTCTCTCCAGCAGTTGCATTGGAAGCTGAAGAGTGATTTCAACTTGACACCCAATTACTGTTAATTAAAATTAGCCAAAATAAGATCCACTACTATTAACAGGAACTGCAAGCAAAATGAAATCTCTGTGATTTCCCCCTTACCAGGCTACTAAAAAGCAGTTCTTCTCTTTTAACATCCCTGCTCAAGAGAAATTTTTAAAAATTTTTTTTAAATTCTGTCTTTTTAATATTGTATGTTTCTTCTTTATGGATTGCCAGTGAAGAATTTGTCTATGGGAATGAAGTAATTAGCATAAAAATACCTCAAATATTTGTAGGTAAGATCTTGCCTGCACTATTTTCATTACTTTCAAGGAGAAATAGACTGAAAGACTGAAAGCAGTGCACAGGTGTACTCTGATACTGTCCATACCAGCAAAACCAAGCCTATATTACAAATGATATTGCATAGGCTGTTACCTCCACTTAGTTTCAGTTTTAGAACAACAACAAAAATATGTTTAAAGTTATTTTCTCTAGTTCCACATTTTTTAATAGATTTATACTTTTCCTAACAAATTTTCAGCCTTGTAATGGTTCTTTAATACTGCACTTTAAATCAGTAATGCAGTTCTTTAGGTGGAGAAGGCCTCTTAGAAAATCAGGGATAAATTTTTCACTTCTACCTATCCTGTCATACCATTGTTCTTAGGATTATACAGCCCTCAATCGTGTGTTGAATCTTTTCCGTGTGGTAGCCCAAATATGGAATGTTCAATGATTTTCTTTCAATTCTCCATGCTAAACAATGTTCATACACAGTAGAGGTAACTGTTGTCCTTCAGTTCATAAAATCGTTTGCATTTTACCCTCTAGAGCTTTAATTTCAGTTAGCTGGTAAAGCTAACTATTTGAGATTTTCAAACATCCCCACTAAGCTTAACCCATCATTTTCTCAGGAGACAGGAAAAAATGTATTGCTGTACACATATATATTCCAATTTCATATATGTATTTCCAATTTATATTCAAATCTTTCTTTCCCTTCACAAGATATTCTTAATCAGGAATTAGCACAGCAGAATAATTAAATCAATGAGAGAATTTGGCAAAACTAGAGGTAAGCTTACTTTTAATAACTTCCAGAAGTACTCCAAGAGATACACAGAACGTTCCTCTTCACAAAGTACAAATGCATCTCAAAACAGTGCCACCCTAAGAATATTTGTTATGTAAGAAGTGGATATAAAGGAGAAAATCAGTAAACAATAAGTATTAGTATAAAATAGTTGCTTTTGGGTGCAGTAGGGAATAAATATTTTTTGTTTCAAGCGAAGTTTTTCTTATCAGATAATTCAAGAGACATGTAAGTAATCTGTGGACATATAGAAGTACTTGCAGCCAAAGAGAATATCCATCTTCACAATCAGGCTATGATTCACGTCATGTTCAGGGCATCTCTTGAATTTTTCATGGATATACTTTCGTCTTATTTCTGTCAGCTGAATCCATACAGTGTTTTTTGGCTGTCATTAACAAGACAGGTCAAGAAAGCAGTTGTCACGTTTATGTTTCCTGACAATCTCCATTTCTCACCTCATTGACAGATGGATTTTCCTGCTTAGACAAACACATTTCTGTATTTTCTATCAAGGTCTTTTGTACCTGAGACGTCTAGTCTAAAATTAAAATATTCAATATTTGACAGTCTTATCAGAAACTTTCTCGAGCCCTGTGTTTACCCAAGATGTAAATCAGGGTGGTTTTGATTTTAAATCAATTTTAGGCTTTTAAGTGGTGCTATATTTTACAGTAATTTTTCTTCATTCAGGAAACATCACACCTGCCACTCTAGAAATGTGTGTAGAAATGTCTTGGTACATTTCCCGCTCCCTTACCCTTTTAATGTAGTCACAGCTGGCCACTGACCATATGATTTTACAGACAACCCATAACTTATATGAAGGAAGCAGAAATAAATGCAGCTACTAGATTTGCTGTATGCTATTAAAAACAATTATAGTAATTGTAATCAGGAGAGGAACTAAAAACCTTTAGTGTCCTTTTAAGAACTGGTAATCTGCTGTCTACAAAAATCATGCCTTAAAAAACAAAAACCCCCTTGCAACTAAAGTGAGATTTCCAAATATATTTATGGAAGGAGAATTTAATGTAGAGAAAGGACAACAGAAAAGTTAACTCTGCACAAAGATATCTCCCACACAGTGCAGTCCCACACATTTTTCCCACTGCAGAACATCTGAACTAATACATGGCCTTGGCTTTTTTCTTTCTGACTCTTAGCAGCATCAATGCTGGACACATGCATGAGAACAGATTTTTCAGGCCTCTGAGTTTTCTTGAGGTTACTGATAACATAACCAGAAAAACCCTTCAGAACATTCATGTACTATAGGTGACCTTTCAAAAAACCTCACGCTTCAAAGTTATACCAAACACATGATAACACAGCTCTGCAGAAGTGCATCTGCTCTCAGAGTGCTCTCTGTCAGAGCTGGAATCCATTGCTTCCACATCCATCCCACGACAGGAGTGACAGCAGGTCTGAACCTGGAGATCATAGTTTGCCACAGGACACCAAAATGTCAAACAGTATATTCACATTAATTTCATTGTATTTTACTTGGAATGCAACAAAGAAAGACATTTCAGGCTTGAAACTGCCCCCATGAAGAAGCAGTAATTGCTTTCTCTCACTTAAAACAAATAGCATGTATTTTGCTGGGAATCTTTAAGGACAGATTTAGGACAGATTTAGTAAGTCTTAACTGTTATCCTTTGTGTAATCCTATCTGATATCCTTAAGCTTCCTTCTCAGAAAATAAAGATGCATTAGAGCATCTATTCTGTTATTTTACTTGAAAAACTAATTCATTTTATTGCTACATTACTGACTATCAACTAAATACTAATTGGAAATACAGTTCTGTGAATAAATACCAAAGTAGTTTCTAGGGTTAATAAAAGCCATTCTTTAATAAACTATAAGTAATGACTTTTAAATTGTTAAATCTCTGTCTGTGAAAGTTAGTTACCACTTTCTTTTGGAAGTAAGTTGTATACTATCAAAGGGAGCATAAGTTACATGATGAAGTTTTCCAACTAATCAACAGCAATGTTCTGTGGTTCTTATATATGCACTTTCCCACTTTCACATAATATGATAGGATGATACATATTTTTGGTCTAAATCAAGTTTTTTGTTCATAAACATTGTAGAATGCAACACAGAAAAGACAGATCTTTATACACAGCCACAGACAAAACCACCAGCTGCACAAATACTAAAATTCTTTGTAAATATGTCTTAAATAGCTCTAAATAGGAGTCGCAAAATTTTCTCCACCTGGTTTATCTTTAAATGAATTAAAATGTGCTAACATGGGAAAAGAAGCTATTCTGGCCAGAAAACATTTGTTGTCACTTTAATATTTTTAGTGATTTTTTTCCTGTCTATTGAATGATATTGAAAGCTAAAAACCAGTACACTAATAACAAGTCAAAAAGAAATCTAAATTTATAAACTGACTTCTCTTCCAAACGTCATTATAAGCCAGTCTTTCTATCAGTATGTAATCTGTATTGAGAAATATTCTCCTTGAGAATGGGGTACAGGTTTTTCCATGGGGCTGCACACAACTAAGGAATAACTCATATTTAAGGAAAAAATATCTGCAATCAATCAAGTCTCTTAGCAACAATGCGAGATTTTAATCCTCAAAGTCTTAACCTATCTTCACGGTTTTTAGACAAATGTGAAATAACTCTGTATAAAGTAATTTTGAGGTAATACCCATTGGGTTTCAACATATTGTGTCATGCTCAGCAATACCATTCACTCAGGTTCAAGTGAGTGAAAAATGAGGCTTGCATTCAGGTGTCTGCAAAACCCCGTGTAGACAGACTCAACAAGGTTCCTCACTCCTTGTCTGTCTTGTTAGGTTGACTGATGGAGTGTATATTTTTCCCATATGAAGATAAAAAGATCTGTATTTTCTTGCAGGTAAAAAAATGTCTCCCTGTCAATTAATTGAAAAAAATACATAGCTCACATTTACTGAACTTTTTATTCCTGTGGCAGAAAAACATACAGAGAAGCTCTCTAACAAGGCAGTTTGGTAATAAATGAGACTATACCTGAATGCGATTTGCAGGATCACATTTATTCCAGAACTAAAAAAGGTGAAAGACTCCAATATCCTCATTATTCCTGTCAATTCATATTTTGTCTCCATACTGAAATAGTGAAGAAGCCATCAAGCTTCTCCTAAAAACATATCACCCAACCAGACATTCAGATAAACAGAATACCACTAAGCCAATTGCAGAATCCTAACTGGCAAGTTTAATTTTGTCATGCAGCTGGCAAAGCCAGAAATTGTTTAGAGACATTACAGGATTGCAGAACCATTATTCCTAGTAAATTCTAGGAGAGTTTTGGAGTTCCTAGATACTATAAATAAATAAGAAACTTTGGATCAAGAAGGTTTAATTAGCATTAAACACATTTGAGTGTTGAGGGCTGGAACCTCACTGCCTTCTGCTTGTTATATTGGTTGTGACTTACGCTGCTTGTTAATTTCATTTTATTTTTCATAAAATTAAAATTTAAAAACTACAGCAATCACTTAAGGCACATTATTCTTTAAAAGATTAACTGGAAGTTATTTGATCCGGGCACTAGTTATAGTACTACCAGCTTAATTATTTGTGACTTTTCTTTGCATTCCCTATAAGGAAAAGCAACATTTTACTTTAGAGTAAACTGCTAGGAGACAGTCTAACTTGAGCTGACATTACTTACAGAGTGTTGTATAAGATTAATTACAAGACAGTGCACTGATCAAAATATTTTTTTCTGGTCACAGTTGCTCTAATTAAAATATTTTCATTGTTATTTTGCTATATTTCTTGTTCATAGACCTTCTTTTTGCTTAATTTCTCATTTCAGTGCTGTTCTAAATCTTGGTTGAGGTTGTGGACTCTCCATCCCAAAGTGTTCAAGGCCAGGCTGGGTGGGGCTCTGAGAAACTTGGGCTAGTGTAAGGTATCGCTGCCCAGGACAGAGGGGTCGGAACCAGATGATCTTAAAGAACCCTTCCCACCCAAACCATTCTATGATTGTATGATTCTATGAGTTTGTCTTCTCACACAGTTAACCTACTGCACTGCAATCTTAGAAACTCCCTAGGAGATGAGATAATCTTAACTTGTAATAATTTTTCTTTTTCTTTTTTTTCTTTTTTTTTTTTTTTTAAATAAGACCTACCAAAAGAACAGAGCAGAAACGGGACACCTACCTGTCAAAAGCAACTTTATTTGAAGGGTACACACTATTCTGGGTCTGGTTGGGAAGGAGTTAGTTTTCTTCATAGTAGCCCATACAGTGTTTTGCACATGTGACTGAAAAGGTGCTGACGACCAAGCAGGATTCTGTCTGTGACTGAACAGCGCTTGCATGGCATCAGTCTTGTTTCTCACTTTGTTCCACCAGAGAATAGGCTGTGGGTGGGCAAGAGGCTACGAGAGAACAGAAGCAGAACA
The DNA here is from genome assembly GCA_036785705.1 of Acanthornis magna. Lineage (NCBI taxonomy): Eukaryota > Metazoa > Chordata > Aves > Passeriformes > Acanthizidae > Acanthornis > Acanthornis magna. The sequence goes on from JAWUZG010000001.1 coordinate 20,368,193, forward strand.
GCTGACTCATAGTTGATAATTTCATCATTGATAAAAACCAAAGACATTATAACCTTAAAAACAGGTGTATAACCCAATTTAAACCAAGAAAACTGTTCATAAAAGGAAAATGTAGTAACTTATAAAATTTTAATAAATTACTGTAAATATTTACTCTATGAGTTTGATATCTGGGATGTAGTGTAAGCTAAACATTTTGAATAGAAGCATTACAATTGCATAATTCCATTATTTACCAGGGAACTTACCTACAGTTTACAACTGGTGAATTTTTATTCAAATTTATCTTATTTATTGTTTTGGTTCATCATGTTTTCTCATGGCAGTGAATTCAAAAAGAGGCTTTTTCTGCCTTAAGGCTGTGTTCATTCATGTATGTTTCTGTTATCACAGGGTTATAATCATCAACTTCAATTTGTTTTCCCCTGCAATTGAAAAATTGATTTATTATCTAGATCCATGTTTTTAAAATAATATCAATTTACACATGAGCTAAATACTGTGCTTGCACATAGATTCATTGGCTGTTTGTAAATTCATTGCTATTTGGGTTTAGTGAGGAGGAGAAGACAGAGGAAGGCTGTACATGTAATGCAAATGAAGGCATTGAACTGTTGAACAGTTGAACTTAATTGAACAGTTATTTGGGCTTATATGCATGTAAATAAGGATGAATGGGATTCGTCAAATACCCATAGAAGATAATTCATTGCTTAATGTATTTTTAGTTCACTACAGGAGCAGCTGGGCTAGTGGAACCTCTGTTAAAGGTATAAATTTATGTTCAGCTACATCATCTCCACTAATTTTAGAGACTGAAAAAAATGGTGATGCCATAGTAAGCTAGTTCTCTAAGTCCCCTTTACAACATTTGAAAAGAATTAGGAAATCTGAAAGGATAATTCATTCCATTAAAGGTAAAATAATTATAGGTGATACAAATTCCCCTAGTAAAGCTTCTCTTTCATTGTTAACTTAGACTAGATGCCAGAAGGCTTATGTTAGTGAAAATAAATCCCCTCTAAAGTCACCTCTTCAGTTTCAGACCATACAATTTTGGTATTTCAGTAGCTCAACACAATGTTGTAAGAAGTGAAATGTCACATTAAATCTTCAAGCTTAGACAGTAAATGCACATAATTTATAAATTATTATTTGGAAATTAGGCTGTACCTGTTACCAGAGGTTGGCCCAAGTCATGACTGTAATAATGAATCCACTACAAAATTCTTACTGCCTTCATCCACCCAGGTAGAAAACAGCCAGACGTATAAACTGAAGTAGTCCATTGGCTCAAATAGGAATATTCAGATATTTTAAGGTAAGCACTTTAGTGAGTGCTTTGCTGGATCATGGTCAAAACATACTCCAGGTTTCCTGATGGCTTCTTTATCTTTTTCCCAGCCTTACTGAATGGACTAGCACGTTTGGGTAAAAAAAGCCACATTTAATTTCTCTTCACCAAAACCAAATTCTGCATCTTTTGAAAGTATTTGAAGTACTAGAAGCAGCTATGCATCCTTCCTACTGTTGACTTTCCCTTTTTATCCTTCATGTACGATAGTACTAAAAGGTATTTTATTTTCTTAAGAAATAAAGAGACATAGCAGCAATACTTGTTGAGGACCTGCTATAATAGCCTTTGAAATTAATGGGAGTTTCTCCATTGACTTCGACCAGTTCTGAACTGAATTCTAAAATATTAAATTTAGGGAATAGCCATTAAAGAGTTCTCTTATCAATAGCAAAAAGTTTAGAATGTCTACGCATTAATTCTACTGAAAACAATGGCAAAATAACTGTTTACTTGTCTAAAATGAATTATTCTTAGTCTCTGTCATATAAACAATTCCAATAATCATCATGTACGTATACAGATATACAAAATGCACAAAAGTGTGTAGTAAGTAAAAATTAAATTACAATTTAATGGATGTAATGAGATATAAGTATTAATAACCTCATTAAAAAGCCTGATGAATACAAAAGCTCTCACATTATAATTACTCTCAGAAAGAAAGGAAGTCTTGTTAATCTGGTGAGCAGCTGATGACACAGAAAATTATAAATAATGGAAACATTACACAAATTAATTCTAGATTAGGACAGAATAGTTTGTATTTAATAATAGAAAGACCATCTTTAGCAGAGAGTAAGTATGATCATAGACTCATAAAATATTTTGTGTTAGAAGGGATGACTCTTCTGGAGGCTGTTCAAATTATTAGACTTCTTTTCTCTCCCATGATTCTCAATTTTTTAAAAAGAACCAATCTTTCTCTTACAACAGGTCTAAATGAAGCTAGATGATGGCCAGCGGCATCCTACAACACTGCATCAACTGAATACTAATGAAATGTCTCCTTTCAAAAAGTTTTGAGGCTGTGAAAGACTAATGGGAGATTTTTCAAAATGGAGAGTAATACAAAATACAATTGCTTGGGCAATTTTAGGAAATCAAGTTTGTGATATTCACATTTATTTGTTATGTATAATTAGTGACTATTATAATGGTTAAGTTAATTCTGAAGACACACTGTTTTGTATTTGTCTGGGCTACGTCTCAAATGTAGAGGCATATCTGCTGGAACAGAAAACTAAAAAGATGAGGCTACCATCATTTATTATATTTGGCAAAGAAAATTCGTTATTGTTGTATCATACAGAGTGTGACACAATATTCTATATTTGGAATTTTCGTCTGTTTCATCAGTATTTGTAGCCCCATCATCATCTTCTCAGGTCTTTTAGTAACAGATTCAATCTGGCATATATTAAACATATTTTAGATCTAAACTCCAGAAAACGGCATAAAATACAAGTTTACCTTCAATTAGCATCATTATTTCTTTTTAGTTGTCAGTTCCTTGAAGAGTCAAACTGGAACAATTGCTTATATTAATCATGGCAAGAAATGCTAAGACAGCCCATGGGAGAACCATTTTTTCACTTATTGGCTTTTTGTACAAGCTGTATTGGCAAAGTCATTTCACAAGTTTAATGGATGACTCCAGCTCGTAAATGCATTGGTCAAGGTAGGTCATACAGTGTAGTATTTACAGATATGGAACTCAGACAGGTTCAGTAACTAGAGTAGTTAAATAATAATGACAAAAGACTATGTGTTTACCCTTGCTTTTTATGCCTTCCATAAATATTTTTGTGCCATAGGAAATTTAATGCTATAATGCGGTCAAAAGATCAGGCTTTAATTACTGGAATACCTTCTGGTCAAAAGAGCCGTTATGTTGTAATTTTTTTTAAACCTGTCATCAAAAGCTTAATTTTACCTGATGAAGACTGAAGTTGTGCCATCATGAAGGCTGTAACCATTTGTGTCCAAAAACAAGATGTAAAGTGTCTGTGGCAGTAGCAGTTAAGGAATTAGGAAAAATCCCATCATTTTAAAATTAAAAACATTCGCAGTGGAAGTTTTCAGTTAGCAACAAGCTATTAGAACTGAGTCCAGTAGTCTGCTTTTGTATCAAGATTTAGGTTTTTTAGTGTTGTAATGTTCCTCTAATGAAAATCTACTATCATGAAAGAAATACTGAAATTCACACAATGTCATGTAAAGTAAAAGATACTTTGAGATCTAACAGACAGCACCTTTTTCCTTTAGCTTGGATTAGCTATTTACATTTATCATTTCAAATTAGGATTTGATCGTTCACCATTGGTGAGAGGCATTGAGTGCCCACTAATCTTGGATTCTTTGCTGCCTCACCTGTGGGGTTTGCCTTTAATCTGTTATTGATTTAAAGTTCACTAATGTCTTTGAGTATTTCTACATAAGCAGGAGGAAGAGATATATATGGTTGTTCTTACCTATGCATTATCTGCCAAAATCTAGCCAGCCTATTAACACTCTCACAGTACCACAGTGAAGCTACTGAAGTTTTTAGAGAGGGGTCAGTCTGTTATTTGAGTCTGCATTAGTGCACCTACATGTCTTCCTAAATTTTCTTCAGTAAATTCATAGTGCATACAGTGCCTTGAGTTTGTCCTTTCTTTATCCATGCAAACAAATGCTCTCTATCACTGCGCTTCATAGCCCTACTCTTCTCTGCCATCCTGTCTTCTGCCCTGGTTTCCAGAAGGACAGAGATGCTGTGGAGAGGAAATGCAGACAGTGCAGCCGTGTAGACATTGCCAGTGACGACTGGGAGTGTCACGCAGTGATGAACTGGGGGTAGGGTGCCAGAACCAGCTGCTGCCAGTGATCAAAGTGCCTGGGGAATACTGCTTTGGGGCAAGAGCCTTCCCCTTTGCATTCCTGACCAGTGTAAATACACTTAGCAAAGCAAGACTTTTTCATGCAACTTGGAAGAAAATATGAACATACAAAAAACTGGGTTTTGTTTTGTTTTTGGTTTTGGTTTTGGTTTTTTTTTAGTGCTTCCAGGAATATATTTTGAGCGCCAGGCAGAAAAACACACCAAACTCTTCAGATAATGTTCATTATGCTGTAGAGTAAGTAATCACAATGACAATTAATGAATTAAAGCTCTGCATTTTATGGAAAACTGTGCTTGTGATAAAAACGGATGAACAGAATAATATTACATTAAGATGCTCTTCAAGTAGAGAAGTAGTTACTTCACAACAAAATGAAAGGACTGCCAACAAGGTTTTCAGAGTTAAATAAATCTACTCATGTTTGTTGTTCTAATTTAGTAGGTCAGTATTTAAAAAAAGCCCTGGAGACAAGCAAACTGGCAGGAAAATTAGGGAAATTGTTGTGGAAGGGATAGTGAGAAAAGGTTTTGGACCTGAATTACTCTTGGCATTTACAGGTTGTGAGTAACATTAATAAAAATTACAGCTGCAACAATGATGACTCTCTGTTATAATACATACTGTCAGGAGCAGACTCTTCAGTGACCTCTGGTAATATGATTCTGCTGGTAGATGCTTGCGAATCTGCTGAGGAAGCAAGTTAGAGCTGCAGAAATGGCAAGCCATCCCTCATTCCCCAAACAGGAATCTGGCACTGAACCAGAGATTCAAAAACTACAACACACATTGTGCAAAAGTAAATAAGAAAATAAAAAACCCATTTCTATTTCCTACATGAGAGGAACACTTTTATTCCATGGGAGGTAAGGGTCATGATAACACATAACCACAGACTCTCTGTCTAACAGATCGATGACTATTCTTTTGGCTGTGTAAAAATGTCTTTTGTCTACAGGAAAACTGCTGAATGAATAAAGTGATTGGAAAAAGTATTACCTTTTGCATGCTTGAAGCAAACACAGTTATTTATTGCTCATATCTTTCATTATACCTTCTTCAGCAATCACACTCTATATTTCACATTCAGCACACCTGTAAAATTACAAATGCAGCTATTATCTACAAACATTTGCTAGAGAAATGCAACATATAATTACAGCAGCAAAAAAACACTTAATTTGCAGTGCTTCTGGAGTTTGGTTTTATAATTTCAATAACACTTTAAAAAGAAAAAAAGGCAGCTGCTTACCTGGCCACTACTCCTGGAGAAAATGTTTTTTTTGTCAGAGTAATATACAGTAAAAAGTAACTAATCATTAACGCTCCACCAGTCTAGTTGCTAGATCTGTAACTACCAATTTCCTGGGGTTTCTCCCTAATAGAACCTGTATTCATCATTTCGTTTGTTCCTGAAGTATAGCAAAGTAGTTGAAGAAGCTGTGTTTATGTGTAAAAGAGAGTCAGCTCCCTGTTGTGAACAGGCTGTTTCCTGCCTATTACAGTAAATAAAACAGCTAAGCATTGTTTAAAAACTTATTTTAATATTGACATTTTTGTACTGCTTCTTTTCATTCTTCTCTCTTACACACAAAAACCTTGATAAAAATATTTTTAGTTCTAAGTGATTGTGGGAAGTAAAGCATGGAGATAACAAGTGCAAGGGGTTAAACGTTATTTGTATCCCATCTACTTCATTCATATAGAACTTATCTCTTTTTGTTGAACTATTCACAAAAGTTTTGCTTTTAGAGCTAAAGAAGATATCCAGATGTAACAAAAAAATTTGTTTTCCAATATTCTTGGCAAATTTCAATCGTTTTGCTATTTACCTAACACTTAAAACCATTTTTTTTAAAAATTAAATGCTAAATTAAAAAATCACTGGGATGTTAGAGCCCAAAATAATGTGTGCTGTCTCTAATCTAAATGAGCAAGCTACTTGTCAGGAGTAAAAACATAGAATGAGAGCAGTCACATCACAACGCTTTGGAGTTTGAAGCTTGAAGTCTGTAATCCTTGGAAAAATAATCCCCATGAATTCTGGGAGAAGCTAAACAGCATGAAATGTGGAGGGGAGCAGTGTGAAGTTAATAAAGCAGGGATGAAAAGGTGACTGGGGTAAAATAAAAGCCAAATTGAATATCAAGAAAAATGGATAGAGAAATCAATTCAGAATTGCAGAAGTTTTTAAATTACAAAGATTTTATGTATACATTTCTTGTAAGTGTATTATTATAGATTTCCAAGCCAGATCACTTCTATTCTTTCACGTCTTAGCTCTAAACAGACTCAGAGAACACTCAGAAAGATTTCTTCAGATATTTCACTGTTTTCTTTTTGTGACTTCATGCAGTCAAACAGCAGCAAGGGATTACTCACTAAAATTATTAGTAAGGCAAGCATATTAGACTAATTTTTTTTATACTGCTTTTGAAAAAAAAAAAGAGTGCTAACTACTATGATTTACTGAGATTATTTCCCTAGTCTGATTCTGTCTAACATTACTATAATATATCTGATAACTTACTACACCTAGGTAGATACACATGCAAAACGGAATGAAGCAATACATTTGTATATAATGAACAGATATTGCACATACTTATGTACATACTTTCAGTGTTTGTGGATTTGAAAATTCAGTTCTATGCACTGACATTGAGAACTCCCTCACATTCCCTGAAATGAGAGCTTTAGCTCCCACACTTGCAATGCAGAGCCAGAGCATTCCTCCTTTCTGGTGCCTGACTGCAGGCACCCGGACACACATCCTTTAATCTCTGGTTAGATTTAACCCTCCTGTTGGGCCCATATGGGAGCAGTTGCCAGAGTTTCACTGCTGTTGGGGAAGGCTCCTCTCCCGGCAAGGTTTCTGGCTTTACAGAGTCTCAGTCAAAGGCAGTAACTCCTGCCTTCAAGTTTGAGCTGTGGCCTTTAGGTCCTCACTCTAGCTCCGTTACCGGGCACATGCTGCAGGCTTAGATTCTTCATGACACGGTCATACAACCAAAGCACAAGACAGAAAACTCTACACTGACCACGTGCGTGCATGTGCACACATACAGCACCATCTCAACAGACAGTGGAAATCAGCGTACTTCTTCCCATGTGAGGAATGCACAACTGACTCAGTTTCTTTCAAAAACTTCACTGAATTAAAAAATGTCACATTATTTTTCAGATTAGTCAGGCACATTTTCAGAGTTGAAATTCTATTACGTAGCTGAGGAAAAAGAACCTTGGGATTTAAACCACCACCTGTATTTGAGTAGGTTGCCTTAGACGGTCTTTGCAGTCAATGGAGAGAAGTTGGCATTTCTAGGGCACGCTTTATCTCATCTTAAAATAGCTGTCTAAAGCAGGTCAGACGAATTGTGCCCTTGCAGTGCCTTTTACTCCCCACTGACTATAAAAAGCATGACTAGCTCAGAGGTACACGTCTACGGTGTAGACATTTACAGATAGGTGATAAATTCCACACTGTATGATTTATGATGAACTGACTTTGATGGCCAAGGAAGGATGAGTTCCAACTCATTTTTCCCCTGCTCCAAAGCTGGGTGGTTTATAGGGTTTCTCAGCAAAGTGGATATCACTGTATCTCTAAGGAATTGAGCTCATGCTGTAGCCTTAAATTCTTGACACTTAAACAGACATTCAGACATTACTTGCTAACAGAACTGGTGGACACCTGGTCACCTCTGAAACCATCCCACCCTTTGGAAACACTCCTTCGAGGATTTGGCTGAATGAACTGATAGATTGGAAAGTTATTAGGTGAAGACCAATAGAGGTATATGCAGCTAGCACTGCTACATAACATTATAAAAATTTCAAACAAAATTAGACGAAAGGTTTTTCACCTTGGATTTGTCCTTAAGTAATTAATTGAAATGAGATATAATAACAGCATAAATAAAACCAGTCATCTCTAACTATATCTTTTGCTTCTTCAACTTCTTCTTACTCCTTTTACTCAATTGTTTCAGTCTTTTATTTGTGATAAAAAATACCTCCTACTGATCCCACTGAAACCAAGCTAGTATTGAATATGAATAAGAGTTTCATTATTCAGCAATATGTTTTATATGCACTGTACATCTTTGTCTTATAAGCTATAAGATTCTTGTGGTTCAGGGATAGTCCTTTATTTATTGTCACTTTCATAGGTATATCATCTAAAAACTATCATATATATGATCAGAAGAGTAGTGTTATTTGCTCAGAGAGAATAATAAAATCACTCTAGTTTAAGCAAACATCTTCTCAAATAAGGAAATATCTTCTAAAGTAATGGTCATACTGAATTTTAATATGTTATAGTTTCCAATTTTGTACTACAAAACCAAACTTTGATTTGTAACATTTCAGGCTCCATACATGGCACAAGGATCAATGTTGCTTGAAAATAACTGTTAGGTCAAGTTGCTATTATTACACTTGCTTCTTTGTTCACTGAGAGAAGCAGTAATTTTTTTCCTAACAATACAGGAAGAGAGAAGGAATAAAAGAGAAATCCCTAGATATTCTCTGAAAGAGTTTCTCCAAAAGAGTTAGACTCAAAAACCATTGAACGCACTGAAAAATCTTACACTGGATTCAGTTGGCTTTAGTTTTGGCCCTCGTAGAACCCACTATTACTTTAAGGATGAGAGAAAAATAAACTGTTTCTTCATGAAATTTTAAAGGATATTTTCCACTTAATTTTTTTTTGCTTTAATTCCATTGTTCTATGAGAACCTTAATATGATACCCCGTTTCTTTGTGATAGCCTAGTCCATTTTAATATAAACTCTTGAAAGCAATCTACCTTTTTTCAGAAGTTATAATTTCTCATTTCAAGGACCAGAAGTTATTATTTTGAGTTAAATTACTTTACTATGATACTCTGACTATAGATAGAAGAGTCAGAATACAGGAAATTCCTGTAAGGCAACAATTATTGTTTTCACCTAATTTATTTAGCCTCACACAGCATGGAATTACCATATTGTCAACATTGGTCCTCCACAACATTCTTCTCTGTAAACTGAAGAGAGATGGATTTGATGGTTGGACTGTTAGATGGAAAAGAAATTGGTTGGACAGTCACATCCAGAGGGGAGTGGTCAACAGCTTAGAGTCTCAATGGACATCAGTGAGTAGCTTTGGATTAGGCATTTGAAAGAAATTTCATTACTGTAAGAGTGGTGAGGCACTGGAACAGTTTGCCCAGAGAACTTGTGGGTAACCCATCCCTGGAAATGAATTGAAGTCTAGGCTGGCTGGGCTCTGAGCAACATCTGGTGTAGTGGAAGGTGTCCCTGCCCATTGGCAGAAGGGTTGGAACTAAATGATCATTAAGGTGCCTTCCAACCCAAGCCATTCTATTATTCTGTGATTACCTGTAGGAATTTCTAAATGTTGTATCATGTTGGATAGGGATTAGAAATGCCTCTACAGTCATCAAAGCTCTTCTCTGACTTTCATAGGCCTTGCTATACTATGATCCATACATAAAATAGAAATTCAAGCAGGCAAGATACCTGGAAGTACATCTGGGAGCACAAAAGATTACATGGTGAGAACAGGTCAGAATCACTGTTGCATCAGTGTTTGACAAATGAATGATATGCTCTCTTAAGAGGGTTAGATGAATTCTTTTTTTTAAGGTTTTGGGTATTTGCTCTACATTTTCTACAAGTGCTGAATGTATGAATTAAATGTCACAAGGAATATCCTGTATCCTATTAAGACACTGAACTTTTGCTTTGCATTCAGGTCCATGGTGCTGTAGATGACACAGTTTGTTTTGTACTCAATTTGAAAGGTTTCAATGGGCTTTCTTGTGTAAGAATTATGTTCTGTAAATATGAAACTGAATTTCTAAGTAGGAAATTTATCAAACAGAAAGAAAAAATAAAGACAGAGGATGTGACACTTGATGATTAAATATACTCCTCTCAGGACTAGAAGAGGGTTCAGGAGATAATAGTTGTTGTTAATTTAAAAATGGCCTGAAGAAGTAACATAAAATGTACTCTAATTAACTTTGCCAGTTAGTGAAGCTATACATTTTTTACTTGAAAATACTTGTATTTCTTCTGTTCCAAAAATGCACATAATTAAAAATTAATTCCATTTTAATTGCATCCCTAGTGAATGCTCCTATGCCATTTTGTCTTTTAAAACTTTGGCTAGTTTAAAGCAAAAGAACTTGTACTGACAAATCAGCCAGAGGCATGATGTTGCCTTTGATTGACAGCTACACTAGTAACTCTTTTAATAAGATAGGGATGATATGGCTGGTATAGATAATTTTTCTCAGTGTGGGTGACAGCCTCAGGCACAAGTAGTCTAAATGAATGCTTGAAACCCTATGCTTTTAAGTAGTCCCGGAGGTATAGCTAATCCAACACTTCCCTATATCAGGCTATCACATATCAAATGCTCTGAAGTATCTGTCCAGTAACAAAGGAGAGGTAAGAACTCAGTTATCAATAAAGTGTACTTACAAAAGTGGAAGTGATTGGAGTTATTTTGTGTGCGTGCTTCAAAAAAGAGTTTTGTTGCAATAATTAATTAGATGATGATAAGTATTTCCTGTGTATGCACAGTGCTGCTTCCAGAGAAGCTCCTATGTGGGAAGCTTACAAAGCAGAAAGCGTGGAACTGAGGATCTAGCTTATAATTACAAAGAGTACAGTCTAAGGTTGATGGAAGTGAGCTACAAAGAGCTTCTGAAGTAAAATAGGAAAACAGTGCTATGCAGCCAGGGAAAGGGAAAATATGCCTGTTTCAGTGAGCAGCCAGGTTTATTCCTTCTTCCTAACAAGAAATCAGCTATTTCAGCAATAAACTGTTCCGCTGCTCTAAGTAATTTCCATGGCAGAAGGATATTGCTTGCATAATGCATGGTGTTCCTCTATGTGCCTTGCTTTTACGAAAGATTAGTGTGTGGTAAGGTTTTGGTAGCAAAGGGGTTAGAGTGGTGGTTGCTGTGAGAAGCGACCAGAAGCTTGTATCCTATCCCTGTTTGATAGAGCCTGAGCCAGACTGTGCTTTGACACGGGACAAAGCCAAGTCCATCAGCAGTGGTGGATGTGATCCCATCAGTCTCTGGGATAAAATATTTAAGATGGAGAACAGGTTGTTGTGCAGGAGAAAATTGCAGCCAGAGAAGAGAGAAGTGAGAATTTGCAACAGGGGGCTACTCTGCATACACCCAGGTAAGTGAAAAAGGAGGGGAAGGAGGTGCTCCAGGTGCCAGAGCAGAGATTCCCCTGCAGCCTGTGATGAAGATCATGATGAGGCAGATGTGTCCCTGCAGCCCACAAGGTCCAGTGGGGCAGAGACACATCTGCAGCCCACAGACACCACAGAATCAGTAAGGTTTTGCAACTGAAACAATATAAACACATCTTTCCTTTCTGGGATAAAAGAAATATTTTTATAAGTGTGCTGGTTTCATGTAACGTTAATGGTGCAATTCTTTAATCAAATAAATTGTCCTTTCTCCATGCAAAAAAAACAGGTATACTGAAGTCAAATCAAGTATTTTATCATTCTGTGAGAAAAGCACCTGAATTTCATATCAGAAACTAAGCTTGACATAGAGCAATGGTAATAGTAACAAAGTGAAATGCAAACTGCTGACAAACAAAATCAAAGCAATGCAATTTGTGATTCAGAATGTTAATTTTCATCTTAGTTTTATGGTGTGATGGTTATTTAGGAGCACGTTGTAATGTTCCACCTAGGTATTACCCCTGCACAAGCACAGAGGTTGATAGAAAGACTCATAGTGATGAGAAAGGACTTCAAATCACATAGATAGGCCACAACTCAGTAAGGCTTCTAAACATTTGTGTTATGCATATGTCTAGATTGCTTTAATAAAAAGGGGTTGAATTAATCATGTATGAAAGTAGCTTTGTGATTCAAACACTTAATGTGAACATACTGAAGACTTCTGAACAGGAAGATTTAAATTTGGGGTATGAACAATGTAAATTCATGGATTAATAAATCTTTTTAGCTTTATTTATTTGTCTCAATGCATTTTTTTATTCATTACTCAGTCAGCAGAGTCCCCCCCTTGCAACGTTTCATACCAGCCTGTGGATACCAGCATAATATATGGTACCAGCATTTCTCTTTCAGCAGCGGGTGGTCTGATTCCTTAATCGAGTGGATTTGTTGGTATTAAAAAGCTTAGCTCAACTTTTGCCCTTAGAAAATTTTATTCTGCTTGACTACATTTATTTTAAAGTATGTGTGTGCATACATGCCCAGGTCAGTGCCTAGTAACTGTATTATGTAGCCAGGAACATCTCAGTGTTTCTGTCACTATTCCTTGCTTCTTGAGATTTATCACAAGGCAATAAAAATTCTGCTAACTCTGAAAACAAGGTTTCTGTGCTTTAACATGCTTTACTTCATTTGGAACAAAAAAATAAAAAAGTTCCATTTCAGTAATAAAATTCTAAGAAAATAAAAAGAGAAATAGAATAAGAAAAAGCTTCCCACAAAGGCTGTATTGCTTTTGTCTTTCTAAGATAAATTTTTCAGACCATTAATTAATAACAAAGGACATAACCGCCTAGATAATTCTAAGGGAAAATGTACTTTAAAAGGGCTTCTGACACCTATAATACGTACTTCTAATTGTTGCACAGGATCATATTTTGTGTTTTGTTTTAAATTCAGATACTCTCCTTATTTCTCTAGCTTGGACATATTTTTTGTCCTGTTATAAAAGTTACTTTTTTTTCCTTCAAATAGAGTTAACATAAACTGTGTCCTATGTCTCTGTTTTCTCCAACATTTTAATGTACAGTACTACAGCTGTGTGTCAAAAAAATGGCAACTAAAAACAGCTTAAGAATTAAGAGTCTGGAGAGCTTAAACACATAAATACAGCTCAAGAAGAACGTGTTCTTTTGAAATTATTCCTTTTCTACAGCAGCATGCATCTGAGGGCAATCAAACTTTGCACAGAGTATTCAAATTGATGAATAACTATTTTACATGACAGAGAGACAGTATCAAGTCCTATCTGGGAACTTAAAATGGACTATGAATCTATGATGCCCACATACCACTGAAGGAAATGGCTGTTATCAAAAATTGTCTGCTTTGAGATGACTGTCTGTAAGGACTTAAAGATCGCAGTTGTCTGTCTCTGTAAACACTGTAAAGGCCACAGAAGGATTTTGCCATGAGATAAGCACAGAATGGAGTGACAGGATGGCACCAACTCCAGGCGTGGCAGAGGCAAGATCTGGGTGACACATCCTGGGTAACACATCCTGACAAAAATTTCCACTGTGGCAAAATGTGTCAGGAAGCAACTGCTCAGACACATATCACGGGTTAAACGAAGATCATCCCACGTTAAGCAACAGATGGCACCTGCAACCACCTATACTTCCCCCCTGAATGGAACTTCAAGGAACTTGGACTGTAAATAAAGCCACGTGATGGGAACTTGAAGTAAGATGAAGGCGGTATTACTGTCCAAGTGTTATCTCAGACCAAGGATGAGGTTATCAAAACTGAGGGAGAAAAATGTATCACTGATAATGGACACAAAGAATGCAGAATTTATGTGCCACAGGGAAAGCCAACTCAGCACCTGTGCGAAAATCAGCTTGGACTGGGTAAAAGGTGATTCTGACAGGGGGAGGTTGTGACCACCAACTCACAACCCACCAACTCAAAAGAAGAAAAACACTGAGCATGGGGCTATTTAGAAGTGAGGGAATCATATAACCAGTAGAACAAGAGAACTGTGTAGCTAATAAGCATTACTTGATTTGTTTGCTAAAATGTATAGACAGTGAAAAGTTTTTAATTACCTTGGAATCCACCCCCACCACCAAGAAGCCTAGGTGAGGGATACTGAGATATATATCCCATATACAAAAGGGATACTTCTGGATACCTGGATGGTGATATATCTTCTGCCTGATCTCTTTCTCTCTCTCTCTCTCTTTCTCCTCTATTTTCTATTTCTTTCTATCTCTCTACCTCACGTTTACTGTTAAATAAAATCCACACTATTGACTTCAGCATATGGTCCAATTTGCACCTTAATTCATGTAGAGGCATCTCTCAATAACCAGACCTTAACAATGTCCTTAGGCTTTTCATTTTGAATTATGCTGCATTCTACATTCAGTTAAGAAATCACAGCAGCCAGGACATGAATTTGCATTTCCCACCCCTCCATTGACTCCATTCTCATTTGGTTTGATCATTGGGAAATAGCAATAGTTCCTGGTTCTGTATCTGCTACACTGTGATTACAGTGAGAAACAGCATTATGGAAAGCAAGGGAGATTAGATGAAGTGCAGAAATTAATCACATGAAATTGGTGGATTAGGTTTTCTGACATAGCTAACTTCTCTGCTCCAGTTCTGCTGAAACCACTTGGGAGAGGTAGCTGAGCCTAGAACCCTTCCAAGCAAACACAGGAATTCTTCTGCAGACAGCAAGCCTCTAGACTGCTTTGAAACGCTGTGTTCTATGGGTACACGCATATTTATATATCAAGATTTATTTTTCTAAAGAGGAAGTCTGTGTACATGCTATTGATGCTAAACTATGTACAGTATCATGAAAAAAAAGCTGTATGAAAAGTTTATTTTCTAATTGACAATTTCTAGTCATTACTGCATATGTGTAATTGCTAATGAATTGAGTAACATCAGATTCAATAAATATTATTTTTCCTTGAAGAACAAAAGCAGTCTTCATTCTAGGGAAGAATATAATATTTACAGTACTTTACAGACTCATGAACCAGAGTTTGAATACATGAAAAGTCTAGAAACTGAGGGAAAAAGTAATAAAATTAGGTGGTTTCCACAACAGAATGCTGCTCATTTCCTATTGTCTACAAGTGATAAGGACATTTTATTTGTGGAATGATTTTTTTCTGAATATTACCTCAGCTGTAATACATTTCTGGTGGTTTGTTTTTTTTCTGAAGTGTTTTGGGATTGTTATAATATTTTCTCTAATTATACATAAAATATGTGCTGATTGTAATACTCTGTAAATTACTGATTTATGAATGTAAAAATAATAAAGCAGCAAAAGAATAAGCAAAGCTACACAGCTACATTCTGTGGATATACTGACCAAGCTGTCAATTTATATACTGCTACTCTGATTTAAAACTGTAAATGGGTAGAAACAGGTTCCAGTATGCTGAACTCGAGCAGAATTGAATTTTACTTGATCATCCTAAAGTTTAACTTTCCATTTTAAGTTTGAAACACTCAGGTTACAATGCTCTTTTTGCTTTTCAAGTACAAAAACATCGTATCTGCTTTGAAAAGCAACTGTTTAAAAGATAACACATATTCTGGGATGAATAGTATTTTCAATATGTACCTTTGATTACATAATGGCAATGCAAAAATTACAAGTTGAAAGTAAGTTTTCATGCACTTCTTAAATATTTTTTTCTCAGTATTTTAGTAGTACTTATTATGTATTAGGTCTGTATGAGTATTAGGTGTATTTCATTTTGATGCATCACAGAGAAACTCTTATGTGGATGATACAAAATGCTTCCTCAGAGCTTCTTGGGATTTTGAAAGATTAGGGTTATAGTATAGTCATGTGACAACCCAAAAAGTAATTTTGATTCTGTTACAAACTTTTATATTCATTCAGCTCATGCATTACACTGATAAATCTCATTTTTATTGTATCCTATATTGTGGTATTCTGTTGTAAAGACTTTATTGAAGTCGTGTATTTGTTTTGGCTTGATGGATCGAAAAATTGTTTGCATTATACAGGTCTGATCACTTAACAAGTATTCATTTAAATGGGAAATAAGATACAAGGGTTATGTAATGAGATGGAAAATTGCTAGCCACATATTAGGTAATTACTATGGGTTTTGTCCAAATCAATTTTGGCAGAAAATAATAAATCTAGAAAATACACTTGGAACCTGCATTTCAGATTGGTAATCAGTAGGTCACTCTTGTGAAAATATTTTCCTATGTGTTCTTGTTTAATGGGGAAAGAAGCCATTGCCTTATTTAATAGCAATTCCGTAGTGAGACACAAGAGTCATATAAAAAGGGATATTCATCAGAGCTAAAAATTCCCCCAGACACAAAGTCACATCTTCTGTCTTTTTTTTTCTGTTAGATATTGAGATTTTCCTGATCACCTCCTAAAATAAGTAGACTCCATAATGGCCAAAAAAAGGAAGGACAGAAGCTGAACCTCTATATGTGATTAGGAGACAAGGATGACAGCTCAAGTGTGGATTTAATAGGGAAGGCTCGGGTCGTACTTTCCCCAGCCTTGCTGTGGTCTCCCCGTATGGCTCTCCCCCAGCCCTCCAGGGCACAGTCTATGTCAGGAGGAAGTTAGGTCTCTCTCCCAGAAGATGCGTGCTGGCAGCAAGGTGACAGGAGAGAATCAGAGGAGCCATGAGGATGTTTGAGCCTTTCCTTTACTGAAGCCCCACTGGAGGCCATTTGCACCCTTTGCTCAAGGTGAGAAATCTCATTCCCTCCATCCTTTAGGGATTGCTGTCACCATATTTTATATATATATCTATATTTTTTACAATTTCATGTTCTTTTTACCTAGGGTTTAACACAACCGAAAATTTGAAAATATCTACTTAGATTTTCCATGCAGTCATTATTATTGTGCATTTTATCCACAGAACAAGACTTCTGATGTAAGCAGGCCATAGTGGAGGACAAGTAAATTGCTATGGTAAGTTAGTGCTTTATGGTGTGGGAATCCGCACCCAGGGCTCTGAGATGAAATAAAGGAGCTAAAAGTTATCTCTGAATAACAATAGCAAGGAGACTCATAGCAGCTGCCCACATACATCTCTGCTCTTACAGACTATAAGGAGATATTCTAGGCTATTGCAAAGCAAAGTGAAAAGCCAAAATTATGCCATTTCTGAACATTTGGTTTAAACACAGCCGAAAAGAATAGTATCTGTTCACAAGGTCATTGCAACTCAAAAGCTTTCTTGGAAGCTTCTTTCCCCAGCCCCGGAGCTACTGATTGCTGTTACAGCTGGGATGTACCACGAGTCTGTGAAGCAATTTCAATGATAATAAATTAAATATGCTTCTTACCTTTCTCCAGTACTGCAGCTAGTGAACCTAGAAAGGTTGGAACCCATACTGTTAAACAAACTTTGTACGCAGATCACACAGACAGAATCCAAAATTACTACTGGGAATAGTCATTGGACTCTGATAACTCCCAAAGTGTACCAAGGAAGTATTTAGGAGACAGATAGTTTGCTCAGGACAAAAAAAAAAAAAAAAAAAAAAAAATTGTACTAATAACTCTGTAATGTAGACAATTTAATACTGTTAACAATAAATATTGCCTCACACCAGTCAATTTTCTAATATAATCACAGTACGGCTATCCAGACTGACTTAATACCTGTTACAACGTCAAATACACGGACAGGTTTTCATGTTATCAAGTACTAACCACAATAACCAGGACAAAGCAGAATTAACAGTTTATTCAATCACACACTGTGATAACATGTCATAGTCTTAAAAAAATGCTTTTTTAAGACAAGAAGGTCCTGCACTACTACATCTCCAGGAAACAAAAGCTACTGTAAAGCAAACAGGAAGTAATAGTTACATCATTAATTACTTGCAATGTAATTATTACCTACACCTGAGCAAGATCAGGGTCTGTCCTTAACGCTGACCAAAGATTTGACATTATTAGCACATTGCCCCACAACACTTACTCTGAGAAACTGTGGGGTTTCATGCAAATAACAGATGGTCTATTTTGTGCGATTGATAGGTGCATTATTTATAGACAAATATAGTTAATCTACTGCTAGGCCCCTGACTTTAAATAAGTTCCGTGTGGGCAGATGCCTGCATTTGCCCAAAGCCCTATTAAAGCCTCTAAAGCTTCACAGGAGCACAAGACTCAGAGGAAATGCAGCTCACTCCAAGCTTGGGGATGTAGTATGGTCTCAGAATTACATTTAATAGAATTGGTTTTCTATGCTTCTATTTTAAGAGTTTTGTTTATCATAATACTTCTTGAAGTCAAAACAAAACATGTCTTGTTCTCATTCTAGCTTTCAGAGTGACTTTGCAAAAATTATCTTTTCTCAAAAAAACATACTTTCTAAGCATCTCAATTCCTTATGCAAGTTGAACTGGACAGTAAGGTCAACTAGCAGTGAAATAACATTATTTAAAAATAAATCCCCATCATGCATCGGAACTATCCATTAGGGAAACATTAGTGAGATAAAAAATTATGTTTCCCAGCTTGCAGCTTCAGCCTGTCTATTTTAATTTTGTTCATATGCCACTGATTATCTGCAGTGGATTTAATATTCTGCAATACTAGATTTTATGTGATCTTTCTGGTCATTTTGTCTTGCTTTCCATTTACTACTCCATGCTATTATTTTGTTGCATGAAGGAGCTTGGCTATTACTCTTTTGTTTCATTTCTGCTGCTAGAATAGTTTTGATCAATACAGCTTGTAAAATATTAGATCATAAAATGCAATGTATTTAACAAAACTTTTTTTCAGTTGTTTTAATAACTTTCATTTCAAATACAGGAACTATAAACTGTCTACACCTCACTTCTGGCTTTTTAGTATATTTTGCAGACTATTAAATATAAAATACATATGAACAGCAAGTTCATCCTTGAAGAAGCACATTGAGTATGAAGGTTTTTAATGCTACTGTATAAATTTATATTTCAAGATATTTTCAGTTCTAACATGAAGTGTACAAGATAATGGGGCAGAGCTAACAGGGTGATTTAGCACTTACCTCTAGCTACAGATTTTTCCATCAATAAAAGGGTAACAATATAAAAGGGAGTTGTGGCAGTCTCACTTTCTGGGGACTCTACAGGGTAACAAGCTTTTATCATGTATACTACAGAGTTCATATTTCTATTACTGAAGTTATTATCCCGTAAAACCACACCAGGGTGTCTTTCTAATGACATTTTTATGCAAAATATTTGATTCAACAACAAGACTTATTCACACCTTTAAAACTATTTATGCACAGTTGAACAAGCAATTGTTCCTCTTACATAGTCAGTAACCTAATCATTTTAATCTTAATAACCCACAGAGAAACTCACAAGCAGTGATTATATACTGTGTGGGCTGCTTTCCATTCACTTTGGAGATTTCTGTAATAAAGCCATGCCTGGAATCAGAGATCTCTACTCTAAGGGCAACAGGCTAGAGAGTCTCATTTTTGTAAGTAAGGAAAATTCTTATTTGCCCTCAAATAAAGTCAGACTGAGAATTTATCAAAATCAAAACTATTAAAGTAAAATACATGAGTGAAAACAGTAACTTAGGAAGCTATCACTAATTTTGCTCAAGGAAGTTGTCTTCTCTTCTGAAGCATACCCTCAGCAGTTTGTAAAGATCACTTGTGACTTTTCAGATTTCTGACTAGCTGTAAGTTGGTTTTCACATTAATAGTGAAATATATGTATAAAATACATGGATGTTAAAAATGGCATGTTTACAGTTCCTAATAATAGTTTATGGTACATTTAAGATACCATGAAGTCTGAGGTTTTGGTTTTAAATATTTTTCCTAAATATAATTCAGACAAATACATATCAGTAGAGAAAATAAAAGTAAATAATGTTTAAACACATACAGTCAACCTTCCCCTCCAGAAGTCAGCTTCTGAGTAAACTTTACCCACAGAGTCCTCTGTGTTCAGTTCATAATAGAATGAAATGTTTATTAGTTAAAGTATTGTTTGTTCAGACAGAAAATATCTTGTACTGTGAACAGGCGATTAATGAAGGTTGTTTTCTTATGGATTTCTGTCCTGTACACTATCCTACACAGGAGTTCTGCAATCTGCATCCTCAGTAACTACATCACTCTTCTTCAGTGTTTGCTGCTCCCTCGTACACACCCTCTAACTACTACAGCAGCAGCTCTCTTCCCTGAGTGTGCCTGGCCTTGCAGCTCAGGGAGAGGTGATGTCAGCACACAAACCTGCTGACCAGCCAGTGAGGTTTTGCATATCTGGCCAAAGAGCAGCAGGAATTTGATGGAATGACCGGAACGGGCACTCACATTGCAGCCTTTCTCTTGGGGATTTTCAGTTCTCCCATCTACATCTTCTAGTCAGTGTTTGGCTTTCACCATGCTTGTGGAATGCCATTATGCCCTAGAGCTCTGTACGTTTGGTTGAAATTGGTTCTTGGTTAAAAACCAGTCCCACAGAAACCAGAATAGGACATGCAATTTCAATTTCCCTTGCACCCTGATGGTCTTCAGTTTCTCTGACATTTGCTTACATGCAGAGACAGCTGGCACAGGGGAAGATATTTTGTGAGTTGGTCTGGTTTGCATACAGGAGTCCCTCTGTACAGATGTGCCCAGGACCTATGAAAGCGTTTCTGCATGTTGAGCTGTGCTTTCCCCTTGGCTCTGTGATACTTTGGGTATGAGATTTATTACCCTTCCTTTCAGCATGGGTAGTCCTCCACACCTATGCTAACCCATTTACCTATCTTATTGGAATATTAGCAGACTGTGCATTTGCGTTCAGTGGGATTGAAATTACTACACTACACAAGGCACAGATCAGCGAAGAAGTCTGATCCTTTATGACTAAATATAGCTGGGAGAATCATCATTGATCTGATTGCCATGGTGCAGTTTGTCGATAATCTTCAGTGACAACTGGCCACTAAGCCAGCTTTCATAATCAGAAAGCAGAACTCATTGCTTGGTTCCTTCTGGTTTGTGTAGCTCCATTGCTTCATGTTTTCCATTTCTTATTTTGGAATGCTCTTCTAGCTGTGTACTAGATTATGTAAGTGTTTATCAGCCTCAGAAAACACATATTTTTAAAAATATGTTTTCTAGAGTGTGTTCCAAAAATGTAATGTTCAGGGAGACTGAAATATTTAGGGCATCAGCAAAGCAGTATTGAGAATTTTCTCTCTAGGGTCGGAGTGAAAATATAGTCTTATTATTAAAATACTTTACTCCAAATAGAGACTTTTCTCCTAGCTTTGCCATATGGTGTTTTGGTATATCATACTATCTTTCCATGCACATACTTGCAGAGGAATGGAAGAAAATAATACTTCTTATTCACATACTCACCCCTCCTTCTATTTAAACTCATTCCATACAAATATTATAGCTAGGCATGGAGTTGATAATAATAAGTATAGTAATAATATTGCCATGGTCATAGCTTGTACTTTCTGCTCAGTTCATTATACAGTTTTACGCATCAGAATTTGTACCTTTAATGTCATCTCTACTGTAATTCCATCAGAAAGTCCAAGCACTCCCTCAAGCAACCATGTTATAGAGCATTTCATAAAGCTGCATTTTGTACTTATCTTTGGTGTTAGTAGGTAAATGAGTGCAGCAGATGTCGCACAAGTACATAGCACGGTTTTGGTCTGTGTAGGATCAATAAAAAACTTCTGCACAGTGACCAAGGTTTCTTTTCTGAACATCTTTGCATGAAGAACTTCAATTATAAATCTTAACAGTTGATTTTGCAAATCCACTAAAATGCAGAATAAAGTTGTGAAGACATAAAGAATGTAGTTGCATGTCTCAAAACACCATCCCCATAAGATAATCCACTACAACAGAACTTGAGATAAGCACAGACAGCACAGCAGGAGGGATCTAATCCCAAGCCAAATAGAGGTAAAGATTTGGAATTAGCACACCAGGAAGATTGAACTGTGCAGACTGTGGGAAAGAAAACCTCTGCTTTCACCCATTCCAGGCCAAGCTGTGGGAACATCTGTGATCACCCTGTGAATGTCCAGGACCTGCACTGTATAAAAGTGGCACCTGCAAAACGACTCTGAGACTCCCAGCAGAGAGAAGACCAGGGTGAAGCACCAGCAGGATGCTGCAGGAATCCACATGGTGATGACATTTTTGCTTAACCTCTCTCTCTCTCTCTTTCTCCCTCTCCATCCCCCATTCCTATTTTTTTTATTTCTCTACCTCACATTTACAGTTAAATAAAATATGTACTATTGATTTCAGCATATGATCTCATTTGCACCTTAATTCAGGCAGAGGCATCTATTATAATCAGATCATAACAAGAGGTACATGAACTGCTGCTGGCCCTGGTGTGTATATGAGGTTTCGATACCCAGGACTCATGGTCTAGTATTTTTAGTGTATGTTAAATTTACTTAGCAGAACTCAACACAAATATGTATGTAATAAATAAACATTCATGAAATTAGATTCTTTGTCAAACCTGCAGATTATACAACGTCAGGTTTGCCTTTAAAATGAAGAGACAGTTGCTATCTCCCAGAGCAAACCAGCATTTTAAAAGTTTCAAGTTAAGTATTCAATCAGCCACACCAGTGCTACTGAAGAGGGCCACCTAAGTGCAAGCAAATTATGACTGATTAAGGTCCTTGGACTGCTGGAAGACACTTGTTAATAAAGGAACATGGGTATCATATCATATCATTGTTTGCTTTCATTTATGTATTCAGGTACATACATAATTAAGGAAAAAATTGCAGATCCTTTTCTGACAGAACCATACATAATACAATACGTAGCAACAAGCATAATTCAGCTGTTCAACCCACATTCATAATAGTACAACAAGTTATATATATATTGACTTGAAAAGCATAATCTTGTTTAGCATTTCTGCTCTTAGTCATTTCTGTCATTCTTGACACCTTTATAAATGAATCTTATCATCTTTGGAGCCATCTGGAAAAGTCTGTCCAGCACAAGGTTGTCCCAGGCTCTGCTTACAGGGGCTGTCCTACAGCCCCCACTGCCATCTTGTCACAGACACCCAGCATAATTTCAGAAATATTAGTCATATCTGACCGTGTTGGGGAAAGTGTGTGTGTGAATTTATGAATATACACAATACATATTGATGCATTTTGTGTTTGTGTCACAGAAATGCAGCAGTCTAAATAAAACCAAGTCAAAAGACACTTGTAAAAAAAACTACCAGAAAAAGACAAAAGGAGATGAACAATCCTGTCTTCAATGCATTTTAAGTTTTTTCCTGGTGCTTGTACTCTTTATAGTCAGCAGATATTTAAAAAACTGCCAGATACACAAATGCCCTCTGAAATTTCATGGAAATACAGCATAAGTTAATGGGACACTGCAGATGTAATTGCTTCATGACTGCAACTGAAGAATTTAGAACTTGGCTTCTTATTTTAGCCCCTTAACAGTATTAGATTCTAGCACAAGCTAAAAATATTATGTAGGTACTGATGATGTCACTTCTTTTGTATTCCTTGTAGAGCTGAAGTGTGCAGCTGGAACTGTATAAAAGCTAAGGAATTACTGTGTCATTTGAAGTCAAAATTATTATGCTTGAATTTCTGCAACTGTAGGTTCTCACAGGACTACTGGCCTCCAGGCTTATGGAAGCTAAACATAGTGCTGCTAGCCAGGAGAGATTAGTAAACATATTGCTTGTGCTTCTGGAAAACTATCACTGGGTACTCTCCCAAAAGAACAAGTTCTGATCTGTATTTTAAGTAGCAGCTGCTCAGCGTGCTAAAATATCCTGCACAGATTTATTCGGTTTTGCTTTCCACAGAGTTCTTTTCATCTCAGTGACCGACAAGAGTGGGACCGAAGTGGAAATCTGACATTAAGCTGAGTGGTTGCTGGCACTTTCCAGAGCAGAAAACAGCCCTAGAGGAATTAGGCGATATTTAAGAAATAAAAGTTTGTTACTTGCTTTATCACTTCTCTTATATCCATATACACACGTATGCTTTCTCACTCTGTCCCACTGAAAACACATCTGAAGATGCTCCTCTCATAAAAGAAAATTTGTGAGAGCTGGGGATGAAGGAGTTAAGCATAAATGTATATAGGAGTTACTACAATATTTAAAGCATGAAACTGTCCCTTTGACATAGTTGGAGGGTAGGAGAAAGAAAACCATGCTATCCTAGTTTCATGTATGACCAGAAAAGATTAGACAGAGAGAAATATTGTTTGGGAAATTTACCCTGCAGATCATGTTTCATAGAGAATCTTATTAGAGACAAAATTAATCTGAGTCCAGAGAACAGTGGTTTTCCATTATTTCAGGAGCAGAAACCATGTCTATAGAGAACCTATCATATGCATTAGGCAACAGTTCCTGGGTCTTCAGATGCTTAGCGCAAAAAGATTTTGGTCCTTTATTTACTTTGGTCCTGAAAAATATACAAACAACAATGAACTTCAATGAGTTGATGCAGGCAAATAACAGAAGATTCCATTAATGTAAATAGGCTAAATTGGATTAAAAGTTCATTAATAGTAACCAAGAATCACTATCTGAGAAACAGAACCATGACATAGCATGACATAGGCAGCTTTTTTTTCTGCAAAAGTGTAACTTCCTCTAAAATCATTCCATATATCCTTTACTTTTAGGAAGCAGTCTAAGTTACTTGCACCAGACATTTTCACATATACAGATAAAAAGTACAGAGAGCTCTAACAAAAGCATAAATTCAATTCTTCAAAGCCAGTCATACATTTCTGTTGGATTTTCAGGAAGAGCCCTGGATGAGCACTCCTTTAAATGGGAATTGATACAGTAGTATATACAGAAATACAGACTTCTGAGAAACATTTGCATGTATTTTCATTTTTCATTGAAATTAAATACATTTATTGTCAAATGTTTTCTTTGAAAATATTCCAAATGGTACTTTGCAGCTATATTTTGGTAGCTGAGGTACAAACAAGCTCTGTGCAAAATGTGTAATCGAGTCTTCTTTTCTCCTTCTTCCAAATATGGTAGCTGGGGAGTTAATAGTTCTCAAAAAAACCCAAACTCCATTATGCCAAATTTTATAACAGTCTTGCAGCAAGAATTACTTTTTATGTCAGAAGTGTTAGGGAAATGGCATGGTCTCAAACATTACTCCTAGTATCAGTAAATTACAGAAATAAATGGTGTCATCTACTATCCTAATCCTCCAGTTCACTGTCATTTGGAGAGCAGAAATTATCATCATACAGTGCCCAAAAAGTACTAATTTTATAAGCAAAAATTGATTAGGTTTTCTTATTTACATGCAGTAAAGATGTGATGGCACACAACTACAGTAGATGGATGTGACTCATTACAAAGCTAGCAGTTTCTTGGAAGTTCAAAGTACAAATTTCTTTAAAAGAGGAATAAAATGGAAAGTAATGCAATATATAACATTAAAATTCACTTCCCATGATAAACAGCTTAGAGGGAAAAAAAGCTAAATTAGGTATAAAATTATTTGGCCTCATAAGTTATGGTCCATAAGTTATGGTCCATAAGTAATTTGGTTTACAAGTTTCTTTCATTTCCTCATAGCAAATATAATTCAATTGTACGTATCTTCAACATTAACACAAGTAATTTTGTGTTAGGGAAAGAAAATAGGTCATTTTACCCTTTTAAGCCATATGTATAATCGTAGACATAGGAATAATTGCAGAATTATAATTTCAGTAATTGCACAGCACAGTTAAAGATATCTCAGAGGTAGTAAAGTATCAAGAAGATGGTGTGTTGGGCATGTTATTTAAAGATCATAGAATATTCTGAGTTGGAAGGGACCCACAAGGATCATTGAATCCAACTCTTAAGTGAATGGCCCATACAGGGATTGAAGCCACAACCTTGGTGTTATTAACCCCATGCTTTATCTGGAAGCCTAATGGCATGTTATTCCTAAAGGTTTTCTCTTTGTGTTATACAGACAGCCTAAACTTGTTAGATTTGCAGTGAAATGAATCCCCAAGGAAGCTGGAACAAGTTTTATTGAAAATAAAACAAAACAACCAAACAAACAAAACCAACAAACATTTCTCCCAAAGGTCTGGTAATATCTTGGACTTTTACCTACTGTGTCAGTTATCTTCTGCACCATCTACCAGCATGAAAAAAAGGACATTTATATGCATTTTTCTTAGTACTTTTTTCCTTGAATATTTCTTTTGTCAGAGGGCATACTCCTCTCTGAAAAAAAAAAATCAGTTCAACATAACATCTTTTAGCTTATCAGTAACAGTGTTCTAATTAACAGTAGCAGCTTTGAACAAGAAAAACCAAAAGAAAGGAAAGAAAATGTGGGATAACTTCAGGGTCTAGTCCTGAAAGGAACTTTGCAAGCTAAGAAAAAACTTCCGTTTTTAACATCACAGAATCAAGCTTTTATTAGGTTCTGAGTAGGGTGGAGTATACTGAAATCCTGTGATCCAAATTATCTGTAAAACTAATTCAACACCCAGAAGTTTATATACCTGCTGTTCAGTCATTTTTCCCTTTTAGGAAGCAAAATTCTTTTTTCCTCCTTCCAATTTGTTGGCTGTTGCAATTTCATCATTCAGAGAAGAAAAAAATCTCCCAGTAAGTGACAAAAAAGTCATGAAAATACAAAATGAACAATAATTCCTAAGAGAAAATGTGCATTTCAATACTTAGCTCTAATGGTATGAATGAAAGGACTGAATTGGCCCATTAAATTTAATTCATCATTACAAACTTTTCATGTTGAACATCCGTTGCAACTACCCCAGCCCTTCCAGCATCCATATCTATTCATTCTGCCTTACTTCTAAGAACGAGAACAAAGTTGAAATTTCAAATTCATATTGTAACTGAGTAGGAATCTTCCTTGATATTGTATATTTTGGACTTTCCATTAACATTCTGTTGCCAAAAATAACAAGTTATTATACTATCTGCATCAAAATAGTTCTCTTCCTATTTTGCATGTTTCCCATGTCTTTAAACAAATCCTATAGACATTTGGACTTTACATTTTTTATTGTATTTTTCATGCACTATTAGTTTGAAAAGCTGTTTTAATTATAATACTTATTATGATGAAAAGGAGTTGATTTAGCCTGTTAGGAAAAGGGGCTGTTGTGTAATTACTGATATATAACTGAACTTTTCCTTGAACCATGCACTCTAATTAGGTCTTCATATCTCATTTACATCTTTTTTTAATACACTGATGGAATGGAATGTTCTGTTCTCAGGACTGGTGAACAGTTCATTAACAGCAGTATGGGAATTAGGAATTCATTGTGAAGATAGCTCTCACTAGCACTGCCCTTCTGCTGAATCCCAACTAGTCTGTTCTGTTGAACAGGAAGTTTCAGTTCTCTCTGGCTTCTTGTTTCTGAATATTCAAGCTGCTTATCAACAACAAATTTACCCTCTCAGCTTCTCAAATCATTTATAATGTAAGAAATATTCTAACACTCAGCTGAATGAGATGTGGAAAAGTGTGGTGAGTGAAGGATGTTTAGAGGTCTGTGGGCTATTTTTAGTTCATTTCCACATTGACAAATTATTTCCCAAAGCTTTCTCTTATCTATGTCCTTATATTGAATTCCTTACCATGGTATCTCAAGGTTTCTGTTTCTTTGGGCATTATTAAAAATGAGAGAAGTCCTGATCTAGGCAATTCTACCCTGTAGTCACAGAAATTGATATCTGTACATTGTGCCCTTGCCCGGAAAGAGAAGGTCCCGAGGGCAGAATGAAACAGGAGAGATGTGGTGGGCATTTTAAGCACATCACTGAGTGGCAGCAGAATGAGTAAGCCTGAATGAACTTCCAGGGATTCTTCCTTCAGTCTTTCCCATTCTGTTAAGGACTGCCCCATTCTTTCAGCAGCTAACAGATTTTTTGATTCCCTAACATTACCTGAAATTGGCCTTTTTGTCAGAAGTCTGCCGGTGAAGGTTCTTATATCCTTTCAATTACAATTGTCATTTTCCTGGAACATAGAAGCAAATCATCAAAGCTGTTAAATCCATCACTCTGATATTTCATGTGGTCTAGATGCTGAGACAGTTAAACTCATTATCTAACACTTGAGAAAGGAAATTCTGTTTACAAATACCTGAATCACACCTTTTGCTCATTACAATATCATATTTAGAGATATTTAGAAAAGTCAAAATTCTTTTTTGCTAAACTCACTCCACCAGAGCAAAACCTCACGTATCTGTTCCAAGCATTATTTGCCCTACTCATTACACTATAAATATCTATAAATATCTCAATACTTCTAGATTTCTTAGAGGCCTTTTACAATGCATTTCTCTTTTAATTTACTTTTTATTTATAATATTAACGCCAGATGGGTGCTGTGTATCAGAAAGAGCCTGGCCAGCAGGACCAGAGCAGTGATCATCCTCCTGTTTTCAGCAGTGGTGAGGCTGCACCTCAAATCCTGTGTTCAGTTTTGGGCCCCTCACTGCAAGAAGGACATTGAGATGCAGGAGCACGTCCAGAGAAGGGCAGTGGAGCTGGTGAAGGGTTGGAGCACATGTCCGATGAGGAGTGGCTGAAGGAGCTGGATTTGTTTAGCCTGGAGAAAAGGAGGTTTAGGGGAAACCTTTCTGTTCCCTTCAATTACCTGAAAGGAGGATGTAGCCAGGTGGGGGTCAGTCTCTTCTCCCAGGTAACCAGA
This sequence comes from Acanthornis magna, assembly GCA_036785705.1. Taxonomy (NCBI): domain Eukaryota; kingdom Metazoa; phylum Chordata; class Aves; order Passeriformes; family Acanthizidae; genus Acanthornis; species Acanthornis magna. The sequence goes on from JAWUZG010000001.1 coordinate 20,396,937, forward strand.
GACAAGATGAGAGGAAATGGCCTCAAGCTGTGACAGGGAGGTTTAGATTAGACATAAAGAAAAATTTCTTCACTGAAAGGGTGGTCAAGCATTGGAACCAGCTGCCAAGGGATGTGGTGGAGTAACCATCCCTGGAAGTGTTCAAGATAGCATGCAGATGTAGCACTTAGGATACAGTTAAGACATGGTTTAATCATGGACTTGGCAGTGTCAGAATGGTTGAACTTGATCATGTAAGAAGTCTTTTCCAACCTTAATTATTCTATGATTCTATGAATAATGGCCTCAAGTAAAATTGCATAACTCCATTAAATCCTTAACACCTATGGAATCATGCCCTCCAGCAAGTGAAAATTAGGTTTCTGTCTTATGACACTGAGGAAACTTGTCCTGCATTGCTGTAGAAAAGGACTGATTATGTGTATAAATATGATAACATTATTGAAATGTTGGATGCTTAGATTTTTTTAATGAACTCTTATACTGCTTTATTTCAGTACTTTACTATTTTACAGTGATGGTGATGAGCATTATTACCACTTTTTAAGTTTGTGCTATATCTTTAATAGATTTAAACAGTACCTATATTATGGAAGAGCACCAATGCAAACTAAGTCAATGGGGAATCCTTGTTAATCTCAGTGATTTGGGGTCGCACTGGGACAGAATTACATTTTCATATACGTGCTTTCCAAACTGAAGAGAGACTTCCTCTCAATGGTCTCACTTCACAGCTCCTAAGCACAATAATTTGCAAAGAATGGCTGCTATACTTATGGAAGGAAATTAAACTAGTTATTACCTCCAGTAAGTACTTTCTATTTCACGTAGCTTCAGAAGTGCAGTGTCCATTAAAACCTTTTATTATCAACCTGTTAATTAACTGCTTTGCAACTACTGTTTACAATTTATTTATCATGAAGCTGATGCAAACTTGCCTTTGTTTCTAATAATGCTCTTTGATGGTAAGGTATTGTCTGCATATATCTGATCAAATTAAAATCTAAATTACACCTTTGTATTTTCCCATTTTAGTTGTTTGGTGAAGCAGATTATTTACATGTGGATTTCAAATGGTGAAAAAATAATTTCGTTGAAGGTCATCAAAATAATAGAAAGGCAATGCATTCTGAGACATTTGGAGGTCTTGTCAAATTCTTGAAAACCTGTTATTGTCTGCAAATAGAAAAAAAAACCATGCCATTGTATTAATAGTATTCATTAAATAAAATTTGTTCATTTCAAGTATTTAATAATTTGAATGTCCTTAAGCCTATCATATCTGTAGAGAGTTTTCTGGTAGTGGGCAGTCACCAGGAAAACAGCTTCTTTTAAGCCTTTTGGTGGTAGATATTTGCATGCTAGGGAAAGCTCTTCATATAAATGACAGAGGGAAAGAGACTCAGTCAGAGAAGACAAAGGCTTATAAACCTGAGAAGAAATCTGAAACATCTATGCAAAAATAGCTTGTGTAGTTACATTCATTGATGTATAATTCTGAAAACTGGAAGTCTTCAATTATCAAAAGGAATTGTATTTAGAAACAGGTTATGAAATCTTGGAAAGAACACTTGGGCAATTGAAACCAGTTCCCTGCATTCAAGTCTTTTAATCCTTTTCATAACTTCGAGTACCCTCCTTAAACCAGTTCAACATAAAATGGTATTAACAGCAGAGTGCTAAGAAAACTTCTCCTCAGCTTACTAGCTACCTTATTCTATTTCTCGTCAGTTCTCATACATTTTCCAGATAATACTTTTCTTTTTCATAAGCAGATGTCCTGCCCCCTTGGTGTTTACCCAGGTGATCATTTATCAGAGAAGACTGGGAACTTCAGCTTTCCAGTAGCTCCTCTCTCCAGGATGCTGCTTCTCATCTCCCTGGTTCCATATTACCAGGTTTACAAGCCAGGAAGAAGTTGTGGTACTGATATGCAGGGAACTCTCTCATGCAAAGGAGAGAAGAGATCGGACTTCCGACTTCTGCTCATTCCTTCTCCCTCCACCTCCCCATGGCATGTGATTCATGTATGAAGGGAGACCTTAAGAGGTTTCACAAGTGGCCACCATTTAATTTATGTATTTTTTACCTGTAAAGAAGAATAATGTCCTCTGAAAGCCTTCACTAGGCTAAACAGGTCAAGATCTTTCAACCTGCTCAGACAAGAGCCTCTCCATTCCTCAACACCTTCTTTGTTCTCCAAAGGGGAGACTCATCAGCACCTGATATTGTACTTAGCATGTTCTGGGTATAAGAAAGACCCATCTTATTTCATCAGAATATGACCACAGTGAGAGTGCCTGTTTGACTATCCTAGCCAAAACTAGACACTGAACATGGCCGGTAATGTATTCCACAGAATGAAAAGAACTCCTTGTTTTCAGTATATTTCAAAATAGGCTCATTGTCCAGTAAGTAATATTTTTAAAAGTATGAGATGTTTCAGTTGTTTAACATTTCCCATGATCACAGTAACCCTAGATGAATATTCAATATTTAAATATCATGCAAATAATAAAACGCAACTTTCTCATTTTCATAATAATGTACATATCAGCCATAGCCTAATTGCCAAGAGAGAACACTCCTAATTATACCCATTATGAATTTTTGCTTTTGGATAGAGTATGAAGTGGTTTTGTATGTTTGTAAATTGCTGAATTCAGGTGAGCTTCAAATTTCTACAGGCTGATCTCACATTAGTCCTTTGACCTGTACTTTTAATTTGGCATGAAACTGTTGTAAGCTACATAGTGAAACTAATGAGGCTGTTGCAATTGTGCAGGGCAATAATCAACAGCTACTTTATTGCTGGAGAGTGTATTAAGTCTATGCAAGGTGAGAATTGAGAAATGGTTTTTCGTTTCAAACAAACATCTGATGTGCATACGCTCATTTTCTCAGAAAATAAATAAAATTGTGAGCGGACATGCTAAATGAAAAAGGGCTAGGACCATCAGTTCTTTTGATCAAGTCTTTTGAAAATTTAAAGAAAAAATAATTCTGCACATTAAGTGCAAAGAGAAATTCAGAGCTGGATTATAATCCACAGTCACAAACAACAACAGTAAAACAGCAACCCATCACCTGTGTAGCAGCTTTTTACCATAGTAAGGAAGAGCTAGAGCCTTTCTCCCTAGCTGTGATTCCATGCACTGGAAAACAGCTGTCCTGATACATCCATTGACTAGCACAGGAAAAATGTGCTGCAGTGTGGTGGAGAAGCCTAAGGCCTCTTAGGAGGCACATTCAGATGCATCTTCAACATCTCTCTGTATATTAAATGGTGGTACACAGCACTTGTTGACAGCAAGGGGTGGATAGCAAGGGGCCTGCAGGGGTGGCCTCAGTGAGAAGAGGCTGGACACAGTTCCCGATGGGTCCAGTGGGAAACCCACACTGATCAGAGACGAAGAGCATAAGAAAGGAGTGGCAGAGAGAAGCTGCTCTGCACTGACCACCTGCAGCCCCCATTGCCTCCTGCACCACACATGAGGGGAGAGGAGTTAGGACACTGATGGATTGAAGATGAGTCTGGGAGAGAGAAGAGGTGTCATAATACTTGACTTTTTTTCTCACCACCTAAATCCATTTTATTTGTCAATAAATTAATTTTCCCCAATATGAGTTGGTTTTGCCCAAGACAGTAATTATTAAGCAATCTCCCTGTCTTCATCTCGAATGATGAACTTCATCATCCTACTTTTGCGGAACGGGTAAGACTGAAAGAGACCACTGGAGGTAATCTAGTCCAACATCCCCACGAGGTTATCCTAGAGCACATTACTCAGATTTGCATCCAGGATTTTTTTCCCCTTTCTTGCTGAGTAGGGGAAGTGAGTGTTTGTTAGCCAAAGCTTAGCCACCATGGTCCATGGCCCAAGTACATCCTGCATGCAAACTTTCCTGCTTTGAGTAACCAGCACTAGTGACCTGGACATACATAGCTGCCTTAGCTCTACTCTAAAGGCAATATGGATTTACAACACTCCGAATGGCTCAGAAAGCTGTTCTCTCTCTACATTCTACAACACAATTTGAAATTAAAACACAGCTGAAGCAGATATATATTAATATATATAAATATCTAATTATTTTGCTCATGTAACAAGAAAATAGTCAGTAAACCCCAAAAAAAACTGGAAAAAAGTAGATTTATTTTGATATCATGTTAATTTTTTCCCAGGAATATTAAACATTTTAAAAATGCCACATTAAATATGTGGTTTTGTTTTTGAATATTATTCTTATCTACTACAAACTCAGATGAATTTTACAACAATACATTGTTCAAAATTTAAAAGAGTTTAGCTGGCAGTTCCGAGTGAGCTAAGTAGGAAGAGAGACTGCTCTTGAATTCTTATTTTTATGGCTAGTAAAAAACATCTATATACACGCAGAGGAACAAATCAAGATGCAAAGAGTGGCATAAGTATAAACACATTAGGCTTTCCTTTCGTTTGTGATTCTTGTGCTTTTAAGCCCAGATGGAAATTAATCACTCCAACGCCACTCCTTCAAAAGCCCACTTTCATCCCCCACCGTTTGCTGACTCCCTTCCCTGGTAGAATGAGGAGAAGAATCAAAGTAAAATTTGTATATTGAGATAAGAACAGTTTAACAATTGAAAATAAAGTAAAATACAGTAATAATCATAAATAATAATAATAACAATGATAATCAAAAGGTAAAAACAAGTGATGCACAATACAAGTGCTCACCAGCTGCTGACTGATGCCAGACTCCCCCTTCCCAAAACCACAATCGCCACCCTTCTGGGTATGGTGTTCTGTGGTTTGGAATATCCCTTTGGTCAGTTTGGGTCACAGCTGGCTGTGTTCCCTCCCAGTTCATTTTTTTTGCATGCCTCCTCACTGGTGGAGCATGAGACAAGAAAAAAAAAGTCCTTGACTTAAGATAAACACCACTTAGCACAAATATCAGTGTGCTATCACCAAAATATCAGTATCAAATTATCAACCAAAATTATCAGCAAAAATTATCAACCAAATTATCATCAAAATTATCAACACCATTCTCACTCCAAGTCCAAAACACAGCACTGTAACAGCTACTGAGAAGAAATTAACTCTACCCTAGCTGAAACCAGAACAGTGATGATAAGCCCAAAGGGGTAAAAAGAGTGTCTCCAGTTCCTTCCTTTGCTGGTACTTTACCAAAATAGCTTTGTTCAGTAACATTATAGTTAACACATGATATGTGGCAGCTAGAAATATACTTTGATTCATTACAGGTTATTTGACTCATCAGTCTAAACTTTCGAGATCCATCTTTCTTCTTTCACAGGGCAGGAAAATTAATTGCTTGAAGTCTATGTTCTTGTTATAAAAGTGCTGGTATATAAATTACCTTAGTGTCATATGTTAGCAGTTGAGGTAATGCATCTGGTAATATCAAGATACGTGAAACGATCCACATGGATTATTATAGGGTTGAATAAATTCTTTGATCCTTACTGTCCACACAAACTATTAACTGGCCATTTCATTCTCTTGAACATCTAGGTGCTATTCTACATTGTTTTTCTCTGTCCTACTCTCTTGTTCCTACAAACACTCTGTTCCTAGCCATGCAAGCAGTGTGCAACAAGCAGGTGTTGAAGGCAGGAAGCAACGTGTTAAGGAACACACAGACAGTGCTTTATCATCTTTAGGGGCTACACCCTGTAAAATCCAGTAATTGAATTCACACACTAATACGCTCAAATACTCTCATGCAGTGCTTCTTAAAAAGAGTGCTGACACTCCTGGCCCCAGTTTTCCACTCATGGCATAGAACGTCTTTCATTTCTCCTAAAGTACCATGTCAAGCAATGGTGTTCCCAAGTGCTTAATGAAAGGGGCAGACCAGGATATAGCTGAATGACAGGGGGTTGTATCAGCTCAAATCTCCAAGTTATTTAATATTCAGCATTTCATCCCTGTTCATTGTTCTGGGTAGGCTCAGACTCCAAGGGAACCTTTTGCAAAGTCCTATGTGCTCATTTCAATTTGCCTTTCAAACCCAAGTTTCGAATTAAAATTAATGATGCCAAAAGAGTGTAAGTGCCCTATCCTCTTCATGCTTCCCCTCTGCAATCATCACCCACTGTGTACTGAGTGTGCTATTCTTTTAAGCTTAGTGGCCCCTGTAAATATATTTCCCTTTATGAGACCTAAGGTACAAGGTTGTTCAACTACTTAGTGTGTAATCTCCAAATTTAGTAATAAATAAATAATGTACAGTACAGTTTGATGTATACAGTGCTTCAGAATGACTCCACTACCTAACGATACACACAGACCCAGCACCCAAAACAGAGGTGCCTTATCCTTCAGTGTGTCTGCATTCTGCTGCTCTTGCAGTTAAATGCGAAATCATGCAATTAAAATAGGCTTGCAATTTCGCCCTTTGATCCCAAAATTATATTGACCTAATTTTTTGTTTGGATAGTGTGGGTTTTTTCAGGCTTCGCTATTTTAGAGTGGAGGTGAGAGGCTCTATTTACTGACATTTATTAACCATGACACTTAAAAAAGTATAACGAATAATTACTTCTAAAGATTTTTTTTAAGTCTACCAGACATAATGAAGTTTGTTCACTTTACCCCAAGTAAACGCATTCTCTTTCTCTTGTAGATCTGCTCCCTATATTTCTGTTCAGGATTGGAAAAGAGCAGTCTTTCATCAGCCTTGTGAACATGTGGAAAAGGGCAGGGTAGAATTATGCATATAGAGCAATAAAGTTCTTCATATGTAGATTGGTATACATTATCAGTTTTTAAGTCACTTTTATCTACACCAGAACAATACAAAGGAGCTTTGGAAATTTCAATGTTGTCCCAAAAATGAAACAGTTTCCTTTTTTATCACCACTTCACATCATTAGTATCTACACACATCATATTAAAATCCTGTTAGAGAGATACTTAATTTAAAAAGAGAAAGACCTTAACAAAGAAATAAAACTATATATGACATCATCTTGTGGAGACTCTAGAGTATATTACAAGAAAAGAAAAATCATTGTGCTTCAGAGATTTTTTAAAATGTCTAGAATTGCTCTTGCTACAGCATCTAAATTGTACATTAGCATACGCTTAGTTAGGCAGAGTAGTTTGCACTTGAGCCGTGACTGTCAAGGAGCAGCATGTCTAACACAGAAAATGTGCCAGAGTAGCTGAGGAGGACTGAGTTATCTGTGTGTCAGTGGTAATTATTAAACCACAATGGTGGGCGGTATTTAGGTTATTTAAACAAGATTATTACAGGCAAAATGATTCACATGCAAAAACAAAGGAGTACAATGGAGCTGCACATCACCTGTAATGGGAATCACTTCCCATGTGAACAGCTCTTGCCTGTGTTGATGCGATTAATTTCTGAAGCACAGAGAGTATGTAGCAAGATTATTCATTCAAAATTAATGTGAATTTTAATGTGGTAGTATTCTTAGACTTTTCTTACTTAGTTTCGCTGAGCATTTGGATGACATAGATGATGACAGCAAATTTGCTTTTACTGAAATGTTCAAATACGCACTGTAAAGTTTATGTTCAGTCACACATATTTCATAAGACATTGTCAATTTTAGTCATATGAATGACACAATATAGCTATACTGTAATAAGCCAAACTTACAGACAACCTCAGATACAAAAGATGGGGTTTTTGGTGACATAACTGCATTCCAACACTGGTTGCCTGAAAAAGATTTAATTTAATTAACCTCACCTTTCTGGTGTTAACCAGAGTACACAGGTTATGCAGTCAATTTTTTAAAGAGATCTAAGAAGTAATACAAAATTAAAAACATGGAATAGTAGTAAAACAAGTTTCCAAGAAAGCCTGTAGCTTGCAGGAAGTCTATGTGTTATTTAGTGTAACACAGAGTGCTGGGGAAGAAATTAATCAGCCAAACAGCTTGCCTGTACAGATTTATAGGCTACTTCTGAGTAATACGTGGTTTGCTCACTTTCTCTTTGCCAACCATTATCTAACAGTGCTAAGTCTTCCTAATTAAAGAGATAACCCTTTAACTGTGAAATCTATATTCTATTATTTTCTCTATTTATTGTTCAAGTTGTCTTTTTTAAAGATGAGTCTTGACTTTCACTCTAGGTTGATTATTACTTACATCAAGGGAATTCTTTCAAACCTTCTCTCCAAAAAGGAAGCCTGTTACATAAAATTAAATTACCTCTCTGGAAAAGGATAAGTAGGCTTTTTAATATTAAAGTATATTGACATAAAACAGTAACTTAAATACTAATGCAAATGTAAAGCATGGGAAAATTTTCTCTACATTCTGATTTGACTCTTTTTCATGTATATTTTCAGGATATAGACACTTCTGATCAAATGTACTTTCAAATACTTCTGATTGAACTTCTGAATTAAGGATCTCCTTGAAACTCTATACTGACAACACAGTATAATAACTTTGAACACTCTGGAGCTTAAACTCTCCCTTCAGGGACAAGAAAAGCAAATTCTAAAGAAGAAACAGCTGCTGTCCAGCCTGGCTCTAAAACAAGGCCTTCTTCTCAGAGCACTGTGAGTTGCCAGTGTGACAGGACACTCCCATGCTGAATGCAGCAGGAGATTCACAGGTTCTTCACAGCAACTTCCAGTTTTAGTTAGGAATTTAATTATAGATGAGATTTATGTGCCATCACAGAGATACAAGGGGTATTCTGCCACCAAAAACACTTCTCTCACGTACCAGGGACACATAGCATAGTAGCTCAGCAATAACATATGTAATCCTTACTCATTGGAAAGGTGAAGGTAAAGCTCAGGCAACACAGTGACAGTGTTTGTCATGGCTGGAAGTCACAGCTGTGGGAACAGCAAATGTTAACTGACTTGACAATTTGCATTTTCTCAATTCACTCATGAAGTTAACAGAGCGCATTTCAACAGCACTTACCAGTCAGCCAGCCAGACAGGCCATTAAAGCACATCTATTTTCCCTCCTCTTTGCACCAGCTGTTTGCTAAAATAATACTAAGTAGTAAGACAGGGCAAAAATAGTACTTGCAAGTAACCCTCACTAGGAATTTTTGAATGAAAATCCTTGCTATTTTTAAGTTAGAGTATGTGTTAAAATCACTAAAAAGAGATTGCAACTCGACAGCGACAACATTCGAGGCTAAATAAGTTTTATAGAGGAAATCTTTGTGCTAGCTGCAAGGCAGGAAGAGAAAATGCTCTCACTTGCTGAAATCAGTGCATTAACCTTTCTCATCAGTGTATTTAGCCACATCTTATAACAAGGGCAGCTATATATATTAACAAGGCCTGCAAATAAGACATATGTCAGCTTGTTATTTGGGCAAGACAGAGAATGAGAAAAACCCAATACAATTCCTGTTGAATTCTGTGTTTGTATAATTGAACTGATGACGCAAAGATACATTAACCTTGCTTTCTTTATTTAGGAAGGTATTCTCCTTTGTCACTTTTTTGTTTTTTCCCATGGGGAATGAACTAGTTCATTAAGCCATTGTGAATCTCTTCCTTGAGACTTCTCCTTCTTTTTGTTTTCATGAGAAAATGTTCAGAAACAAGTCTCCTCATTAAAAAAAAAATGGTTGGGGTTTTCTTAGTGAAATTCACTTTCTTGTGCCCTGCCTGTTCTTTAGACTCACAGACTCAGACTTTAGTTCTGCCATCCTTTAGACTCACAGGTTATTTCACATCTCAAAAAAGCTACTAGGTTTGTTTTATTCTGTGTGCTACTCCGTTTCTAAAGAACACTGTAGCCAGTTGCCACTTCTATTAAAATTTTAATCTTTTGACTAGTTTTCCTCTTATTTTATCGCACTCTGAATCTTAGAAGAGTTTAATGTGCTGGTCTGAGGTGATGACCCCATATGAAAAACACTGGAGACTTCAATAGAAGCCTTTATTACACAATCAGACACATTAAGTGCATTTTTATTCTCCTGTTCTTTTTTCTTCTTTTTTTTCACCAAAAATATCTGTTATGTTTCTGAATGAATTGGTAAAAAAAGTTCTGGCTCCTGCTTTTTTCTATTGCAATGTAACTCCACTGGGATTTATCTTTTGCTTATGAGCATCCCCTGCTGTCCCTATTAGAATGAGCTGCTCACCCTATCAGGATTCTGCGTACAAAAATAATACTAATTAAGACTAATTCCATAACATACATATATGCAATAACAACAACAATGTAATATAATCCATATAATATTAAATTAATTTTACCCAAATGATTATGGACCCAAATGCCAAAGTTGTGAGAGCCAAACATTTTAAAAGGAAATAAGAAAATGTTCAGCAAATAGGACCAAGGAATTTATTAATCAGAAATTCAATTCAGAAGCACTGTGAGTAAATCTTTCTGTAAGGAATCAATAAACAGTAATAGCTGTGCTTTTCAGGTTTATACTTTTACAGTAGTTGCTGTGAGATTCTTTAAATAGCCTTGATTGTATTTCTTCTTTTAGTAGTACCTCACTCCCCAGATGGCTAAGATCTAGCACATCAAAACAAACTGCTGCCTTCTGGTGCTTTTGCTCTGTCAGCTGCCTACTTTGCAACACTTGCATATATATGCCAAACGCCTATCCAACACATATGAGATATGCCAGCACAATACACTGAGATCTGCAATAAAATTTTATTAATGGGTACAAAACCTGTACTTACATTCTGAAAACAGATATCATTAGGCAGCAGGGCCTATATATTCTTCAAGTTTAGATTTATAATTGTGAAGATCCCTCAAAATCTCCAATAGACTGATATAATATACATAAAATAATAAGTAGAGCTGGATTCTATAGAATTTTAAAAACTCATTTCAATACTGACCATGCAATACTCCAAAACTTGTTTCGACTTCTGTTATGCCCTCACTGCCATGGGAAAATTACCTTTAATGCCACAGGAATCAGCAAATACTATTTAAAATAGTTTCTCAGTTACAAGGTAAAAATGGCTAGACCAAGATTGACTATTCTATAGTTGTATAATAGATGTACATCACTTGAGTAGTAAGATGCAAGTCAATGATTTAAAGAGAATGATTGATTCCAGTGCAGTGAATGGATTTATTAGAGCACAGCATAAATGGCTTGGTGACTCTCATTTTCACAATTTTTCTTGACCTGTCAAGTCGTTGTCTTTATGAAGATCAAATATTTATTGTTTCTCATATAACTCAACATTGTCCTCATGATGTATGCTTCAGCTTGAATATTATCATGTCATCCTTTGTATCTCAGAGGTCTGATGGGTGTAACAATGAAAACCTTAGGACTAAACTGTTTATATTGACATCAGTCAAAATCAAAATGCATCGCCATGCCTCTGACCAAGTCACCAAAAGACAGCTATGAAGATGAAGGTAGCTTACATTAAAGTTGAATAAGAATATATAAAAACTTTTTCCTTTCATGAAATCTGTTGAATAATTGATCAAGGGAAAGTTTAACTTGGATTTATCCAGAGGAACGTGCAAGACACTTTGTCACAAAACAGAGTTGTTGTCAGCATTACTCTTTTCCACTGTTGCTATTATTATACAATATGTGCTTACATAGTATAATGACAGTTTAAGCTATTAAGTTTTCCCCTTTTTTTCTTTAGATTTTCTGTTTTATATGTCATAGGGAGAATAAAAACAGGATCAAAGCAGCCAAAATTATTTGAAGTGTTTGTACCTCCAAACACAGTAAAAATTTAAAGCCTCTTTCTTTAAATGTTTAAAGGTAATATACTGGCATGAGACATCCTATCTCAAAACATATTATTGAGGTTATGAAGATTTGAATTAGAATGCTAAGCTATAAGCTTACTTGATTTCCTCTTACTCTTTGTTGTATGAAATAGAAATATTTTCAGTCATACAGTGTGAAGCCCTGTATTCATGCGCCCTAGTTTAGATATTTAAAATCTTTGTGTCTGAGTCATCTTGAAAACACCATAATGCAGATAAACCAGCATTTTGAGAAGGTGATTCATGTGTTCTATCTTAGGCAACTATCAGGAAAACCGGCATACCCTAAACAAAGTGCAAACAAAGCGCTAGTTTTTCTTTATTGATTAACATACAGCTCTGGCTGTGTTAGACATGAAAGTCTAACTCTTGTAAGTCTAAAACTAGGTGAAAATTAATATCCAACAATTCTCTCCTCAGTACAATAAATTATCCTCTGTGTGTACCCCTCAGAAACATTTAAAATGTTTGCTAATGTATCTGCTAAAATTTATTTTAAACATGGTTAGATAAAACAATAATCCAGAACAAAGATGTGACTGCCTTATCTATACCAGTATTTTTTTAAATTCCAAAATCTGCGTTTGAGTGAACTGAGTTTGAAAGATTAAGATGGGAATTTGATAGGATTAAACAAATCCTTTATGCATTGCTTGTTTTGCTATGGGATTTCAGCTATTTTGTAAAATCATAGAAATGCTAGCTGGAAATTTTCTCTGTACATGGCCTAGTTTGAACAATAATCAAGAAAAAGTTCATCTGCTTCTCCTGCATGGAGCAGGACTATTGAGAGAACCAGACTGGTTCAGTCATGGCTTTGTGTAACAAAGTCTTAAAACCCCCCAAGAATGGAGGAAGACTCCCTGCCTCTTTCCAGGAACTTTTCCAAAGTGGAAATATCCTTATAGTGAAGAATTTTTTCCTAGTCTGCATCCTGAACCTCTCGAGATACTGCTTGTGACTGCAGCATTCACCACCTCCAACAAGAGTTTGAGTCCACCATTCTTGTAAGCCCTCTTCATTCAGCAGTTGTCTGTGATCTGAAAGATTAAGTCAATGGCAATGTACATCAAGTTCATGTGCTTTCTATATACTAATTCAATGGAAGATATTTCTGCTTCTGCTTTCTAAATTTTGGGCATCAAAGAAAAGAGCAGGGTAGCTCTTCAAAACTTCTTTCATTTCTTGCTAAATTCTACAATATAAAATCTTTGCTGGAACACTTTTACTTGAAAAATTCTGATTTTTTTTCTGATTAAACAGTTCAGAGCAATTTAAAAATAAATAAATCCATCTCAGAAGTGAAAAAAAGTGCTGAAGCATGAGTGAGTGAGTCAATATCAGCTGGCCAAACTCAACTATACACTCATTTCCTACAACAAAATTCAATCAAATTCCCAGTATCCTGAGTAAGCCTGCTGCTATTACTGCTGTTAATTCCACTTTTGATGTAAATAAAGACGATAAAGGCAGTGTTTTATCACCTCATAATGATGGTTCTGCTTGCACAGCAAGGAGCATTTATTCTAGTTCAAAGTACAATATTTTGAATGTACCAAATACTGCTTGTTATGAGGAGAGAATTCTAACAACCTCTTAAAACTATATTAAATGCTTTAGCAGATGTAGGTAGTATGTTTCTGCAAGATTAGTGTCACATAGAAATACAAAAATAAGAACAGTGTATAAAAAAATAAAGATATGGCTGCCCTGAAATGTAAGTAGGTCTTGAGAACAACATACTTTTTATTCAAAGATTATTTTGAAAATAGAGGATAAGTTTTTTATGTAAAACAGACTTGTTTTACATCCAGAATTTTGTTTGTCTTCACAAACATCAGAACAGTACTGTTTATCAGGAGTGTTCATTGAAAGAGAAGTTTTAACTTCGATGTAGATAAATAGAAATTATTTATCTAAATCTTTAGATTACAGAATCTTGAATATTAGACTAGAGTTTTGACTATTTTTTCCATTCAAGTGACAGAAATAATTCTAGATGGTTTATCAGACTACTAGCCAACAAATAAAAAAAGCTACTATGAAATAGAACAAAATACAGAAGTAACAATATATTTGTTTTTAATTTTTTTTAACTCACTTTTCTAAACAAACTGTGATCTTTTCATGACATTGTACAAGGACAGAATACCTGAACTATTGTGTGTGGTTTGAGAAAATACAGCTGTGATGTTATAGCTAAAAGAGATGTTTATTTTTCACTGAGCACACTCCCGCATCCACAGGTGGTGACAGGTATTGAGACTGTGTAACGTGATTTCCTCTCTAACCAAGACAAAGAGGAATTGTGTGCACGGTCTAGAAAACAGAAACTAAGTGAGTTATTTCACCAGTTTGGCAGTAAAGGCAAAATTTACCATCCAATCAATCCTTTTGACTATGACCATTAATAGTTGGTAATAAAATGAACCATGGACTATCAGTTGGCCCTGAGGACAAGTAGCACACCATGGCTCATATCCTCATGGCTCTAGTCTCACCCTCACCAAAAAACAACATGGCCTCACCTTTAATGACTTTGGGAGTGCTCCCTGGTAAGTATTTCTTATTCAAAAGACTCAAAAAAAAGCAAAATTCAAAGATGTGTGATATCTCTATGTCAGGACCTCATCTGCCACTTGTACCTTAAAGACAAACCACACAGAAAGAAGCAAGTCTACTGTCAGAGTCAACTGCAGGTACTTCCACTGGGGAACACAAAAACGCCCCCTGCTTTTCTCCCAGAATGCCCTGAATATCCCACAACACTACACAAAAGGAGAGGAACCTTTAGCCATTTAGCCAAGCAAAGCCTGGTTTTGGAAAACTGGAATTAGCAATTAAAGCTATCATTGTTATATCACCTTTCTTTATTAAGAATATATATTGGAGGAGGCAAAAAGGATTAAATCAGACTGCTAAGAGCCTAAGTAAACCAGACCTTGCAAAGAAATGTAGGTTCTCCAGTCATGTAAGTGAATTGGTCACTTGAGTTGAAAACTTAAGCTGAAAAATTTTGAGGTTTTACAATATTAAAGGAGTGAGATTTTGGTAAAGGCTTTCAAGCAGAAAAGTAGGAAGTCGATGTAGGAACCTGATACCATTTCAGACAGGCTTATAGGATGATGCTGCCTCCTGTAACAAGGCATTTGGATTAGGATCAAAGAGGTCTCTTGCACATCCATGTTTTTTCCTTTTTCTGCTTTTAAAAACACACTTCTATTTCAGTGTAGAAAAAAAAATGCCTAGTCTCCCCCTACAGCATGAATAGAGCCTTAAATAGTAGGAGCAGTATTTTGTCTTTGATTTGTCTTTCAGTATTACCCAATCATTTATGTTTTAAATTATATGTGAAGTCTATCTCAAAATTAATGCCTCTATTTTATTTCTAAGGATTACATTATACATAATGAGCTAAACTCTATAGCTCCTATAATAAACCAGCATTTGCATTAGAAAAATCAATTTTCCCTTATTGAAGACTGCCTT
Organism: Acanthornis magna; assembly: GCA_036785705.1. Classification (NCBI taxonomy): domain Eukaryota; kingdom Metazoa; phylum Chordata; class Aves; order Passeriformes; family Acanthizidae; genus Acanthornis; species Acanthornis magna. Next base: position 20,412,175 of record JAWUZG010000001.1, read on the forward strand.
TTTTTCTGAGATGATTTGCACACAACAATTCGGTCTAAGGAAAGGAAGATGTAGCTAAAAGAGTAAGAGCTAATGTAAGCTAAAGCACCTGGATTTAAAAAAATGCACACAATAGTAGACAAAACTTCATTGTCACAGGGTGATTCACTCCATGCTTTATTCTAGCAATTTTCTAATTAAAGTCTGGAGTTTTAAAAGCATTTTTTGTTCTGAAATTGCATAGCAGTGATGGGAGTCACAAGAGGTTACCAAGGTGAACACTACGTATGGCTCTGTGAAACTTCAAGCTTGCATAAATTTACAGTATCTAAACTTACCCTCACCCTTCCTCAGCAGCCCTTTATGCCATCTCCCTTAAGCCAACAAAGCACATAAGCAGCCATGCAACAGCTGGACTGAGCTAAATTAAGATTTCCACCACCACCACCACCTTATTTTTTGCTGGGTTAGTTTTAACTTAGGTCTGTTCCTGACCTTGTTCACTGCCCAGCTACAATCAGCACTAATGACTGTAGAAAAAAGAAGGAATGAGCATCCACACTTACGCAGAGGGCTAATCCAGTTCTTTCCGTATCAGATTAAAAACCACAGTGAATCACAATGTAAATGTTACAGAGGACATGTCTATAAAAACACACCACTGAAAATAATGTCATGTCTCATATGACCACCAATATTCTTAATCACAGAATCACTAAATTAATAATTAAGTTCATAACTTAAAAAAAATATAGTATTATGCCCTCAAAACCCAAAAAATGTTCATATGACATTCAAGTAGTTGTTCAGAACATATTTCTCACACATTATATTGATATATTTCCCTGGGCAACAAATAATCTCCAAGCAGAGATTTCTATGTGCTGCCCAAAGAAAGTCTGACTACATGATGGTAGTCAGAGATGAGCATATTGTCTTCAGAATGTGGTAGAGTTAGAGCTTAGCAGAAGGCTTTGTATTGATCTCCATACCATACATTTTGTTGTATTTCTAATAATATTGTTTTAAATTTTATATAATTGTATATTCACATTATAAAGCTAATTAATTTCTTTTTTAATGTGTTTCCTGATTCTGTGGCCCATTCTCATGTCAGATCATTCCCCAAAGCTAACACTAATTGTGAATTTAATTGAAATGTATAGTGAAAATGTCAATGGCAGGGTATTTTTAACACATAGCGGCAGTTTCAGATTTAGTCTTCTTCAGTATTAATTCCTGACAGTTATTGTCCCATTTAACTTAGGATAGAATTTTAAATAGAGATGTTATCATCTGATGACTAAATGTTCCTTTTTATCTCATTTGTATCAATTGTCAGTGCACAGAGGCATTACCATAATCAATTCAAATGTATGAATAGTTGTGCCACCCATGAAAACTGTCTCAACAGAACAAGGCACTGATGAAATGCCTGTTCTCTTGTTTTAATTTTCACTGACATTCTCTGCTTATGCGCCTTATAGGAGCTTGCAGTTTGGACCGTGAAGTGCCAGACTGTAGAATAATTCAGAAGTCCCAATTGATTAGAAAACTCCTTTTTTAGTAACTTGGCATGGCAGGCTTTTGAATATTAGATCCGAGTCCCATATTTTACTGAACCATTCTAAAGGATGTAGAATAGGAAACCTAGGTTAGCATAACGATAAAAACCTTGAATTACAAACATGATGCCATGATCTAATCTCATAACAATTATTTTAAAGAAATTATTGATCTTTTATTTTACACGGGGGGGGTTTTCTTGGTTTTTTTTCTTTTTTTCTTTTCTTTTTCTTTCTTTCATTTTTTTTCTTTATTTGGTTTGGGTTGGGTTGGGTTTTTATATACTTACGCAGAAAGAGATGGAATGTCACCATTCAAGTTGTCTATTTTCCAGATAAGCTAAACTCCTGGACTCCAATAAACAGTGTTTGAACAGGACACAAGCTGAGCATTTGCAGGTGTACACAGCTCCCCCCTGTGCTGTCAGTGCCCGGGAGCACTCACCAGCTGCCCAGCCACAGCTGCCCCTCTCCCCAGGAGGCTGCTCCTCTCTTGTTCTTGTGGAGATGGGCAAATTTCATCCTTCAAGAGCTCAGAGAGTGAAGCAAGGATTTTTACCAAAGCAATTTGTCAGATCCTGTGCCCTTACAGAAGGCACCCTGGTTGAGGAAAGTTGTCTTTTTATTGGCTGAGATGAGATGTTTCTAGAACCAAAGTCTCTTTCAAAGGAAACCTTGAAAATACCCAGTCTTATGTCCCCACTCCAACGCTGTTAATTTATTTGCTGTAGAAAGCTGTCAGACTTTTATCTTCCTGTCCTCATTTTGAATAAAAATTCACTTACACTTGAAAGGCATCCCAAGTGAGCTAGAGAACTGCCACCACAACATAAATGACATGACAAATTTAGGAAGGTGCCTCCTTAGAAAAGGCATTCATGTACACCCTTGTTTTTAGGTGCATGCCTCAGGATCAGCTTCCATAGTCATTAATTAAAGGTTATCAGATATTGGTTTTGCTGCTGTTTGGTTCTTCTAGAATGTGGAAACCACACCTCATGCTGTAAAGTTATTATTTCTGCTTAGAAAATAAAGATTTTTAAAATTATGTTATAAAGAAATAAAAGTAATAATTTTTAAAAAAGAACCATTTAGTGAAAAAATGAACTGTTGCTGTTAAGTTCTATTTCTTTGGTAGTAAAGAGTTACTTGCTTAATTCAGTAAATAGGAAAAAACAGGGAATATCATTCACAGTTCTCTGCACTGAGTCCAGCTTGAAATCTCACTGAAATATTAAAGTTTTACAGCCTGGTTTTGGTTTAATATTGATGTTTCATTTTAAGGAGAATTCCCAGTCTCAGCAACTAGCTATTGCAATAAAAATTTGAAGCTCAATGAGCCTCTGGGATGTTTTAATTTATACTTAAAGCTATTTGTTTGAAATAGTTCTGTAGATATAAAATCCTATCAACTGGACCTGTCATAGCAAATAAACCAATGCAAGGGGGGGGTGCATATTTTTGATGAGTTAAAATACTCTCTTTCCAAAATATGACAGCAATAAATACAATTACATTGCTCAAAGTTAATTTGGGGATTATAACCAAGTGCACAGAACCATAGTTGTTTTCTTTACAACAGGATTCCCAACCAAACAGCTTACTACCGAGGTAACTTATTTTCCTATACTTTCTCTTTTTTTGTAAATTATGGTTTTTCAAGAACAAAAACTTCATTTTAAACTTTTAAACAATTTTTTTAAAAGTTTTTTTCAATATATAGCTTATCATTATTTCTCAGCTTGCTGGGTAGCCTGTATAAAATTGCTTCTGGTGCTTTGCCACCTATACATATATTATTAAAATTATAAAGATTAAATAAAACAGCCATAAATGACATTTCCCTATTGATATTGAATGTTTTAGAATCAAATAATTATATAAGTGCTTTTAATTGCATAAAACTGAACCATTTCATGTTGCTTCAAAGTAAATATCAATACTGTAGTGATTAAATTTATTAGCATACCATAGACAGGAACAGACTATCTCACCATTATAGTAATTCACAATAGATTAGGTTATGCTTTTTTCTACTCTTCCATGCAGAAAGTAAGAATAACTGCACTCAATATTTTCCTTTTCCACCCAAGTGTTTGGGTCAAAGAGCATAGTCTCAGATCTGTACTTACTGTAGATTCAAACAGGGTAGTTATTCCAAAAGGATACATACTTTGCTGCAAGTTTGCAGAACAGTTAAGTTCCTTTCCTCTCCATACTAATACCACAAGTGCAGAGCAAGGTGGGAACTGAGGTGTAGTCAATGGAGCTCAGGTCACTACAATCAGTGTAGTTTGGATAGTGCATTCAGCTTCCCCAAAACAGAAACGTAATCAAATTAGATACAAGATTTTAACACTTTGGTACAAATGCTTGTATTTTTTCATAGATAGTCTGAAAAAACATTCAAATACTTGATATATATATATATCTGAGAGGACAGACCTAGAGCTCTGAAGAAACTCCATCAGGACCAATAAGTGTTCCTAAACAAACACCACCTACATTTTTCTTTCTTCTGATGCTCCCAAACCTAATGGATGTCTGATCCATTAGTCAAATCAAAGAATTTGCTAAAGCTATTGGCAAAAATGCCTTGTTTAACATTTTGTGCATAATGAAGGCAGCATGATTTTAAAGTAAGTTTGAGGATCATTTTAAGGAAAGAGAATCTGGGCTTTCAGACAACCCAGCTTTTCTTCAATACAGATTCACTAGATTCACTTTCTCACCCACAAAAGAAAAAGAAAGAAAGAGCTCCCAACCTTTTGTTCATATGCATTTAATCACTCATGCTATAGGGGGACTATGAAAGATCTCATTTCATGTTATGAAGAGTTGACCCTTCATCCCCAGATGGCAATTTATGTGATGAATCCATTATAATTTCACATCTTGAAGTTTGCAGATGAAAGTTTCCCCAGTGTACAACAAGCCAGCATATCCTATCTTCTCTGTATGGAGTAGCTAAAACTCTGTATTTATATACTGTATTTATATATTTCACACCAAATATGTTTAGAATCCTGTGTTCATCAACAAAGGAGGAAGGGATAATCTTGTCTAAAACATCCACATGTCCTACTAAAACCAAAAGAAAATCACTGGAAGAGCCAAAACAAATTTTCCCCTCATTACTATCAAGGGCAAGAAATCCGTGGTAAAAAAATATATAAGAAGTCTGATTGTGTAGTGCTGTCACTATATTGGCGTTTGTTGAAGTTGCATTCTACAGCAAGGTGAAGGAGGATTAGGTCTTTATGACTACATAGTATTTAGCAGATGCCACTACCATAATGAAAGGTGGTATTTGTTACTTTAAATAATTTTAGAAACAGAAATTATCAGATATAATATTCAAATATTATTTTTAATTCTTTCCCATTATTTTTTACAATAAATAATGTCAAATAGAGTAATTCTTTACATTTTATTTTATTACCCAGTCTTAGAGGTTCTGGGGAATAAACTGAAAACAGATGGCTGGATTTACAAAGCTTTACCTTACGCAGTAAAATGAGGCTCTGTGCAGATGGACCTGTAGATACTAGTGCCAGTATTGTACCTTATCCATATGGACCACAAGAGTTATGGCAGAAGTAAAAATTTTCAAAATCTTCCTTGGATACAAGTTAATTCCTCCCTGTTCACATGGCTGTACTTTTTCTAGTTTGTACCAGTGGAGAAGCAGCAATAAGCAAAATAAATATTGAAGTGTTTGCATGGTAAGTGAGACACAATACGTTAACTAGTAGTTTAATATTTTTTAAGAAAATACTCTTTTTCTCTGGGCATAGCAACTTAAAGCATTCAGAGGAGCATGCACTGTGTCAGCTCAGTGTTTTCACATCAGAGGATTCAGGTCACTACAGACAGACTTTTATGGGATGAAGCCTGTGGAGCTAACGGGCAAGAGGCAGTGAGTTGATGGCATCACCTAGGACAGGAAAAGGTTGTCGCAATACCTTTAAGAACTGAACTCTATTTAATCACACATCTGTCCTCTAGGACTTACTATACTCAATTGTATAGTGGGAATATTCTCAAATCACACTGTCCTTCTGTCAGCCCGCTACAGGTCCTGCAGCATGTTAGATGGAGAACCAGTGGGTTGGATATAGTATAAGAACCATGGGATGGACTGTACTCATCACTTAAGAAAAAGACTTCTCCAGTGGTTACCTTAGAGACTGATAGAAGGTTTAGGATTAGTTCTATATAGACAAAGATTGTGGAAGCACAAAGGATTTTTGGACAATCTTGTAGCAAAAGCAAAAGCACCTCCAGAGACAGTAACCCCACCACCTTCCTGGGCAGCCCATTCCAATACCCATTCCAATCACCCTTTCCGTGAAGAACTTCTTCCTAATGTCCAGCCTAAAGCTCCCCTGGTGTAGCTTAAGACTCTGTCCTCTCATCCTGTTGCTGGTTGCCTGGGCGAAGAGACCAACCCCCACCTGGCCACAGCCTCCTTTCAGGGAGCTGTAGAGTGATAAGGTCTCCCCTGAGCCTCCTCTTCTCCAGGCTAAACACCCCCAGCTCCCTCAGTCACTCCTCAGAGGGCTTGTGCTCCAGACCCTTCACCAGCCTTGTTGCCCTCCTCTGGACATGCTCCAGCATCTCAACATCCTTCCCAAATTGGGGGGCCCAGAACTCACACAGCACTCAAGGTGTGGCCTGACCAGTACTGAGTACAGGGGACAATCACTGCCCTGGTCCTGCTGGCCACACTATTGCTGATCCAACCCAGGATGCCATTGGCCTTCTTGGCCACCTGGGCACACACTGGCTCATGTTCAGCTGCTGTCAATCAGCGTCCCTAGGTCCCTTTCTGCCTGGCCACTGTCCAGCCACTCTGACTCCAGCCTATAGCACTGGAGGGGTTTGTTGTGGCCAAAGTGCAGGACTCGGCACTTGGTCTTGTTAAACCTCATATTGTTGGACTCAGCCGATTTATGCAGGCTGTCCATGTCCCTCTGCAGAGCCCTCTTACCCTCCAGCAGATCAACACTTGCACCCAGCTTGCAAATTCGCAGATGGTACACTCAATCCCCTCATCAAGATCATCAGCAAAGATATTAAACAGGACTGGGTCCAACACTGATCCCTGGGGGATGATGCACAACATTGAGGTATTCTCTAATGCTAAATGTTTCAGGACTGTGGTGTACCTCCTGGAACCAAAAAATTTAACTGATTTCCATTTTTAAAGTCATTTGAGATCTTCTGCTGAAGAGTCCTACAAAAAAAATATATTCTTATAATGAGTTACTAAAAAGTGATTGCTTGTAGTGTTTAACACACCAATTTAAATAAATCAGATCATATTCATTATAAGTTTGGAGATTTTATATCTTTTGTCTTCACGACTGAAAAAATCCCACATATAACAGCAACAGAAGTACATAAAAATCCACCTGAACAACATAATAAAAAATTCTGACAGAGCAAAACAATACAGAATAATATAAATTCTCCTGCACAAAATTATACTTGAGTATTTTAGACTAACAGCACAGCAACAAAGGGTTAGTTTTAAATACCTGCAGAGGTAATAACATTTTAGAGAAATTTGTTTCTGAAATTATGTCAAAATACACTGATTTCAGATATAGATTTTTTTCTCTAGCAAAATAAATAATTTTCAGTTTAAAAATAACTTCTGCTTTCTACTGATCTAATTTTGTCCTTGGCTACCACAGGCACAATTTGCTTAAGCTGAAAGGAAATAACAGCTGTGAAGTTGTTCATATATGATGAATGAGAGCTTAATGTAAAACAAGATACCTAAACCACAACAAGCAACAGAATATTGCTCAGCTTAAAGCCTGAATCCACAGTACATCCTGATTATTTACTCAGGAAAATTTTGTGTATTTGCCCTCAGAGGCTCAAGAGTTTCTTGCTTAACATGCCACTTAAATTGTAAAACCAAATTATCTTATGAAGAAAGTCACAGGGAAACAAGTAAGCATGTTATGATAAATACATGGAATATAATGAACAATTTTAAAAAGTGGAACTACTACTCACCTCTGAAGATTGCTTATCTGAATATGAAGTATTTAGCAACAATCCCAGCTCCCTCAACTGTTCCTCATAAGACTTGTGCTTCATACCCTCCACCAGCTTTTTTGCCCTTCTCTGGACACACTCCACCACTTCTATGTCTTTCTTATAGTGAGGGGCCAATATTGGACACAGAAATTGAAGTGCAGCCTCACCAGTGCCAAGTACAGGGGAACAATCACTGCCCTAGTCTCTTGGACACACTATTTCTGATGCAAGCCAGGATGCCATTGGCCTTCTTAGCCACCTGGGCACACATTGGCTCATGCATAGCTGACTGCCAAGCAGCACCCCCAGGTCTTTTTCCACCACACAGCTTTCCAGCCATTCTGTCCCAAGACCATAGTGTTGCATGGAGTTGTGACCCAAGGGCAGGAAGTGGCACTTCTCCTTGTTGAACCTCATGCAGTTGCTTTGGAATATTAATCCAGCTTGTCCAGATCCCTCTGCAGCGCCTCATATTCAGCTTGAGTTCGAATTGACTCAAATTCAACTTACCATCAACCAGGACACCCAGGTCCCTTTCTGCAGTGCTGCTTTCCAGTATCCCACTCCTCAGTCTGTATGTGTGTCCGGGGTTGCCCCTCCCAGGTGCAGAATCCAGCACTTCCCCTTGTTTATATGTTTGGCAATTTCCCTGTTCTCTAATTTGCCAAGGTCTCTGCAGGGCTTCCCTGCCCTTCCTGGAATCAACAGCTCCTCCCAGTTTTGTACCATGTGCAAACTTGCTCAGTATCCCTTCCAGTCCTGTGTCCAAGTCATTTATGAGGATGTTGAAGAGCACAGGGCTGAGGATGGAGCCCTGCAGAACCGCACCAGTGACAGTTCCCCAGCCTGATGTCACCCCATTCCCTGTAACCCTTTATGCCTGACCCATGACCCATTTGCTTACCCATCGCATGAAGTGTTTATCCAGCTGTGGGATGGAAATTTTGTGCAAAGAGTTAGATCAAAGCTAGTGTATCCTCATAGCTCACTGAGGGCTAGTATTTGATAAAAAAACATGAATTTTGTTTCTTTTTAAATCATAGGATTTAAATGGGTCTGGTTTTCTTCCATACTTCCCCTTATATTTTTGGCCTTATCCAAGAGAAATGTATCATAATATTTTAACATTTAAAGTATTTTACAGTAGCAAGATTGACTTCATACTAAGTAAATTTTATCCCCTTACATTAGCTTTTGGAAACTAAAGCAAACACATCAGTAATTTTATGTCATTCTCTGCAAGACAGGAAAGAAATGTGCAATTAATGCTGCAAGCAGCTTTAAAAGCTTCTCTCCTAGCAACAAACACAAATAATAAAATCAACAGCTCAATTTCTTACAATCTTAAGCATTTTCAGCTTACATTTGCTGACATAATTTGTAATAATTAAAATAATTCTGAAATTGTTGTCATGACTGACTCCAGAATGTGATGTTGTGATACAACTGTGTCTCTCATGCTTCATACAGTAATGAGAAGATATCCCAACATTTTTACAGTCACGATGGATCTTATTTGTTTTATACCTCCACTCTTTCCAAATTCATTATATTCTAGTTAAACATGTAGAGAACAGAGAAGACTTGATCAGTTTTTCTGCATTGTCCAGTTAATGAACTTCCAATAAGAAAAATTTTCAGAATGTTGAAGACTTGAGATATGAAATAATTATTGCATGAAATAAAAATTGCAACCTAAAATAATAATAAAAAGCAACAGCAGAAACTAACTTTTTAGCAGAAATATTTCTTTTAGTGACCATATTGTCATGCATAAATATTATGTTTGAAATGGATACTAGAATGCAAGGTGGTTGCTTATACAGATGTTCCTTTTTATGAAGATCAGAAAAGTACAAGCTTTTCTTTTTTTGCTTTCTTGACTATGAACTCTATTAAAAAATGCTTCATTGGAATGTAATGACATCCTCCATACGCATTAGGGGAACAGCATGCTGAAAATGTGGACAACTACATTCTGAAAAGAGGAAAAAAATACTGGTATTTGTAAGTAAAATCTACAGTAATAATGACAAAGGAGACAGCAAACATGCTGGAAACAAGGCTCTCTGCAGAAAGGTGAGGACCAGTAGGCCTTCAGAAAATGATAAGGAAAGTCTGAACTTCAGATGCTCGGTATGAGAAATACATTGAGTAAAAGGTGGAGGGACATTAAGAAAGCTGTGGCCGTCGTTCTGTGATGGCTGGCTGTACTGTGGGTATTCTCATAGCACCTGGGTGGCAACAGGTAACTTGTAGAGAAGAGATGTTCCAGGAAGAATGAAATTCCCACAAGAAAAAGTGAACCTGGACATATCAAATGAATGTGAAGATTCACCAAATAAAATTATTCAGAATTCATCCTTGGGGCTAAACAGGCTTTCTGCTTTTATTATATGACCAAGAGATACTTGCCAAGAGGCTGTAACACTGTTATGTTTTTTCTTTTCTTTTTTTTAATGTTATCTTAGTTCCTTATGCTGTTTTTTGTTTTGTTTGCTCCTTTGGCTTTGTTTTTGGATTCTTTTTAGTTCTTGAAACATTGAGCATAAATTTACTGCCTAGCAGCTGGGAAAAAAAATCACCTTAATAGAATTATGACTGGAATAATGCTCCAGAGCCTTAAGTCAGATGCAAATGTTGGAAGTGACTGATCAGGACCTATATGACCCATGACCACAATTTACCATGACATAGCTGTGGTGTATATGGAGAAAGTAATCCAGACACAATTCCATGTTGTGAAGCTGGCAAATCATCACAACAATAAATGTACAATGTGCTGTAACTGCATTTCCTAATGGCTCTTTTTGCATCACATTTTCATTTTTAGAGGCTAGTCCCTCATTCTGCAACCATCTCCACTGCATATACCTTGCAGAACACATGATCAAGAAAAGAATATTGTTTTTAATCAAAACGTGCCTTTTATCCTGAGCGAAACAATTTCCAACTTTTGCTTTTATAAAATATTTATTAATAACTTTGAATCACGGAAGTGTTAATTACAATGTTATTAAATGCTGTACCAAAATAATATTTTATATTTACTTCAAGTGTTTTGCCCTGCTGAAACAAATCATTTAGGTCAACACAAGTTTGGTCAACATTTTAGCTGGACCAAAGCTGTTTTTTGCTGGTGGAAAGAGTTCAGGCTGAAACATTTATTTCTAAGCATATGCCATTGCTCTTGCATGGTGTGCAGCCAGCCTAGGCTGCTGGCTCACTCTCAAATGGGAGGTCTGCTGGAGGAAATCCAGACAGGCTCTTGTGAAACTGGTTTTGCTCTGCAGAAGCCAGTGTTAGACCTACCTTTAAAGTCTGGTGGAGCAGTACTAAACAAGCTGGCTGATAAACAGACAATTTGCTAGGTCTAGGGAATCTCCACACTGAAAAAATATGTGCCACTTTGTGAATTGTAGGCGTAAGAGGATGGCAGGAACTGTCCACCACGTTTCTATGTTCCAGATTACTCTACCAGGGATTGCTACAGTTAAATGACTTTGGTTACAGAGAAGTGATGTGGAGCATTGTTCCCACACTTAGCACTATGGTTAGATGCTTGAGGTTATAGCTGGAATGGCTACAACCATCTAGTTCTGACCCTAAGGGCAGGAGAGATGTCAGCAACCAGTGAGACAAGAGGCAAAGAGTAATAAACCCCAGATATGCATATACCAATGCATCAAAGCATGTCTAAAATACAACTCTAATAGTGATTAGAAACAAATCCTCTTCCCAAGCACAGAGCAAATCTTCACACAGGAAATTAATAACCTAAACAAATCCTTTAACCCAGTCTAAGAAAGGAACTCCTAGAAAGTATTATAAAATTTATCAACAGCTCAGAAAAATTCCAGTTATTTGTTTCAGAGTAGCATTCAACCAAGTGGTAAGTTATTGTAAACTATCTGTCTATGTTTTCCATTTTTCTCTCTCACTTTACATTCCTCTCTCCATGTCTCACAGGGCACTCTTTATATTATATATTGTGTGATATTATTCATGTGTTCTTATGTCAGAATCCATCCATATAGATTGCTATTCTTCATCACAGAATGATAAACAGTATCGTGAAAAAGTTGTTCCCTATTTGTTTGAGTTGTTTTAGCTGTCAGTGCTAAACTACAATGGCTTCTAGTTGTCTGTAAATAGCTTTGTCCTTAGGGCTTGGAGGGCAGTTTATTTTTCCTGAATCACAGTATAAACATGATGCAATTCAAGAGACCTTGTAAATGTACCTGAAATGCTATAGGGTCTTCACTATGCCAAAATGAGGACCATGAAATTTTCTTATTTCTTTTCTTCATAAATTGAGCTGATTTTTGATTTTAGAAATAAAATTAACTAGAATAAAGGGAATTATATTGAGCTGGAAAATAGAGACAGAGAGGAGAATGAAGTGGCCATAATCCAAGGGAAAATGGTCAGTGACATGCTACACCACTGAGACACACACAAATCTTTTGGGTCCGTTGGGATCCACTCAAGGGCACTGTGGAAACTGCCAGAAGAGCTCACTGAGCCACTTCCCATCATTTGCCTGCTGGTCAAGGGAGGTGATTGTCCAGCCCCACTCTGCTCTGGTGGGGCCTCACCTTGAATATTTTGGGCAGCTCTGGTTACCACAATAAAAGAAAGATATAAAGCCATTAGAGTGTATCCAAAGGAGGGCAATAAAGATGGTGAAGGGCCTTGAGGTGAAGCTGTGTGAGGAGCAACTCAGGTCTCTTGGTCTGTTCAGCCTGGGGAAGAGGAGACTGAGAGGAGACCTCATTGCAGTTACAACTTCCTCGTGAGGGGAAGAGCAGAGGCAGACACTGATCTCCTCTCTGTGGTGACCAGGGACAGGACCCAAGGGAATGGCCCGAAGTTGTGTCAGGGGAGGTTTAGGTTGGACATTATGAAAAGGTTCTTCACCCACAGGGTGATTCGGCACTGCAAGAGGCTACCCAGGGAAGTGGTAACAGCACCAAGCCTGACAGAGTTCAAGAAGCATTTGGACAATACTCTCAGGGACATGGTGTCACTCTTGGGGATGTTCTGTTAAGGGCCAGGAGTTGGACTGGATGATCCTTGTGGGACCCTTTCAACACAGCATATTCTGTGATTCTGAGATAGCACAAGTAGATTGCTAGCTCCACTCAACAAAAACAGATTACTCATGGACTGTACAGACCAGTACACAGCTGTAAGAGTTAGAATAGGCTAAAAATTACAAAATTATTTAGCTTTGTTCATAAGAGACTGAAGAAAAAAATTCTATCAGCCATATCATTAAATGGAAAATTAAATGGAAATTAAAAGGAAATTAAATGTATTTCCTTGTTAGTGGTGGTATTCCAAGCTTGCAATGTAGAAAAGCAAGAGCATGTGTGTATGGTGAAGGTCAAGGTTAGTAAAATCAAATACGTACTGAAAGAACCCTTTACTTACAGACGTTTGCTTTAGAGCTTCAAGTTACTGTGTTTCTGTACCTGCAAAATACCACTACTGCAATTGTTCTTCTTCCAATGTGTGCTCCTGCTAGCAAGGAGCATAGGGAGCTTTGACACACATGCTCCTTCCATAGGCTTTTCAGAACACATGTACTTATGTCCTAAATATAGAGTCACAAACTCTGTAAAAATCTGTGGACCACGCCAGTCTGGAAAGTTTCTTGGTAATGTCTCTTACCCAGGCCCCACGAAGACAACAAACCTTCCTTCATTAATTATGGAATTATTCCATAATTCTCAACAGTTTGCGCCAGAGGCTGCTCCCACTAAACATAACTTCCCAACAGGCTGTGAACTGCAGCAGAATGGATGAATGTGCACCATAGGGACTATTTTCCCTCAGTAGAAAACCTAAGAGAGACAGACTCCTCTTCTGTCTTCTCAATCTTCTTCTCCATAACAGCTGGAACCTACATTTGTTTTCTGACATTTCATCTATTACCTTCAGCATAATCTTGCTGTGTATAAATTGTTTTCTCACTTATTCTTTTCCTTTCTCTGTCCTTCCCCAAGATCCCCATGCTTTAGAGTGCTTTCCTTCACTTTATATAGGAGATTTTGCCTCTTTCACATCTTCATTTTCATTAAAATTTTGCTCGACAGAAGAATATAGGCCACTTCTTTTGCAACACCACAGTGGGCTAGAGTCTAGATATTGAACTGCACTGACATCAAAAAACAGATTTTGGTCAAAGGATATCTTTGATACTCTAATGCTACTCTAGTATGTTTGAAGAAATGTTAAGACTATTAAGAGGTAAGAATAAAAAATCAGCTTAAAAGAGTCTGCATTATTCAATAAACCTGAGACCTTGCAGATGAACACAGGTTAGCCAACGCACTGTGAAAAAGGAATTCTTGTATATTGTTAGAACAAACCAGACTTTGAAACTTGCTGCGTCTCATCGCAATCATGATATCAAACAGCCAGTCACACAGAGGTACATATATTAAACTGAAGCACTTCTATCGTAACTGTTTGAAAATAGACCTTTCTTCTGCCTCAGTTCTGCCACCTCTACATCCTCAGTGTTACACCTGCATGCTCCAGGGAAAAGCTAAGTTTGCTGCTATTGGATTTTGAACTGAAAACATAGCAATGAGGAACTGAATTAGATTCCACATCTTTATGATCTTCAAAAGAATTTGCATTTTATATTCCAGGTAGTAAAAGATAAGCAAGAAATATGTTTCACCCATCTCTATTGTTTCATAATTTAACAACGAGACTATGCCTTGACGGCATTTACTGATCAATAGAACTTATTACAGTTTATAATAAATGAGAAATAGATAACTTTAGGGAAGTTTGCAGGCATGTCAATTAGAAAATCTTAAACACATCTACTGAAGACTCATTGTAAAACAGCAGACAGAACTACAGTTTTTGTCCTTTGCAGTCATTTTTTCTGCACAAACCTTCCCCTCAGAAAGAAAATTGACATGAATGGAGCACTGACCCAGTTATTAACCTACTGCACTTGTTCTACAAGAACAGCTGTTGTCCATCTCATAAAACAGCAAATTGAAACCACTTTAATCCCCATTGCAATGAAGGCCTCACAGCTCCATTCTGAGAAATTCTTGTCAAATAGAAAATACCATCTAATTAATCCAAATATTTTTGTCTCTTCAAATATGTCATTGGCAAATTTTTTAGAATAGATTACTGTACACTGTCTGCTACTTGTCAAAAGAACAGACAACATATAAACATGGAAAATAAAATTGCATGTGTCAAATCTGAGAGAAAATATGTTGCTTGTTCAAAATTGAATGAACACTTCATAGAAATGTAGAACGTTCTGCCCCAGCAGGTTTAGTTACTCAGACTTCATTTTACTATGTTGAGTTATGACAAAGATTTATGTCTCCATTAGAATAAAATAGAGATAGCACAGACTACATTGGTTTTAAAGTAGAAAAATGAGGAAAGTAACATATTACCAGGGCCAATGTTGAATAGCAGCAAAAGACACAAACCCATTGCTAAGCATTTCTGGAAGACTATCCAAGTATCTCACTCAGTTTCGAGCTCTATTGCAATGAATTATCCAGCTTTCCTCTTCCCTGTGGCACAGCAGGGACCCTCTGGTTCCAGTAACTGTTTTCCCAGGTTAATTCTGATCCAGTGACTTCTCATGTTTTCTATCCCAATTGAGCCAAAAAGGAGTTTTGTTCTCAAGCAAGTTATTTACTTAGTGCTCTGTATAAGTCCTAAAGGTATCTGCATACTGAACAAATAAACATAAGCCTGCTAAACACTACTAAATCTTGTGGAAAAATAAAGTATTCTTTCTAACATTCTTTCCAAAAGTGGGAAGAGCCTTGGAAGAGGAGAGCTGCTGCAGGTTATTTAATTTCAATGAATTTTAGCCATCTGAAATATAGATACCCAGTTCTGAATTAACTGTACTATATTTTTCTGTAGTAACAACAAAAATACATAGGCAATTCTAGAGTATGATTAATTTTAGATGTCAACAGCAAGATGAGATGAAGTGCACCCAGGGGTGACTATTATTCTTTTCTGACTCTGAAGAAAACCTGAGGTGTCTATCCAGACAGTAGAGACCTGCAATATATATTTAAAAGTTAACTGAAATTAATTCCACCTGTTTGCCTTACAGTTTTATCAGAAAAATTGTAACTTGCATTTTAGGCAGGGTTCTAAATGTCTATTTCTGTTTCCATTGCCTTTGATCATGTGGGTGATTTGCTGCATCATCAATGCCATCATCTGAAACTACCCGAGAACATGAAGAAACAATCCAGACAGTGCGTTCTTTGCTCTACAGTCACTGGGGCTATGTATGGAGCACCATGCAGTGTATGGTTTAAATCTGGAACCTCTTACATTTGGTAAACCTTGGACAAGGAATGTATGAGAATCCATCATCTTTACAATTCCTTATACCTAGGAATTAAAGTTTCAGTATTTGTGATGTCACTTCTGAACACAGTTTATACATTCATCCAAATAAAATGCAATTTTATCTATTTCCTTTTTTGTCTTCTGTGGCAGCAATTCAGTGTCAGTATATACTGGATTAAAGAACATGGAAAATCAGCATAACCACAAATATAACTAATATGATTACCAATAAAATCAAAATAAAGAACTGTGACAATAGTTTAAAAAACCTGTAGAAAATATGAATTCCCACTGGCTGAATATCATATTACTAGAAGAGAGTACCTTATGAAAACCAAAATGAGAAAAAACATGTTTTGTTTAAAGTAATCCAATTACTATATTATTTTATTAAATGTGCTGTTGTATGCCATATTATTTTATAAAATGTGCTGTTATATGGTACAGGCAGCATTCAAAATAAAAATATGGAAGTTTACATATGGAACAGAGTTCTCTGCAGTACGTCTGAAGTTTTCTAGTTTACATATATGAAGTGGCTACTAGATTGTCATTTACTAGTTCATTTTCAGCAGTGTTTACATTTATTTTTCCACAGAGTCAGAATGCATTAGAATGTAGATTTGTGAGCGTGTTTTCTGTGCTGGACTTGCTCACCATTTAAAGTTAGCTGGGTTACTTAAAGCAACAGATTACTGTAGAGTACCACATATCCCTCTTCTATTGTTCTCAGTAGCTCAGAATGCAGACAGCAGAGGATGAAATGGGATGAACTAAATTGCTTCTGACCATTTTTTCCTTGTGTAATGGCAAAGGTCCCAAGTCCATCTACTTAACCTCTCCTAAGATGTGCTCTCCATCACATCTACACCCTTTCTTTTGCCTTCTATTTTTCTAACATGGCCTTTACATCTCATATTCATTCTGTGTGATCAGCATATACTCAAATTCCACAGTAATTTCATATGTACTGTAAAATTTAAAAATCAATAGATTATCTTTAAATGCCTTAAAATATTTTAACACAGTCAACCAATGGCAATTCAGCTGAAGAACACACATCTTTTTACTGGAAGTCATCTGTTCCCTTCCTTTGCTGTGCAAAGAGAAAATACTGTTTTTAAATAGGATGTTGAACAGAACGTTGTTCATAATTCAGGAAGTTACACACTTGCATCTGAGCCAGATTTGGAGCACTGCCTCAGCACACTGTTTAAAAAGGTTTCTTTTTACTGCAGCTGCCATCTTTCAAAATTACACTTACTGGTAACATTCTTTGCACTGGTGGACTCACTCTTGCCTCTCAAACTGTCCATTTTATCTTTCATTCATGTAATTATTTATTTTGTAAGCAATTTCCTAACATTGCTTTACCATATTCGCAATAACACTTAGGAAAATAAAAACAAGCAACTGCTGGAACAATGAACAATTTTAAATTATTATCTATTTACAATGTGCTCCATAAAAGCATTTTGCAACACTCTGCTCAACAGACTTGCAAAATTACCTGGTAAGCATTTCTCAGTATGCAAATGGTATCAAAGGTTACTATTAAGGTTCTTTCTTTGCTGTCTCTTCATGAAGATTTCCTCTTCACAGAGGAATGAGACTTAGCCACAAGGAATGGCAGAAAAATTGAAAAAGAGTCTAACAGCAGACCTTTAACAGGTCATAAGCATGGCCAAACTGACAAGTAATACTTGTCCATGCCAAAAGAAGGTTTCTGGTTCAGTCACTGGAGTTCAGGATTTGCATGGATTTGGGAGAGTGCTGTCAGTCTCTTCTCTCACGTTTGTAAACTCCCCCATAGCAAAGGCCACTGTGGAGGTCAAAGGAAACATTCAAGTCAAGATGGTGACAGCCATTCTAGGCAAAGACAGAAGGTTAAAAATTATTTTCTAAACCCTGCTGACTAGAATACATAATTCTTATGCAATAAAATTGTCAGTAAATTACATATTTCAGACTATTTTTCAGTTAAATAAGTTGAAATTTCCTTGGCCAAGTTTTCAGTCTTGCATAAACATGCATCAAAGAAATAAAACAATAAACATGCCTGTTTAGTTGTTTTTTCGATTTTTTTTTTGTCACATTTATTGTTTTGGCAGTAATATGTATACATACTTCAAGAGTCATAAGTTTGGACAAATATTCTGCCTTTTTTCTTCCTTCTTTCACCTCAGGGGTCACAAGGAGTTTACATGTTGCTCTTGCACCCTATGAATGCACAGACCTTTGAGATGTCTCCCCCTCCATCAGGCAGTCTTACCAGTACTGATGCAGCATCGTTCTGTAGAAAGAGAATGTACGTGACTCTTAAGACTTGTGGTCTTGTTCAGCTTTCCTTCCCTTAGCTTACTTCTTCCTTCTGTATTCTCATCTGTACAACCCATTTTGACTCCTTGACTGCATTTCCTTTTTCCTATTTTTTCATTCTGTTCACATCTTTTTTTCTTTTTTTGTTCCATTTTTTTTTGCCCTCCTTTTCCACCAGTTCTGTCTGTGTCATCTTCATGTTTTCGCAAGTCTTAGTCTTCCTTTGTCTTTTTTCTCACATTTTTGTCTGATTTTCAGTGCCAGGCTCTTCCTTTCCCTTTTGTCTTGCAATTTAGAAAGTTCTAGAAGTGCTCCTCTCCAGCTCACAGTTAACCAATTGAAAGCATTTATTCCCTCCTAGTTCATTGGGATTTTGCATTGTTTTTCTTTCCAGAATGCTTCTGTAAATTAAAAGGCCAAGACTGGCCAACTTTTCTCTTGGCTCGAAAAAGGAAGAGATTCAGATCATGCAGTCTTAGTCCATTTCCATCACCAGCAAGCTCACAGGGATCATAACTGGAATACGATTCTAGCAGCTGCAGCAGACCAGGATCCAAAATTTATATGAGCCCTGATGGACTCCCGATGGGGTGAGGTTGGCATGATAACATAGATGTCCTGCCATAACGGGAAACATAACTCTAAAAAACAGTGTTAAACATTGGATCATGGTGTCTGTCACTCTGGGAGAACTGAAGGGCTTTTTTTCTCCTCTTAGATTGTACTGTTGTGTTACCGCCAAGAAAATAATTTGAGCACAGCCTTTTGAGGACTTTTTCATGCAATGAATATTATTGATATATGATTCAGTAGAAGACACTAGAGATCCTGAGGATCAGTTCTTTTTTGTTTTCTCATCCTTCTATTACCGTTCCTTTTCATATTTTGGAAAGATTAATATATCCATAAGTAAGACCACAGGTTAAAAGGGGAAAAAAGTTCATTTACTAGCACAGTCTCTGCAGAGGTACATACTATCATCAGATGCAACTGTACTCCTAGCTCAGCAAGACCAGAATTTTATCATTTATCTTCAATTTTTGCTGCCCCTCTGCATGGCCAGCTGTGTGGTAACCACAGGTCAAAGAGCCAGACACCAAAGAGGTAGGGCTGATGACAACTACACGTTGAGCATGTAACGAGCTGAGCCAAACCCTACACACAGCTTTTGCCATTCAGTCATTTCAGCAGTGTTAATGTTTTCAGCTGTCTGTAACTCAGTGGTACCTACAAGCAGCACCGAAGTCCCTCTGGACCAATCATACAGGAAGACAACCCTGATTCTAAGGGCATTAGCACGTCTTTTAAGCAAGACACAAATGACTGTGACAGTCCAAGCGAAAAGACAATGATGAATGGTTAATGTAAGGCAGCTGTCATAAAACACATATGCCTGAAATTCATTAATTTATGTCTTATTGATTTATTCAGATTCCATCCACCACACAGCCTGGTCACACTGGCTTGGTTGATGCACTGCTGACTGTATGCCAGCTCATTCATTTAAGCAGTATTTTTAGGCAGTTCGTATGTGCTTATGGCAAAGATTAGGCCCACAGTTTCGTGCATGGCAACGTGTATAATGTTGTAAGTACATTATGTACATGGGTTCCTTAGTATGTCACATGCATTTATGCATGGCTTTGCAGAAATCACTTTTCCAGAACCGGACCCCTTCCATATAGGGGTCCATATTATATGAGCCACGATTTTAAAAGGAGACATTGCTCCTATTTATGAAGTTTCTTATTCTTTTTACTTCTCTATTGCTTCTGTAGCTTTCTTTCTAAGATATTTCAACTCCTATTAAAAGTCTGTGTGTGTGTATTTATAAACCTGTGATTACTACACCTATCAAAATTTTACAATTCTTATAAATACTTTAGCCAAGCCTGCATATTTCAACCCACCCTGGTTAGGAAAGAAATTCTCTTTCAACACAACGTATGTGAAGTATTGCAGTTACCTTCCTGCGCTTATTGGAATTCTTTCATTATCAAATCTAAAAAGCAGGGGTCTGTCCTAGGTAACCCAAAATGTTATTGTCTTTCTTAGCTATCTGTAATATTATCATATGCCCAAAATTATTACTGTCTCTTGAAGACCAGTGGCCAGAAACAGACCTGAGGATGTTGGGGGGTGCCAACACCTTCTTAAGGTCAGGGTCACCATTTTGTTTCTCTTTGTTCTCAGGGAGTCAGGGACATTCAGCAACTTTACAACTAGTGATTATCACCATTATTTTTCACCTGTTGCTGTTTCATTTTTAAGTAAACTGGGTTTTTTTTCACTTATATCTACTCACATTTGTCTCTCCTTATTAGTGAAAAGGAAGTGGTTAAGACTAAAAGGGGAGATAACTCATTTTAGAGTGTCCTCCCCTTAAACTGTCTTAAGCCAAGACAGGATCACACAAGGAAATTAATCTGCCGGGCCTGAGATACATGTCAGAGTGACATGTACCTTCATTTAAAGATCCTCAAACTTCATAAACTTCAGAAAATTCTCCTGATGCAGATGGAAACGCATCTAGTAGTTACATCATTATATCAGTTACCACACTACAATATCCATTTCCAGGTGCTCTCTGCCATTCCTTATATCATTGATCACAGAGCATATATTATTCAGCTATGTTCCTGCTGATTTTAAAAAAAAAGTCTTAGAAGTACACAGCCTTAAATTGCACTGCTTTAAACTCTGCCATCTTAGTCAGCCCACAACTCTTATCACCACTTCAGCATTGCACAGCTTGCACAACAGGCTAGAAATGTATGATTGCCATTTTTCTTTTGCCAATGGAATGATTTTCAGCAAGAAGCAGAGAACCATTTTCAAGATCCACTTTTAGGTCACTAGTATGTCTTGAAACAGAAGTCCTAAGGAAGATTATACTACCCCAGATTTAATTAATAAATTAATTTTCTGGCATCTGATTCTTTCAGATTTCTTTCTCTCAGTTGTCTTTCTGTTGCTGCAGGGGATGACTACTTCATGATCTCACTGTGACCAGGCTATAGCACTATAAAGCATAAATGCTGAGCATTACTTAGAGGGAAGATTGGCTTGTAAACAACAGCAACAACACACTCTGAGGTTTGCCAAAGTCCTGGTTCAAGTACATGGGCTTCCTCCAATCTTAAATTTTGGGAATACATTCCTATCTTGCAATACACACTATACACACACACACACACACACACACACACATATATACATATATATATTTCTACACCAGCCTACCCACTACCACTGCAATTAGTTTGCATTCATGGTGCACGATGAAGCATGGAAGAGGGTAGAGAAGTATATTCTCAGCAGCAGTAATGGCACGTGAATATAAAATACAGATATCAATTTAAGATGGTGCTGACATGTCCTATACCTCCCATATATAAAAAATAGTGTGAGTATACAGCAGAGTCATCTCTCACAATAATTTTCTTCTCATCTACCACCACTGATTTTAACGAAGTTACTTTGGATTTTCATTGGTATGCAAAGACTGTGAGGTCTACATTACACAAATATATAAATGCAAGTGCTTGAAAGAGGCAGACAGCTTAAAAGCTCAGAGACCTTGAAAAATGTGATTATGTAGAAGTACACACTAAATCACGGTAATTTGTGTGTACTTGTCTCAGATGATAGCCATGTTTGAATGTTTGAAAACTTATCTCTAGAAATACATGACAACAATTGCTACAGCTACATACTTTCTGGATATATCCTAGTGGTAAAAAACTGTACAGATAAACAAGGCAGTATATCTGTATACAACTGCTGTTTAAGTGAATGGAGTAAATATTACAGTCTACTAGTAAATTCCATACAACTCTGTATTACTTACAACATCAAGCTTGATATATCATGTACCACAAAGAAAAACATTTACAACGGACAGCTGTGATGTGAGAAAAATAACATGTGCTAGGGATCAAGCCTGAGGAAAATCAAGGAAGAACTCTGTTCAAAAGCACTTTCAGCTATAACTTGTCTTTATCCAGGTTATTAATGGAAATGCCAATTCTCAAAGTCAGGAACTTCCAGACAAGAAAATATTAGTGTTAATTCAACCTTAAAAAAAAAAGAACAAAAACAAAAACAAAAACAAAACAAAAAAAAAAAAAAAACCACCAAAAAACCCAAAAAAAACCCAACAAAAAAAACCCCAAAAGCAACAAAACCACACAAACACACACATACACTGAACCTTTTCTCATTTTCTTTCCAGTTCACCTTATGAGCCTGCAGTGTCCCAGAAACCCTGAAGGTTCTGACAACTTCTCCTCATGATTGTGATTTAGATAACCTTGCTTGAAGGTGCTTCAAAAAAACATAATGGAAAATACCCATCCAGCTATACAGAAAAAGCTGAAAAATATATGATCTTATCTATACTCTCTTTAATATCATTTCAGTAATCACAAATCTTGAACAGGAACTGGTAAAAAATAAAGAGTCAACAAGGAATATTTATTACCCTAGTCCATGAAGAAGTGGAAGCGTTCTCATAGTCTGCTTTCAGTTAATCTAAAAAGAGTTGTCACCTTCAATTTATTGCTATTTTGTTTTGTGTGCCAGACTTAACATAAAGATAACTTCTTTTGCACTGCTGGGAATTTGAGTTATTCAATAAATGCCAAACTCGGTAGCTTAAGTATCCCATTTTTAGGAGTCATTTGATTACATCTGAATTCATGATGCCTCAATCCTAAAATGAAGAAATTTTAACAAAATCATACATGTGTTTATTTTGGCTATTTCTTTTTTGCTGTGGTGAATTTGTCCTTTTAAAAATAAGTTATTGTTCTATACGATATTTCTGTGTCTACATCATTGTTGCACCTGAGAACTGAATATTAATGCCACTTTATAGACATAAATTAGCAAAAAGGTTGTTTCTACTGGTTGGTTTAGTTTTTTGGTGGATTTTTTTTTCCCTAGGCATGTATGTTTAACCATTCTACAGCAATATCAAACTACAAAAAAGAAGATCATTAACTGGCAAGACACAATTTTTTTCATTCTTTCACAGACATGCTGGTTTTCTTATGGGTATACACTAGATAATGTTACAACAAGCTCACATTATGCTGTACAGATGACTATTTGCTACTTCTAGTTAAATATAAAAACAGGAAAATAGTAAGTGAACAGCTCCTCCGTATTTGGAGGTGATGACTTGCCAATCCAATAGGAATTGTTACTTTTATATATATATCTAAATACACACCGTGTCTGAAGGGCTACAAGATTTTAAATAAGCCTCTCGGGGTTTAAGTTTCATACAGCTAAATAAGACTTCTCAATAAATATCTTACTTCACTGAACTTTCTTCTTAGCCTTATTTCTGTTACAATGCAAGTTGCTCAAGAAATTGCAACTTTGATATGTCCAAGGACAGGAAAAAAGTGAAATCTTGATGGCTGATGATGAACAAGGAAGCTAAGTAAATGTCCATGGATTGTGCTCATCTTTTTTTGAGGTTTTACTCAACTATAAAAAAGGTCAGTATTAAAAATAAATCTGAGAAAATAGCCCAGTTTACACAGTGCTATTATACAAAAAAAAAAAAAAATAAAATTCAAATGTCTACCTACTTATAGAAAGTCACTGGCAGGTCCTACAAACTTGTCATTTAGTACAAGGGTCTTCCTCAGCTGATGACTATATTGCGCCTTTCCCAAGTTTCCAGTGTCTTGCTTTTTCCCATTTACTCATCTTTACAAATCACAGAATTTTTAGGGTTGGAAGGGACCTCTGGAGATCATCTACAGATCTTCCACATTCACATGTGCTCCATCCTTGTGTGAACCACCTGTTCTACAAGCTCTTACAGCATATTTTTTACATTTATATCTAATTTAAAAACATGCTCTGAAATGCAAATTGAGTTAAGATCACAGTTATGGTAAGAGTAAAGATTTGCAAAATGGGCTGAACTACTGTTTTTACAGCCAACTTCTGCAAGAACAAGTCTTGATATTCCAGCACTAATAACTGTCAGTGAGGTTACCTGATCCATGCCCAGATTAGGTATCAGTGTGGATTAGAATTAGTCCTCAGATAAGTTAAAGAAATTTAAGACCTGGTCCCAGTTGGTTCAGGTATCTTATCCTGAAGGTCAGTCTGTTCTCTGATAGCCAGGATTAGCATTAAAATTTGAGAAAATGCAGGCTTGAAAATCTTTTTAACTGATGGCTAATACATATTTAAGATGAAGAATAATGTGAACAGAACTAATGATATAATGTTGGTACAAGAGTGGGAAGAATTCCTGATTTATCATTGTCTTTAGAGCTGTCAGTAATATATAAGAAATATATATATGAGGAACTCCATTGGTGAAACCCAAAATGTTGGCAGCATTCAGTAAGAGATGTCAACAAGTTCCCTGATTCTTTTGTCTGATGAGATGCTGTTGGTCTCATTTTAGGGTTAGAATTACTGTTTAGCAGTCACATCAAGGAGTTATATGTACCAACCCTTTCGACAGGGCTCCCACAACAACGTTGATGCCTCATGGCACACTCAAAAATCTTGCTGACCTTCTGCTGCAGCAGGACTTCAATGTCTGTGATCCAAGATCTATCTGGGAACATCAGTGCAATGTGACCTTGGCTTAGTTTTACTGAGAAAAATCTTGTAAAGTGAGAAAGTATGAAACAAAGTCAAGCAAGTTAAGGGGGGGAAAAGACAACTATAATTGCTCAAATGGTGATAGTTGCCAGATCAGGAGTTCAAGAGGGAAAATAAAAATACTAACCCAAAAGGTAGAAAACCTTTAAAGAAAAAAAGGGAATCTGAAGATACAAACTCAAAAAGAGTGAGGATCAGCCAAGTGCAAGGAACAAGAGGGGCCAACATTTGCACTGGTTAGCGAAGGCTTGGGAAGTATCAGGATCATGAGCTTACCACTGTAGTTTACTCATGTTATATATCTATGGTGTGCATTATCCAACCAGTAATTGCTCAAAGGTGTGTCCTGATTATCATGTCTGCACACTCCAAAAGTTTCTTAATTGCATGCAGCAATTAAGAAAGAAACGGTTACATGGCTAAGTAAACAAATCAGATGAATGATAAGGACCACTGCTAAAATTAAAATTTGGATTAAGACCTCAGTATCATGATCTGAAAGTTTTTGTGGATCTTGGAAAATCTGTAGGGATAAAACAAGGATAAATGCTAGCCTAGTCTTTATAGATGGAATGAAAAGCAGCATGAGCCCTGGCCTCTGAATAGATCGCATGTTAGGGTCCCAATTTAAACAAGCTGGCTTCACTGGTCCATCATAAAGGTCCATTCTGTGACTAAAACTTGGATAACAGCACTTGTAACGGCATGTTCTACAGCCATTGTATGTTGAATCCCCAAGGTTCCAGCCAAAGGGGGCTGAGAGCTGTAAAGACTAACTACTGTTTACAGTCCAATGCTCACAGGTCTGCCTGGTCAGGGTCTAAGGCTGGATTTTAGCATGAGACTGAAAGTCAGCTCATAAACTGAAGAATTGTCTCTCCTTTTGGATTTTGAAGGGCCTGGAGGACTATAGATTAGGGACTGATAATAATAAATTGGGCTCTGAAGTCATATACTTCTCACTTTAACTAAAAGTCAGGGTAAAACTTAAGGAATGAAAAAGCATGGGTTGCAGAGCTATGTTCTGTTGTTTCTAAATCAGTCTGCACAGGTCAAAGTGCAGACTGTTTCTGCTGGTGTTATAAAACTAAAACTCAGATTAGAATTACAATCAGATTAGGACTAGATATGGAAATGCTGTTTTAACTGATGAATCTACAAAAGGTGAATAATGTTTCTTATGAGAACATGCTTTCTATTTCATGTTTTATATCCAAATTAGTCTTAGAAATAGGGTTAGGATTTGGGAAAATTTAGATTGAAGAATAAGTTTTATGATCTATTCTAGGAATCTTACTGTAATAAAACAAGACCTAATTGTAATGTGCAGTTATTTGTCCTTTATTTGTCCTGCTATATGTGTAGATATCTTAACTACAATTAATATAAAGTTCAAGGTTCAAGATCATAATCCTAGGGTGAAGGTTCCAGGACTCTGTTGGCCAATTATTTCTGCAGATAATTCCAGGGTGAAGTGAGGGCTGCCTCAAGTAGGAAGGCACATTTTTCAGTTTGACTGCTTGGGACAGAATCACAGAATCATTAAAGTTGGAAAATACTTCCAATATCATAAAGTCCAACCTTTGACTGATCACCACTGCATCAGCTAAATCATAGCACTAAGATGCCACACCCAGTCATTTCTTGACCACTTCCAAGGATGGTGACTCCACCACCTCCCTGGGAAGCCTGTTCCAGTGTTTGACCACACTTTCAGCAAAGAAATTCTTCCTGATGTCCAACCTTAACGTCCTTTGTGTCAGCTTGACCCCCAACTGGCCACAGCCTCCTTTCAGGCAGTTGTAGAGAGAGATAAGGTCTCCCCTCAGCCTTCTTTCCTCAACCAACCCCAGTTCCCTCAGCTGACCCTCTTATGACTCACTCTGTAGACCCTTCACCAGCCCCATTGCCCTTCTCTGGACAAGTTGCAGCACCTCAAAGTCTTTCTTCTTGTGAGGGGCCCACACTGGACACAGAACTTGAGGTGCAGCCTCAAAAGTGCCAAGAATAGAGGGACAAGGTAGTGAATTGTTGATGCCCTTCCATACTTCACCAAGAATCAAAAACTGCATCATTCCATATTTATTGTGCCCAAGGCAGCCTCTGGCCACCTCATCTCCCACCAGCCCTTCTCTGTTCATAAACAGCAGGTCTAGCAGGGCACCACCCCTGATAGGCTCACTCATCAGCTGTGTCAGGATATGATTAGAATGAGAATTCAATGTACTATTTAATAAATTATATTTCTCACACCTCTTGTAAGGCCTCCAGATCCTGAAAGACTAAACAAAAGATGGCAGGGGCCTTACTTCCATTACTACAACACTAATTGTCTTACTGATCAAAGCTACATTTAGGAGAGTTAAAATTCAGGTTTTTAAAGTCTAGTCCAAACACCTGTAAAAACTTTCAACTATATGGGATGATGACAGCTCATCATTTAATTTTCAGTACCATGGAAAACATGCTTGTCCAGTTTATGATTATGGTTAGGCACAACATTCAGGAAAGTGGCTCACAGTTGTATTACTGATTGTTCTATAAAGCTGAAAAAGAGAGATGAGGAATGGTGACAGCAGGAGCTGATATGCTAGTGTTAGTATCAGTTAAATATAGTTGATCAACCCTAAATTTGGTCTAAATTCTAAACCAGAGTAAGACTGTAATCCTAACTTAGCTCTACTCATTTGCATTTGGGTCGATTAATGCTTACAGATACAATGCTGGCTGACAGAAAGAGAAATTCTTTTCCAAACCAGGTGCAGTTATATAGCCTTTGAAAAAATCCCGCACTATGCTGAGATTACAAGTTGACAAAGTAGGAGCTGAGAGATCTGTGTTTATTGATTTTTCTTGGAAGGTATTTTACTGCAATTTAAGGGCAGATAATGAGAGACCTATTGCTCTTTCAGACATGGGTCTGATTGCTTGATCAGTAACTTAGATCTGTGAAGAGTGGAGATTATCATGGAATATTTCATAAAGAAAAATTATGGCTGTATCTACCTGAGCTTTTTGCTATTTGTACAGGTGGAAAGGGTCCATTGTATTAAATCTTGGTTTACAGTTTGGATCAATGAGAGCATTGGTCTTAGTGACAGAAAAAACAGGCTGAATGTAGGAGGTTTTTTCTTCTGATTAATACCAGAAGTCCTGTGGAAGGACAAGTTACTGAAGAAAATCAGAAGGTAAACCCTACTACAGTATCTAACTAGTGAGGGGACACATGGCTGGTAAATCATGCCAGCATTCAGGCTAAGCCTGGTTTAGCTACCTTCAGGCTAAGTGTAGAAATGCAAAGTGTTTATTGGAGTTTCCTCAGTCCAGCTTGTTTTGAAAGAGCCAGTTTGAACAGAGGTGATAAAATTTTACTGCCAAAAAAGGCTGACCTATGTTTATTATGTTGCAGTCTCATAAATGCACATGGAGACTACTATTAACTTTGTCTGCTGGTTTTGGCTGAGATGGAATTCATTATCTTCATAGCATATATTTGGCTATGTTTTGTATTCACGCTGAAAACAGGGTTGATAACACATTGATGCTTTAGCTACAGCTGAGCAGCACCTCTACAATATCAAGTTCTTTTCTGCCTCTCAGCCCACTAGTGAGGAGGCTGGGAGTGCACAAGAGGTTGGGAGAGAGCACAGCTGGGATAGCTGACCCCAGCTGACCAGAGGTATATCCCATCATGCTGAGCAATAAAAGCTGCAGGAAGAAGGAAGCAAAAAAGTTTGAAGTTAAAGTATTTGTCTTCCCCAGTCACTGTTATTTATGACAGAACTATGCTTTCCTCGGAATGGCTGAACCCCTGCCTTCGCATGGGAAGTGGTGAATTAATTCCTTTCTTTGCTTTGTTTGCACGAGTCGCTTTTGCTTTACCTATTAAACTGTCTTTATCTCAACCCATGAGTCTCCTCAGTTTTACTGTTCAGATTCTCTAATGTATCCCATTTGTGGAGGAAGTAGGGAAAGTAGACAGCTCTGTGAGGCTGTGCCTACTGGAGTTAACCCTCAAAACTTTGTCAGGAGCAGCCCTTCAGCTGGAGGTGAGAGCACTGTGAATTGAACCATTTTGTTAGGTGTAAGATGAATGATTGCTATGGATCCTCACATAAAGCAGATCTTGCTTTATAGTAAAGCTTAGCATTAGGATTCAGAATTACTGATAATCTCCTTAAATTGCATTTTCAACAAAAAATAATACTTCAGGATAAAACTTTAGCAAGTACAGCTTGAGCAATTCTCACGGGTATCAGATACCGAAGGTAGAGAGTCTTCAGTTTGATTAACAAAAGACCTTTAGGTTGAGCTGAAGACAGATGTCATCTTAAGAATATGGCTAAAAGTACATTTTATTCCCTGATCTTTTAAGTGGGCTTTCAATAGCCCTAAACTCTGCTAAACTACAAAACTTCAGCTAAATGTTTATTTGCACTTAAAATTAAACAGACAGAAAATTGGGGGGGGGGGGTGTTTTGGTTGAGGGGTTTTTTGTTTGTTTTGCAAGTTGATTTACAAATGAACTTTAGACAAGGACAAGACAGCAGTCTTTAATGGATATCCTGAACTCATTTGAATCATGATTTTCATTTAAGCTTTAGGGTGGCTTCAGAAAATCATAAAACACAGAAGCAAGATAATTTTCAAGAGGTATTCAGAATTGACATTAAGACACATATTTGTTTTATTTAAGTTAAAGGCTAAGTTAAGTCTCACAGGGCTAATATATCTCTAAACAAACTCTAGAGATGAGATGATGGTTCTGTAACCAGGGGATGTCAAAAGTGATGCTATAGCCTAACTGAAAGAAACTTTTGAGACAGATGGGAACAAGCATGTAGTTCATGTAATTGACAAAACAGCCTTGTCTTGAGACACCAAACAGCTAGAGAGCTAAAGTTATAGGTGGAGTTTGGATTCATTTACAGGAAAGAAATCATAGAAATATATTGTATTGAGGAGACTTTTCAGAGACAAACTATACAGGCTCAAATTTCAATTTAACAATTCTTGTCTGATTTCAGTTAATGTCCTAGGCTTGACCTAGACAACCCCACATTAACCTACATAACTGTAGGTTGCCAGAAAACTTACAAACTGACAAATATCTATCACATTTGGACAGAACAAACTATGCTTCTCCTTCTCTTAGCTACCCAGGGCATATCAAATAGGTATGGTATGATTAAGCTTTATTTTAAACCAAGGTTTTGGGGAATTGAGAGGTTTTTCTTAGTCTTTTATTTTTCGCTTTGTAAATTGCTAATTTTTTTTTTTCTTGGGTAATACTGTTATTGCTTCACATGTTTCAGGCAAGAGAAAATGAACTTCTCTGGAGACCTTTTTTGTGAAAAGATGTTTTTGTGACTTCTGCGATGAAAAAGGTGACTTCTCCCTGCTAGATCACATCCTGCTGAAGACAGATCTTGGATCTTCAGCCTGTCTTTCAGATATCTTTTGATGCACAGTGTTTGAAGTGAACACTCCATGAAAATTTTTTACCTGTCTACTAGATATCAGTAGAAGGTTTCCTCCAGGTGGGCACTCTGCAGGATCTCACTGCAAGGAGGCAGAGGAAGGATTAAGGGATGGAAACTATGCTTTATCTGTAGGCCTCAGAACCAACAATAATTCATAAGTCTAGACAGGAAAGGAAGAAAGGGAGAACTTATCCATATCTTAAATCAAAGAATACCAACCAACACCATTCACCCCAAAAAACCATACCTCTGTTACGTGAGACACAAATAGAGAACAGGAAGAGTGAAATGCCTAATTTCAGAGTTCAGAAAGTGAAAAGAGACAAGGAAGATAATGACTACTGTTTCTCAAGTTCACTTTATTCTGCTTCATACCAGTCCTCAAAGATCTGAAAGCTTGTGTCTTGGCCGTATTTGGGAGGATTTTCACGTGGCTAAACCAAAAGCCAGCTTCAAACCAAATATCTATTGCCTAATTGAATACCACAGGGAATCTGGAGCATCTAAGAAAAGGTCCCTAGTGTTTTCTCTTACTGTTGTTCTTGGAAATAGCTTTGCTGTTTTGCTGAAGCATCCATAAGAGAAATTCAGTTAGATATGGACATTTTTCATAGAAAGTTTCAGAACCATATTGCAGAAGTTTGACAGACTATAAAACTTGAAACAAGAAGCTAAAATTACAGGTATCTACCAGCCCCTTCTAGAACAATGATTAGATAAGTACTACATTCTACATGCTTTTTTGATAGGTTAATAAAAACCCCAACCAAATAAATGAAAGTGGAAAATAATTTTTTCCTTTTAATATTTCATCCTTAAATGAGAGAAAACCTGGAAAACTTGACACCATAACAAATCTTGCATACTGCCAAGTATTAACTAACCCCAGATACACACTAAAAAACTAGAAGAGCTCTGGGTGGAGTTGGTATTTTAAACAAGACAGCATCATCTCCTCAGGTTTAGGAAAGAAACAAGCATTCAAATGCCTTTGCTGAAACAAGATCCTTTCTAATCTAAAAATCAAGGCTTAAGAACAAGTTCCAGAAAGTTTTCCCAAAAAATATCAAGCATACTAATGAAATCCGCTTCATTTTTATTCAGAATGACAGTACCAGTAAAAAAGCTTTGTAATCTGCTCTTGAACCAAATTAAGTATTAGAGCACCTGGAGCATTTTCAAATGCAAGGAGGAGAACCTTGGGGTCAATAGGATTAACTCGCAGTTCTTCAGCTTTACTGTGCAAATATCCCAGACAGCATGATAGGTTTCCTCAGCAATTCTGTGGTCGTTTTACAGGAGCTGGCAGACTGACTAATAAATCCAGAGGCACTTCTGCTGCTGTTCATTGTACTTGTGGTGGGTATAAGAGAACCACACATTACCCTCAGGAAAACAAGTACTTCAAAATGCTGAGGGTTTGTTTGTTTGTTTTTTGATGGGGTTTTTTTGTTGTTTGTTTTGTTTTGTTAAATTTGGGGATTATTTTGGGTTGTTTGGGGGAGAGGTGTGAGCATTTTTCATCTGCTACTCTCACTACTCTAAACTACTCCACAGTAATTTATCATTACTAGGGAGTGGCAGATAATAAAGCAGAAGGGAAAAAACCTGCTTGTGTTCTAACAAACACTCAAATCTCCTTTTAACAACCAGATTTTCATTTTTACTAATCTAATGTTAGGCAAAAACTTCATAGTAATGTGCTGTGTAACAAACAGAAAGTAAAATAAATTCTGAACTACTGAAAGATGAAATTACATGTTTCGGGTTCATATTAAATTTAAGCCAGTACTATGGAAATTTTCACCAACCAGCCAAGCCAAAGATTTAAGCAATAAAGTAACATCCACCATAATAAACTGAAGCAGAACTAGTTCCCATTCCCCAAAAGTCTACTTTTAGATTTTTATTACTTAATTCCAAAGAATCACCTCAATATGCAAAACAGAAATGCTGAAAAAGTACAATCGGTGTTTTAAGGTTACTTGTGGGTATTGGACATAGAGCATGAGAGGGAGGAAAAGTTCTGGAAGTAATGCTAAAATTCAAAAATCAGATGTAAATGCTTGGTATTGATCCAAAGCTAAGTCTTCTGCTAAATGCATTATCTGTTCAGAAAGGCTTACTGAACAGAACTAAGTGTTTCAAAGCTTGAAGATGCTTGATTTTTATGCTGTTTCTAGGGACAGAATACAGCTATGAGGATTAACCCTAATATTCACCAAAGCTTTGGAATTATTTTGGTGCAGAGGGCAAGTCTTGCCATACATTAACATTTTCCAAAGAAAAGGCAAGGTTAAATATGTCCTGACATTGCTACTGCAAAGAGAAGGAAAGGCATTTCATTCTGGCATCATCTAAGCTGCAATGGGGTGCACATATTTGCAATGGTTGTGAAGATAATCGATAAGTGATGATACTCTCAATTGCACATGCGGGAGTTGGTGAAATGCTAGTATCAGACAAAAACTAATTTTTTCAAAATGCAGATGCTGTCCCCTCCTGCCATCTCCTAGGGTCCAGGAATAGGGAAAGAGCATATTGCTCCCAGATTAAATGGTGGGTTACTGGCAGAAAGGATTACTTTGTAGGCTCAGGTATGTTCACTATTGATTTAAAGTTCCTTCTTTCTCTCTCAGGGGCAGGTTTGCAGTTATCTTCCCCTTATGTCCAAACCCAAAGATGACCTTTTGCAGGAACATAGGTTGCTTCATGGTTTATAGACTGAAAAAAGCACTAAGATGGGAGAAAGGTGTCCTCCTATCTGTTGATACTCCACTCAAACTAGAACACATTTCCATCCCCTGACTGGCCAAGACTTAAGGAGAAATCAAGTGATGATGAGAAAACATGGCTGCTGAATGCCAAAGCTATCATGGGACAGGAGGTCTCAGAGCTGGATACAGGCTGGTCTTTCTTAGTCATTGTAACAAACTCCATCTTCCTCCATTGAGACACAGCAATCACTTTTACAGGGAGACTCCCGAAATGCTGTCTTAAGCAAAAATGTGGTCCTGTGTTCCAAACACTTACAGACTGATTCAAACCCTGCTGGCATAATAATGTCTTCGAATTTATTGAGATTTTTGTATATTCTAGCATGAAAGGGGAGAACTACCAACACCATAGGCAAGATTAATCAATAAGTGTTGAATTGATTCACATAATGACATTTCCCCTTAGCTATTCTGAATAATTTCATTCACTAAAGAGAATGAGACAGTCATTTTCATTTACCAGTATGTCAGGGATTTCTAAACAGGCTTTGAACATCTACATTCATTTAGCTGCATCCCTGTTTGAAAGAGGATTAGAATGATTCACAAAGGCATTTGAGCCATCATTTCCTCCTGAATTCTGGAGGTTAGTTTCTGCTCTGCAATCACAATGAAAATACATAAAAGGATGCACTGGCTACAGATAAAGTCAGTAGTACAAAGTCAATACAACTGATAATTTTTTTCATAAGGAATACTAATACAGGGCTATGGCACTCCCTTTATCACTTTAGTTATCTTTTTTTAAGTGCATATTGCATCACTATTAAAGCTGCATGCTTTCAAGCAGTTTAGTGGGAAAAAAAATACTTAAGGGTTTTGCAGCTTCCTTAAATTTTTCATCTCAGAGTCTACAGCACACACCATAGTATTCTTTTACCTCAAGTGTCACCTTTTTCTGAGAGAGAGAATGTGGATATTGGGTTTTTCCACTAAAGGTGACCCAAATTTGTGTGGAAAAATCTGTGCTTGAAAACTAGAAGTTTTCACTTTACAGTAGCAAAAGAAATTATTCATTCTTCAAAGGGTGAAAATCATGAAGAGAGCATGGGTATGCCACTGAAGTGCATGAGAAGTGATACCAGTGGTCCCCAGAAGTTCAGACACTCCAAAGGAAGCTGAGGACACCAGTATTCCCAGCCTCTACATACACTGAAAGACATCACAGGAGGTGATACACTGGGAAGAAGGGCATAGGCCTCAGTCACTTGACTCTCAGCAGAGCTGGAGCCCCTCAATCCAGCAGGCAGGACACATCTGCCCTAATGAGGACATGGACCTGTGAATAACCTCTCAGAAAGTGGCACCTAAGCCACCTTGGTCCTTTCTCACACAATAGACACCAGGAAGAGAAGGACGTGCATAAAAGGAAGAGACCAACACAACCGTCAGGAGTCTGACAGAGTTCCCCATGTACACTGACACCAGCTCAGCACCTTCCTTAACTGCTTCTTTCCCTGAGTTAAACAAGAAGGCTCGTTGTCCCAGCCCTTCTTCTGGGCTGGCATGTTTGGGCACATTCACTGGCTGTTGGGAGGAAAGGGTTAAAAGCAGAAGAATGGTGAGGAGGATGGTAGATTCATTCAAGTGACCTTGCAGCTGGGAATGCCAAGGCCTGGAGAATGACAGTGTGGAAAACCACATCTATTATGCCTTCTCTGTCTGTTCGAGAAGTAGAATTTCTGTGTAGAGATAACATAGGTGTTTACAGAGACTTAGAGGCACTCTCACAGACCTGCCTTAGCACCCAGTCTTGCGAGAGAGAATATCAAAGGTCAGATATCATAAAAGAGCACAGCGGAGATCACAACATGGGCTTCATGGGCCCTTGATAAATGGGTGCAAACAGCAGCCTCCCCAATCACTAGGATGGAGTAAGCCTGACAGTGCCAGTGTTTCCACTTACGTGTCTCCACCCAGCTGTTGTTTAAGGATCCTAGCCAGGTTAGTGAGGTAATGAAATAAATTTACTCTGCATTTCAGCCATGTTTTTGTGGTTGTTCTGGCTGCCTGCCTGTGTCAACTCACACAGCAGCAGACACAAAGACCCTGTGAGTGGGATGTGCAGTGTTAAAGTAGTAAGCAGTGGCTTGTTGGCTAAGTTGCACAAAAGGCAGCTGGGACTTGGCGAGGGATAAGGCCAGCTATCAGTAGGACTCTCAGCCCAAAGAGGGCCCTCAGGGTCTTTGCTGACCAGACATGCACTGGTCCAGCAAGGCCAGGTCAGCCTGCATGGCCCCAGGAATGGCTCTTCTGCAGTGCCAAGCTGCCATTGTCCAGCAGCTCCATCAACACCTATGACTTGAACCAATTACCAAATTATCCTGGTTAGCCTCCTTTCCCCCTTGACCATTACTTCCCTTTTAGGGTTTTTTCTTTCCATATTATTTATTATGCTTCTGAAACTGTGAGCTACTTGATGATCTGGTCTCAGCTCTCCTACTGCTGTCTATAATTTTATCCCTCTTACCTTTCAACAGAGTTTCTCACAAGTCTTCTTCAGCCGTGTGAGTGAGGTTGTGCAGCTGAGACAAATCAGAGCTGGACCTTGAAGCCTCGGGACACAGGCAATTAAACATTTTTTAAAAGAGGGTGGTTCCAGCAATAGTTCTTTCCTCACCTTTTCCTAACATTATCATGCAGGAGATAATCAGTAGTTCACAGCTGTTAAAATGTATCTTCAATAACACAGATTTATGGTCTTACCAACTGCCATATAAATGCCTGCAGAGCGTACAGGATTTTGAAGACACCATATTTAAAGTAAGAAACAGAGATCCAAACAATCCCTAGTGATTCAACCGTGCGGGTTTTTGGTTTTTTTTAATGTAGAAGGCAACTTAAAAGGGGAAAAACAACACTTACTGCAAGGTACATGCCAAAGGAGAAAGAGGCCACAAAGCACATTCTGGTGTAGCTCCTTGACTTTTCCAGCAGATATGAAACTTATAAGCCCCTTGACTTAAGAGAATAGAATTTCTCTGCCCATTTACTATTCACCCTTTGCTCCATTTGGAAAGGAAATTCTAAAAATACCTGCCAGCACTTCTAATTGCAGAAAATCAAAGTTGAGATACTCCAATACAGAAGAAAAATAGTGCAGGTCAGGAATAATGACAAATATTCCATTTTCCCTTATAGAAGTAGCCAATATCCGTAATAAATCTACTTATGCATGTCTCCAGTAAATAAATGGTTGTGTTTGCTCAAACCACATTTGAATCAGTTTCAAAAAAAGAGTTTCATTTATGTTTATTAATTCACCTTCAGTTTCAGAGAAAGGGTTCAGTGGGTTCCTATTTCCTCTGAAGTACTGAGCTAGGCAATTATTATGTGCCTGAGCTGCAAGAGGCACCCAGGTGCTTCACATATTTCGATTTTTATCCAAGCTTTACACTTCAGGTAATTGACTCATAAGGAAAATCATGATCACAATCCATCAAAGTTGTTTCAGCATGTGCCTAGCCATGTACAGTCAAAGAGACTTCCAAAAGAGT
The DNA here is from genome assembly GCA_036785705.1 of Acanthornis magna. Taxonomy (NCBI): domain Eukaryota; kingdom Metazoa; phylum Chordata; class Aves; order Passeriformes; family Acanthizidae; genus Acanthornis; species Acanthornis magna. Next base: position 20,448,867 of record JAWUZG010000001.1, read on the forward strand.
AAGTGTCACACTGAATGGGGAATTCAGGGCTTGTCCAAACAGTGGAGGCCAAGACACTGCACACTTCTGAGGACAGGGGCTTAAAGTTTCATTCAAAAAATAGGACTAATTTGATCTTCAGGAACTGTTGGCTAGACCTCAGTTTACCATTCAGATTACCTTTATACTCTGTAAAAAAAAAAAAAAAAAAAAATTTAAAAATTACATTTTCTAAGACTCAGTTAAAAGTTTATGTCTAAATTAGATCACAGAGTCAGAGTTGTGTGGGGTATATTTCCATAACTTTCCTCAGCTTAAAAGTCCCCTATTGCAGGCTCTGTCATTGCATGCTTTTTGTTGCATGGATATGGCACATGTCAGGGGCCCATTCTGATTATTGTTATATTGAACAATGTAAGAGATGTAGAGAACTGTAAGAATCACTGTATTTCATTCACAGCCTGATCACAGCATCTAAATCAAAAAACAAAGTGTTTAGCTCAGGACAGCAATCTGTTATCCCCGGTCCTACACATCTTTCCAGCATTTCAGCTCTTCCTTGAAAAGACAGCAGGAAAAATTATGCAAGATGAAGAAAAGAGGGAATACTAGATGCTACATACTACATGAATCTGGCTACCTCACATTTTTAACTATGTGCTTCTAGTACGTTTCCTACTAGAAGCACATAGTTTATCTTGAAGCACTGGGAAAAAGGCAGCTGAGACAGGAACCATGAGGCAGCCACAACTTTCAACACAGATTTAATTCACTTAGCCAACTGCCCTGCTTAATATCTTCTAGTGCAGCACAGCATACTAAAAATTCAGTAGAAGTATCTCACATGGGAAAATCTTAACATTACTGCTAATTATTAAATATGTGCAGTCTAAAAAAACTAAACAGCACTTCTGTTTCTCTGACACATTTTCTGCTGGAACCGAAAAGGGAAAATTGGTTAAAAAACACTGATTAATGCCCATTCTGTGATATCTCACTAATTAAGGCAGATTTCAGATTCGACTACATATAGTTCCACAAATTACTCTACTACTAGTACTAAGTAATTGAGTCTAAGGTACAAAAGTAAAAATGTAATAGGATTTAATGATGCGCTCTATACTCCTAATGGTCTCTACTCCCATGAAATGTTACAATAGGCTCTTTCAGTACCATCTAGCTGTACCCCAACAGGTACAGTTCTGTGGTTTCAGAGGATTTTTTTAAAAGCTTGTAGCTGAAACTTGGTTATAACACCTCTGTTGCAACCCAGGCATTTAAGAAATAAAAATGCTGACTCTCCCAAACTAAAAAAGCCACCTTTCAAAGGGTTGTAAACATTTAATTATTTTATGATTTAATGCATTTTTTATCAGAGTAGCAGTTTTAAACATAGATATAAAAGCCCAGGCTGAGCAGCAGATCCAATATATCTGGCTAGTAATACTGCTTTCGACAAACACATTTGATGAGCAAACATGTCCTCCTAGCCACCTACACTCATACCCATCTGCTCAGATGGCAACATGCCTCTGCACTAGGTAATATGCCAGTATTAGAAGGCCAGAGAAACAAGCCAAAAGTAGGGCTAAGGAGAAATCTAAATAACATTGCACTTACCACATCTTCTTCCTGAATTTCATCCTACTTGTAACAAGTAGCATCATACTACTGCACCCTGACTTCTAAAATTTTGTTCCCGATGCATACAATTACAGGACTAGCAGCACATAGGAAAGGAGAATTGGTTGGCTGGGGATACTCACAGCGGCCAAAAACCCTTGAGATTAATTGCAGTTAGTATTTGAGAAGCCCATTAAGGACATCCGTCAATTTACTTTGAAAAGGTAGAGACAGCAGGTTCTGCAGGTGAAGATAGTTCACTGGAATACAGCACCACCCGGGACAGTCACAATCAGCGCGGAGACTGCACTACAAATTCTGTCTCTATAATGACAACTTGAAATGGCAAGAAGTATAATTCACCCAGTCTGAATCACAAACCTTGTCATGTGTGTGTTTTTCAAACCTGTGTGTTGTACTCCTCAAAAAGCACATCTCAGGAAATTCTATTTATCCATAAGTCTGCAGTTGATGCATTCACTGCAGTTGTGTGTCTTTGTCACTGTGAAGTTGGTAGAAATTATTCTGCATTCTAGGAAAAGAGAAAAAAACAAAACAGAAGAAACTAATTTTACATCTCCAAGTATATAATGAGTGGGGGTTTCCTAATTTTAAGGTTTTTACATTACCAAAAATAATTTCCCTTTTGGTAGAAGTTCTTTGAGTTTTTTCATAACTATAATATTAACCCCAGCAGCTTTTGGCATATGTAGGCATTTCTTAAGAAACTATGTTAAAAAAAAAAAAAAAAAAAAAAAAAAAAAAGGCAGAAATTACAAAATATCTCTTAGTAAAACTGATGATTAACAAAGTATTCATTTATAGATGACCTGTAAAATTTTGAGAAGAGATTAGAAAAGCATTTTCCCCTTTGGCACCCAAACCCCATTTCTAAGCTTTGGAAAATACTGATTTTAATTAGTAGCCCATATGCTGCTGTGTATACCTCTTTCTAAACAGAAAGCCTTTGCTTTGAGATCTTTCTGAGACTTGGCCACCCTGACATATCCAAATCTCCTACTGACTGTACAAACTATTTAGGAACTGTTCCAAAGCCCAGTGGAAAAGATTGTTACTGTACTTACCCTATTCCCCTTGCCATGAGAGCTGTACACAGTGGGGAGGTACAGTCCCACCCTTTAATATGATTAGGGTTAACTCTGACATTCTTCATCCTTTCTGAAATAGAGCAGAGACAGGTGAAGTTATTCATTTTTAAATGTTTTGAATTGTGAGAAATCTATGCCAAGAAGATGAGTCTTCCAGTTCCCTCTGGGAGGGACAATGCCAAATGTTACAGCCAGTCCATGATCGGAGAAAGTAACCAAGAGAGGATGACTGCACAGAGAGGAGGACAGAGAGTGCATAAGCAAATTTTCAGTTTTGTCAACCCCCCTCAAGTTTTTTGTGCCAAACTCCAAGCAATTCAGGGCTATTTTCTTCAAGAAACTGTAGAATCTAAAAGTATCTACCCCTTCTTGATGAAATTTTATTACAGAAAAAGAAAGCAGGAGGAAGAAACCAGACAGAGATCAGGGCTCTTTCACTAAATCAGAAAAGAGGAACCTCAAATAATGGTCTATTTTCTACTATCATCTCTATGGATAGTCTATATTCTGTGTTGACCAGCTGTTAGCATCGTGCCCTCTACAGTAGCTCATTTGCTCTTTATATAATTAAAATTCTCCAATATCAACTTTACATTATGTAAAGAACTTCAGCTGCAAAAAAATTGAGCCCTTAGGCCTGCTATAGCCCAAGAAGGCACCCAACCTCTGACCACTCAAGGCTAATATCATAAAATAATGTGATAAATAATGCTAACTATTTTTTTCTGTTTTGCTGTTTCAAGATTTAAAAAGAGACACTGTGAAAATCAACATCTTACAGTTGTAAGAACCACTACTCTAGCAAATGTACTTGAGGAAAACTCAGTCATATATAATCTAGAAAAATATCATACTTAATAGAGAAATAGCAGGGTCACTTCCTTGTGTTGAGGTGAATTTCTCCTGCATTATTTGTTTTCTAAATGAATATTGCTTTGTACCTGTAGGTTCTATCTCTCACTGCCTGAAAACTCTGCTTTTCCTTCTAACTTCTTCCAAGCTTCTGCTTAGAACTTTTCAAAAACAACTACTCTGTACTAACTCATAGCTTGGAGTTAGATGAGATAATTTAAAATCAAAAACATTAGTTAGACTAGTTTGCGCTATAGGGTTATATGACAGAATATGTCAATTAAATTATTATTGATTTGGGAGAGTGAAGAAAAGTTCGTCCCTGTTAAATCCAGTAAAATAACCCCAAAGGACAAAGTGCTCATGAAGCAAAGAAAAGAGAAAGCTCTACTTTTAATATATTTTTCTGTCTAAGCTCCAGAGTTGAGTCTTCTAATCATGTGCTGAATCAGTATCCTACTAGCAGTATTCTTAAATTGCAGATATACAGCCAGCCTAATACCTTGCTGACCTATCTTTAAAACCCAGTACTGTTGTTCAACTGTGCAGCAAACTACACAAGAAATAAACACAATTATAGAGACAATGCAATTTACTTGTATACAGTATCCTTCATACTGAGGTAAAAAGTGCTTTGTAGACCCAATCAGTTATGGACTAACTAGAAAAGGAGTATTTTAAGAAGTTATTTAAGTAGAAGGAGTAATTCATCTATCAGATCGCAAAAAGTTCCCTATTGCATTTTTTTAAGTTACAAGAGAGTTGTGAGAAAGTAAAAAATCAAATGAAGACGTGAGTTGAAGAGAAGGTTGGGAAGAGCAGATTGTGAAAGCAAAGCAGAGCAAAGCCATGAAGAATTTTAACAAGAGAGAAGCCCAGCATATAGCACACCATTCTTCCATAAAGCATAATGTTGTACTGCTTGTAACTTCAGTTGAATTAAATATCAAGGCACTTCCGAAAAGTTCACTTGGTTCCATTTACATATTTAACCAATCAAACACCCTTGCAGAGCTGGTACTTGGCACAACAGCAGAAGCACACAACTGATAAAATGCTGGAAGTCAATATGAACACTGGCCTATGCACAATCTCTGTTACAATTTCACAGCAAAGGGGAAAGCATACAGTTGGTAAGTGGACATGATGAGTGGTTTTCCTTGCTTGCAATTTCCAAGGTGTTTCAGCAGCTTTGGAAAAATTGTAGCTACCTTGGAGGTCTCTTAAGTGATATAGTAAACAGACAGCCCAAGAAGATTATGAACTTAAAGAATCACCAAGAAAAGGGAAAGAACTGAAATTGTTACATTAGTTTAGTACAATCCTATTCCAAAGAATAACTGGATTATATTATGAAAAATACCTCCCTCATGAAAGATCCAAGAAAGCTGAGAGTGCAGGATTTCATCACCAAACAACATGAGAAAATATTAGTCTGTCTATGGTTCTGATCTTTTGTTCTTGTTTATGCAAGCAAAATATGGAGAAGTTGCTCCCCATAAACTTCAGGAGACAGCATCAAAAGCATTCTAAAGCCAGCATAGAGAGGGCAGTTTTCTCAAAGAGGCATTATCCAGTTCTTGTCCTAGCATAGGGTAGAAAATACACAGATGGTTTTCAGGTTTCTGGGAAATCCTATACTGTCACACTTTGCTTTTCAGTTGCTTTCCTAAAATACAGTTTTGAAAGACAACAGAAAGTCTTCATTTTCTGTTTAAGAGTTTCAGTCAGTAGCAAAATCTTTGTGGAGAAGACTCTCTAAATGTCTCGACTCATTCCTACAGTGTCTGAAACAGGTAAGTTACCTACAAGTCAATATCACTGTAAGAAAAACAGACAAAACTTACTAATTCTGATGAAATCAAAACTTGAATACACGTCAGACAGCCCTACAGTCAGAGAAGCAGCAGAGCCTGCCAGAACAGCCGCTATTATGCTGGAACTCCTAGTTACGCTTCTTGCCTATTTTTTTCTCCAGAGAAACAAAAGCACACATTTAAAAATGAATGAAGTTAGGACCAAGCAGAGACTTTTTCAGCAATTGCTTTCATCATTCAACAATTTTTCTTAACCACTGCAGTCTCTCATGAATAATCTCAACAGTGTCCAGGGGCCTGGTGATTATTCCATGACTGAATAAATGTGACTGATGGGAAATCAGAACAGTAAAACACTTGAGTATTGTGCAATCTGACCACGCAGAATTGCTGTAAAATTGTTTAGCATGTTTCACTGTTCCTGAAATTGAAACTACAAATACATTTTGAGACCCACTAGAAACCCAATTCTATCCTTCTTTTCTATGGATTAAAAAAATATAAATAAATTCATTCCATTCTTGCAGTTTCTAAGAATCCCTCTACATCTATATTTTGACTTACATTGATCATTTCAATAATATTAGCTGACTAACATTTGATATCATGAATATTCCAGAGAACAGTTTCCACTCAATACCAACAGTTTTCTATCTGAGCAATAGGAATATATACTAAAGTAATGGATATGATTCATCCATTTAAAGGATATTCTTCTCATATCTTTTACTGTGTCACCTGAAATAAATTTCCATACTCTTTGCAAAGTTTCATACGAACCTCTGTTGCTGGTTTCGGATGTGTAAATAATATCACTGGAGAGCCAAGGAAACACTGCTGGGCATCTTATAGAACTGCTAAATGATGCATAGTGGAAAGGAGGCTCAGATTTCCACATTTGTGCTTGGACTGCATTTTCTTCATATATGCTCAATTGTAAAAAGATTTTCTCAACACATATCCTGCTCTAGAAACTCCATTAGGTGCATTGCAGACAATATCATACCTAGAAATATAATGTTGAACTTGAGAAGGAATCTTAAATACCATTTGCCCTGTGGTATATTACACCTACTTTAACTCTTCATTTTGAAAGTCTTTTTAGAGCACTCACACACTCAGATTTATCAGATTTAGTGTCAACCTTCTTAAGGGACAAGTTAAAATTTAAAATTTTACTTTAAATATAATTGTTAAATTAATTAAAACTCTAGGACATTAAAATGAATGTAGTCTATGTATTATCATTACTCCTTGTCGTACTTATTGGAGTACAGTCTAAGAGCCAAATATGATAAGATTGCAGAGTACTGGTATTGAGGATGAGAAATTATCCTTGCTCAGGTAGCTACCAATGGCAATCAACAAACAAGAATGGGTGGAAGGAGAGGAATATACCTTTCATGCCATAAGACAGAGTATGGCTGCGAGTCCTGTGCTAATCCCATGACTGATTCACTTTTATTTCATTATTTCACATTTTGAGTGAGAACTGCATAAATCAGCTGCATCCTTCAGTCTCTGTGTGAACAGTTTTGTACAGCTTTCCTTACAGCTCCTTTCAAAGGTAGAAAATATGATTTCTGCTTACAAATCCAATTGTTTCCATATTTTTACACAAGAGATAATAGAAATTTGCATCCCTTGGAACTTCCTAGTCATTATCAAAGTCTACAACTACAATTAGATCAAAGTCTACAACTGCAATTAGATGATAGAGTCATTAGGGAATTAAGAAAATATGTCCTTTAGTAGAATTTGAGAAGTCTGGTGATGAAAGGAATGCCATAAATGACATGGTTTAGTTATAGTCAGTGTTTGAAAAGCAGAAGAATGAAACTCTGTGCTATGCTGTCTTCTTTCATGCTGTGCATCATACTGGAAGGGACAGAGGGAAAGGGGGAACAGCTGCCTTGGACACCAGCAGGAATTCAGAATCAATAAAAGATCCCACTGAGTTCCTACTGTTTGGGCTACTAATCTGTTTCAATCCAGATGCACACTTCTGCCACTACCCTTGCCTGCCTGCAGTATGCAATGAATTAAAAATTGTCTCCTTCCACTCCTGTCCTGCTCTCCACAGTCAGCCCAGCCCATTTGCTTCTCTTTGATCTCTCTTTCATGCAGCCACTTTGTAATGGTGACTGGGTTTTTTCACTGCTCATGGTAAACAGAATCCAGAATTATAAGCAAACAACTGAGAACAGCCTGAAGCTGTTTACAGCTGCTTAACTTAACCATGTCATTCAGCTGGACACAGTATATAAGAGTTTTGAGATAGCTGTAAGAATCCTCAAGGAGGAGCATGTTCCTGATGTAGCTAACACCAGCTCCTGGAACATCTATCACACTCACCTCCTGCACCCAATTAGCATTTAAGTCACTCCAGATATGTCAACAGGTCGTTGATACATTGATATGTCAATAGCTTCATTCTTATTTTTTTACCTTACATCACAACATCACAAAACATTTAAAAATTCAAAGATGTAGAGAAATATTTCTGCTTTATTGAAATTAAATATTCAGTATGAATTAAAACAATATTGAGGTGGGGTTTTCTTGCTTTTCTTTTTCCTTTACGAAAAACTTTGACATTTGGGCATATATTTCACCTTAGAAATTCTGACAAATTTTGACATCTTTTGAAAAGAGAATGTCCATCATACAAATAGTTGCAGTCATTGGCTCTCTATCTGGCACAAAACTTTAACCTCTACCGTGCATGCTATGTTTTCTAAGCTGTACAAACATTAGCTAATGTTATTTGAGCATCTTGAAATCCATTTGAAGATAACTGAATGTACAGCAAACTATGTGGACTCAATATATACAGGGAAGGGAGGGAAACCACAGGGAGGACACTATAGTCACCTGAGATGAAAATAATTAAAAATCTTGGAAAAAAGCTCAGGTTACTGAGCTTTTATATTGTCATAGAAGTGGCTGTTATTGATAAAGTTATACTTATCGCTTTAGCATTTTGGAAAAATTTCTCCTTTACTTTGAAATGGTTCCTCCTCATTAATTCTCAGTATGCAACTCTACTACAGTTATCCATTATTAAAGAACTGTATACACCTGTTTCATAGAGCAGTCCATCATCAGTGGTATTAGTTTTAATAAATTGTTAATCCATTGTTCTAGATTGCAAAAGTCAATGAGTTGGTTAAAATTAAAGCTTCTCCCTGAAGAACCACCTTTTTCCAGTACACTAAAAGGACTTTAGCACTTATGTCTCCTCTATACAAGATGCTTAGGATAACTGATTAAGGAATTTGGAGCGGAAACATGCAACGGACAAGTTAGTGATGGAAAGCAGGCTACTTTTAACATCCTAACTGAAACAACAGAAGACCAAGGAAACATAATCATGTTGCATCTGCTTAGACATTAGAACTTCAGCAGATTTGTGAAGTCACAATTTTATCATGAAGCACCTTTGTTCTTTTTTTTAACCTCAAAACACAGCCAAGGCCTCTGAAGACAAATGAATGAGACAATTTCTGGTTTTAGTTTCATATGGAGGAAAAAAAGCATGTATTTCCCCAAACTTTTTGCTTTTTAAGAGACCAGGTTCCTGACTGGGCTCCTGAATGTGTCAAGGCATCCCCTGATCCCCTGTGCTCCTGCTCCTCAAACTCGCCAAATTGAAGGACCTAGGGATTGCACTGCCACTGCCACTAGTTCGTGAGAAGTGAGATTTCCTCGACATGAAAAGTAGCATTCACAAGGGAAAAGAGATACATGCCCAAATCTCGTATCTTCCAATAGATAATGGTCAGATGAACACCAAGGCCAAATAACCTAGGTGTAGTCAAAGAAGCACAGACATCTGGCTTGGAATACGACAATAAGAGAACTATTAAGGAAAAAAATGAATAATTTAATAAAATTAAAAGTCTATTGTGAGTCCAGCCAGTATTGTGATTTGGTTCTGCCCAGCAGTGGTTTTAGTAGGGGGTAAAAAGAGGAGGTCACCTTCCCCTACCCCAGCAGCACAGTTGAGGTGGGTAGATGAAGGAACATGAACCACTCTCTGTTCAGAGACTTGCATTCAGCTCTGTTTTGTGACAGCAAAATGTTTATGCTTCTTACCATCCTACCAGCCAGTCTGAATTTTCTGCAAAAGTCCACTGTAAAATGCACAGAATTTCTCCAGCATTTATTTTTGCCCTTTCTTTATAATAACTGAAAGTCTCACTGCAACTTTGAGAAGGCATTTAATAATTGACTTTATTTTTCTCAGTCACTGAAAATAGAACTTTTCTTTAAAAAATAGATTAAAAACTCCTGATTCTGTCTGATAAAAAGTGAGTTAATTATACCACAGTAAATTGTAGATGGTCATACTGACATCTGGCGGCCTTTCAGAGATACTAAAATTGCTCCCAGCAAATACTCAGTGCAAGAATGGTAACAATATAAAAACGGCATTGTGGTTCTCTTTGTATCTGCCCACATTCAGTAAGTATTATTCAAGACCTAAGAGGTAATGAGTCCACACTGAAATATGGCTTTTTAATTAGCTGCCGTGTTAAGTCACATTTGATGCTGCCCTGGCCGCAGGCATCAGAAAGCCACAAGTTTTCATAAACAGCAATTCAGAGTGCCATAGCTGTCACAGCCACTCTGCAACTGCTCTGGGAGTCATCAGGATATTTTACAGTGCCACATTGCATTAAGCAGAACTGCAGCCAGTGGAAGTAAAAGCATCTTATTGCTAATATTGCTATTGTGGGATCTAGTAGATCTAATCATGCACTAGGACCCCATCACAGAAGGCACTACACAAACCATGAAAATGATGGGCTACCTGTAATAGACTATACTCTAAGACAAGGAACAGTCAACAGATTGAAGGTGCTACAGGCCAACACATCAGAGTCCAATCTCCGAGAAAATGTCTCCAAATAAGAACCCCTTTTTTTTTTTTTTTTTTTTTTTTTTTAAATAAAGGAAGCAAAACTCTCCTGTGGTAGTGTAAGAGAAACAAACTGAGAAGGAAGAGTCTCTTTCTTGTTAAAACAGCATGTACTTTGAGTCGGAAATAGCTCAGCTTCATCTATGGAAGGGATTATTTATGTAACAGGAGAAGTTTCCCTAAATCAGGTACAGCAAAGGTCTTGGAAGACACACTGCACCACTACTGCTGCCAAAAGAGGAAAGAAAATGTTGTCTTCTCTCCTCTGAAGCAAAGAGTATTGTGTGCTTTTGCACTCACTGTTGTGAAGTCTGCTATGATGTTTCTAAATGTCTCCTGTTGGAGAGGGGGAGAGAAGTGATCTGATCTGTTCCTCCATGCACCAAACACACAAAGAAAACCAGATGAGCCTTTCCTGCTAGCTGTCATCAAGAATTTCATTGTAGATCAAGAGAACAAAATCCTGTCAGCAAAGGTTTTCCTGTCAATTCCCAGGCTTCTGATTCCATCATAAGAGATTATCAAGAACTAGGGTCTCCTTCACAGAGAAATAAAGTCCACCAGAAATTGTATTAATAAATGGTATAAACTTCATTCTGAATCTGCCCAAGAAGAATGTGTAGATATTTCCCACACAAAGGAGATTCTGAAGGACATTTCATAATATTAAATCTCTTTGGTTTTTTGTTATATTTTGGTTCATTTAATTTTTTCTGCTGTAATGTTGTGAGATTAAGGGTAAAGTAGCCCACCTATGGTTTATGGACTATATCTACAATTGCCTGAACAATTCATTCAGTTTGCAGCCTACCAGCTTACCAGACACTTTCCCTGGGTCCTTCAGATGCAGGCAGAATGCATATCATAATCCAAATAAATTATTGTCATAGCTCAGCTTCTGAAGCTTCAGCTCCTGAAGCCTGGCCTCTTGTGCTTCATATGCATATGACCAAAATGCAAGAACCTTCTGACTTCAAAACCCAACACCCATGAACACTTGGCTGCTACAGGTCCATTGCATGAAGGGGCACAAACACTTTTTGGTGGTCTATCCAAAAGTCCTGCTGACTGCTTTGCTGCCTTCACGCAGGATCCTGAGTTCCACCAGCTCATGATAGAAAGGTGCCAGGAGATGTGGCCAGCTGGGAGAAGATGTGACAGCAGGTTTGTGAGGACAGGTTTGGGCAGCATGATGCGGGCAACGAAAGGGAAACAAAGGAGCTGAGATGAGGAATAGACTCAGGAGTCTGTTTTGTTAGGGACCCTAGTCCATGAAGGGTCTGCAAATGATCCCAGGAGTGAGCAAGGAAGAAATGCTTTTGAAGAATTAAAAAAAATTCTTCAGGCACAGAAATCCAGCAAAAAAGGAGGCATGGCATAGAAAGAAAAATACAATCTAGATGTAAAGAATTAGTTTCTTAATATATATGAAAGAGAAACCTTCTAAGTAGATGCTGATGAGCTTGCAGAATATGACTGCATTTTATGATTTCCCTGCAGTCACAGTTCTTCAGCTGAAATAAAAATATCGATGGAGGTTTTTATGGTAACCACACATTGAAACAAACACATTAGGCTAATGACCTAAAACCAATAAAATATCCCAGTTAGTCCATCAAAATTAAAGCAATGCTTATGAATTTTCTGACAGCACATTTCATGCTACCACAAAGCACCTGCAGCTGCAGTAACTTTTCAAATTTAGTTCATCTTTGCTTCTCACTGGTCCATAGGCTTTTAAAATCATGCAGTTTTCACTATACTACTCAGTTAATACTTATAATAAAGATATGTGATTGTCAATATAGAACTATTTCTGAGGAATTTTTTAAAACAAGCAGGAAATTACATTTTTAAGGACTTTTAAGAAAATCTTCGTGGCATATTCATCTGAAGTATCTACTTGTTAACCAGTACAGTTCACCGGCTGTACATTTAGAAGTCAGAGAATGAATTTAAGTTATTATCACTAGCATTAAATTCAAAGGTGTAGTGAGTTTGAAAAATGAGTATGTTTTATGTATGTCCTAGCCTGCTAAACCAGAAAAGCTACCAGTGTTGGTGAAAGCCTAAATCACAGTAGGAAAACTGTGAAGATCTGTAACCATTAAGGAACACATTAATCATTTTTTATATTAATATAAAATCAAGAAGTCTTCAACAAACTGTAGTATACCTGAAGCCACAAGCCTCAAACATAGAGAACTGCACAGGCACAACCACATTCAAAAAAATGAATGTACATTGAAAACTAAAATAATTTGATACTGATAAACCAGAGAATTCCAATTCTTATATGTAGTAATATGCCACTGCCTCAGTATTATTTCAAAAACCAAAATCTTTGTACATCATGAACAGATTTTCAAAGAAGAGCTCAAAAGGCCTGTAGCTCCAGCCTCTAGCGAAAGGAAATGCAGAGTTGAAGCAGTTGTGGACCGTAGCTTCTTTCAACATCTGTTTCACATCCACAGCCTCAAACCTTAAAACAGGACTAAGTAAATTCTATGGAAGAGGCAAACTTTACATTTTTAGAGTCTCCTGATTATAAAATATATATGTGTCTCCAGGTGTACATATCACACATGAAGCAATTGCACAGTGTGGTTTTAACAGAAATTATTTTAGATAAAGGAATACTGTAGGTGAAAATCATGCGGACTGGAGGAGGTGGCTCTAGAAAAATTAAGAAATTAGTACATGTATCTACATTTATTGATTACTCCATAAGGCAAAAATACTAGCTACTAGGAATTATTATCTCCCAAACTGTACTTTAATATTCACTGTGTTCACTTTCACAGCAACAGAAGCAAGAGTGCATATATGCCCCAGCTCTATCTCAGGGCATTAGTTCATTAATTCAAATAATGAGTGTTAGAGCAGCATTAACCTTGGGATACTTTCTGTTAGAAAAGTATCCCCACACTATCTTAACTATTAGCATTTGCATTTACACAATATGGTAGAATTGTTATCACTCCCAATTTAAGAATAATTTTTATCCTTTGAAAATTTAAAATGCTGCTGTATAGCTTTATTTATTGAGATAAAGAGCCCAGGTGGTGCAACAGTTTTAAAATTTACTTCATTCAATTTTTAAATTTTAAATACTAGATAGGTCCTCATAAGTAGTAATGAGTAACCAGGGGCCAAACTATAACATCATGCATCAGCTCTCATTTGGTCTAACACAATTGATCCATGCTTAAATTGAGTAGGAAAATTTCCTGAGCAAATCTTCAGACTAAGGCCTCATTATACAAAGCTTTTCTCTACTGATATAAAGAAGGGTTTTCTCTCTGTCTCGTAAGTACAACACCCTGCAAGAAAGCAGAACCTTCTCATTCATTGCAAAACAGCCCTGTGCAAGTTTAACAAAGTTCATACTTGAGTCCAAACAAAATTAAGCAGTGACAATGCTGAGCAGCAGAGAACTACATCCTTTTCACAGTGGCACCCTAGTTACTTACACGACTGTGTGTCAACAGTTGTTTGTTAACAGGATCACAGAATGGGCTAACCTGGATGTTACCTTTGGAGATCATCTAGTCCAAGCCCCCTACTTGAGCAGGGTCACCAAGAACATGTTGCCTACAGCCATGTCCAGCTGGACTTCTAATACCTTCAAGAATAGACTCAAACCACTTTTCAGAGCAACCTGTTCAGTGCTGGGTCACTCTTACAGTGTTTCCTGGTGTGCAGACAGAATCTCCTGAGTTTCAGTTCATACCTATTGCCTCTTTTCTGGCTCTGACTTCCCACTGCCCTCCATCTGGTATCTCTACACATGAATAAGAGGCCTTTGAGACCTCTCTTCTCCATGGTAAACAGTGTCATCTCTCTCAGCCTCATCACATAGTTAACATGCTTCAAACCCTTCAGCATCTTCATGGCCCTTTGCTCAACTCTATCCAGTATGTCCATATCCCTCTGTACTGGAAAGTCCAGGATGGAAGTGAGCACTTCAAATGTGGCCCACACAGTGCTGACGAATGGGGAAGGAGAACACTCTTGACATGCAGGTGAGGCAATGCTGTTCCTAGAATCATGGAATCATAGAATCATCAAGGTTGGAAGAGATGTTTAAGATCATCCAATCCAAATGTCAGCACAGCACTATCACTGTAACCACTGAACCACATCACCCAGTGCCAGATTCAGACACTCCTTAAACCTACGGGGATGATGAGTCCACCACCTGAAGAACCTATTCCAATGCCTGATCACCCTAACAGTGAAAAAAATTTTTTCTAATATCCAATTTGAATCTCCCCTGTCTCATCTAAAGGCCATTTCCTCATGTCCTCTCACTGCAGGCACGGCAGGAGAGATCAACCTCCACCTCACAACAGCCTCCTTTCGGGTAGCTGTAGAGAGCAATGAACTCCTCCCTGAGCCTCCTCTTCTCAAGACTAAACAAACACAGCTCCCTCAGCCACTCCTCATAAAACACATTTTCTAGACCTTACACAAGCCTTGTTGCACCTCAGTGCACCTTTTTTAAGCAAGAGGCCCAGGACTGAATACAGTACTCGAGGTGTGGCCTCACCAGTGCTGACTACAGGGGCATGATCAGTGCCCTGGTACTGCAGGCCACACTATTCTTGTGACAGGCCAAGATACCATTGGCCTTTTTGGCCACCTGGGCACACGCTGGCTCATCTTCAGCTACTGTCAATCAGCATCCCCCAAGTCCCTTTCTGCCAAACAGCTTTCAAATCACTCTTTCCCCAGCCTGTAGTGCCGCATCCAGTTGCTGCAACATGAGTGGGAGGACCTGGCACTCTCTTGAACCTCATGCATTTGTCCACAGCCCATTAACTGCAGATCTGCCCATTGTCTGCAGATCCCTCTGCAGAGCCTTCTTACCCTTAAGCAGATCAACACTCCCACCCAACTTAGTGTCATCTGCAGATTTACTGAGGATGCATTCAACCCCCGCATCCAGATCATCAATAAAGGTGCTAGACAGGACCAGCCCTGAAACCAAACCCTGGGGAACACCGCTAGCGACCGGCTGCCAACTGGATTTAACGGTATTCACCACAATTCCCTGGGCCTCGCCATCCAGCCAATTTTTTACCCATCAAAGTGTCCAGCCATCCAAGCTGTGAGCCGACAGTTTTTCTAGGAGGGTGGTGTGGGAGACAGTGCTAAACACTTTACTGAAAGTCTAGATAGACTACATCCACAGCCTTTCCCTCATCTACTAATTGGGTCACTTTGTCACAGAAGAACTAGAAATTGCCCCTATCTCAACACACCCTTAGAGAAAAGTGAGGAAGTTAAATGCTTGCACACAATGGACATGTGGAGGCCACTATCTAGTTTCCTTTTGCAACTGCTTTTAATCTCCATTATTTCTTTTCTAGAAGAAAACAACTCAAATGTTCAGCCTTTCATCCTAAATTTTATACTTTAAACTTCTGATTATTTTTATTACTCTCTTAACCCCTCTCTGCAATTTTTCAGCATCTGCTTTAGCATGAAATACCCAGTATGGCGATCAAACTCCAGCTGAAACCTTACCACTGCCTGCCAACTTAGCAGAATGATTAGTTGCCATGACCTCAATACAAAACTTGCATTAGCATATCCCAGAACGACACCTCTTGTGAACAGCTTAGCATTGTGCTGTTTAGTCAAAAACAGTTTGTACACACTCAAATCCTTCTTTTCTATGTTAACTGTAGTACTTTGCTTTATACTAATTCTTAGCAATGAGTCCTTATTCTGCCATTTTGTGCAATGTTGTCTTAATGTCCATCATTAAATCATCCTGACACAGAACAATTGTTTTCTCCTTATCTTCACCATGCACTCAGATGTATCATACACAAGGGAAGAGTGTTTGCTACAGAATCTTTTCACTTCCAATGCAACTTTAGCAAAATAATGAGTAAAATGATAGAAATTATAGAGTCAAATATATTCTACACCAGGGAGAAAGATGACAGCCCATGAAGCAAAATTCTTCCCAAAAGGCGTAAGCTTTCCAAATTCATGAACTACCTAACTGGGACAAGTAGAACCTGTGAATTAATACAAAATGCTAAAAGAGACAACAACTTATTTGTTTTACATGCTTAATTACTCATGTGCAAAATATAAAACATGTTAAATTAAAACAACTAAGATAAAAGAGACGGAGGCTAAATGTTAAAATACAGACACGTCTCTAAGAGATGTTCAGGCTAAGGAATGTAATATCAGAACATTTACAAGGTGTGAAGGGAAAGTGAACTGTAACGAAATGGAAGCATCTTAACCAGGGCAAGAGGTAATTAACCCCAGTGACAAGGTACCAGTCTGCAAAAACAATTAAAAAAAAAAAAAAAAAAAATAGGTGATTGTGCATTTTAAGACAGACACCATGTCATAGAAGACAGACTTAGAATCCAATACAGGATTATTTATTGATGCCACTAGTACACATGAGCTAACAACAAAAACAAAACCAAAAAAAGAATTCTCACCAAAACCAGGTTATCTGCAATGCATAGTATGGAACAATGATGAACTAATAAAGAGCCTGACAGACACACTGAATAATCCAGCCTCAAGGTGAAGACTACATCATAATTTTCTAAATAATTTAGTCCAAATATTCAGTAAATGTCACTGTAGTCATTACACAATAAATTGCCAGGGAGTATTCTATGACTTATGAAGAGGAGGTCTAGAAATGCCATCAATATATGAAGATTGTATTTATGGAGATTTTCTTAACTATGTTTTTACTCTTTTTAATATTCTTTTGTTTGTAAACTATATTCACTTATGCATTTCAGTAATTAAATCTTCTCAGAAAAGAAAATATGCTTTTAATTGGTAGAGGGGAAACAAAGAAAGTAAGGGAAAATGTTTTCCGTCTTGTGACTTGCATCTGACAGACACAGTGAATGAAAGAAATGGCTGCAGTTCAGTGGTCTATAGGCTTTGTACTCCAGAGAATAAAACAAGTTACTGAAGTCTTAAAAGGAATCACTTTCTGTGGGTTGTCCCCAAAAAAATGCATTTATACAAATCTTGTATGTTAATTGCAGATGTGTGGGTAAGGAACAGATGTGCTTTTTGGCAATACAAATATGAAGACTTGGCATAGTTAATTTGTCCAAGGACCTCTGGGCACTCACTCTAGGTATGTAGCAGTTTTTCCCTGCTTGTAGAAACATGATATTGGGAACCAATGTTCCACATGCATCCAGGACCAAAACTAACAACAAATATAAATTAATATAACATTTTTCTACTTAGTTCTCTAATGTTGCATATGTGAGTTGCTCCCACAGCTTATCACACTTAAAGAATGCAACAATTATAAGGATTTGATCCCTTTGGAATTAGTTTGAAGTCTGTATTTATTGAGGGTAAACAATATGTAGATAAGTAACTAGCAAAAGACAAATTTTTCTCACACCAATAAATAATTCAAGAAGGAATAAAAAATATTATTGTCTTTTATTATATTTTGTGAAGTAGGAGATTATAAATGTTTAAGACAAATTTGTAAAACTGGACAAGGAATCACTTTTTAAAAAAAGGAATAATAAAAAGATGTACCACGAGTTTTCTCAGGTTCACCTATTTTTTCTCCAAATCACTTAAAGAAGTGCCATTACAGAAACATAGAACCAGAGAAGGGCTGAGGTCAGAAGGGGCCTCTTGGGACCAAGTTGCTTTCCTACTGGTCAGCTCTCACCAGCTGGTGCCTGGGGTTGTGCCTCACCCAGTGCAGGATGTTGCACTTCCCCTTGCTGAACTTTATGAGGTTCCCATTCACCCATTTCTCCAGCCTGACAAGATCACTCTGGACCGCAGCACAACCCTCTGGTGCATCAGTCACTCCTCCCTGTGCCATCAGTGTACATGCTGAGGGTATGCTACCTCCTGTCATCCAGATCAACAGTGAAGATGCAGACCAGGAGTTCCTAATCACTGGCCTCCAGCTGGATGTTGTACCACCGGTCACCACCCTCTGGACCCAGCAGTTCTCAACCCACCTGTCTGCCCATCCAGCCCTTCTTCATCACCTTCTCTGTGAGGAAGCTCTGTGTCCACCAGTATACACATTTATTTTGATTTTAAAAAATCAACAGAAGTGAGTGTTTTAACACCAGGATTATTTTTCAAAGGGAAATGAAAGTCAGAGTTCTTAATTTTAATTATCACCTTTTACATTATACTAACTTATATCTAATAAAAATAAGACAGCATCGAGTTTTAAGGGTTAAAAATCCCTTAAAACTTGGTTACCTTTAGAGATGAACCTACGTGCTTTAGTTATGCATCTGAATTACAGATTTGGCTTTGATGGAATTAAGCCTTCAAGCTTTATTGGCAGGAATTGTTTGAAAACAGTGTTTTGGGGTTTTTTTCATCAGAAGTGAAACATATGATGTTTCCATTTCAGTCTTGCTTGCTTCAGATATTCCTGAAGGCCTTCCTACAATTGTGTTCCCTTCAGGAGAGGAGCAACAAATAACTTTGTAAGATTGCATTTCAGGTGACTGTCTCTCACTCGTCCTGGTAAGATCTAATTTACTGAAGTGAGAATGCAGGAGGATGGAGAAAAGTGAAAACAATTTATTCTTGACCACAAAGCTTAGTGTAAATTATTGGCCCATTCAAGCCAGAGATTTAATACTAATACTGTTGAAGACATGTCATTATTACTCATTAAGTTCTCTGAAAACAAGAAAACCGTATCTTATCTATGTCTGTTTACTGACCAATTCACCAGGAGCTTTCTACAAAGTACTGGGGCTTTTGCTTTACCAAATACTTTGTCAGCTGCAAGATTTTTTAAAGTATTCTTTTAATTACAATTAGAACTGATGACTAAGGTACGTTTCTGCTCTTGCAAATATTTGAAATGTTTCAAAATTTAATAAAAATTCATTGTGTTTTATTTAATTTATAAGATACACAGGCTGAACTGAAATAATTCATAACATGTATAGACAGCAACTGTTTCTTTAATTAATTCCTGAAACACACAAGTGTGTTTATGCTTTGAGATTAAGATTAGCTGCATTTCATCTTAAAAAGTCAAAGAAAAAGTCAAAACATTCAGTTTAATTGATGCCAAACAGAAGCCACATGTATTTTTACAGTTCTTAGACATTTTTTTTCTGTTGAACGATTTCACCTAATTCGGGAAGGATTTGCACTTATTTTGATCTATCCAAGCATGCAACAGGAGTGAAGTGCTGGCCCTGCAGTAAATGTCACCCAGCAGTGCTCATGCACAAGAGAAAGGGACACATGGCTCTCCATATCACTAGAGTTATCTACAGCACAGCACCCTTTCACATGTCCACTGAACCCAAAACTCCTGACATTATCATCTTGCCATGGTCAACAGTAATGTATGAGGAAGATAAAGCATGGGTATAGATGCCTTCAATAAGAAAAGGAGTTTTTAGTTGGATACTATTATTCCATAACAATGACTTCTCTCTGTGAGAGATTATAAACAAATCAAGGACAAGAAGCCTGGCAAGCTTGGAACATCTGGTGGTTATTTTGATGACATCAGTCACTCCTTGCACTGTGGTGGCTGTAAGTGGCATGTAAGTAAATACATCCTTCAGCAGCCTGAGTCTAAATATCAGAATCTGTTCCAAGGTTGTAGCTATCCACTTGCTAGAGATAAAGCAGAATATAAACCAGTTAATCTCAAAATCAATCCAAGATTCTGCTACAAGGCTAAAAATTAACACTGCATTTCAAAAACTATTAAGTGTGTCGAAGTCTAAAAATTATTTAGTGCCTAACATGACATCAGTGCTTACATGCAACAATCATATCTACACAACTTGCATCTATTCAAGACAAGATGTCGGTATTTCAAGCAAGCTCAGTAGTACTCCTCAGTATGTAGAGACGAATCCTGTTATCACTAGAGGCTTGCTGAGCCTTTAATGACTCTAAGTTGCTTGTTAGAAATTGCTTCCTAGTAAGAACTGATATCATTCCTATTGCTAGAAACTTAAAACTAGGCTGCTCAGAGTATAACAAAGTGCATTGTGGGAATCAATCCTGAATTGGCAGAAATCCCAACTTTAGAAAGTCTAATATACCATTTCATCTCTAACTTCCATAGTTCTTTGCTGTGGCCTTCTTTGTTTCTGCAGTAAAACTGTGATTGATCATTAATACCATGTTTTCATGAGTTTGACCTGTAATGCTAGCTCTAATAATTCTCTGAATCTGCTCTTACCTTTAAATACACACTATCTCTGTTCTGCAAGCTGTAGAACAGTAGGTCAGTCAAGCCCTGTCAAATAACCCATCAAAAAAGAGTATTATTTTGCATGCTTGTGTGCATAGGCAGAGGCATGAAAGTAGCCCCACTCTAAATAGCAGCGTGACAATGCACCATGCAAGAATTTGACACTATACCTATGGCATGGAACCAGCAGGCTCTGATAGGGAAGCCAAAAGCCCTATGCTTTGCTCTGCAAATCCATAGAAATCCTGCCCATGTGTTTTCATGTCTACATATATGCACACACACTCCTGCCTAGTCAGACATCTCACACTGCATGCATACTTTGCATGAGAATATAAGATCTTGTCCTGGTTTCTGTTTTATTTCCAGAGGTAGTGACACAGGAATATATTTGTGCAGACTGTAGATTCCTTTTCTCCTCATTTAAACCTGGCAAATTCTGATTAGCACATCCTAGGGTATACAAGAGATTGATGTAAGGCCCCTATTTCTAGCAATGAATCAACTCTTCAGTGTGATACATGTACCTATTAATTATGTAGTGCTCCCATTTTATAAAATCTGTTTGCAGACTCTGTCTGGAATACTAATTAATTATACAGTACATATAATAGGTTTTATTTCTCTCCAGCCTACATTCAGCTAGCCACTGTTATTCATTACGGCTATGTTTGTATGCCGTTTATACTGTTTAACCCTTAATTCTTCCCGCATCGTACTGAACCCCTAGGACTCAACTCCAGAATCCCTAGCCAAGGTTCCTGAAAGAGCTGAGGGTCATTGCCTGACTAATACCTGAGCTTGAAACTTGGGCAAGAGAGGAGGACTTTGCAGTCAGGAATACATGTGAGAGAGATGGTAAGACCCATGCCTTACACAGACAGGCAAAACAAAGTGTCATCATGCTCTCCAGACCAAACCCAGGGGGCAAGACTAGATTAAACATATCCTCTGCAGACATTTATGCCACCTTCCAGGTGTTTTCAGTATAATCATTGCCCAATTGATATCATGTTTCTAATTTGAAATCCCAAGGCTTATATACTTATATTTCACAATGATTTATCCTATAGCCATTTATCTTTTAATAAGACACTTGCTACTTGCATTTCAATTTGTTCTTTTCAAATATATCATTCTCTATTCAAAATGGAAGGGAAAATTTCAGCTTTTAGTGGTCAGCAAGGCATTTTCCAATTGTCATTATGGGATTTGATCACCACCTAGATGAGCAGCCTGTCCTTGGCCCATTAACAGAAAAAAAGTGCGAGTAAGTGATTCAACCCCACAGTAGGTGAAGGAAAGAAACAAAGACTATAATTCTTTCTGTTGTCCCAATTCCTATTTTGTCCAAACCATACATGCATACAAAAATACATTTTGATTCAGATAAAATAGAAAATGAGGTATCTCAGTTCCCCTATGGAATTGCTTAAGGAAAAGCAGAATTAAAAATGGAAATAAAAACATTCTAGCTGGTGAGACCTTGCTTCCCTAGTTCTTCAGGAAAATTGATATTTGACATGGATAAGAAAGGTGTTAACGAGGCTAAAGATTTTCATCGAAAGCAACAGGCTCTGAGTATTCAGTTAACAAGGAGCAGGAATATCACTTCAGATGCTTTTAAGTAACATATGCAAGAGATTAGAGTAGCTTCTCTGCACTGTGTAATGTGACCATAGAAAGAGTCATTGTGGTGTTTCCTTTTAGTCAATCTCTCATTAACAGATTTCATGTAACATAGACAGCACTGCATAGCCTTAATGTCACACTGGACACAGAGATTTCCCCATAATTTCTGTACATCAGTGGATAAAATTAATTGAATTACATCTCATCCTAAGAAAGAGAAAGTAGAATTTTGTACTAAGATATCAATTAAATGATTACTGTAATTTACATGGAAAATGTCTTAGAGTTGTCATCCTTTAACATTTCCTCTGTTACAACACACATTGTTGACAAACCTCTGACACAGTGTGACTTGTTCCAAACATTTTTCAGGCAGTTTTCAGCTCTTTTTCTCACCTCAGTTTCCATTTTCTTACCTAATCTTTGCTTTCCAACTTAACTTTTGCAGAGGTTACATCTTACTAGTTCTGGTATCAGAATGTTTTTCTGTTCCATCTATATATCTAGGATATTTACAATTGCTCTCAGAAATCTACAGACAGGTTCTCCGAGCATTCATCTCTTGACTATCTGCTAAGACTATTTAAACTGCAGTATGTTCTTATTTTAGGTCTCCAGCTAAGTCTATGTCATAAGACTATAAACAACCACTGAATGAGCTAAAATTCAGTGTCCCAGTTCTTCACTTCATAGGATATGGATGCAGTTAACTTTTAAAGACTTGTTTCATTGTGTTCCAAGAAAGCATTTAAATTCCATAAGGAGACAATCAAATTGGTTTTGACAACAGAGATGCATTAGTTCTTTCCCCCTCTTTCAGTGAGTTATAAGGTCAAAATTAAGCACTTCTAGCAGAGACTGACATTCCCTTCTTCCCTTCATTTCAGATATTATTTTTATTTTCTAGTGCCATTTCCAGCAACCTTTTCACAACCTGTGGGCATGAATGTGAAACATACATTGATCAATTTTCAGTTCAAATAGGACAGGTTATCAGAAGCTTGTGCTCTTCCACGCTATGCCCTAAACATTAAAAGCCTTTCAGGGACTGATCTTTCAAACACTTAATAGTGCAATCAAGTTTTATTGAGCTGCTCACATGTTTGAAATTAAGCACCTACTTCAGTATCATGCTGAACTAGACTCTAACTCTTCTTTATTACCAACAATTACTGAAGCCCCATTTTTTCTTTTAATTTTACGTAGCCTGTCAGACAAACACACCCATAAAACCCAATCTGTTATGGTCATTCATATATACAATAATCCCCAGCTGACATCATCTGAGCCTGAAGTAGATAATAAATAAAGAAACTTATACCTGCTAGGGAGAAAACAACACAGTTACAGCAATGAATTTGAGCTTGAAACATTTTAAATATTTTTAGATTATAGCAAATACAGTCTTATTCTCAACAAGAAAAGGAAAACAAATTATCGTTGCCTTAGTATTAGCTCTCGAATGATCAAAGAAATCTCTGATATCATGAAACATAAAAGAAGGCTGCAAAACAGTTCTGTGATGAAGATACAATGCCTGATGACAACATTTTCCATATTTGTGCAAATCTGATATGAAACTTCAATTTGTACGAAGACATGACCCTGCAAATCTGTGAAAGTAATCAATTTCTATCAAATTTCTGAGTTTATGACATTGTGTGCACCTGAATTTTGAAGGATGTAGCCAGTGGTCTTTCAGACCATCTTATAATTGCCCATCATACAAAATTACTGATAAGAAAAAACAATGGAGCTTTAAATTTGTCTTTGTATTTTGCAAAAATTTGAGTATGACATTTAAGCATATCTCATCTAATGCAAGCCAATGACCTTTATACCTTCCCACTCTGTACTTAGTATCTCCAAGGTTTTTATCAAAGTTAGTAGGCCAATACCTTTCAAAACATATAAATTCATACCTGTCAAAATACATGGAGTCACAAGTTCTCCTGTCCACAGTTCCTGCCATGCCACCTCCCACTTGGGCCTTTTGCCTGTAAACAGCTCAACTCAGAAATTAGGAATGACTCTGAACTTTCTTGTTCTAACTCTGCCTATGTTTCTGACATTAGATGACAGGTATATTTCCACCGGGATACTTTCTCCTATGGTAGAACATAAAATCTTAATCTTGTTATTCCACTAGATCTTCTGCAGAGTTATGTGATGGTTCTTTAATAAAGAACCCACAGTCAAAAATGGGAGACCAGCTAGATCCCCAGTCAGCCAAGGACAGCACCCACATCTAGACCATTGCTCTTCTCAGTGTAAGTGTGTGCAGATCAGCAAGCAAAGAATCTATTTCCAGATTCCATCATGAATCATTCAAAGTGATTCAAGTTTTGCAATGAGGGTAGTCTTTCCACTATTTTTGTTATCACTGCATTGAAATGCATACCAGTAAAACTGAACAACATGCAATGTAGTCTCTTCAAATAGTTACCATGACAATACTCATTAGATGTTCTATGCCAAAACAAAATGCTTCAGGTTACTTTGAAAATGTGAAAAAAGCTTGAAATTGTTCAGTTTTGTCCTAATTCTGTCACTGCAGGTATGACACAAGAAAAGCAGAGCTTTGATACTTATTTTTTTTCAATCAACTTTTTACAGCAGTATTTTCCCAAAATAAGATGCTTTGCTTATGCCTCACATTAAAAGAGATGGAGCCAAATAGGATATATCATTAGGGACACAGAAGTAGAAGTCAAAATAGCATTAAAAAGAGGAAAAAAGAAGAAAGAGCACAGCAGTAGTTGAGAGAAAAGAAGCATTTCATTTCACAGAGATGTAAGGAAAACAGAAAATCCTCTATAAAGGCAAGATATCCTTTCACTTATGTTTACGAAAGAGGAATTCAAATGGGAACAGACTCAAAGAAGTACCATTACAATGATTATGAGAATGGAGAACTTTTGAGAACTCTTAACATGTCTTACGAAACAAGTTAAACTACTTTCATCTGCTTATCCTAGAAAAGGAATATGATAAGCTTTTATAAATACATTAAGAGCAGTGCTTGAGAGGGTGGAAAATTATCCAAATTAAAGGATAATAAATAGTACAGACACAAAATCAACTGTCTATTAATTGGCCAGAAATATATTTGCACAGAAGAATAGAAGTGTTCTTGTCATGTGCAGGGCTGATTACCCTATGGTCTTACGATCTAAAACTGAGTGCAGAAAGACAGAGATCTTCAACCTCATTAACAGCTGCACTAAATCCATGTTTCCTTTTCTCACAGGATATTGGTTACACAGCCACACAAGCAGTCTTCATCCTTTGCCTCATTTGGACCAGAGGTGAGTGTTTCTGTCTGATTAAAGTTCATAATGTTTGGAAAGGTGTTGTTTGACAGGTAGGAGCTCTAACAGAGCATCTCTAGGAAAGTTACATGTAAGAAAAGTCATAGAAGTTCTGCTAAGCTACATGGCTATTAAGAAGCTTCTCCTGCATTTTTCTAATAATGGGTTTGTATGAGGCATGAAGCTATATGGTTAACAATTGCTACTGGCATTGTTCTGCAAGAGAGCAAAAGTCTCAGGTGATCCTAAATCTGATCTCACCAAACAAAACTCTTACATGACCCTGAATCTGATGTCTCAGAGCAGCAGCAGCCAGGGCAAAGAATGGCTGGTCATGGGGACATTTCTAAGTTAGGGAGAGGTCAGGTAACTTACCCCCATTTCTGGGGAAAACCCAAGACTTCATAGTTGCATCTGACCAAGCAGCGCCAGCAGCTTTTCCTTTGCTGATAGACAAATCAGCTCAGGACACATACCCTGCCACAAACAGAAGGCATCCTCCCCTACAGGAAGAGCCCTGGCTGTGCCCGTGCATTGTTTGGAGAGGAATAGCTGGCAAGGGCCAAAGCCAGGACAGGGAAAGTGTGACAAGTTAGAGTACAGCACGTGTCCTTGATGCATATGGCTGCCACACACGGGTTTAGCTGGAGAGAACAGAATTTTCCCTGTGCCTTGTGACCCATTACAGCACTGCAGACACCCTGTCCTGTTTGTCCCTGTAATGGAAAGCAGTGCACAATTCTAAGGATAATGCTCTCAGGTGAATAAAATTCAGCTGACACCACTTAGTTATATTGTTTCTGAAGTGCTAGCTAGACTGAAAAACTAGTAAAAATTATTTGTAACACTAGCAGGCATGTTTATGAACAGAGAGAGAGGAACAGATTTGCTGAGTATGGAGGTGCTGTTGTATTTGAGAGCACAGTTTCTTGTAAGCATCCATATTGCCTAAATTTAGCACATACAATATTGTCCACCATCAGATCAGCAAGTACTGTACGAGCGAGATCAGCACAGGCAATTTTTCTACGTGAGACAATCTTTAATGCAGTGTTGGGTGAATAACACTTCTCTAAGCTATTCTCAGAACAGGACAATGTTTCTTATTTTCAAATAATGCTGCCAGTCACTGCTTTAATCTACACCTTTCATTCATTATGGATAGGCTACAGCATATAGTGATAGATCTCACAGTCTGGGGACCCATTAATCTCTGGTGAGTTGAAAGGTGATTTATCTATGGGGTAGAGGAGTCTCCTGGGCTCCTAAAGACTGGCAGTGTTACCACTGACTTACTGTTATTCCCCCACAGTCTTTCCCCACAGCTGTTCACAGCCAAGCCTGCACCTCTCCAGCCAGCAATGCAATCTCCAGTCACAAGGATGTAAGGCTCAATTACAGTCTGGATGGAAACTGGTGGTATGTTTGAGGACAGAAAAAATCCCAGCAGTCAAAACTCAGCAGCAGCCTGCCTATATGAGACACACATGCAGAAGGTCACACCACAGTGGTTTTGAACCACAAGATATGAGACTACTGTTCCCTGGACTGTTGTTACTGTTGCGGTGCAGGACAAATGTCCCCTGGTGTTGCATGACCTCAGTGTCCTCAGGTTGCCACAGCCTCACTGCAGCAGCACAGCTCCAGAGCAGTCAGTTCTGCTAGCACAGCCCTGGAGCACACTGAAAATTAGTGGGTTTCAAAGCATTTCTCTTTTTTTTTTTTTTTCTTTTTGCTCAGTGTATCAATGCTAAGCAGCCACCTTCTCAGCCCCACTCACACCCACCACCAAACTCCTGCCTACTTTCTTCATAGAGAAGAAAATTCTCTGCATGAGGTGCTCTAGATATATAGAACTAAGAAAGATGAACAGGATTTTCTTGCCCAAAAGTACACTGATAGTTAATTTTTTTTTTTTTGTAACTTTATGGCCATATCAGTTAACCTTCCTGTCATCTGCAACTGGATGTGAAAGTAGTCTTCTCAATTTCAGAACCCTGGGTTATAACCATTTATGCCAGAAGTTTCTTTTATTTGAAATGGGGACTAAGCCTTGCTACACATTGCAGCAGTCAGTTGTTTGACTAAATGTCAGAAACAGCTGAGTTGATATAGAGGCTGAGTTGATATAGAAGTAGTTGTTTATAGAACTGCTTAACTTGCAGGCATCTCCTGATTCTAGTTTAAATGTCCTACAGCACCTGAACCGTAATGACAAATAATAGTGGGTAGCTGCCATGGAGAGGTTTGTAGCACACAAGAAAATATTTTTTAATCAACAGAAGGAAGAGTATATTTTTTATTTTCCATTAAGATAAATATGCCTTCAGGTCTGATTGTTTGCAATAATTTACTTCAGCTAATAAAAACTACCTCCAGCCTGAGAATTAAAGGATGCCCTGCATTGTTTTGCATCTGACTTTTCCCAAGATTTAAGGCCAGCATTCATGTTGACTGTCCCAGGAGCTCTGACTCTTCAGCACTGCCTGAAAATCAGATCCTTCAGTTAAATACAATTTAAGTGAATGCCAGTTAGGGAATGAGATGGCTGTGCACTGCTGCTCTCCTGTGGTCTACTATGAAGTTTCCTAGGAGAGGGCTGGGTAGGAAATAAAGTCGGGTTCACGTGGAGAAGGATCTTCACAACAAGGGACAGACGGGTGGTAAAGGGTGCTTAATATATGGGGCAGCACTGGGATGCCAAACAAGCACCAAAAGTCCTTTCTCCCAGGGACAGGAGGCAGAAGAAGAACAGAGTTGGGTGCAGGAGGGGAAGGTTGTCTCCCGCACTGCCTCCCAAAACTGCAGGCAGAGAGCAGCACAGTGCCCCACAGTCAGGACGAGCAAAGGTAGGGAGGGGCTGGGCAACCCATCACCCCAGAGTAGCATCCTCACCCGATAATGGACATTCTTCGGAGGTTTTCCAACAGCCAACGCAGCAAAACTGTTCCCAGCACTGCTCTGCCCTGGGCAGGGCAGGCACTGAGGCACAGCCTGATTCATAACCTCCCATGTGCATATATTTGTGTAACTGCTGCAATGACTTTAATAGCTAGTGTTTTGCAGGAAACAAATATGATTGGTATGTAAAAATTAATAAATGAAATTGACTACTGAATTGCTTTGAGACATTAAGCTAGAGGTAAAGCCTGGAAGGAGGTAGACAGCAGGAGAGTGAATTATCATTTTGTACCTTATATTCTCAGAAAGATAAGTGAGATAAGGGATGAGAAACAGGGCACGTGAAGGTCCTGAGATATAATAGAAACTAAACTGCTTAGATAAATCTGTAGCAAAGAGGTAAGTCCGTAATGGACTGCTATATTTTATGTTGTGCTCTGCCTTTAAATGGGACCATTCATTTAAGGAAGGACTACAAGATATTAGGACTAAATATAAATGAGAGGGAAACCAAGGAATTTGTTACTAAGAGGAATAAGGTGTATCCAAGTGGGCTTTACTTCTGCACATTCAGCCAGCCACAGACTCCAGATAACTACAGCAAGGCTGCAGAACAACAAGCATTTACAAAATGAGAAAAGTCACCACAATCCCAGAGGAGGAAAACTATATTTGTGAAATGGACTTCAGCTTCAAACATACATTTAAGGAGTCTATAAGTTTCTGAGACTATTGGGCAGGAGACCAAAGGGCAATGAAAAATACTGGCATTTGGAAGCAAGGAGAGGGAGGCAGTTAAAATTCCTCACATGACAAAACAAGACTGAGAAACTCCTCACCCTTTGGACTGCAGATTTTCTTTATAAAGAAGTATCCTTTCAAGTTATACTGTCTACTCGCATAGGTTTGTGAATTCTCTTCTACTCACCTTCTAGTTTGTTTATGTCTCCTAACTTATGGCTAGCTCAGGAGAGAAAACAAAATACACTGACTACCTGGACACATAGCAGTTTGCACCCACTCTAGCATAGGAACAAGAGATTAGAGCAAAAGAGAATGTGTCCATCTTCCTTGGGACCACTCTTGAAGGAGCCAACATTAGTCTGTGAAGCTTGTTGCTACATGAGCTTAAAACCACCAACTCCAAAACTAGAAGGAATGGTGTTTTAATGTGTCTCTAATTTACTGTACCACCCACAAATTCCCTGCAGGTGGTGGCCCTCAGTCTTGCCTTGTAGGTAATCATAAAATATATGTTAAAATAACCAGGTTTTGTTAAGTACTGTGAGGAATCAGAATCCTAAATAACAAGATGGAAAACTAGCAAAGATAATGTACCTATTGCATTGAAAACCACATAAACTCATCCTAGCTAAATATCTGAAGCAACTGAGGATCCTCCACAATCCATATGCTGAGAAGAATGAGGAATCTCCAAGAACCATCAGACACCTGAGTGCTGACACACTGGGGTCTCCCTGGAGGCCTGTAGGACATGGGCCTTCTCAGGACAGGACTAGTTTCTGCAGACAGTTATTTTCAATAATTGCTGAGTACTGCTAAATGTGAAGGCTTCACCCCAAAATGACAGACACTTTCTTATCTTCTTTCTTCACTGAAAAAAAAAATCATTTAAAAGCAGAAATCCAAAACATTGCCTAGTAATGACAAAGAGCTGAGGACTTTTCAACATACAATAGCAGAATTTAGTGAGGTCTCAGTTGATGGCTATGTGCTTCAGACCATGTTCCTGATGATGACTTTGGGATTGTAGAAGCAAAACCTTCTATAATTCTCAAAAGGACAGTATTTGTCATGGAAAGTACTAAAATCATTTTGATGAGTTGAGTAGCAAGCTAACTGTAAAAGTCATGCATCCATCATGTTACCATACTCATCATAAGGCAGAGTGCTCAAAAGATGCTGCTGTTTAAAAACAAAACAAAGCTAAACAAAACAAAAATAATGTAGAATGGCGAAATATGTAAGTAAAGTGGGTTTATTCTATTTTAAACACACAAAAATGTAAAAATGTTTCAAGTGTAAGCCTGAAAGAAGAAGAAACTGATGGGTTTTAAAATAGACCCATTCTGGAAAAATGCATTAAAAGAGTAAAATGCTTTCACTGTACTAAGAGCAACAAAAAGTTCTTGATTATTGTATAGCGACATACAGTATTAATATTATATTGTTGGATTCCCTCCTCTCTCCAAAAAGCAACTGTGAGCAGAAAACACAAAGAGAAACCTAACAACTTCTTCCCAAAAGTAGATTATTCACAGTTCATGGATTTGCCAAAAGGAGCCTGGCCCTTTTCAATTAGCAAGGATGATAAGTTTCATTGCAGAGAAGAAAGAACACATGGAAATATTGAATCAGTTACACAGATGAGCCTGGTTTGCAGAAAATGCTAATTTGACTAACGCCTTCTTGCATATCAAAATCTCTGCCATATGGTGAGGGTTGATGATGAATGGTTGTTCCTGTTTTTTAAACAAAAAGTGATGTGGTTGAACTATGATATCAAATTATGATGAGACGTAAGTAGCACAGTGAAAATAGTACACAATGGAAAGTCATCTGTCTGTGTTGTCTGCAATGCTAATTTTCTTAATCTCAAAAGAACATAGCTGGTACCACATTTAGAGCAGAAGGAACAATTATGCCCAGAGTTACAAACATGTTGAATTGATTTAACCAAATATTATTAAAGATTATCCTGAAATTGCAAGAAATTTTATTTTGAAAGCATATATCAGCATTTTTTGCCATGATGATACCCACACAGATATACCACATCACTGAAGCTCAATCTTAGGGAAAATACTTTGATATTTCATAACTGCCTCTGTACTCAAAAATTAAGCTTATTTTAACTTACTTCCTGACTTTCCGAATTTTATACCCACATGTTTAAGTAAAAGAGACTGACAAAGACCCAGAAAGGTTAAAAACAGTTTTATGAAATTACATGGATACAATGACAGTACTCAGAGATGCTAACTCTAGATTCAGGAGACCACTTCATTCCATCAGTTCCAGGAAGAATCCTATGAGACTAAATGAATAATAAAGGTTGGAGAGGTTGCTCACTTTCCAACAATTCTCCATTATAAACATAGAGATATAGAAACTTAAGACTTAGAAGACACATTTTTTGAGTATGGGGGAAAGAAGACCTTTGAAGAGACTGGGGTAAGGGAGGTAAAATCAGGCATGAAAAACCTAAGGAATACCAGAACTAAAATTATTTTGGCAACAATACCTTCTCCCCCTTATGTCTGTGTACTATTACATTTTTCAATTACATAGTGACCTACTGCATTGCTCGAAGGTCTCTGCCTCTCCCGTTGCACTGGTAGTACAATTTCCAAGGCAAGGATCATAGGAAAGAGAATGTCATTCTTCTGTATTGAAGATGTACTCATCCACTGTCAATGAAAGACATGGAAAAACAACCAGACCATCTTTACCTCTTTTCTCATCTCTCATTAACTGGAAAATAGCTGGTAATTTAATTGAGCACTTTTAATAGAGGACAGATGTGATAGATTCAAGCTACAAAATTCAGTTTCATTTTACCTATATAATATACAGGGTGGAATCAAAATATCACAAGGTTACACTGTTGCATGAGGTCACCAACAAAGACCAGAGAGCCTGACAGCTCTTTTGACATGAGTTGCCATTCACAACATCACTACTTGTTTGTTCTGGGAAGGAAGAAGTGAAGTCTTAGAAAATGGACTCACTCTGCACAAAGGCAAAGAAGCCATTGCTGCTGGTGTAAGTGCTGAGAAACAACAGATGCACAGGGAACTTTATGAGATGGATTTGTGTCACCACCATTTTACAGACATTTGTGCACAGAGATTTGGAGGCTACATTTTAATTTCTAAAAATAGAAAATACTTCCTGTTTTTCACGAAACATAATGAAAAATATGTACAATATGTAATATAATCTGCCCTATAACTAAGAACAGGCCATTCACTGATATATATGCATGACGATATATTTTTATATGGTTTATATGGTGGCCAAGAAGGCCACCATATAAATACTTCCATAGTATCAACAAATACTTCAAGGGAAAACTTTTCTCCTCAGAGATTTATCCATTTTGAGTAATATTTGCATGACAGAGAAAAGGGAAAAAAAAAAAAGAACTGTCCAGTCCACATCCTTATTATTTAAGCTCCTTTTAAGAACTCTGTTTAACTGCTAAAATTATGGTGAACGAAGGTGGACAAAAGAGTAGGCCAGATTAACTTTGCCTTTTATTTAATAGAACAAGTATTTTGCTGGAAATCACTCATTAAATCACTCATTAAATCATCAATCACTCTCACTGCCCAAAATACGTCCAAACCCTATTTCTCAAAAAGCAATTCTTAATTACTGTGTTAGAATTTTGCACACAACTGCCTAAAGTAAAAGTGTTATCTATTATAGGTAAAACTCGTCACAAACTTTAGAATGCACTTGGATGTATTCCAAAAATTATTTCCTTTTTCCAGCTAGGATATAGACTGAATTCGTATTGAGCATCATATACTTGCCAAGCAGGCAGCTTTGTTCAATATCTAAACTTATTTTAATTATTCATGACTTTTAAATGAACAGAGGTTCTAACAAGAAGTATTACATGAAAATTGAACTAGGTGAATAATAACTTCTGCACAAGTTAAAGACTTGTTTGAGCAAACAAGACCTATTACAGCTGCCTCTTGAGGGAAGAACAGCCCAACAGCCCCTGTTTTCAATGAGCTGTCCTGTCTTCTTTTTCACTATGATGGAACACGTTGCTCCAAAACCAATCAATAAAAGACAGCCTCACAGAGGTACTACATCTGCCCTCTATCTAACATTCCACAGAACAGAGAGCTTTTCAGTGAGACTCTTTCATACAGTGATGTGACAGAAATATAGAAGAAAAACTATGGTAATTAGTTCTTTTCATCTCTAGAATAATCTCTTCCTGTAATGATTTCCAGTAACATGAATGAGTTTGAGATAAGAGTGGAGAGAACAGAACAGGCTAGAAACAGATTTGCATCAGTGCTTTACGCTAGTTAGGCTTTAATATTCCTTTCAGCTGAGGCATTTTTGTGTACATACCCAAGCTAGAAAGACTATAGAAACTCTGCCTTAGGAGGTGGAATCGCAGCAAAATAAAGTCATATTTCTGAAAGAGAATAAATCCTGTACCAGACACTGACTCAGCTGGTTCCCAATATTTTCAATTTAATGATGTATCTTTCATGTCTATTTGACAGAGGTGACTTGTTAGAAGAGAAGAAGATATATTTGAAAATTAAGAGCTAAACCCAGAACCAATTCACCCTGAGAGCCTTTGAAGGCTCTCAGTGCAATGTCAAAGGGTCTCAACACGACATCTATAGGAAAAGTTTAGTTTGGTATCATCACTCATGTACCCTAAACCAGTGTAATCTTCCCTGTGTATCAACTGTTCTATTAATTATTTACTCCTGGACATATAAATCCTTTTTAGCACTGCAGTAATAGTACTTCTAACATGATTTAGAATTGAACTGTATAATTTATAAAACTCTAGTTGATGTTTTAAAACATCTGTTGCACATCCGGGAAAATATCATACTTCAACACACACAGTTTGGTAGAATGGATGCATGCAGAAACAAATCTGTCAGTGATGGTGACAGGTGTACCCAATTCTCTCAATGGGTACATACAAACTCTATGTGCTTTATGGACACCCTCCAAGTAAAGAAATGCTGACATCATTATAACTATCTCATAACATTACTTGGATATATTGCTTCACCAAAGGTGGCATTTCACTGCACAAATGATGACCTAGCTGACTGTAAGGCTGCTATGTGAAAATCTGTAATTTTAAAGATTCCCTGTGATTAATAAGTGTTTGGGCTGATTAATTTTAAGTCACATATGATATTTCCTTAGAAGTTAAATCCCTTCTTTATGACCACTACTGTCATAGCGTCAGTCACAAGCTCAGAAATCAGCAAAGAAACCTAAAGCATTTCCACATAAAACACAATTCTATAGCAGTAAAGATTAGCAATAAATATAACACAAATTTTTCATATCATGTTTATGGGTTCCTCTCATAGGAATTTTTCATGCTTAGGAAAGAGAAAATCAGAGATAGATATGACTCCAAATTTCTGGAACCACTGACAGCAATTATATCAGCCACTGTACAGATGCCCTGACAGCATTCATAAGGACCACTACTGTCCATTCTGCAAGGAAGAGAAGAGAGTGAGAATGATATAATTAGAAAGTTATTTGCAAACTTCTATGTATATTCCAAAGGCTGCATTCTTAGTCTCAAGCAAAGACTAGCTCAGACTAGGTAAATGTTTTCAGAAATAACGTGATGAATTTTTCCTTAGAAAATGCCCACAAAAGCTAACAAAACAAATCTGCATACAACAAAGAATACTCACTCTTCTTTATGTATTACTTCCTCTTAGTAATCAGGCTACTCATCATCCATTTGCTTGCTAAAAATTTCAGGTGTTCAAGAGAGAAGCAGTAACAATACTGCTTGACTTCAGTGCCCCTACCCAAGATGAATAGCAACAGAGTGCCTACCAATGGGAACATTTTGGAAGTGATCCAGGGGAGGAATGGCTTGAGGTACCCAGATTATCAGGAAAAATCACAGACAGCTCCTAAGTGCTAGCACTCCCATTCAGGTCAATCAACACCTTTAGCCACATGCAGAGAGACTCTGCAAGCAGCAAATACCTTGTTTAAAATAAAAAGGAATTGTTTATTGACCAAAAAAAGCATAAAATTCCCCTGTATTTTTCTCCTCTGAGATTTTATATCTTTTCAAAATGGCTTTTATTTTATTCTCAATCTCTGCCTCAACAACCCTACCTCTGACTACAATTTCACATATCTTATCTTTCTGGAGACCTCTCATAGCTGGTTGTCCCCATAAGGCAATTTCCTCAGCAATGTGAGCCAGGGTTATGCATCTGGCCCATACAAAGTATAGCCAAGGATTCTTGGACATCACCAGTGCCAGCCTGGGCCAGGGGGAAGGCTACTGAGGTGGTTACAGTGTGAACAGGTTAAGTGAGTGACTACTTAAATGAAATACTAAGTTATTCTTTCAGGTGCAAATACGGTTCTGGTTCTTGTACTATTGAGAGGGAAGGTTTTCCTTCCTGCTAGCAGCCAAGCACCTCATCCTACTTCAGAGGCAGCACTCAGGTTGACCAGCTTCTGAGAATAACCTCTGCTGAGCCCTTCCAAAAACTATGCAGTCAAGTGAACTTTGCACTACAAGGATCTACCAGATACAATATGAAAATTAAATAGTCAGGGCTTCCCGACATGCAGCTTCAAATTACCACAATGATAGATAATGTCCCAAAGATAGATACAACTTCAGTCTTACTTGTGGGGGCAGATGGGGACATAGGTTGTACATCCACAAAACCACAGTCACACAGAGGAGATGTAGGAGAAAGGGTTATGTTACATAATGCTACCATCATCCATCCAGCTTCTCCCATCTTACATTGCTTCCTGATACCAAATTTTCCATAAGATGGTGGAAATCTTTCAAAGACATAAAGGGGTCTTCAGGTGGTTAACTTCCATTTGATGCCCATGAAAATATGAGGTCTTACAGTTTTTTGTATCTCTCAAGATGTCACTAAAATTACTTTTTATTTAATTATTATACTCAGGGATAATAAAGTTAATTCTGATTTGTGCTGTTAACAATCTGTGTCCTGCATTACATTGCCTACATGTTACATTAATAATCCTTTTGCCATTTAATTTCTCTTGACTAGCTCTTCAGAATTGATTATTTTATTCCCCAAAGCATTATCACAACTTTGGGCACACAACAGAATACATCTACAATTAGACTTTACATTTGGTGTAGTACTTTCAGGCTCCTGGACATTCAAAACTAGTAAGAGTATTTCTACAGCCAATTCAGCTTCTTATTTGTACAATTCCTCCATGCTTTTATCTTACAATGAAGAGGTGTAGGTTATAACGATTTACAAATTATAACTTAATTATGCAAAATTTTATCAAGAAATTATGTTTTCCTTATAGCTTGAAGTAATTCCTAAAAATACAATTAAAATCTCCTTAATTAATGTTGGCAAAATTGCTCAAGCATCAAAGGAGATCATATTCCCCACCTCCCGCAGAAATGATAAAATCATTTTACAATTTATATGCACTATCACTTCTGGGAAAAATATTGCCATTTGACACTTTCTAAAGGCTCTGTTCAAAAATATTCAAAGAAAAACTGTGCAATGAGTCATACTGGCATTGTACTGTACACGGCGAGAATAAAAAATTGTGATTATTCTGGCAAAAACAGTGTTCTGAGATGTCAAACGCTGTGTCAGTCGGCAATGCTATCTGGAGTATACACTGATTTATTACCAATTGGGTGAGACAAGGTGCTCCATTCTGCCTGATGTGTATTCTTGTTTATTTATTACACAATAACTTTTGAAAGTTACGTCTGATCAGTGCCAAAAATGCAAGAAATTAGCAGTTAAATCTCATTTATTGTGGTGACAGTCAAAAAAACATGCAAGGAGAAACTGGGTACTCACAAAAGCTCTTTGTCTGTCTGTCTCTGCACAGGTATACCTGTCCTTGGAAATATTGGCATGCTGTAGTGACATGCACACAGAAAAGGCTTGAGCCTTTGCAGTGCAGGAGTCGTATCCACTCAGCCTTTCATCACATGTCCCACAGACTAAATAGGTTACTCACACTGTGTATCTCACTCCACAGCCCTCTGCCAGCTGTATGTTCCATGACCACCACAGCATGCTCCATGGAAAGGACTGCAGCTGTCACAGCCTCCAGCCACTTCTGTGAATGGCTTTCCAAATCACGGTACAGCTTTCTGCATTCATGGCACACAGTGAGCAAGATGAAGACCAACACCAGGGCCAGCATCTCAGGAACACCCTCTCCTTCTGACAGGAGACATAGCGTAATTGCGCAGCAGCATGAGCAAGGCTGACAGGATGCACAGTGGAAAGACAAGAGTGAGTGGGCAGAGAGGGATATAAGGGGAGGAGAAGAAGGAATGGAGATGGAGAACAACACAGTCAAAACAGAAATGGGGCCACAGAGTCAAACATCATGTCCCTGGGGTTTGAAGCTGGGGGTGAGGGGCCACAGAGATTCCCCAGAACTGAGGAAGAGGATGGTATGAACACAGGGAATCTCTAAAGAAAAAAGGCAAGAGGAGGCAGCAGTGGGAAAGGCATGCAAGAAACACATACTGAAGATGCCTTCAGCAACCTCCGTAAGCTCAGCTAACAGAATCTATGAACTGTGCAACTCACTGGTATTTAATACAAATAGCTCTTGGGCCAAAATCACTAACATGAGTCGGTGAGAAGGATCCAAAGTTTTCAAGTTAATCCTAGCACACCATTCCTGCTGTTAGCTGTTCCACTCCTTTCCATGCAGCACGGCAGAAAAATGCCAGGCATCACTCAGCAGGTCTCCATCTCAGTGCACTGGTATTAATGCAGGAGCCCTCCTGCTGTCTGTTCTTCTGCCTAATGGAAACTCATCTGGAAAGTGAATACAGACACTGTGTACCAACAGATCTCTGGCTCCCAGACCAGAAGAGCTATCTTCCTCATCACTGCCATGGATGTGCTCATGCTACATAACAAAATATCAGGAATACAGCAAAGATAAATATATCATAGAATCATAAAATCCATTATGTAGGTAAAGATCTAATATAATTGAATCCAACCATTAATCTAACACTGCCAAGTCAACCACTAAACCATGTCCCTGAGTGCCACATGCAGACAGATAAAAATGCGAACACACGTCCACATTTGTAATAAATATCCAGCAATATTTCTCATAATCCCATGGCAAATGATGAGACCCACATTGCCTTCTGCCTTCCCTCAGCCAGGAAGTAAAGGTATAGACAAAAGTCTGGGGGTACAGGGCTAGTAAGAACATAAGAGATCCAGGTCTGACTGATTAAAAGTTTCCTCTAGAGTTCCTTCCACAATCCAAAACTGAGAGCTCCCTCTTCCTTTTGAATATACTTTCCCTGCCATGATGGAGAGAAAATTTATCACCCCCAAATAACAAACATTTTTCTAACAACCTAATTTTCTTTCTTTTTGATGTGTTATTAAGAAACTGGGCATCACTTCTGCCTCCTTCAGCTCAGCAGGCTCAGCCTTGTTTCGTGAGTACCTCAATTAGCTAGTAGTAGTAGTAGGACATTTCTCATGTCAACTGCCTTTTTCTGATTATTCTTTGAAAGATCTCAGATGCATAGGAGAAGTTGGAG
This sequence comes from Acanthornis magna, assembly GCA_036785705.1. Classification (NCBI taxonomy): domain Eukaryota; kingdom Metazoa; phylum Chordata; class Aves; order Passeriformes; family Acanthizidae; genus Acanthornis; species Acanthornis magna. The sequence goes on from JAWUZG010000001.1 coordinate 20,487,606, forward strand.
GGGTAAAATAGAGGTTTGAGGGTCATCTCTATAATTGAAATCTGATGCTTTGAGAGTTAGAATACATGCAAACCAAAAGACATATGCAATAAATTATGTTGTTTCTTATTAGGCATGAGCACAGGTGTTCAGGAGAGGGATCTAGCAATGATTCCCTGCTTAGTCGCATACTGCCATTCTTCCTGACTGGTTGCTCTTATGGTTTTTACTATTATAATTAATGCTAATAATGGTAATAATAGTATTATATAAAGCTTGGTAGAGCTCTCAATTAGGAGATCTCATAATAGTTCCCAGGAACCATTAACTTCTCAGTTTGCCAGTGGAATAAATGGGACTAACTGAAGCACCATTTACTTTCCAATGTGCATCACTGTCTGACACTAATAGGACTGACAATTGCCTTTATCCATGTTTGTGACCATAATTACTTATGATTGTTGTCTGAAGTGCTGCCATAAACTAGGACTTTAAAAGTCTCAAATGCTTTTAAATAAGCTGCCTGCAAGAAGAATCAGGAGGGACATCAGCATACAAAACCTTTAGAGACATAATTTAGCCAGTGAAATGTTTCAATCAGTTTTTCATATTTTCCTCCTCCCAAATTGCAAACAGAAACTTTCAATTATTATCACACAATTTTATTATTGTATGTTTCTATTTTAAAAATTCTATGTATACTTAGTCCATGACAGGTGCAAAGCCAATGGCAGCTCTGTGTTTGGGCATCCATGCACCAGTCCAAACAACTCTGCTGCTACAGAGCATCAACACCACAGCCATGTCCACAGAAGCCAGCCCAGCTCAGAACATATATACCTTTATTCTCCCTAATAAGCTCTGCTAAGATAAGTAATTAGCTGAAGTATAAGGCCACCTGAAGGAAGGTATGTGGCGTTGAAGTGAATGGGAACTTTTTGTGAGTTTTGATGTGCATTAGGATGTTAAGTTACTGAAACAGTTTTTAAAGCCTTACCTCTTGTTCCTTTTATTATGGGTATGATCAGTGCATAAAAGGTCATGAGAATGAGTTAGAAGAGCATTATTTATATATATGCAATGTAAAATTATCTGCTGGAGGCATGTTTCCAAGCAGCACGATAAGTGTTGTATTGAAATTCGCAGGATTATATCTAGTATCTTCATTTCTCTTTTAGAGTCAAGTAAAAATTTCTCTATATTATATAATGATTATATATTCCAAGAAATAATTACATTTTTAATTAACGATGGCAAAATTATACATTGCAGGATTCAGAACAGGCTGGTAGATATGAAGAACTATGCTATTAGTTGACTCATGTATTTCATACTATAAAAACACATAACAAATATAAGGGTTATAAAATTTACCCTGGGAATAAAAGTTTTAAAAATTAGTACACAGGCGGTTAACTTGGTCACTGTAAATAAAAAGAACATTAAGTTATGCAGGGAAGTTGGACTCAGATGAGGTTGAATACTGTGGCCAAGCAATAAAGGTGCCTTTTGCTTCTAAAAATGAGTAATTTTTACACCATACTCATTACAGCTACTTACAGTATTGTCTTTGGCTTTGGTTGCAATAATGCATTGGAATATCTGCTCTGAGCTATGAGTTTGTGACACAGTACAAGTGGGACTTGTGCAAACTCATCACAAGGCCCAACCATGACCTCTCTGTCTTTATGTCACAGGCAAAGATTATTAAAAATTGCTAACAAAAGTTGTTGGAAAACTGCATAAGACCAGACGTAACACAAAGGAGCATAACTGTTCCTTTTGCATACTTTTCATAGACACACGAAGACAGTCAAGGTGTTTCTGATTTACATTTTTTAATGGGTGTGCCTAGTCTTGCAATTAAAATTCTGTGTGATTAAAATTTAAGTGTTTCCCCCAAATGCCTGTGCTAACATTTCCCCCTCAACACCTCCTTTGGTTATGCAGAAGTGTTACATTGACCTAAATGGAAAATCACAAAAGCATCATTGTAGGAAAGAAATGTTGGAAAAGGTAGTAAATGCATAATTTCTTCCTCATGAACATGCTCTGGTTCCTGTTAACAAAAGAGCTGCATACTGATAAATATGTTTTGGGGTTTTTTAGACTGAAACAGCTCATTACTAGCGGTTAATTCATTCAGTTAGCACTATGGAAACCATAACTCTACTTGTATGAATCACCCCCTTATGTATGCTAAATACGGACAACAGCTGCATTTAGCAGATTTCATTGATTCCTCAGTGGTCCTGAAGCATAGAAAAGTGCTGTGTACATTTAGGCCCACAAATGTTTACAGGCTTCTTTTTCGTTATCAGCCAAGGGCAGTTAGTCCCTGGAGGAGAAGAGGTGCAACGTGTTTTTAGTATGCTGCTCTCAGTATCAAACACGATGGTCTTCAATTGTCCTCCATTCCTTCCTAAAGCAAACAACTTGGTGTCTGCTTCCTATTCCCCAGCGGCTCTGCTATTTCAGGCTGCTTGTCTGAATTTCCTTGAAGAATCTTCTTTCTTCCAGTCAGACTTCAAAAGTGAATTATCAAGTGGGCATGGCTGTGTAACTAAAGATTACTTTTTCACTTAGCATCCTCCTCATGTTTTTTCCATACACTAATTTTTTTCAAAATCTCAGCTTCCTCTGTACTTTGAACAAAATCTTAATCTTCTCTCTCTGTCCCATGTTAATCTCCAGTTGCATGGAGACAGAAGTCTGATAGGAGCACACATCTGTTATGATTGCTGAGGGACTGTCTGAGAAAGGAAAAGGTTGGAGATGATGGCTTTTAGCACAAAGACACTGCTGTTGGCAGAAATTTGAGATAAGGTCCCGAGGGACACACTTCTGCTAGGAGGAGTGCTTTGGGGAAGAGGATGAGACAGTTTAAGGTGGGATTTTAAGAAATGGAAAAATTTGGGAAAGATTAGGAGAGGAGGAGAATATGGTGGTGAAATCACAGCAGGGTGAGAAAGAAATGGTAAGTACAATTTAGTTCCTGAAATAGAGGCATTTAGTGCCATTTGAGATACTCTGTGGTACTTTAGACAATTCCATGGAACAGGCAGCTAAAACACAGAACACAAGTGAGCTTTCCTCATCTTGCAGGGGAAGATTTCCAAGGACATTTCAAAGAAAAATAGATCCCTATGTGTACTTGATTGAACTATTCCTGCCATATGTGGCTACACATAGAAATTAGGGAGAAACAAGGACCACTCCGTAAGGAAAGCACAAAAAGGTAATCACAGAAAATGGTAAAAGCAAAGTAGAAAAAGGAAAACTTGACAGGTCATATAAAAGAGAGAAAACATGCTGAAGAGCAGAAAACACAGAAGGGATCTCAGGGGTAATAGCAAACAAGAAGAAAACTGCAATGCTGCTTAAAAGCTCCACTAGTGAGGTACTGGCAGACACTCACAACACAAGTCAGGTTAAACTTCAAAAATATCCATGTACCACAAGCCCTCAAGTTCAGCACAGCTCTTACTCTACAATGTCAGAACCTCACCTGTGGGTATATTGAATCAACCTTTGGATGTTCAAATGATACATTTTACTTAAAGGTAATACATTTATTCTTTTTTAAATTAAAAGCTAAAACTAAAGACATTCCATGAATGAAAAACAATGAACCTTTCTGAGTTCCTGTAGCATGGCTGCATGTTACAAGTACCCAAATATCTGGCCTCCTGTCCTGTACACTTGAGAGTGTATGTAGAGTGTCAAAAAGGTAAGAGAGTGTTGAGTGTCAAATACTTTTTAAAAGATTGATGTAAATTAATAATGTTGTAGGCCCACACTCTGTTTGGTTCATATTTCTTTTTTTTTCACCTTTCAAACTTGGGAAAATAATATTATAAAATTAATTTTTAAAAAAGAGAAGAGGGAGGGAGGGAGGGAGGGAGGGAGGGAGGGAGGGAGGGAGGGAGGGAGACTGTCCATTGCAATAGGCATTTTTCTTGTTTCAGAGAAAGCTTGCTATGTGGTTGAACACAACTGTTTACCTTGTCAATAGAGTCCAAAGGACTGAAGACATGAGATATAAATGTGTTGGGTCAGTGTTTCTCCTATTCATGAATGATGGGATAGAAAGCTTTTCTTGGGAATGGCAGAATTCCTAATTTAGAATAAAATTCATTTTCATCTGCTCTTATAGAGACAGTGCTGGATATTCAGGAATGTATTTTTCTGTTGTAATATCAATTTCCTTGCTTGTCTGACAGGAGATTTACAGGGATGTAGCTGATAGATTTGGGGTTAATATCATACAGTTTTGCTCCTGGAATGTTGTTCACAGACAGTATTACATATTTTGAAGGCTGCTTTGTAAGGCCTAAAATAATTCAAATATCCTGAAAGTATAAAATACTATGTTTCCAAAACCATCCTTTCCTTCTATAGCATTATTCCTCCACTCTCATTCCTGAAATATTTTTTCATATCTTTCACTTTCCTCCTCTGAGCAACCTCACAGAAGATGATAGGATTCTTTTTATGCGCACCTCACTTCAAAATTTCATCCTGATTTCATCCATTCTGGTCATGGACACTACAGAAAATTGGTGTGGCATCTTCCTCCTGCAACTGAACTTCAGAAAGAGCATAAGTAGAGATCAAGAGCTGGAAGACAGTAGGTCAGCCTTTGAAGCACATACTTTGCTTATATCTGAATCTATCTTTCTTGCTAGTTGGTAAGAGTGAGCAAATGAAGGATCATAAAGTCCCTTCCCCAGCAGAAGGGGAAGGAAGAGGGTGGAAAGGAAGGAACTTCATCCTCTTGCCTTATATCAGCTGGGCATGACTTCAGGCAGAGGGCTGTTTTTCAAGCAGGGAGCAAGAAAGGAAGTGATATGTTCAAATCCAGGCTCAAGCTGAACATTTTTCCCCATGATTTACATTTGCATGTTCATTTCAGACCCTGATTTAGCTCAATTGATAAAGAATTTAAAAAACATGCTATTTAATAACAGCTCTGCCTGGACAGATTAGGAAAATAAGGAAAGATTGCAAATAATTCAGCTTAATGGGGTTTTTTATTGCCAAGCACATTTACAGATTTCATTGATTATTCCATGGAAACAAGGAATGTATTCAAGATGGGAAACAGATTCTAAGGGCTTACTTTCAGTGGCCCAAAACTGCCCATCTTAGTGTTTAAGTGTACAAAATGCTGATGCACTGGAAGGAAAAATTAGAATTTATTGCAACCTGACGTCTCACCAAGAAACCAAAATTCTGTACACATAAATTGTTCTGTATAAGGCACTTTAGCAGGCAAGACACTGCATTAAGCATCAAACTAGCTCTGGCGATGACTTGACATGCAACCTTGACTTCATGGGCTTGTTCTTGTGCACCTTTGTCCATTTTCCTTTCACTGTTAATGAGCTGCAGCATCTATAAAGTGTTGTGTAGTACCTAGTGCCTGACAAAAGGAGTCCCAGGTCCTATGGGATTTGTGAATGCAGGAATAAAAATATTAAGAAAGGGTATCCATAGCACTCACTGTATGATCCTAATTTAGGCTAGGAGGCCATTCCATTGGTCAGTAAACCATAGCTCCCGGGAACTGCCTACGGCTCTTTATTGATAGACAAATGTTACATGAGTTTAGCAAAGTCTGGTGCCTATTGCTCAGCAAGGTAATGTCCTCCCAAGGGAAATGTACCACATGTTTGGAGAGGCCTCATGGGCCTGGAATTAAGCAAAACAAAAATAAAATAAGAAAAATTCAGTTCAACTGTTGACTTCTATTGTACTTCTCACAGAAGAGGGAGAGTGAGAAGATATGGCAATATAGTTTCTATTTCAGAACTAAGAACCACCCACAGATCACTGCAGCATGCAGTCATTTGATCCATGTGAATAGCACCATCAGTGCCCAGCCTGAGAACACAGTTTATGTTTTCCCTCAGAAATTAAAGTAGTATGAATTCTTGAGGAATTAAAGTGTCTTCTAAATAATATCACCCCTTGTCATTTGTTTTAAAAGCTTTTTTTTGTCACCAGACTGTAAAGGGGCAATATGCCTGTAAGCATGTCATTCTGTAGAGAACAGTAGCTGAGTATCTATGACAAAGAAGAACTGTATAATTAGTCTACATTTTTAAAAAAATATTTGCCTGTCAACCATTTAAACCATCTTTCTGGAAACACATTTCCTAGGGAAAAAAAATTGAAATGACAGGGTCCCTGAGAATATAAATCTTCCTCAAAATCCATCCTATTTCTGTTGATACGTAGAAAAGTATATTTTTAGTGCTATTTTGTATTTGAATTACTAGGCTTAAAATTAAGGAAAAATATATTTAAAGGTTTTTCAGGGCTATAGCAACAATACTGTTTTACTCAGGTACAACAGTTAATTTCAAATAACAAGCCCAATGATTTCTTTTATGGTATATGCTAAGTGTTCCTAAACTTAATCAGTTTAAAGCATTGCTGTTAGTTTTTCAGAAGACATAAAGCCCATACATTAACAGTGGCATGAACAGAATAGTATGAGATTGAAGAAAAACAAGTTGAATATTAAAGCTGTCACTCCAGGTGAAGATGGAGGCTGTTTTTGGATCTTCCTTTAAACTGAGCTTAGAGCAATAATGCATTCATTATCAGACTCCATGGGTACTTCTGCAAGGTAAAACTTATTCAGTATGCAGGGGTACAGAGGCAAGGTACTTTCTAAGATTATTTTACATAACTTAGAAAACATAAAGTACATTTCAAGAAATATTAGTATCTTTAGCAAAACTCAGAGGAGATATTTTCCAATACCTCATTATGTATCATGCCTTCTTATTCTAACAGCAATTAGGCACCAGGGAGGGAACAGATCTAAAACCAGGAAAACAACTAAATTAGAGATGCCATATACTTGTTTTGTTCTAGTTATATCCCTTAAAATTAATCTGATATGATGTAATCAAGAAACTGCTAAGGTGAAAACTCTCCTTAGTTATTTATTGGACATTGTTGTTTATAGATTTGCATAACTCAGCTCTTCATGCAGTGCAATTTTTATTCTGTGATTTACAGATCACTTATAGTTAATTTCTCTTTTTATTAAAGGCAGGGTTCTACAACTTGTAACTTTCAAAATTAGGAAATTTAGAAACTGGGGAAGTCTGCATGTTCACTCTTACCATGACTATCAGCAACGCATCTCTCCACAAAATGCTTATTCTCATCCTAAACACCCAAAGCACTACGATATTTAAACAGGGACTACTAATATTTGCTGGGAAAAAGTATTTTATTTTTTACCTTTGAGAAAGATTAATTGTGATATTTGGCTATCCAATACATATAAGCAGAAATAAAAATCTCTGCTAATTTTAATACGCCTTTGAAGCACAAAACTAGTCACTATTCTGAAGTTTACGCACTAGAAGCAAAAAATCCCAAACCTCTCTTTTGCCATCTGAATTGGCAGGCACCACATGTAAGGGGTTTTGTGTTTGCCATTCACTACTGGAAATCTCTTAACACCAGCCTTCAGGAGTATTTTTGTCACTTTATCTGTGAAGCAAGAATCCTGACTTTCTTTCCATTTTCAATATACAAAAGATAACACAGAAGGTATTACAAATAGAAAAAAAACTCACTGAGCTTCATTAAATTAGTGACTATTTGACCAGAAGACCTAACATGAATGAACATTTGCCAAAACACTATGTTCATTCTTTCAAAATACTATGTTCATTCTTTTTGCTAAAAAAAAACCCCAACCAATCAATACCTTTAGATATATTGCTTCTAGGTGCCTATATCCAAGTTTTATCTTAGCTAGCTTCAAAAATTTCAAAAGACACCCCTTCACTTATACTACAAGGATACATGATAGCCTTAGAATTCTTTATATTCGAAAACTATTTCTATAAAAGGACTTTTAGTTGTTTTTATATATATATATATAATGTGCCAGATCATTCAAAATAATAATTTAATAATATTCAGTAGACTCTGGGAAGAAAATGTGATACTTAGTTAGCAATAGTAAAAAACAACTTACTTCCACTTTCTTTAAAGTATTAATTACTGAGTAATAAAACAATTATGCCCATCATTTGAATTCTCTTTTCAGGGTTTCCATAGGGTATTGTAATATTATTCAACAAATACCAGTCTATTCCTAACTTTGCTTGGAAATATTTTCATTTTCAGAAGGCATGTTGCTATCAAGAATTAAAATGACACAGATAATCTGTGTCAAAGCTATTTTCTTCCTGGGGCTTAAACACCAGGCAGTCCCTACACTGCGAAATAAAATAGTTCATATAACCCCACATGTAGAGAAACATAAAAGGGGAAGAAACTTCCAAGGAATGCCTCACGAAGTCTGCATCAGAAAATCCATTACTCCTCTACAGTGATAAAAGCTTGTACCCTTTTTGGGGCACTGTGTGGAGAAATGAAATAATTTACAGATTAATCTGATTATGGGAATTCATGGAATAGTGAAAATGGTGGCCTGAGTTTTCTGTCACTGCTGAACATAATCACACTTATATATAAGAAGGTGCTGCAGAGTTCCCCTCCAGACTCTGGAGGTACTAAAATCTAGAAGTAAGATTGCGCCCTTAGTTCTAATCTATTACCAGAGAGTTTGCCTTTCTTGTTATTATTTTCTGTACTCATTCCCTCAAACTAATTCCCTCAAACTAAGTTTGTCCTGACATTTACTATAGCTCTTGATTTAGAGCCATTACCACAGATATTTTCAAGGCTTTGTCAGCACTGTCATTACAAACTTCAAGCTACATTTATGTTGAGCCAAAATCCAGCACTTAGATTCTTTCATTATTTGTCACTTGCATGCTGAGTTGCACCTCCGTGTAGATGGGTACCCACTCATCAATATGTCATCACAGAGCAAAGGATATTAACTGAGTGGGGATTTATCTGTGAGGCATATTTTAAAACCAAGGCATAAAAGAACACAGATTTTGTTTTAAAAGGTGTATTACTCAATTAGGCACTTCTCAATGAGATTAATTAATTTTCCTAAGTGAGGTATAAAAATATGAGAAAACTAGATAATTTTTCTCTTCATTATGTGTTTGCTTTTCCTGTTTCCAAATTTTAACAGATCTGAAGAGAGCTGTTCTCAACTCTTTTTCTCTTTTCTTTGCTCGGCTTATTTCTTTCACAAAAATAATAAATCTAAACATGAACTTTTCCCAGACTGAACTCTTCATTGGATTACTCTGTTTTTCACCGGCTGAATTTTCATGAGAATGTACATCCCTCCTGTATCAGTCTTAGCAAACCAACTAGCTGTGGATCATGCTTACAGGGCACAAGCTGCAGGCAACTTGTAAATGCTGGGACTGAGGACCAATCTTCTGGACAGCGTGTCTTTCCTATGAATTCTCTTCACACCAGAGAGACCAGAATTAAAGATTAACTCCACAGTGAGTTGGTATCTCTATGCCACATCCTCAGACAAGAAACTAAGCTGCATCAACTACCCTACAACTGCTGCCACTCTGTTTCCAGCCGTGGCAGGCAGTGGCTGCAATCATCCTGTGTGCCCCATCACAACTCCGGAGACCACCTAATGTTCCAGCTGGGCTCCAGAGTGCCATCGCTGAGGACTCATAGGTTATACATTCGATCAGAAGGCAATTCAGCTGACAACAGCGATCACAGTTTGTAGGCCTTAGATGTCATTGAACCAGGAATATGGCCAAATTTTAAGAGGGTACCGGGAAGAAACATCTATAAACAAATCTTTGCCTAAGCAGCGAGTACATCAGTCTATGGTCTCTTATGGTTCTGTGTGTCCCCAGCCTTTCCCATGCCTCATTCCACTGACTTCATGACATTCTCCACATGCCCACCAGCTCATGTGGATCGGCAACAGCCTCAAGCTGCCCATGGGCTGCCAGACAAAAGTTGTTAGCCTTTCTCACATTAATGGAAATCTCTCTCCTCTATTTAGGGACCAGTCATAACCAGATTTTTAAGAATTTTAGGATGCTCAGGATGTCAGTTCTTCTCTGAAACGTGAGCCTTGGTCAAAAATTTGAAAAAAATACTAGGAAGGCAGAGAAGAACATACAGAAAAGACAGCTGTATATGCTTTTTTTTTTCTTTAGGAAATAAGGCTAAAAATGTTTCTGTTATTTTATATATATATATATATATATATATATATACACACACACATATATATATATCTTACCTATGTATGTTCTGAAAAAATTGCAAAATGAGTGGATTTTTAACTATAACTATACTTTTCCATGTCACACAGACCATCAAGTTTCCATCATGAACACACCACTGACATCACTGAGATTTTACTTTTGTACAGTGGGAGCAGAATCCAGACAAGACTGGACAAATACACCAATCAACAATAGGCCATATTGCTTAGGCGTGTGTTTGATTACACTTTGTGAGTAATACATGCATCACTTTTGGGCTTCTATGCTATAAATAACTAGAGTGACAGACTCTGTGAGGAAACAAATGGACTCTGTAAGACAATATTCCTGACTACATCAACATCAAAAGTTGAGAACCTAACTGTGAAAAAACTTGGCACACCACATCAAATGTGACAAGCAATGTATTAATCAAATAGACTAGTCACAAGTTTACTGTGGTGAACTATGGAAACAGGTCACACTCTACTTTTGTGTAATTTTTAGAAGGAGCTCTGAGCATGTCTCCCACTCTCTTTCATTTGTTCTGTCAGCAACACTTGTCTCTTTGATGTCTCTGACATCTAATCGCAAATTGTCTGTATAATGCAATTCTGCTGGCACCCACTACACCCGAGCTCTACTTTATCAAACCAGATTGCTTATTACTGGTTTGAAGTTAAAATTCTTGATTCGGTTCTCAACAGAGATGTTATAAATCCTCAGATAACACTCAATCTTGTAGGCCATACATGGCCCTTCTGAAAAAACAATCCATAAACTTGTGGTGCCTGTAAGAGTCTAGTTCCTAAAAGCAATTCAGACACGAGGAGGACACAATAAAAAGTGGCATCCCATCCAAAAGACAGTAAATGACACAGGGGTGTTAGTATGAGGAAAAGCACAATAAACATTGCAATCATCTGTGTCAATTGGCAGAGAACATACTTTGCTATTAAATGTTATATATAATAATAAAAGGAATGTAAAAACAATGACAAAGAAAAATACTACAGAAGAAAAGTTTTTTTCAGTGAATATGAGGATAACAGTCACAATGAATATAAGAATTGTTAAAGTCATCACTGCAAAGCATTTACAGAAGAGGAAATCAAATAGGTGAAGAAATTGCCTTTTAGAAATGTTTCTATGCTTTTATTTCAGAATCAGCACCAATTGAGATTTAAATCTCAGGATTTTTCACATTTATTGCTATGTAAATTGCTAATGTTTCAACTGGAAAAAAATACAACCCTTAGTGTCAGTGAAGGGGGAGAAAGGCACAACATTTTTTAAAATAGGAACTTCTGTATTGCACCAAGTTCTAGAGCAAAATCTCACCACTGGGACCCATGTTAAACTCTTACAGCTACCAACATAATTGAAAAGGTTTATCTTCCTACAAAGAAGACAACTTTCATTGAACTACTGTAAAGTGCACTTCTCACCATTTCCTCCAAGTTCCTCTTGGCTGCCATCCAGTAGATCATATATAGCTACTATGCTGCAGTATGCAGTGGACTTAAAAGCCTTTTCTGCAGGGACTAGTGGTATGTACACTTTTACCATTGCATCACATCATTAAAAGAATAAATTTTGGTGCACAGGTGCACATTGCACTGGCATGTGTCTTAGATGGGAAAAAAGTGTTATTGCAGAATTATTTATATTATCCATTCAGTTCCTCAGAGATACACCTGGTATTGGGCTCACATAGTTACTTAAATCTCTATTTTGCTTCTAGAATACAGGTTGTATTCATAGTTGTAATAAACCATGCTAAACATTACATGGTAGAGGTCTGCAGTAGGGAATACACATTTGCTCATAAGATGTACTGGAGATTTAAGCAATCAGTACGGATACAGAAAATTCCTGTTGACTTCACAAATTTCCATGGTTCCCTTTTGGTTTACTGACTCACACTAGATAATAATGAGAAACTATCTCCACTTACAGTCAAAGAGAAATATGCTTTACAGTCACGGAGAGTGATAATATTCAGATTTCAATTTTAAGCCAGTTTAAGCTCAATAACCAAATTTAAAAGAAGACTCTGTAGAAAGTCTGAACATAGCTCTAATGATATTGGAATAACAGTGTGTGAAATGTAACTCCAATACAGCTGAAGTCTCCTGAGTTTACCTACATGTGTATATCAGAACAAATGTATGAAACAAATTTCTTACTATGAGGGTGGTGAAACACTGGCACAGGTTGCCCAAAGAGGTGGTGGATGTTCCATCCCTGGAAACATTCAAGGTCAGGTTGGATGGGGCTCTGAGCAACTGGTCTCGTTGAAGATGTCCCTGCTAATTGCAGGGGAGGTGTGACTAGATGACACATAAAGGTCCCTTCCAACCCAAACTATACTGTGATTCCCCATGGTCACTCCTTCCAAGTCAATTCAAACCCCAAAGTGTTTCAAGAGCCTCGTTTCCAGGCAGTGGTGGTGGTTTGGGCATTTCTTCTTACTACTAGAAGTGGAGAGGCAGAAAGAAGATGTGCACCCTGCCCTCCCAGATGAACCTCCTCTTGATGAACGTGCAAAAGACTTTCAGGAGAATGTTAGGGTGCAACAAATATTAAACAGCTGGTTACAGGTCTCTTTAGGCATCAGTGAGAGAAAGTGGAGTAAATACTCAGGAAAAAAGCAATAATGGTAAAAACAGAAGTAATAAAACCCATAAAACATCTTAAAATAGCTCTAAGTGTATGAACATCTGATATAATGAAAGTCCTTTGTATAGCCTTCCACTTAACATTTCAGAATACCATGAACCATAAAAAGCATGAGGAAAAAATAAAACAGGATAGAAATGCATAAAAAGCAACTTTTCTGCATCCTTTTTTCAGTGAACATGTAATGTTTTAATCTAACAACAATTCTAGCTTTATAACTGGAAGCTTAGACATTTTGCAGTATTTAACAAGTGTTTTGGAAAGAAACTGCAAACAGTAATCTAGCTGTTCTTTCCATGTTGAGGAATGACTGTACTGGGACAGGGCTATGACCAGCCCAAGTGTTTCTTCCTTTTAATCTAAAGTTTACAAGCAGTCCAAGTAACTTTGATAAGACCATTTGGATATTTAAATAGCTACTTACCACCAAGACTATAAGCCTGACAAATGCTAACAAAAATATAAATGCAATAACATTATAAAATACTAAGTTATAAAAACCAAATTTGACATGAATAAACTCAAATAAGAACTCAGTTTTGCATCTATCATGCTGAAAGAAGCACGTAGCTTGTCTTTTTTTTTTTTTTTTTTTTTTTGGTCTAATGGTCTCCCAACTGAGCTATTGAAACATCCAGATCTTGACCTCACTGCAATGGGACAATGAGCTGCCCCAGCAAGATGATTTTTTAATCTTTGGAAAATTTAATAAAACATAAAAGGTGTTTGCAATCCTTTGTGACAGAGAGCATTAGAACAAAGGAATGCATGTTACCAAGCATTTTTCAAGTATTACATACTGCTTTATTTTTGTAGCTGCCCAGTGTTTCTACTAAACTGTAAAATGAGTACCAGAAAAAAATAAAATAGAAAAATATACGGGGGTTTGATAAAAACTAGGCAAATCAAATAATTCCTTTTTCCTTCTTTTGTCTTGGAATCATGGCTATGTGACACTAAATGCTTTTCATGCATGTGTCTTAGCTTATCTTGTGAAAGGGTAAGTAATTTATTACTTTTATAAAGGCTTTTTAATGCATTTGTGTCACTGAGACTGCTTTTTATGACTCATTCAGGTTCATCTACTGCATTCTTCCATTTATTGCTATCTGATATTTTATATGCAAGAAACTCTACAATTACTGCATTCGCACTCTCAAGAATTTTTCTTTCATTTACTTTTCTTTCCTTTCTATATTCTTGTCCCTCACCCAGTCACACTCCATTGAGGTTTTTATTGCCAGTGAAAGAATATATACTTACATGAAGCAACCACCTCTTTTCAAAAATACATGTTTTCTGCATATGGGTGCATCTTGGGGTCTGAGAAATAGGATTGTTCCTATTTTCACAGGTGGGTGAAATGAGGCACAAGTATTTTAAATCATTTGCTCAGGCTCAAAGAACGAGTTCCTGATCCTTTACGGCATAAGCCTGAGCTACAAATCCTCTAGTCAGTTCAATGACTTCTGAACTCTCAAATTTGCTGATGAACACGAAAAGCAGGGCAGTGCCTTGGTAGCATCAGTCTGATGTGTGGCCCCATGCATACCTAATGAGTTCACATACCATGAATGAGGTTACAGCAGATCAATGTCTCCTCTTCCACAGGGCCCCGGCATATACATCAGGGCTTCACTGGTGGACTGGAAGAGCTAGGGCTGAGATAGGATAAAATCCACTGAAGTATTGAAATCCAGGTAGCTGCACAACAATAAAATAGGGCAAGACTACGAGGACTCTGATGCACGCTGCTGAGTGCACATGTCCTGAAACTACACGTGCACCTCTCCCAAAGCAAGTCTGGGAAAAGGCAGGTTCAGCACAAGCTTTTTTTACTTCTTTCATCCTGATGCAGCTGGTGCAGTGAGACACAGAGCCATTACAGGCAAAGGAAACAAACTGCAGCATGAAAGACAAGGCTGCTGAAGCACAGCTGCACTTTGGTTACATGGTGCTGGGCCTGATGCCTTTGGTTGGGAAGAAAGGCCTCTTGTGCCCCTGAAAACCTTCCTGCGACTACTTATGGGGAAGAATACCCATCATTAGCATAGTTAGGAACAAGGACCTCAGACTGAAATGGTGTTTTGTCAGTGACACAGAGTCTAATTATGAGATTTGCTATTGGCCCTGGGAAAAGAAGCCATAGTGCTCTGTACTTAAATCCTCTGAGTCTTCTGTGTTGGAAAAATGACTTCTATCTGCCCTGAAGACAAAAACCCATCCCCTTTTATCATTGCAAGTACATGCTTTCTGACTCTTTGAGATCCAGACAGTCTCTAATGAAGAAGCTGAGGAATTTAACATTCTTCCTTTTGGCTTTTGAGAGCACTTGCCCACCATTATTATTTGTCACCTAGAACCTCCTTTACTGAACTTCCTAAGTGCAGCTTCAATCTAAAAGTGCTCTAAACACTGAGAGAATAAATCAAGCAAAACAGAGGCACTGGGCTAAGTCTGAGCAAAAGTTTTCAGAGGTAGCTCAGGGAGCCTTTCACAGGTGGGAGAAGATCAAGCTTAGCTGAGCCTTCCTGCAATCCCTGGCTCCCAGGAACAGTGGAGTGTCAAGTGAAAGATCATGGATGATGTCAGTAATTTAGGAAGAAGATTTTTCAGAAAAGAGGACTTGTGTTGATTGTTTTGTGTGAACAAATTGTGATAGGTTTTGCGGGTCTTTTTTTTCTTCTCTCACTTAAGCTTCAAAGTAGCCAGTAGCTTTGCAAAGTGTGTCTGTGATGTTTCAGATGTATGAACATCCTGTAATTACAGAATGAAAATCTGTGGAAGGATATTGTTTTCACTTTCTAGCCCCAAAACTGTTACAAGGGACCAAAATTGCTTGTTTCATAACTGAAAGACAGGGCTTAATATGAAAACTAGTTTATTCTAAATCTGGTAGCTCCAAAATAGTCCTGTTTGTACATATGTTGGTGATCTAATTTCATTCAGTTGCCTGTTTCAGTGTATTACTCTGTCTGATTAATCTGTAGGAGTCAACAACAACAAAAAAATCACTTCAGTGAATTGATCTGCTTCTAGCTCATGCAAATCACTGACATCAAATTTCTCAGTGGCCTAATCTGTTAATCAGCAAGTTTTGCTGAACCTAGCAATTGTCACTGATGCCTATTAACATATGTAAGTATTTGCTTCCCTAATTTTTATTGCTTATGATAAATAATATTTTATAATAGCTTTAAAATTTTCTCATCCCCACCACTATAGTTTCTTCATTAACAGCAGCCTACCACCTTAAATATACTGTATATAATTGCACAGTGTTTAATATTCCGACTACTTTCAATTTACAGTATCTCCTTTCCTTCCCCCTCTCACAGAAGAATATTATATTTTGATCCCTGTCTCCCATTTATATCTCCTAAAGTGCAATAGCTGTTGCCTTTTCCCTGCTGTTTAAAATGTCCTCCAAGCCATCCATCATTTTATGTTAGAGTGGTGCAGTGAGGGAAATGCAGCAGGGCTCTGCACCTGCACCAAATCCACTATTATGCTGGGCCAGTAATTAAAAGCAGCAAACAAGCTGCAGCATAACAAAAAACAACCCAGCAGACTGATTACAGCAATGGATCATACTAATGTCTTAAATTAAATATGTCTGACAGTATCCTCATCTATCTCTCACACTTTATGCCAGGCTGTACTTAACTTCAGCACAGACCATGGCCGCCTGCAGCATAGAAACAGGGATGGAAAGAGTCCTGATCCAAAAAGGGGGAGAGGAAGGGGAAGGGGCAGCTACTCAGCTAGTCTGAGTAGTCTGTATAGCACAGACATCAATGTAAAAATACGTCTTGTGTCAGCTGATCCTAATGGAAAGAATAAAGCCTCCTTATTCCTGCTGCTATACCTGTGTCTGTTTATTACTTGGATTTCCTCAAAAATATCAACACAACTAGTTCTTCTGCCCTCTAGTTTGCATACATCTCCTGCAATTAACTTGTCATGCCTAAGCGGTATGGATTTTTGCAATATTTACCCATCTTCCAAAAGTTGGTACAATGTAATGTATTTTAAGTCATGAAATAAGGCAACTGAAATGAGAAATGTATTTCCGAAACAGACACTTTTTCACAATACTTATTTGCACTTTCTTAACCTCCAAGCTAGTTTTGCTTTAATATGATGTATGCAGTGTAGACGATCTAGCTTCTGAGGGACTTTGTTTGCCCTAGTTCTTGCTTGTTTTGTCAGACAGAGTGGTGGGAGCATTAAGTTGTGGAAGCTCTTATGAGCCATACTGCTTTTGTTTTCCCAAATATCACATGGCCCCGGTGCAGGGCCAGTTGCCATATTGCCTTTGTCTGGAAAACCACACAAGGCACTATCTTTGGGAAGTGTTTTTGTTCACTTGGTGGTGAATACCCTTGTGTCAGTAAAACACCCTGTCACTTTTGTACACTTTTTGTTATTAATATTGTTGTGGCTATTGCGATTTTCAGTAAATTGTTACTCCAATTCATAGTCTCTCCTAGTGTTCTTCCATTATCTGAAGGGGGGCGAGGGAAAGAGAGAAGCTTGAGTCTGTTTAACTTTCCAGCCAAGTTTTAAACCACTACATCATCCTTCTTATATGTAGAAGTGTATCAATCCCGCAACCTTCCCCAAGTACCCATCTCTTGCACTGCACATGGTCCCTTCCCAGCTGCCCCTTTCACTGGGATGCAGGGAGAGAAGCAGCCCCAGCACAAAAAGGCCACACCATCCACATATGCATATCCACATAAGAGAAGCTAAAGAAAAGGCACACCCTGAGGGGCAGCAAGGTTGGGTCAGTTGTTAGCGCTGCAAAGGAAAACCAGAAAATGAGCACTGAGGGCGAATAAGAGAGTTAAAATTCTTTCTGTGCCACAGCGAAGCACATCTAGACCATGTTCTCTTTAAGATTCCCTGGCTTCAGTGAGTTCCTTCATAATCCCATGAAATACAGAAGATGATGTAACATAAGACTTTAACAGAGAAGCACTATCCCAGTATGACTCTAATCTCAACAATAGAGTGCAACAGTTGATATTTTACATACAGCAGGAGTAAAGAAGGAACAGAATTATATCATTTGTCTGCCAAGTCAGACAAAATTGATCTATGCAGAAGATTTTATTTGTAAAGAAACACATTGCTCACTAGAAAATGACTCACAGTAAGACTCACGTCATTAGAATACTACCATAATCTAATTTGTATCATAGATAATGTCACTAGAGAATTTTGAAGGGTACATGATATAGTCTTGTTCTCCATCTTAGGAAATTGTCCTGTGGGGACATGTTCCATGCTATGTTTTTGTAGCTTGAAACAAAAGGGACAGTAGAGCTACTTAACAAGAATCAAAACATTTAACTGCATCAATGTAAAAAGCAGTCTGAATAGAAAATTATTGTAAAATAAATCACTCCCAATATTAGCAAGTCCCAAAGTGTCTCTGTTCTTAATTAAATTACTCTGTCACCTTAAAAAATCACTTTATGGAGGGAAAACTTCCTGAAATCTCAGATACTGGTCTTGCCTGGCCCCCACTGTCTTCCCATGTGCACTTTCCTGACCTCTGTTAAACCCTTCCTTGTGTCCTCTATCCATCAATTTTTGTGTAAGACATTACAATGCCCTCAGGAGGTATTTGCAAGTTACTGAAGTTGAACAAGTAATCTGAGAACTTCCACCCATATGCCTTCTGGAAAAAGGACTGAAAATCTGAAGAACTCAATTCTGATTAGAGTCCTCCTACACTGGCAAAGAACTTGTCATTGCCTTTATTGTGCAACCAAATTGCTTACAGCATCAGAAATACTAACATCAGGGCCTTCGTTTTTATCTGACCTGCTTTTCATCACCAGAGGTAATGAAAACCCAACTGCAAAACTACAATGGAGCATACCAAGAAGGAGAGAAAGGAAGTATAAAATTTTGCTTATTATAGATTAGTAGCTAATATCCAACTGGCCAAAAGAGAGATGGAGAAAGATGTCATGCTTACATTCTGTTTTCCTTCTGTATCTCAAAACCCATCTATCACCTGTGATCAAGTTATAAAACTGCTCCTCTTAATTATTTAAAAGCCAGAAAAAAATCCACTCCCATACACATATCATCTGTGGTAAAAAGCCTGCATGACTTCTGTCATTCTATTTTGGCTTATAAAGAAGACAGTATAGCCTATCTTTATGATGAATGATGGAGTCTGTGATATTCTGATTATATTATTCTATAAAAGCAGAGTTTCAGTATTGCTGAAAATATCCTGTAGGAGTTAACCAATTATAAATATTTAAAATCTCTCACTGACATTCTGGAACAGCCACACCTCACTAATTAACATTAATGATCAGGAGGATCAAATTAGTGACTAATAGAACAAATGTATAAAGCAAGGCAATAGAGCAAAAAAAGTCAGTTGATATGTTTGTTGCGAACAGTTTCATTCATTTCTAATGCAATGATTTATGATAAGAGTTAATTAGAATTCTTTTTTTTATAATTATTTTCATTTATTTGACAAAATACTTTCACTGTGGCAAATGCCGTTTTGTTAAATCTGAGACATCCTCTAGTAACATCTGAATACAAGAAAAACATTTACAGAGAAAAAGCGTACACCTCCCGAGCTCTTTGGCATCCCACCACAGGTTACACAGCTTTGTTCAAACTAGTGTCAGGCAGAAACACTGAGTCTATCTCCAGCTGAACTGGTTTTCCCATAGAGCAGAGGTCAGTGTTATCTAGACTGTAGCTTGGGCCCCTTATGCAGCACCCAGCCCATATTCGCACAAACCTCTGCTCATGCACTCAGACAATGCTGAGTGCCCTACTATTAGAGTGGCAGGTTGCCAACCTGGCTGGTTCAGAACAGCTTTGTGCCGTACATTCTCATGCCAAGAGACAACCAGCAGCCTGGCAGCTCTTAATCAAGTCTGCAGCAGAGATTCCAGAAGGCCTGCAAGCATCTTCTGCACCCCCTTGGTGTAAGTATGTATGTATAGTGATGGCAGGATTTCCTCATCTCTATTCTGGTCCCATGTACTGTCCCTAGGGCTGATCTGGACTGGCTCATCCACTCTAAAATTAGCAGAGCAACTGATTTCCATTTCTCTAAACTGAATAATTCTAGTTTAATACTCTTTCCATAGAAACCGTTTAAAATTCCTTCTTTTCTTTTGTTTAATTCATTAAATGATAGAATTTCAGGAGTTGCAGTGCATGATGTGCTACAATAATAATAGTACACCTAAGCCCTAAAATTCAGACTAAAATTTACCACTGTAGAAAACCTGAATTTTCTTAATTCTACATTTCTTCCTTAGGAGTATTCCTAACATTACCGGCTGGATAGTGAAGGATATATGGAGCAAGCAACAGCTCCCATCTGGCATCAGGCATCCGTGTTACCTATTAGATAGTGTAATTATTGGAAATACATCTTCCAGAGAGATTTGAATATGAAAGAAATCTGGAAAAAACCTCACTTTTATGTAAAAAATGCAAGTTAGTGAAGTGCAAGTTTATAAAATTTTGCTTTAACACTTCTTCCCAAAATATGATTGATAATCTGCCATGATAACAAAAAGGCAGAACAGACTATGCATATAAAATAGGAAGCCAAAAGCTGCTAATTAAATAAAAATGTTGAGCTCCGATGATCACTGTGCAACTCTCTGTAGGGGAAATACACCATCAAATTTACCTGCTCTTCTAGCAGCTCTATCATAATTCTAAGCTAATTTATAGAAATACACAAAAAAAAGGGAAATTCACAGTGGAAGTTGAGCCCATGGAGGTTAAGTGGGGGATGTCGACACAGATGGACTTGTCTTAAGCTTCCCTCTTCCACGCCCTACCACTGAGCCATGAACAGGTTCGTCCCAGGAACTACACAACTGTATCTGTAAAATGCAGAGCTGTGGGCAGTGGGAACAGACATGGCTATGTCACTCTACACAGAAGTGATGCCCCAGGCTGGCTTGGCGTACATCTTCTGCCAGGGATTTCTCTGCTGGGTAGCAGCACTGTATTAACAAAAGTTGTGGTGCTTTGCCCAGGCTCACAGGTCCACCCAGTGGTGCTCCCCAGCCTGAGAAAAGACCTCCTATGGGACAGCAGGGCTTCACACTGCTCCAGCAGAGATGAAGCAGTGCCCCTAAGCCTCACCCCTCTCCTTTTTTAAGCAGAGCATATGCACAGAGTGTAAATAAACTAATTCACCAGGGAAATTATTTTCTGTGTCACTTAATTTTCCACAGCCTCTCCTTCCAGAGGCCTGAAAAGGGTGGTATTGAGCAAACAGGCAAAAATAATTAATCTCTCTCACCTTCCAATTGAACAACTGTGGCCATCCTCCCTTATATCTGGCTACAAGGAGTAGGTTTGTGGAACAGCTTTTCTATAGTTTACCACTGGCCACCGCATGAGACATTACAATATCTACTGATGCAGAAAGAACTTATAATTAACTATCTGAGATCTTTAAAAAAAAAACAAGCTAAAGGGTCAGAGATGAGATCTCAGCCCTTATCACATGTTTGGGGAAAATTACCAGCTCAGTGACAGAGCCCAGCCTCCTGCTAGCAACAGTCTGCTCTAGAAGGATTTAACTCTTAGCGATTACTTTTCACATGGAAATTCTGTTGCTAAGCCCCAATGAAACAGCTTGAATGAATGCAGGTTTGCCTTTCTAGTAACCCAGTCACAGAGATTTATATTCACAGGTAATGGGTGATGCAGGTCCCAGAATATCTGTCTGCCTCTAAGCACTTTTTAACATTATTAAATAAAGCAGCTGTGAAAATGGCTCCAAACTTGTTTTACAAATAATCTTCTCAAGATAACACAATTCTCTCCATACATGAAAAAAGACATGGGTCTTTTTGTTCTGGACAAAACCTTCTGCAGATTTTGATCAATAAATTGTGGAAATGGTCAGGAAGTGTTTTACAATAACTGTTTTGTTAGAAAGTCAATGCTCTTCCACAGACTGTTTTGTGTTATGAGCAAGACCCTTGCTTCCAATGCTGACATAGGAGTTCTTGTAACTATTCTGCTCCCAGTTTTTAGACAGAGAAAAGGCAGAAGAGATTGGAGGTCACACAGACTGCTGTGTTGGGAGTGGGATTTTGTTCAGTGATGTCATACATCTTACAGTCAGTACTGGCACTGAAGAGTTTTTGGGGGGGAGAAGGGTGCTGCTGAAGTGAAGGGGGAGGTGGGGCTTTGCTGGGCTTCATGGGTGGCACTGCTTTCTGGAAGTAAAAGGCATGATCCCAGCAAGTGAGAAGTTAATCTTCACCAGGTGACCAAGGAGATTGTCTTCCTGTGGGTGTATCAGAGGTACTGTCTGCAGATCTCAGGGAGGTGGTCTTGGAGAAAAAGCAGATGACAGTGCAGATTTGAAGGATTTGATATTTAGGCATGTCAACCAACATCAAGATACAGAGACTTGTTACCCAAACTACCCCAATGAAAACTGCATGGGTAGCCTGTCTATTAGATCTCAGGGACGGTGGGGACCAGAGTAACCTCACTAGTTATCCCTGCTGCCTCTGTGGACAATGACTTTTTACTCTGCTATTGACTGACCTAGATAGATTAATTACAGTCCTTGAGTCCACTGACTCAAGGACTCTAGAAGCCTACATTCAGCCTGCATCCAACTTCTCTGTGTCTGAGGTGCCTGGGGTTTTACTTCAAAAGCAGCCAACCTGGAAGAAGTTTGGCCACTGTTACTTTAAAATTCAGAACAGTTCTGCTCTGTGTGGAAACACACACATATTGTTCCCCATCTTTACAGTTAAGACTGATCTAAATTATGAACATTTTACAGACTGTATTCACTGGTCTCTTAAATATTTTTCTCTTGAGTTTCTCCACATACGTACTTTCCCCTCTTACAGTCTTTCTGTACACCTGTTTTTGTCTGCTCTCTTCAGATCAGTGCACCTGCTAATTCATTTGTGTTGCCGCTCAACTGAATTTGAACATAAAAGGAATGAGAGTCCAGTGTTGTCAATATTAAATAATCTGCTCTACAGCTAGTTATCTTGCCATAAACAATTACTACAGAGCTGTTTGACAGACATAGCACAGCTAGTAGCTCAGTGGTAGATCACAGACACTGAGGATCTGTGCAAAGAAAAAAAAAAAAGCATCAGGAAGAAATAATTAAACTTGTATGCTCTACTGAGGCCTACACGTTGTACTTCTGGGAGAAAGAAGAAGTGGCCAGCCAAGTAAAACCCCAGGAAATACAAAGATGCATTAAGATGATGCTAAATAACATGGAAATCTAGTGGTTTTCCAGTAAACATTCATGTTCATCCACACCTGGCACTCACCAAGACTTCAGAAAACAAAGGAATCCACAATATATAAATAAAAATCTCCAGTGGGAACCGAAAGAATTCAGCTACCTAGCTAGTATTCTGATTACTAGGCTGGGACACAATTGAGTCAAAGCCTTTTGCAGACAAAGTGCTGAACAAGACAGATAAGGGATCCGTTGAGTGATAGTAACAGCGACATTCTTTTTTTTGTTTTTTTTTTCACTGTGGTCAAGCCTAAAGACATATTACTGAGGTTAAGTAGAATCAAACCTGACAGTAGGAAATTAAAAGCATGTCCCATTTTTCTGAAAAGGCTAGTGGGTTTTTGTTGTTGTTGTTTTGGTTATATATCCATAACATCTTTCCCTGAGAACAAACGCAAGCAGCCTGGTAAAGAGGGTGGCAATAGCCATCAGATCTCTGGGAACAGCACCAGTATTCACTACTGACCCACTCATTCTATGCTGCACATAGCTGCTAGGTGCAGAGGAGAGCCCTCTGACATGCGATATTACACCTATGACAAACGAGGCACTTCAGCTATACCTCTTTGGTTTTTATATAAGAAAATATATTTCTTTCTATCCTCCTTTACCCCCTCTTGGAACAAGGAGAAAAATATTCTTTTCTGAATCCGATTCTTGATGAATTAGAATTAATTATCACAACACTAAATTTCTTCTTTTTTTGTTTTGTTTTGGTTTTTTGTTTTGTTTGCCTGTATTCTGTATAAATAAACCAAAGGAAAGGAGATTTTTCCCAAGTAGTCTAACACCACAATTCCTCTGAAAACAAACAACGTTTGTATTCCAAAGTTAGTTATAAGTTTTTAGCAGACTATCAATTGTATTTTATATACATACTTACTCAACTACACATGTTCATATGTATTATCTATATAAAGACACAAATAGTAAAAGCTGTATACAATACACCACTGTAATTTGAAATCTATAGCAACAGACAAGGAAAGCTCCACTCTTTGTAACTAAGAAGAAAATTACTGATTTGTGATTACCGACTTAAATAGCTTTTTAATAGAAACTAATCAGACAAGAGTATAAACCTGGCGTAACAACAGCAGCCAGAAAAACAACAAAAAAATGTACCCAGTTCTTCCACATTTATAAAATATTGTTAGCATTTGTAAAATGTTTTTCTTACACAATTCATATTTTCATCATCAAAAGTAATACTTTCATTAGCTTATGTAAAATTCATACCCTTTCAATAACATTATTTAGAGTTATTTAAAATACAGAAACCAGGGTTTTTAGAAATGCGATGCTGAAAAATAAATTAATCTACACTTCCTAGCTTGTATACTGCATGGATGATTCTATTATTTTCTGCCTTTTAATTACATTTTCATAAAATGCAATGGCAAAGCAAAATCCTGCGATCTGTGGAAATGCTGCACTATATTTCATTAGACACCTTTGTATTTGTTGCTTATTTACCTCTTATTGTAGTTACTGAAAAGATAGTTCTCCATGCAGTAATCACTGGTAGGCCAATAAAATTAGAAATGTCCATTTTTCCTCTAGTTACAGGTTAGACTTGTGAAACCTAAACTCTTATGATTCTACAATAGCAGTGGAACACTCAATGCCTTTTGCAGCAAGCTCGGTACAGATATAGTGAGCCACGTGACCATTTAAAAATGAAGTGAGAAACAAGGAGTGGTTAAAACAACTGAAAAGATGGGGAAAGATGGTTAGAAAGAGCTAACAGCGCTCAGCATACTATCCAATACCAAATGCACACCAATAAAACAGAGTAACTGTCCAGCTCTGAGAATACCAAATACACCCAGCTGAGCACTAAAAGTCTCACTTCAAGAGAAGAATTTGCCATTTCTTTATATCACTCTTAGGTACATGACAGTTTCTTAGCTTCTCTAAGATAAGAAAGGGCTTTCCCGCAGACTGGTACACTATTTAGCCATTCCCTCCTTATTACTGGGCTTATTTACTGGGACAATTTTTGTGGGTACATATGTAATATTGGTGTTTGTTGGGCTCATTATGTATTACCACATTAAGTCATTGACTTACGATGAAAAAGTTAGTATCACACTAATAAAATACACATTTGAGATATCTTCGTTATTGGTATTCTTTTTCTTTCTTTCTTTCTTTCTTTCTTTCTTTGCTAGCCTTCTTAAACTTCAGCTTAAGTTCTTGTCTTGAAATAATAGAATTTTATAAATCAAATGCTCATCCCAAGAAGAAGCACGGAAAACATATGAATTCTTTATATTGTGCAGCATTTGGGCTGGACAATTCACTCCCTCCTGGATTCAGCCAGACTGGTAAAGCTGGTTCCAGGTGTTTGTTACTGGCACTCTCTCAGAATTATGGGAGAACAAATTACCATTTTTGGGTGGAAGCAGATTAATTGTGCGAACAGCAGCCAATATCCACATCTAAAGCTATTATTACCTTGAGCCTTTGGGTTGTTTTGGTGAGCACTTCCACAACTGCTTCAGGCAGAATCCAGTCAATCACTTTAGAAGGGAAAGCCCATAAAGGAATAAGGGCAACCTCTTTCCTTCTGAGAGAAGGACAAAAGCATAGGGGCAGGATCATCCTAAATCACCACAGATGCTTGCTAAACAAACATCTATTAACTAAACATCTGCAAACAGTTTAGTAATTGGGGAGTAGCCATCTGTGAAGTTTCCACAGGGTAAAGCAAACTAGCAAGTTTCATACATAGGAGAGACAAGCCACTAGAGCTCAGTAGGGAAACAGCTCCACAGTTACACAGCAAATGTGGTGGGATAAGAGTCTGTCCTTACGGTGTCTTGGTGAACAGGTTGAAGGTTCTGTTAAACAAGCTCTCATGCTTATGGGAGCAAATCTAGCTACAGTAAATTATGCTAAGTTACCCTGCCATGGAATATAAATCTACCTCAGTTTTCCTCCTCCAGTGCAATGCAACTTCAAGCTGTGATGTGAATATTCCTTTTGACTGGACTGTATTCTGCACAGCATTTCTATATCTTGGGAAATAATGCTTGTTTTAAAGCAAAGAAAAGAACACTGTCAAAAAAACCTGCTTACCAAAGGTATGTATTGCATAGTACTTTTCACACATTATAACCTCCTGGAGAGTATTTGGCCATTTCAATGAGGTTCTGTTCCTGGGGGTTGCCCCCTTGTTTTTAATCTGCAATACTCCAAGCTCTCTTTTGGGGAAATCAGAATATGCCCAAAATAATCCAAAAATGTATACATTTTATATCATGTCTACTCCTGTGTGCAACAACTATCCCAAAGAATCACAGATATATGTGCTATGGACTTTCTGCATGTACCACCCATGCCAGGGACTCAGTTCCTCAGCAGTAACATGGATGGATATTATTCCTATCGCACATGTAAACTGGTGGGATTATAGCATGTTTCAGATATGGAGTAACCAACAGCAGGTCTCTAATTTTGGGATGTGAAAAGACACATATTTTAATAGCCTCATATCAAGTGCTAGAACAAGCCATTCAATAAAGACAAACCTAGTTCCAACTCATAGCCCGGTTCAAAAGTGGGTGGAAGCTCAGGAAAAAGGCCACATACAATCCCTACAGATCTGCAGAACCGTATCTCAGTGAAAGAAATTCCTCTAAAGCAACTTAGCACCACTGTTGTGGAGCTGTTTTAGGTACATGCTGCATGTCCAACACAACTGCTGCATTTCAGAGATACAGCACACTTAATGGTTATGGGAGGCACTCATGAAACACACATTCCCATCAAAATATGGCTTTTCATTTTAGAGACTCCACAATCACAGAATTGCCGGATTGTTTAGGTTGAAAAAGACCCGTAAGGTCATCAAGTCCAATTGTTAAACCAGCACTGCCAAGTCCACCGCTAAACAATGTCCCTGAGTGCCACTTCTGCACATCTTTTAAATACTTCCAGGGACAGTGACTCAGCCACTTCCCTAGGCAGCCTCTTCCAATGGCCACTTCCCTAGGCAGCCTCTTCCAATGCTTGACAACCCCTTCTGTGAAGAATTTTCTCTTATTATCCAGTATAAACCTCTCCTGGTGCAACTTGAGGCATTTCCTTTTGTCCTAAGGCTTGTTATCTGGGAGAAGAGACTGATCCGTACCTGGCTACAATTGCCTTTTCAGATCATTACGGAGAGCGGTAAGGTCTCCCTGCTGTTTCCTTTTCTCTAGGCTAAACAACCCCTCTTCTGTCAGTCATTCCTCATAAGACTTGATACCTTTCAGCAATCCTATATCAGCAACCAGGCTTCCATATGATCAGGCTTCAATATGAGTATTTAGTTAATTAATTCAAAACTCCATTAAGCTTCAGAAAAGCACCAATTTTGAGCACTCCTGTGGTTTTACGTGACAGTGGATACTTCTCCCAACCTGACTATTCCATCTGGTCCCCTGACCCTTCATCACAGCAGTCCAGTCAGTAGCATGGATTGAGAGTTGCACCTTGCTGCTTGATGGAGGAGTCGTACAACAAACAATTTTGTACCCCGCCTAAAAAGTAAAATTGTGAGGCAAACAGAACATGAAGATGTTGCTGCCGCTAGATGGCAAAAAGTGCACGTGGAAAGCAATAACACGTTTCTGAAAGCACAAGTAATGATCTCTTCAGCAGAGTTTATTCCTTCATCGGGCAACAGAGGCAGGAAGGCAACAGGGCAGTACGAAAGCCCTGTCTGAGTATATACTGCGCCTTTTGAAAAGCTGCATTGTATCCCAATGCTGTCGAATTCTCTACCTCTCATTGCATCAAGCTGTGCTTTAAAGCTAGTGACCAAAAAACAAAACAAAACAAAAACCAAACAAAAACAAACAAACAAACAAACAAACAAACAAACCCAAACAAACAAACAAAAAGGTTGCAGCTGGAGCCCTCAAAGGCAGTTCAGGGAAGCTCTAAGGACAATGATCAATAGAGTTCAAATATCTGGGTGCAAGAGACTATGAGGCCCTGAGGACAGTGAAACAGGAGAGGACATAGGAAAATCCTTAGCCATTTGAAAGTATTTACTCCACAAATCTTCTTGTTGACTTGTGGAGTGATTATGGGACACACCATATGATGTGAACAGAGACTTAAGTAACACAAAATGACCTCACCTACACTAGGCCTGGGGACAGGCAACACTGTGGGAGTCACTTGGGAAAGCAGTGGCACCACAAACACTAATTACCACAATGACGGTGTTGTAAGTTTTCCTTTCCAAACATACTGGGGAACGAATGTCCCAACATACTTCTCCCCCATCTATACAGCATCATCTCCTTTTAACACTAGGCTTGGAAGTGACTCTTAGCGTCCTTGCATCTGTGTGAACACAAACTGAGCTGTCCCTGAGGGCTGAATGACTGTAAGGTTCACAAGTTAATATGGCAGCAAGGAGTTGTACTATACATCCTGGCAGGTGTGCTACAAAGGACCATATTACCAGCAAGTTTCATTTATTCCAGCACAGTGCTACAGAGCCCATTCATCCCCTTTTTGTATCTAACTTTGTTCACATCAAAACTCCCTTTCCAATACTTCTTCAGTTTAAAAGACTTCATAACACCTTGCAAAGGACAATGACACAAGAAAGAGTAAACTGAAGAAGCCCCTCCCTCAGCTGCACTTAGGGCCATGCTAGGACAATTACAAATGCCAAAGGAAAGACAGCATAAATGATTCTACTTGTGCATCAATGCATTTTTGTCCTCTACACCATGTTCCAGGTCTGGCCAGGCAGAAATAGCAGCTAACAAAGTCCACCAAACCAGTCCCCACCTCTTCAAATGAAAGGAGCATTGCAACTTTGACTAATGACTCTGGACACATACACTAATTTATATGTGGAAGCAAGCATGAAAAGAAAACCCAACATCTTCTTCCAATCTTCATGGGGAATAGTTTGGATTAAAGAAAACATTTTTAATGAGAGAAGAATGATCAGGAAAGCAAGAGAGAATATGAGATGCTCTGCTCCCTCTCAATGAAGGGGACTGGGACGGAGACAAGTTCTGCTCCCATGGCCTCATTCCCTGCACATACGACAAATTACCAAGGAAAGGAAACCTGGACAGCATCAAAAGTGACTACAGAGCTATGGGAGCAGTAGTCAAGGCAATGAGGGCCCTGGTGGTATTCTCCTCAATCCCTGATGTTGAGGACAAGCCAAGAACTGACTGCAGAACTGCCCTTGGAAACTGTGTTTCGGATTCTGTGATTCAAGGACCCCGTCTGCGGTTCAGTCCCTGCTTGAGAGAGATGTGAGACACCTCACAAAGTTGGTGTCACAACCCACCAGTAGGAGCATGATGTTTATTGTAAATTCTCTCATCAGTCTGAACAAAGACAAAAGACATGTGTCACAAACTCTTGTGCTTTTATTGTATAATTGCCTTAATTTTTATTATATAATTGCCTAACAGTGGGCAAAAGGCCCATTAGTTAGACTCAAAAGATACTGATTATCAAGCCCTTATATTTCTACAATATACTTCTCCAAAGTGGTATTAACAAGCTGTGAGAGACTGGAAGGATTGCTGGCTCGAAACATTTTGCATGTGTGTATGAACAAAAGAGCATGTGGGATTCTGCGCTGGTCAGGCAATGCATTACTCTGCACACCCCACCCCCCAGACCGTCAGGCCCAGCCCTCACACCAGCCACTAATTACTTGAGGCAATGCTCTGTACCCAGTCACTGGAGCCCCTAACTCAGCTCCTGAATGGCCGCAGGACTGGAAATCCCACCTGGGGAAGGGCCCAGGAAAGCCAAAGGGTATTTAAACCAAGACATGAGGCAAGCACATTTTGACTCTACCTCTTCTTGGAATTTCTCTCAGCTGAATGCTGCCGGAATTAGAAGTGGTAGCTATAGCTGATATTTTCTACATCTCTTTTGTGGAGGGTCCACCCCTTGCAGCAGCCATTTCCCGAGCCAGCTCCGCCTCCACAGAAGGAGGAGAGCTGTTGGGGCAGGACCCAGGGGCCTAAGACCTGCCCTGGGGCTGGTAAGGAAGGCGTGCCCAGGGCTCTGGATCCGCCTCCTCTTCCAGAATCTTTGGTTGAGTTCAGTATGTTATTGGTTATTGTTTGTTGTACCCTCCCCTTTTAATTTGTAATTGGACACCGGACCCTTGTACCCTCTCCTCATCCTCTTTCCTATTGGTTACCCTTTCCCCTATAAAACCGGTCACCCCAGGGCAGTCCACGGGATTTTTCCTCCGACACTCTCCCTCCCGAAATCCCTGCTCCTTTCCCCTCATCAATAAAGGAGATTAAGGAGGAAACCCCCTCCCGCACCCTTCACCTCTTTGTCGGCCTCTTTTATCAGCGGCACCTGTTGCTGACCACTCGCTGGGAGCAGCCCCACCTCGGCTGGAGACAACCCAGCAACAGCCTGTGGCGGGCCGGAGGCTTGCGTCCTGGGTGAGGGTAGCCAGGACAGCCAGGTGGAAAGCATACAACACTCTTTTCTCTTTCTTCTTCCAATTTCATCTTCTCCAGGTTTTCAGTACCTTAAAAACTGAGGGGCTTGGAGTTTGCTAAGTTGAATGAGCTAAGTTAATGCTTTGTGAAATGCTTTATGTTGACTGAATGTTGCTTTAAACTTTGCCAAAGTTCCCTGATTTTCTGAAGTTTGCCAGTAAAGTTTTTGTTGTTTTTACCCCTTGAGGAATATCTTGTTGATATTTTCTCCTGTGTGTCTGACTTGGGGTATGTAAAAAAACCCCATTAAGTTTCTTTAAGGAACTCACTGAGTGAGCTCTGGGGCCTTATACACAGTGGGATGGCTCCTGTCACTTGAGTGTTGCAATGGAGAGATGCAGATTCCTTAAGAAGGACAGGATGGGTAGGTGAGCAGGGGAAGCTGACCTTTGTGGGAGAGAGCAGCAGGACTGCATGGAGCTCTGCCTAGGGATGTATGAGGTGCCAACTGAGAATTTATGAGTTAAGATTAAAGACAGACACTATTAATGTCTTCTTTACCAGTCCTGTCTGATGTAGGTCATTTGAAAAGGAAGAAAAGGCAAATCAGGCCCTCTACAGACAGATGAGAGCAGCCTTATATTCACAGGCTCTACTTCTCTTGTGGGGCTTCAACCAGTCCCTGTTGAAGGGCCAAAGCAACAATACATAAGCAATCCAGGAGATTCCTGGAGTACATTGATGACAGCTTCCTCCTACAAGTGGCAGAGCAGACAAGCAGAGATAGTCTGCTGGGCCTTTTCCTCACTAACAAGGGACTTGTTGAGGATGTGAAAAATCAAGGGCAGCTTTGGCTGCAGGGACCATGAGATGGTAGACTCTGGGTTTCTGAGGGTACAGAGGACAGTGAAAAGCAAGCTCGCAGCCCTGAATTTCAGGAGAGAAGACTTTAGTCTCTGCAAAGATCTGCTGGGAAGAGTCCCATGAGATAAGGCCCTGGAGACTATGGCTGCCAAGAAAGCTGGTTAATATTCAAGGATCACTTCCACCAAGCTCAAGGGAGTTCCATTCCAAAAAGCAGAAAGTCAGGCAAAAATGCCAAGAAGCCTGCATGGATGGCTTGAACAGGCTGCTCCTCATTCAAACACAAAAAGGAAGCTTACAGAGGGTGGACACAAGGCCAGGTAATCAGAAACATTGTCTAAACATCCAAGGGTGAAGTTAGGAAAGTTAAAGCCAAAATGGAACTGAATCACCTGTGGAGTCCCAGAAGATGTTCAGTGTGTAGCCTCTGGAATGTCTTTCACTGGCTTTAGAAATGCTGTTGAGTGATAAGCAAATGTGGACAAAATGTGTTTCTTCCTTTGTGGCCAGCTCTTCCCATGTTCTGTGTCCTTGGAAACTTTAAAGTCTCATTCTTTCAGTTTTGCAGACTCTCGTGTCATGTAAGATGTTCTTACAGTGCCTTATTTCTCCCTGTGTGCTGTAAAAGTAGCATAAGGAATCTTGTCTCTTTTCCCCACAGCCCCTGCTGAACTTGAAACTGAATGTGCTGGATCTTCAAAAAACCTTCATGTGGACCAGGATTCTCTTTGAATTAAATGCTATGGAAAGTCTCTGTACAATTTTCTTTTTTTTATAGTGCATCTGCGGTTTCCCTTCTGCCCAGTCAGATGTGAAAACTGGTTTATTGCAAGTTTTATTTAACATTTACTCTTAAATAAAAATCTCTACCAATGAATTTGGCATTTGGTCTCACTTGCACCTTTATTTGGGCAGAGGTATCTCTCTAAGCATTTTAATAATCTGATCTTAACACCCAGAAGCCAAACAAATGGGTCCCTTTCCTCCAGGGGACTTGAAGCACAGTTGTGTCAAAATCGTGGGCTCAAGCTGAGCTATTGCTAATAATCAGTTCTCAGATTCTTCCTGCATTTTAGAGCAATCCTCCTTGTGGTCTGAGCAGAAGGCAAAGGCAGTGGGTGAACTTCTGGCAGCCATGAAACATAGGCAAATCCCACAGGTTTTGAGCCTGTGGGGAGCTGACCCAGGTGTAGCCCGCAAAGAAAAAAAAGTGCTAGGAAATTTCTGCAGCCTGCTTTTGGCACTGTGTAGCATCTCTCTGCCCAGAAAGCAAGTGCAGAACCTCTGGGCCTTCACTTTCTCTTGTGATTGGGACAAACAGGGATGTGTTTTGAAGTGTGTTTGTAGCAGGCTGCGTGCTACTGGTTAGATGGTGGAGCAGCAGAACAGAAAATCACTGTCGGCAGCTGGCATAGCAGCAGATGCCAGCAGTTACAGTGGCGTGGAGGGATAATGGGTCTGGTCTCCAAGAGGGACAAGAACAGAGGACCTGTGGACTTGTCCTGGAACTCCGGCATGGCAGCCTTGGAGCGATCATCTCTTGAGCGCTCCAGTGGTCCCCTCCCGCTCGGGCTGGGATGTGACCCCACCTGAGCTTCGTTTGGGGGACGTGTGCCCAGAGGCACGGTGGCCATGCGCTGAGGGAAAGCCCGGAGCTGGCGACACGAGAGCTGCTCGAGCGGCTGCCGCAGCCTCCAGCCCGGCCGAGCAGCCCGGACCGTGCCCCGGGGCATCCTGAGGCGGGGTAGCGCCCAATGCCGCCGGAGGCCTCACAAGCCCCGGGCCGCCTCCTTCCCGCCTCCTTCCCGGGCGCCCATCGAGGCCACCCCCGAGCCCGGGCGGCCCCGCCATGATCCGCCCGGCGCCTCCCCTGCCCGCGCCGCGGCCTCTGCGACGCCCCTAGGTAAAGCCCCGCGCGCGTCACAGAGGCCATTGTGGCATCGGCGGCGCCTGGTGAGCGCCTTTATGTTGGTGCCCCGAGCCGGCGCTCAGAGCTGCAGAACCCGCTCTGGGAGTAGCAGCTCCGTCCCGTGCTGCGAGCACTGCGCGTCCCTGCCGCCATTTCGGAGGCTTCTGGCCGCAGCCACTGCGCGGGGCGACCTCGTCAGCCTTGTGGCTGGTGCCTGTTCTCGTCCTCTTCGTTTCCCTGTCCCTCGCCCTCGCCCATTTACTCATCCTCGTCCTACCCCTGATCCCCATCGACACCCGAGGCCCAGCAGCCCGCCGGGTGCTTCCTGCTGCTGGTCGCCACCAGCAGAGCCATGTCGTGGCACACCCTGCGGAAGAGACTCGGGGAATTCTGCAGTAGACAGCAGCAGCAGCCGCCATCCAGCCGCCCGCCTGGGGAGCCCTGTGCAGCCGCCACCGGTGCCTCCGAGCCGAGTGAGAAGGTCCGGGGCATGTTGCATCGAGCGGCTGCCCGAGGCGACCTGGCCTGGCTGAGGCGGTGGAGAGGGTATTGGAAATGGGTCGGCATCGACGGGCGAGACCAGCAGAGGCGGTCAGTTCTGTGGGCTACTGATGGGACACCTTGGCTGCTTCTGGCAGGCGCTGCCGCGGGAGCTTCTGAGCCAAGCTCCACTAGTGCTCGGCAATACTCTCTTACGGAAAAGGCAGAACAAGATCATTAGCATGGTGTGACCAACCCCCTGGTAGCTTTGGGTGCCATGTGGAAAGCACCCGCCCTTAAAGGCCTTGTGTGGGATCACGTTCAAGCTAATGGCTTGGAAAGCGAGATTTGTCCTGTCAGCTGGGAGAGTGAACTCTAGATGTTTTCATGGCTTGTAGCTGCTGCATTGGCTCGAGTGCTGTTGGAAGTGCGTGCTGCTGGCTTGCCGCTTCGCCCCGGTCTCTCTGCAGGGCTGTTTCGCTGCTGCTCAGACCTCATCCATTCTCTTCTGCCCTGTGGCAAATCAGCGCAGGATTGCAGCAGCAGCAAGTGGGAGGAACAAGAGTCCGGGCAGGGTCCCCAGGGCTGGGTAAAGACACAAATTTGTTTTATCCTTTGTCTGTGTTGAGACCATCTGTTTAATTTTTAGGACACCTCTGCATCTCGCTTCTGCCAATGGCCATGCAGATGTTGTTAGATATCTAGCACAAAAGAACTGCCAGCTGAACCTTGCTGACAACTTCAGGAGAACTCCGCTGATGGAGGTGTGTGGACTGTGTTCTGATCTTGTTAGTGGGGCTTATTGATGGTGCATTACAGGAGAGGTGTCTGGTAGAATTCCTTACACAGAAGGCCATAGAAATATGTATGTTGTTAGCTGTGCGGCGTAGGCCTCTGTTAGCTAATCTTTGAGGATGTCCTTCTATCCCAGCATTAAGGAGATGAGGGAGTTGTGGCAGAATGAGACAAAAATGCTGAAAGTCTGCCTCGTTGTTGTGTGTTGCTCCCAGGCAGTACGGTGCCAGCAAGAAGAATGTGTGGCTGTTCTGCTGGAACATGGTGCCGACCCAAATCTGGCAGATGCTGACGGCAACACTGCCCTTCACCTGGCTGTCCTATCTGCTAATACCGCTGTAGCTGGGCTGTTACTTGAGCATAATGCCAGTAGTGATGCTCAGAACCAGGTAACCTTGGCATGTGGGTAAAGCCGCTCTTTCAAACAGGTACACAGCTTGTCTCCGTCTTTGTAACGGAGATTCTCTCTCCTTTCAGGAGGAATATACGCCCTTAGATCTTGCCGTCTCCAAACAGCATGAGGAGATGCTGGAGTGTCTTCTAAAAAAAGCAGTTGATGGGTATGCTGCAGAGCAGTGTGAAAGGTGAGGGGTTTTCAAAACAGTACACAGGCCTCCTCGGTTGTCAGCAAGTGTGACTGAGGAGAGGCATGGGAATGAGCTAGAAAAAGAAGGAGGAGTCACATGGAAGGAGTTCCCTGTGTGACTGGCAAAGCAGATCTGCTCTTGGAGGCTCTCAGACCTTCGGTACTCTTGTACTTTGCCCACTGAGGACTGCCACAAAGCATTGTCTGTGGTGCCCTCTCCCCACACAGACCCAGACCCAGTGGGAAACTTGCCATTAGCTCGGCAGCATGGTTGCTCTGCAGGAGAGGGGGTTTTAAGCAAAGGCACAGTTGGTGTGTTAAAGTGGTATGAATGGCAGCATTGGGAGAAAGAGAAGCAACTTGTCCAAGGAGGCACAATGGGTTCCATCCACACATAAAGAGAAAACATCTTGCCATGTAGATGGTCAGGCAGTTGAACAGCTTGCTCTGGGAGTTTGGGCGGCTGCATCCATAGGGATTTTGAAGAGTAGTGGAAGGAGCCCTGAACAGCATGGCCTGACCTCGTAGTTGAGGCTGTACTGGGGTTCAGTCGGCCTGGAGACCTCCAGATGTCCCTTCAAAGCTGAATTCTCCAAGGCTTCCATGTCCTTGGCTTTCCTTTCACTGTGGTTGTAGGAAAGGGGGAAAGAGTTGATTTGGGAGCAAGCAGGGAAAAAAACTATGCAGAATTGGACATGCTTCCTATCAATATTTGGATGCTTTAGGACTGCTCTTGCGGTTACTTCAAGCCATGTGTCTGATGTGGAGGAAGTCAATCTGTGCTTGCAGGAGGAGTTGGAGACGGTTGAAGCTGAGGTATGGAAAGCCTGTCCCTACAGGAATAAATTGGGGAGTGCCTGATGCTTTCCTATCCATCGTATAAAAGGACAGAAGTGTATCCTGGGAGCCAGAAGGAGAGGGACCTAATGCAGTGGTGGCTACATCAGGCTTTGATCTGCCTCTGTCCCTCCTGCCTCTCCCCACCACCATGCTGAGGCAGAGCTGCCTCTCCTCAGGGATTCACCACTTCCCCATCAGGGGCCTGGGGTGCCTCACTCTGCTCTACATTCAAGGTCTTCCTGGTTTAAGAACACTCCCCAAGCCCTCTGGAGCAATTCCCAACTCCAGAGCAGGTCTGCTGGTGCAGTTCACCTGGGAGCCTTTGCTGAAACAGTGGTCACCAGGATAAAGCTATTGCCATCGCTCCTGGCCCCACCACGCTAAGGCAGTGCTGCCTCTCCTCAGGCGTCCACCACTTCCCGCTCATGAGGAGCTGGGCACCTCTCTCAGTGCAGCATTCGAGCTCTCTCCCACTTCAGATAACTCCCCATTCAGCCCTGGTGCCATGCTGTGCTCCAGAGCAGCTCTCTCGGGAGCACTTTTCCTCGGACACTTCCAAGACACCTTCCTTCCTTAGGAATAAAAACTTTCAGGTTTATGCTTTCATGCAGTAGCAAACAAGTGAATACAAAGAGCATCATCACAGGTCTCCAAAAGGGTCAAAGGAGTAGTGTCAATGCTTAGAACCGTGCTCTAGGAAATCCGTGGAGGGGTGGGAGATGCCACTGTAGAAGATGCAGAAGTCACACAGCTTGTGTTCATTTGCTAGTAGAAGCAAAGCCCTGAAGGTACTTGAAATGATTACAGTTCTTTGGGCACAGGGAACTGTGCCCAAATATGTGCAAGATATATGCATCACGTGAATCCTTGGGCAGCAGCTGAGTCCTCCGTATAAAAGCTTACCTGATGACTGTGGATTCTTACTGTGATTTTACAGTTGAGGGAGTTGCAAGAAAAGTATCTTCAGTCTGAGCATGTCCTTCATGACCTGAAGATTGCCTTTGATGATAAGAATAGGGAAGAAACCGCTGCTGTCCTGAAACTGCAGGACCAGCTGTTGGCACATTTGGAGACTAACACTGCTGTGAAACGGCTAGAAGAAGAGGCGCATCGGTAAGAGAAGGGATACGGTGGGGCGAGGTGTCTGTTGCTTGCAGGGCCTTGGTGGAAACCACAGGATAGGTACTCTGATTTTGAGTGACACTTTTCTTCCGATTCTCTAACTTCATGCTCTTCATCTGGGATTGGTGCTCATTCTGGTGGCTTTTCTGGCAATAAGACCTGTGTTTCTTTTTAAGCCTTGAAATTAAAAACGCCAGATTGGAAGCCACTGTCCAGCAACAAAGCAACAGGATTGACACCCTAGTAGGAGAACTGCTAGCCTCTGCTTCAGTAAGCTGGTCATAAATTTCCTTTTTGAAGACTCCTGAACCTGGTAACCTATTTCTGTGGGGAAATCTTAAGTTGAGGTTTTCCTGGCAACCTGATGGGAGCTCAGTTCCTGCATTCTCCTGAATAGAGGCTGCTCAGGAAGCAGCTGAGGATCTGGCTTTCATAGCAAGAGGCCTTTCAGTGGCCTCTGCAGTCTAGAATAGAAACAGTGAAGTTTTCCCTGCTTCCCCCTGGCAGCATGGGTCTGCTCATCTGGAAAAGGAGGAGAGAGAGTTCATGAGTTTCCTGGCTACCTGCTGGTGGCCAGCAGCATTTCTTAGTTTCAATTCACTCTGAAGACTGGCGTAATTATGCAACTGAAGAAGTAAAAGCACACCTCATATGCTCAGTGATAACTTCATGTTCATGGATTTCCCTAGGCCTCAATGCCACAGCTGCAGCAGAAGCTTGCCAGTGCAGCTGAAGTACAATCTACATCCAAAGCTTCACTGGCAGTTGCTACAAACCACGAGGCTGATGTGGAGAAAGACAACCTGTGCTTACAAGAGGAATTGGCTAGGGCTCGAGCAGAGGTATGGAAGCCTGTGCCTATAGGAATCAAGCTGCGGGTGCCTATCTCTTCTTATACATGGTGGAAAAGGACAACACAGTATCCCAAGAGCCAGAAGGAGAGGGACCTAATGCAGTGGTGGCTACATCAGGCTTTGATCTGCCTCTGTCCCTCCTGCCTCTCCCCACCACCATGCTGAGGCAGAGCTGCCTCTCCTCAGGGATTCACCACTTCCCCATCAGGGGCCTGGGGTGCCTCACTCTGCTCTACATTCAAGGTCTTCCTGGTTTAAGAACACTCCCCAAGCCCTCTGGAGCAATTCCCAACTCCAGAGCAGGTCTGCTGGTGCAGTTCACCTGGGAGCCTTTGCTGAAACAGTGGTCACCAGGATAAAGCTATTGCCATCGCTCCTGGCCCCACCACGCTAAGGCAGTGCTGCCTCTCCTCAGGCGTCCACCACTTCCCGCTCATGAGGAGCTGGGCACCTCTCTCAGTGCAGCATTCGAGCTCTCTCCCACTTCAGATAACTCCCCATTCAGCCCTGGTGCCATGCTGTGCTCCAGAGCAGCTCTCTCGGGAGCACTTTTCCTCGGACACTTCCAAGACACCTTCCTTCCTTAGGAATAAAAACTTTCAGGTTTATGCTTTCATGCAGTAGCAAACAAGTGAATACAAAGAGCATCATCACAGGTCTCCAAAAGGGTCAAAGGGGTAGTGTCAATGCTTAGAACCGTGCTCTAGGAAATCTGTGGAGGGGTGGGAGATGCCACTGTAGAAGATGAAGAAGTCACACAGCTTGCGTTCATTTGCTAGTAGAAGCAAAGCCCTGAAGGTACTTGAAATGATTACAGTTCTTTGGGCACAGGGAACTGTGCCCAAATATGTGCAAGATATATGCATCACGTGAATCCTTGGGCAGCAGCTGAGTCCTCTGTGGAAAAGCTCATCTGATGACTGTGGATTCTTACTGTGATTTTACAGTTGCAGGAGTTGCAGGAAAAGTATTTTCAGTCTGAGCGTTATGTTCGTGACTTGAAGACTGCATTGGATGATAAGGAGAGAGAACGACCAGCTGCTGCCCAGAAACTGGAAGATCTGCTGTTGGCATCATCAGAGACTAAGACTGTTGTAAAAGAGCTGGAAGAACGCGTGCAATGGTAAGAGAAACGACACAGTGGGGTGAGGTGTCTGTTGTTTGCAGGGATTTGGTGGAAACCACAGGATAGATAGATAGATAGATAGATAGATAGATAGATAGATAGATAGACAGATAGACAGCCTTGTTGCATCACAGCAAATCATTTTGGTTTTTAAATGATGCTCTTGGGTTTTTTCTTGTTTTGCACTGTTCTTGTGGAATTAATGCTCTGGCAGATTTTTATAGTAAGACCTGTGTTTCTTTTTAAGCCTTGTTATGGAAAAGACCCTTTTGGAGGGCACTGTCCAGCAACAAAACACTAGGATTGAAGCCCTACAGAGAGAGCTGCAAGCATCTGCCTCAGTAAGCTGGTCATAAATTTTCCTTTTTGTGACTCCTGAGTCTAGTTACCTATTTCTGTGGAGAAATATTAAGTTGAGGTTTTCCTGGAGAGTCAGGGGGAGCTCAGTTCCTGCATTCTCCTGAATAGAGGCTGCTCAGGAAGCAGCTGAGGATCTGGCTTTCATAGCAAGAGGCCTTTCAGTGGCCTCTGCAGTCTAGAATAGAAACAGTGAAGTTTTCCCTGCTTCCCCCTGGCAGCATGGGTCTGCTCATCTGGAAAAGGAGGAGAGAGAGTTCATGAGTTTCCTGGCTACCTGCTGGTGGCCAGCAGCATTTCTTAGTTTCAATTCACTCTGAAGACTGGCGTAATTATGCAACTGAAGAAGTAAAAGCACACCTCATATGCTCAGTGATAACTTCGTGTTTATGGATTTCCCTAGGCCTCAATGCCACAGCTGCAGCAGAAGCTTGCCAGTGCAGCTGAAGTACGATCTACATCCAAAGCTACACAGGCAGTTACTACAAGCCACAGGGCTGACCTGGAGAAAGACAACCTCTACTTGCATAAGGAATTGGCTAGGGTTCGAGTAGAGGTATGGAAGCCTGTGCCTATGTCCTCCTATACATGGTGGAAAAGGACATCACAGTATTCCATGAGGCAGTAGGAGAGAGACTTAAGGAAGTCACCGATGATCCCTTGCTGCAATTCATGAAGCTCGTGAAACCTTCAGCCTTCCGTGTTTTTTCTCCTGTACCATTTTGCAGTAGCTTGTTGCTTGCAGCTTAGTCATAGCTTGCCCTGAGGCCCTTCTATGGTAGGGAGGGGAGGAAAACCACTGTGGCTGCAAGAGGAAGATCAGCCCCTGAGCTCTGTCTCAGGCATGAGTTGAACAGGAGGTAGTTCAGACTTTGCTTTTTTAAACAGCATCATTGCCGCCCAGGCACAATGAAGAGAGGTGACAGAGGAAAAGTTCTGTAGCTTATTGCTCACAGGTAGCTTTTTCAGCCCATCTTCTTATGGGGACCCAGACATACTCTTCCCTGAAGTACCTTATAACTTTTCTAAAATTCTAAACTTATTTTCTCCTTCTTTCAGGGAATATTTCAAGTATTTTCTCTGCTTGTTTCCAGTAGTTTATAAATACAGCCTCCATGGCCAACCCCTTTAGCAATTTTAACAAAATTCTCTGCCTTTCAATCCCTCTGGGTTTCATTTTGTATTTGGGGTTTTTTCATGTACAGGTTATTGAACTTTCCCAGCAGCTGACCATGGAATCTAAAAGAAGCATGCAGCTAGAAGCAAAAAATAGGGATTTACAAGAAGAGTTGTCCACCCTGCATGACAAGTGTGAAAAACTGGAGAAGAGCAAATGCCAGCTGAAAGAAGAGGTGGCAAAATTGAAAAATCATTTGAAGACTAACATGGTGGAACGTAGCCAGATAGAGCAGTATAAAAGGGAGGCGGAAGAACGAGCAGGCCGGTATATAAGAGAAAGACTACTAGAAGTCAATCTGTTTTTGCAAGTAAGTGACTTTGTGACATGTGTCCGTAGACACTCTGCAGACTTTTGTTGCAGGAATCACTTTTTAGTGTTTTAGTCTTGGTGCCTGATTCTGTGTGTTAGCACTGTACTTGTGTCTGTGCAGAAGGGCAGTGTGAGAAGGGAATATGGTTGGGCAGGAGTGCTCTCATGGTGTGTAATGTGCAGGCAGGTCCCTGAATCAAAAGCTTGCCCCAGGTAGGTTTCCATTTTGCAGTGCTTGGGGCTGTCTCTGTCCGCAGCTCTGGTTCCCACTGTTTGTGCTTGAAGGGTTTTTGCACCTTCCAGCTGTCATGGCCAGACCTACAGGTCCAGCTTTGTCTTTGTATGGGGGGAGAGTGCTCAGAAAAGGAGTGACTGAAGTTGCAGGTGTGGAGATGGGGTGGAGGTGAGGCATCCTGCCAATGTCTTTGAGGAATCCTGTTCTCTATGCCCTGTCCTACAGAGATGGTGTAGGATTAGTAGCTTTCATTAGTAGCTTTGAATAGTAGTACTAATTTGGGCTTCTTCCTGAGTGAAAAGAATTATTTACCCTGCTGGTAGCTCCAGGGTTCTGCCTTGATTGCTGATGGTAGAGAGGAGGCACAGCCCCCTCTCTGAGCCAAGCGGGGCCCTTGAAATTGGATCCATGCAATTGACAGGTGGGGAGAGTTCTCTTTCTTTGTGGTGGTTGATGGTGCACTGTCTCCTTCAGGCACAGGCAGCCTCCCAGGACAGACTAGAACAAATCAGAACCAGTCATCATGCTTCACTGAGAAACCAGCTAAAAGACAGAATTAGAGATCTCGAATGTGAATTGGACAAGATAAAAAATACCCAACAAGAGACTACTTTTCCAAAAGAATATGTTCTGGCAGAAATGGAGAAGTACAAAAAGCTGTATCTGGAGGAAGTGAAAATTAGACAAAGCATAGAAAAGAAACTGGAAAGGTAAATCCATGCTTTTTCTGGAGTGGTAAAAAGAGAATTCCTTTTCCTCTTGTATTTTCCTTGTTACTTCCTCTTCTGCACCTGGCCAGCATTACGTGCGAAAGCCTATGATGGCATGTTTGTGGGGAAAGTACCTTAAGACCCTTCCCCTTCAGCAGGCCTTCATTTCTCTTTAGTGTTCCAGCAAAAACACCAGTGATCATGGCATTAGCAGCATACTTTTCAAGTTGATGTTGTTTTAACTGGCAGCTTTTTTTGCCAGTGTCTGTAATCTCCTCATCCTGTGTGCAACTCATAAGATGAATTTCATGTCTGGTTACCTTTTGAGTATGAATAGGCCCCTCAGAGAACAGAATTGGCTTCTGTGAAGGACAAACAGAAATTTTTGCTTTTGGCTTCTGTTTAAGCAGTGGCTCTGAGCTTTGAGCTTTCCTTGGGAAGGGGAGGCTAGCCCAGAGTTGTTACAGAGGTGATGTTCCTTCCAGAAGAAGCAATGTAAACACACAGCTTTCACAGAGTGCTTTGAAGCCCTCATGCTGAGCAGTCCTAAGCGTTGGTAACACTTGGTGCTACTTGCACCTAGTGTGACTTCTTAGAAACAGGCCCTCCAAACAAGCTCAGGTCAAATGATGTGCTATTTTTGGACACTCTTAATCTCAGAAATCAAATAATAATCAGATTGTCGATGCTCCATCCCTGGAAGTGTTCAAGGCCAGGTTGGATGGGGCTCTGAGCAACATCTGGTCTAGTCGAAGGTGTACGTGCTTACACCAGGAGTGTTGGAACCAGATGACCTTTAAAGTTCCTTGCAACTCAAGGCATTCTATGAAGTCTGTGCTGTTGATGTGAAAATATGGGAGAAACAGTGGTTCTTCTGTGTTTTATTTTTTTTCTAACTAATTTGCTGATTAGGTTCGGAAGATTCTGAGGACACCTGGGAAGGACCTAGGGGGGGTATTGAAAAGAAAGAAAAAGATTCCCAGCAGGAAGAATGAAGAACCTTTTTTTGGAAATGACCCATCAAGTTGGTAGATTGAGATCAAAGGTGAGCTCTGTTTAGTTTGGGGTTTGTTTGCTAGGGATGTTTGCTCTTTTGAACCCTGTGTGATGCTTTCCGTGTATTTCTTATATATATATTTCCATGTATTTCTTCTTTCTTTGTTATATTTACAAATTGTCAAGCTTCAATCCTAACAGCTGTCCTGGAAATGAATGTGGTTGTCTTGACATAGAAATAATAGTGAACTCTACCAGCTGCAACCAGTGTGAATTGGAGGATTTATGAAACCAATTTCCCTACATAATGTGAGAAAGGGAATGTCGACTCCCTACACTCTGTCTTGATTTCTGTTCCTTTTCTGGTTTCATTTTCCAGCTGTGCTCTTGTATTTTAGTGGTCTTTCGATTTTGAGCTTTTTTCCCTTGCCTCATGTACGTGTAGGCCATGTTCTTGTGTCTTACTGAAGGTCTTTGAAGTTAAGGCTGTTTTTGTCCTTCAGCTCCTTAATCAAAAATCTTCTCTCTCTTCTTGGCAGCCAGATATGTGACAAGGTTTGTAGCCTCTCCTGTTTAACCTTGGGTGGTACAGGAAAAGCTTTGTCTATTTATGCTGTTAGGTTTTGGTTCAAACATACTGATGCATTCACATTTGCCTAAAGCTGGAAACGCTTTGAGGTTGCTGGTTTCTCTGAGTGATAGAGTGACTGCTGCCAAGTACTTCTGTGCTTTATGTATTTGTGAAGTTATGGCTTCTGTGGTAGTTCAGCTTCCGTAAGATGGCACTGTATGGGTGGATTTCATCTGTTCTAAGGGAACTTGGTTAAACTAGAGGAGTGGGCTCTTCACCCCCCTTGCCTGTTCTGACAGTCAGAAAGTTCTGGGTAGCAAGAGCGGTTGTGTGTGGAGTAGCAATACTGCTCTGAAGTTGAGTTCCTAGACTCTGAGTATCACCTCATGCAGTCTTAGAGGATCCAACTTACTCTGTGCTCAAAAAGCGGTGTGGGAAGTACTAAGTCAACATCACTTCCTGAAACAGAATTACTGAGATGGTGACTGCTGCAAGTGACCCAGTAGAAGAGCTGAAGAGTAGAAGCGTCAAGAGCTAAGCAGTGAGAGGTACCTGCTCAGGAGGTTTGGGCTTGTCAGCTGCGATGCCTTCTCTAGAGGGCTGGGGGGCAGGAGAGCAGTGGAGACACTGTGAGTCCTCAAAGTTGTATTTTCATTCACAGGCCTTTTCATTCCTTTTAAGAGAAATCCATGTGTTGACTTTATTTCCACCTATTTCTCTTTCCTCGGGTTGGCGTGAGAATCACAAAAGGGTTACTGGAAGAAATAAGAGGCAAACAAAACCTTTTTCTTCTCTTGATTCATCCACACATGTTGCAGAGGGTCCTGTGGACCTTCTGGTCATTGTGAAGGCTTCATAAACCAGGGAAAGTGGTTTCTTCGAATTGTCAACTACTCACTCAACTACTTCAGCTTTGCTTAGGATTAGTCCTGCTTTAGATCATCTTTTGGTCTAGGCTTTACATTTCCTGCTTCCTTCTGCTACCTATGTCTCTTTTCATG
The DNA here is from genome assembly GCA_036785705.1 of Acanthornis magna. Taxonomy (NCBI): domain Eukaryota; kingdom Metazoa; phylum Chordata; class Aves; order Passeriformes; family Acanthizidae; genus Acanthornis; species Acanthornis magna. Next base: position 20,532,110 of record JAWUZG010000001.1, read on the forward strand.
TTCTAGAGAGGTCCCTTCTCCCCAGGATTTTACTGCTGCTTGTACATGTTTGAAAAAACTTGTACGAGGCTTGGGGAGGATTTGTTCTTCTGGCACCACTGAGAAGTGTGCCTCCATCTTTTTTACCCCACCCACCTGGTAGTTAATACACACAGACAAGGTTGCCTTGAGCTTTGTCTGCTCCAGGAAAGAAACAGGCACAGCTCTCTCAGCCTTTCCACATAGCTCATGTGCTCCAAGGCCTTCAGCATCTTCTTGGCCACGACAGGCCATCATCTCCATTTAGGATGATATTTTTGGGTTTTATCACATTGTCTGTAGGGTGTAAGAATGTTTTAGGAGTTTTAACAGCTACATTTTGGTCATATGATATCTTGACTGTATATTTGATGTCTATTTCTAGGTACGACAGGAACTGGATGAAAAAATCACTAAGGAACTTAAAGAAGGTACTGTGTCATTACATTAGCAGTGTTTTTAAGGGAAAAGGTGACTGTTTCTAAGTCTTGACAGCTTTCAAGCCATTTTTTCAACGTCCTCTGCTAAGCACAGAGATTTTTGTCTGATACCTTTCCAGTTTAGACTTGAATGTGAAAAATTCCTGCTTCCCAAAATATTGTATAGAATGTTATGCACTTGCCTAGAAAAAGAACAAGAAAATTCACCCACTGCCCCACACAGAAACACTTGGCTTAAGCTGAAGTTGCCCTTCACTAGAGTTAAGCTCCAGCAAAATCATCCAAGAAGTCCCCAGATTTTTATAGATCTTTAGAGACTCCAGCCGTCCCTTCTTCCCTGTGCACGGATTGCATTCAGTACTAAACAGTTCTCCGCTGTTAGATCTTGATTTTTCTTGCTATGAGTCATGGCTTCTCTTTGTAGCGTAGGTGTTGCAATCTTGTTTTGAATAAGCAAGAAGAACATGATCAGGGACAAAAGATAGCCTTTCTTTAGGAAGAGATCATTCAGTAGTATTTAGGCAAATATGAGTTCAATGTTTGCAACACAGAGCATAAAACACATTCTACAAATTGGGGCCAGGCATCCAAAGAGGAAATCCACCTGTTTCATGACAGTTGGTCCTTCAGAGTCACTGATTTGCAGGGACTGCAGCTATATAGTAGTAGTCTTCCAATACAGCACTGCTTTGAACGTTTAAGGAAATCAAAGACTTCAGGCTGAACACCTCTGCAGGGGCTACGTTAAGAAGCACTGTTATGGGCCACTGCACTCACCTGTGGAGTCTCAGAAGATGTTCAGAGTGTAGCCTCTGGAATGTCTTTCACTGGCTTTAGAAATGCTGTTGAGTGATAAGCAAATGTGGACAAAATGTGTTTCTTCCTTTGTGGCCAGCTCTTCCCATGTTCTGTGTCCTTGGAAACTTTAAAGTCTCATTCAGGATTGCAGACTCTCGTGTCATGTAAGATGTTCTTACAGTGCCTTATTTCTCCGTGTGCTGTAAAAGTAGCATAAGGAATCTTGTGTCTTTTCTCCCCAGCCACTGCTGAACTTGAAACTCTGGATTGCTCTATCTTTAAAAAACCTTCATGTGGACCATGAGGATCCCGTTTGCAGAGCAATAGAAGAGTACCGTGACATTTTAACCAAAAACTACCTGATTTGAATTAAATGCTATGGAAGCGCTCTGGAAACTTTTTTTGGTTTTATAGAGCATCTATGGTTTCCCTTCTCCCCATTTCAGATGTGAAAACTTGTTCATTGCAGTCTGAATATAAACTCCATTAAATGGATGTCAAGCACAGTGCACTTATCTGTTGGGTTTTTTTCTGCATAGCTGGCTTCTTTTGCACTCAGTACATCTGTTTTGTCTGACCTGCACATTGACTGACCTGGATTCTTGAGCTTGACAAAACTGTCCAAAATGTTTCCTATTACAGTGGCTGCTTTATGTTGCTCCACTCATGTTCTGTGTTTTAACAAAAGTGTTCCCTTTGTTTTGTTTAATTCTTTCACTCAGTGTGTTTGTAGTGTCTCCAAGTGTTTGTTATTTTTGTGCTTAGATACATGTTTGAGACCTGGAAGCTGAGAAGAAAAATTCCCAGGTCTTGCTATGGAAGTCCACCTAACTAGTCCTCATCGCTTCAAATGCATGAAGGCAGGCATTAGAGCTTTGATACCTCACTCTCCACACATACACCAAAGAACACTTGCAAAAAGTGCATTAAAATAATGTTTCACCAACTCTCCAGGGGATCCCCTTCACAGTTACATATATTAGCAAACATATGGGCTGTAAATCCCAAATGCCTCCTGGAAGCTAACAAATTTAATTAAACAGTACATTGCACAAGTTCTTCACATAATGGGAACAAGAGCTCTGCTAAGCAGCAACAGTACTGTAAACTCTAAGTAAAGGCAAATGTCGTAAGAAGCAGCAGTAAACTGCGTGATGCTGTGTAAACCAGTGAATTCTGGCTGCTTAGCAGTTCGATCAAAGACTACGCAACATAAGCAAATCACTTGCATTTATATTTTGATTTAGTACTGATTTCTTTTTCTCTGATGCTGGTTTGATTTTAAATATCAAGTATGCATAATTATTTCTGAAAGTCTCAGTCTTTCAAGAAATTGAAACTAGCTTGAACTTGGAAAAAAAAGCTAATCATCAGTATGTGAGGGTCACAGAAAAACCATTTACCAACTGAAGCTTTCAGGGAAGTTTTCTGGGAACAATCGTGGTTCTTTACCTCTGTGTCCGTTGAAAACCATGTCTAAGCCTATTCCAACCTCAAATTTATCAATATCTGAAACACAGCTGGCACAAACTGTAAGCACAACAAAGCATTTCATCAGACAACAAAGTGAATAATGTAACATCATTAACTTTCTGCCTGCTCTCTTATTTGTATAGTTGTTCACTGCTGGAAGAATGAAGGCTCCCATACCTCTCCATCACAGTGTTTCTCACATGTTCTCTGTACTCAAGCACACCTCTGGGCAAGGCTATCATATGTGAGCTGTAGACTCAGAGTAATTGATGGTTTAAGTTCACTGTATGGATCCACCAAACCCAACCATAGGTCTGACCCTACAAAGCATTTTAGCTCAAATAATTTTAATGCCATTACTGGAATCACTGATAGACTTTCCATTGAAGAAGAATGTACAGCCTTAATGCAGATGGATTCTGAACATTCAGCACTTTTCAGAGTGAATAAGACTGGAAAGAAAAATCAGTTCTGCCTTCATTGCTGCCATAAATAAAACTTTCTACTTGATTGTTTGGCATTGTTCTGCCTTAATTTAGCCCAGGGGTATCCCAAATATCTACCTGAGTAGGCAGTCCAGGACTATGCTCTCAGGACCTGACATTTTGTGGCTATCCCAGAGCAGGTAGCCCAGGACTGCACTCTGGGGACTCAATAGCACTGCTCAACAATAGCAAAAAACCTCTCTGTATTATCATTAATGTCCTGAGAACAAATCCAAAACACAGCCCCATACTAATGCCGGTCGCCATTGCAGCTTATCGCCGCGCGGTTTGTCGCCGTGCCGGGCTCGTGGTCCTGCGCTGTGGCAGTGGCAGCTAGCTCAGGTGTCGCTCAGCGGCGTTAATAACTGAGGACACCTTCGTCCAGGGTCTGGAGAGCAGCACTGTGGGAGACTCTAGGAGGTGGGACGAGCCGGGAGCAGGAACAGTAAAAGAAGAGGCAGGCTTCGAAACTGGATCTTCCAGGGAGAGGGTTTATTTGAGGCAAAGCTACCGGGACGGACAGGCGAGGATGGGGCGAAGGTCGAGGCTTGAAGCCCTGAACAAGGGCGTGCAAGGGTTTAAGAGGGAGGAGGGAATGGGGAGTGGCTAGTGCCAGGAACCAATCGAAGAAAGGGAAAGGGGCAGTACAACGGAGATGGAGAGGGGGTACAACAAATAGGGATTAACAGAGGGTGGAACCAGAACCGGGGACCCAATAAACACTGCAGAAGGGAAGAACTTTCTAGCAGCTTAACCAAATATAGAGAACAGAGGTGGGGAAGAGTGCGGGGCCAATTGAACGTGAAAGATCTGCATATGCAAACTAGGGGCTGCAGGGAATCATGGGTTCTCACCCTGACCACAAGGGATGATGCGTCAAGCCTATTGCCACCAGTCGCACCCTTGGCCTTGTCTTCCCTGCAGTTGCTCCTCTGGGTCCATTGGGACCTGGGCCGCTGCAACACCATATCAGCCACTGTGAAGAAAATTAAGTCTAGCACAGCCCAAAACAGCACAATAACACACTGATGTTTTGGCTGCTGGTGAGCAGTGCTTACCAGAAGTCAAGGAGTTTTCAATGTCTCATGCTTTGCCAGTGGGGAGCTGCACAAAAAGCTGGGAGGAGACATAGCTGGGACAGCTTATGCAAACTGGTGAAAGGGATATTCCACACCATAGAAACTAGGTTGTTAGTCAGACAGGATGGGCATCAGTAGGTGGTGAGCAACTGTATTGTGGATCACTTGTTTTTTATGGGTTTTATTTTTCCTTTTTTTAAAATTACAATTCTTACTTTTGTGTTTGTATCAATTATTAAACTGCTCTTATCTGGACCCACAAGTCAGGGGGGTTTTTGTTACTTTTTTCTAATTCTCCTCCCCCTCCCACTGGGGCAGGGGGGTGGGTGGTGGTGTGTGTGCAGCGGGTAGGGATAACACCGCTGTGTGGTACCTCAGTTCATGTCTGGGATTAAGCCACAGCATTTGGGAATTGAAGTAAATTCTCAATGCATTGCAATCCTACTGTCAGCAGACATTTTTCACTTTCTTATTATTTATAATTTCCAAGTAGTTTAGTAAAAAGAAGGAAGACAAAGGTTTTATTTTGCATTTTTCTCAACTAAAATGTAACCAAACCTAACAAATCCAATTGCAACCTACCTGACTCCACCATAACACAGAGCTCATTTCCATGATAACTGTATATTGGTAGCCCAAGAAGTGTGAGCCAGTGAATTTGTGTGGTTCTGAATAGGGTTCTGAATAGGTTCTGAATCACAGCATCACAGAAGATTCTGAGTTGGAAGGGACCCACAAGGATGGATCTTCAAGTCCAACTCTTAAGTGAACGGCCCATACAGGGATTGAACCCATAACCTTGGTGTTATTAGCACCATGCTCTGACCAACTGAGCCAATCTCATACAGTAACTCTTTTACTGTACTGAAAAGAAAATAACATTTCTTGTTCATCACTTAGAGGAAGCCAAAAGAAATCCCTTCTACATGCTGAATGGAAAACTAGCTGCTAATCCTACTGTGTGCATGGGATATGGTGTGTCAGACTGGACTGGGAGCAAGTAAAACTGCCTCTACTTGACTCAGCATACCCAGTGACTGTAGAGGGCTCCAAAGGCGGCATACCAGAAGCACCCCCACAGTTGCAGCTCTGCTTAGAGCAAAAGCTGCTGAAGTCACTGTCTGCAGGATGTGTGCTAACATCTCCAAAGCCTCAGAGTCGGCACTGCCAAAACATGCAATCCTCCCGGACAGCTTTTCTAAGTTGTACCACTGCTATAAATACAGCTGTTGTAAAGCAGGTCTACTAAACCAGATACTCAGCAGCATATTGTTATCAGCCTAAGTGTTTACTGACACTTTTCCTTCCTGGTAGACAAAATACACCAGGTGGTCTAATAGAGGAATTAGCCATTTTGGCAAAGGGGAGTTTCAGACTGCCATTTTATATTTCAGCTGTACAAAGACTGTGAGCTAAATTATCCTGCTAGAGTGAATCATGTTGAAGGAAAGGTGTACCTTTAGCAGACTAACCCAAATACCTGTGCTTATGCAACACTTAAGTCACATTTAAGCCCTATTTGACAATCTTCCTGTGGTACACAAGTCTTGTGATGAAACAAGAGTTCAGGAACAGGAATGAAACATTTCATGAAGATAGGAAAAGAAACAGCTGTTACTAGATGATACTGAGAAAACTACAGATACACATAGAGAACACTGAACAGAAAATGCAACAGAATAGGAAACAACAAAATTTTTTAAAAAACCCCAAACCTAAATCCAATAGGAACTATAAAAATAAAAGTAGAAATTGATCAAAACTAAAAACACTTTGATATCTTCAACAGCACCCTGAGCCCACACAATTAAAGAAATAGTATGAACAAAGATCAATACAAAAAGCTGACAGTTGGTTTAGTGACAGAGTCTAGCTACTGATTTTGCAATTTTTTTTTGCTAATAATGAATGAACAGGTTCCTGTTGTACCCATAAGACTCTAGAACCCCATCAGCACCCCCTTATCTTTAAAAGCATGAAAACGAATTTTAGCCCATTCAGCTATCAAAGTCACCACCAACTAAAGCTGGCACTGTAATCACAGGGATTTTTATTGATACCATTCTGAAGTATTTGACATGGAATTAGGATCTCCTGGTCTTAGCTGGGGGGTAACCTGTGAAAATGAAACTATTTGTGGCTGAGCATGTGTCCACTTGAAAAAAAGTTGAGATTAAATACTTCCTTCTGAAGAGCATGGAGATGACTCATGTTTACTCCATGTTGTTATCTTGTAAATAAAAACTTGCCTTTCTTCTAAGATGATTGGAAGAAAACAAATATATCCAGTTAAAAATGCATTTTGCTCTCCATTTTTCCATTAAATGGTCGACTGACTATAGAGACACTCTCACAATGGTTACTCATAGTAACTTCCTAATACTCATTGAAATTTAGGTTTTGCAACCTGAACTTACTTAGCTGTGGTTTCAGCAAAAGGGTATTTTTCCATCCTTTTAAAATTATCTTGGCTCTTCTTTCTAGAGATCAGGTCTGAAAAAACAGAACACTGCGAATACACTGAGAATCAACTAATGAAAGTCACTTGTACATCAGTCACCTTGGTACAAGAGAATACTGCCAGAAGCAAACGTATTTGATAAAGCTGTGAAGATTCATTCTGGAAAGGAAAATAAAGATTTTAATAGATGTACCATTCTTAGTGATGAAGGAGAAGAAAATATTTCAAAAGGCTGAATCACCTCCCTAAAAAGTGGGCCTATATTCCTGTCCCATTGCAATAAATATTTTCACTGCTAATCATAGTGAAATGTGTTCATCTGAATTAGGTTTTGTTTGCCATCTGTTTTTCAGAAATTCATATGCAAAAAGTAGTTTCTAAAGATAGGAAAAAGTGTTCTAGCAAGGGGTTCCATTAGCCAAATCCCCTAGGGTATACTGTACCATGGCATCATCCCCAAATTATATGGTATCTGAACTACCCAGTGGCATCACTGTAGAAATACAATATTGAGAATGATTCCAAATTTACCGATACCAAATATTTTGCCTTCTGTACTACGTTTTCATACAGTCCGTCCGTAAGCATGTTTGTATTCTGTGTCGGTGCCAAACTTAGCCACGTTTACCAGAAAGTAACTTTCTGAGTCTGTCACGGGTGTTACAGAAACTTTCCAGTCTGACTATTCACAAAACTGACAGTCACACATGCAGGGCCAAAGGCTGTCACTGCTGGAAGCGCAGCCCCTTCACGGCGGGCGGCTCCAGTGAGCCGAGGGGCGCCTCGCCTGACACCCGCCTGACACTCTCACACTGTCAGACCAGGCCTCCTTACCGGTTCGAGCCCACAGCACAGCCTCACATATCACTTTCCATAAAGCCATTTATTCCTGTGCAGAAACACAGAAACAGCTCAAGGTGGTGCCTCCGAGGAGGGCACCTACGTAAAGAACCTCTGGGCTTCTACAGCCTCACAGTCGCCCCGCAAGCCAGTCTCGGCTCTTCCGCCCGTCTTCGGCTCCTGTCCCACTCTCCTTGTCCAACCACCTCGCTACCGTCACCGGTCTTCATCTTTTGTTATCCAAAAAGTCGGCAATTCCAGGCTCCTGCTGTGTCTCTCAGAGGCTATTCACCTGATTAGCGTCATCCATCTTCGCGCCCTCGGATACCCCGAAGGCTGGCAGTTCACGGCCTCCTGTCTGGGGCTCCCACCCACAGCTCAATCTGCATCTCAGTCGGCAGCTTGCGATCCCAGCAACTTGGACCAGACGTATTCCTCAGCATCTGGTCAAGCATGTAATTACATGATGTCTGAAGCCTCGCTCCATCCCCTTTCCTCCTGTATTAATCCTTGCTGTCTGTTCCTTTGTCACCCATTCAGCCAAGCCTGATAGCAGCACCCACACAGCGCTGACAGCTGTGGGACACGAATTCTACCAGAGCACTATTCTGTCGGTAAACTCCCCGCCTCCCGCGACTGCGCCTGCGCGGGCCCGCCCGCCGCTGCCCGCCCGCGCCTGCGCGGGGCTCGCGGTGCGCGGAGTGGTTGGTCGGGGCTGCCGGGGGTCGCGGTGCTGTCCCTGCCCCGGGGCTCCCTCCGCCCCGAGGTACGCTCCGCAGCAGCCGCAGCGAGTCGAGGCCGCTGCCGGGAGCTCCCCTCGCTGTCCCTGCGTGAGGCACGATACAGCCCGCCGGCTGCTTCCCGCCGTGGCTCTCTTCAGACGGGACTGTGCCTGCGTCTCTGCCGCGGGATGAAGAAGATCTTTGGGTTCGCGAGGAAGAGGAAGGGGCAGCCGCCGCCCGGCAGCGCCTCCCTTCCCAGCCCCGCCGGTGCCTACGAGCTTCGGCAGAAGGACCTGGGCAAGCTACACCGCGCGGCTGCCAGCGGCGACCTGGCTCAGGTGCGGCAGGCACTGAAGAAATACGGCATTGACGGGCGGGACAAGGCGGAGAGGTAAGGGCGGGAGCCGCGGGGCGGTCTCGGGAGCCCTAGGTGCAGCTGTAGCAGCCCCCGGGAGCTCCCTGGCGCAGGAGCGGGCTGGCAGCGTCGCTGTGAGGAGCGAGAGGGCGGGCGGCGCAGCCGAGCGCAGCCCCTGGCTGGCTGTGGGAATCAGGCTTGTGCTGCCAAAACCCCCTTGAATTCGGCCAACTGTCGCCTTACCATTTTTGACCCGGCCTCCTCAGTGCCCTCATTCCTGCAGTCGTACAGCCTTGCCCAGGGGCGCAGAGTGGAAGTGAGCTCTTAGCCTGGCGAAGGGGAGTTGCAGGAGGAGCCTCATTCACCAGGCCATTCTCCAGCCAGGCTTTGAAGCCAGAGTGTAATCGCACCTGTCTGCGTGCACCTCTGGGGGCTCGGCGTGCAGGTTAAGTACCTGAGCCCGAAGGAAGCACTTCCTCAGCTGGAAGCAACTTAAAGAAAGTTGGATACTACAGTTAGGAAGGATTTATAACGCAAAATAAACATGTTGTTTATTGATGCTGCACGCATAGCTGCCTTTTGTGATTGTGATGTGGCAGCCTAAGCCGCAGTATGGTTTTAGGTGGCAGTTTTTTGCTCTGAGGCTTTGGTACAGCTAATCAGTACCCTGGACTGGAAGATCTGGTCAGTGACTTGCAGGGGAAGCTGTTGCTTCTGACAGGTGCTGTTGTGGGGGTTTTTGAGTCAAGCACAGCAAGCATTTACCAGTTCTATCTTAGGGAGAAGCACTGGGCTGCAGGATAGTTCCTAGTGATCTATGATAAGCATAAGGGAATCATCTTTTCTGAAAAGGCTCAAAGTCAAATCCTTTGTGATATTCTGAAGAAATGCTGGTTTTAGCTATGTAGCTCAGCTTCCTAGGCTGGCTGTCCAGAAGGCTGGACTTCTGGCAGCCATAAAACTCAACTAGTTTTATTGCCCTAAAAACACCTAGATTTGTAGGAGAAGCAAGGAAGAGCACAGTAAGCATCGCTTTAGTGTTTAGGATTATGTGCCTGAGTGTTGGCAATTAGTATTTGATTATGCAGCTGGAGATAGGGGATACAGTTTAAGGTGAATTGACTGCATTTTGTGCCTGTTCCATTGCTTGAGTCAAGGTGCCCAATGGCATTTATGGAAATAGTCATCAGCTCTTAGCAGGCCCTGGTATATAATTTGGCCAATTTTTGTATTTTAGTGTATTGTCTAGAAGTCTTGGTTTCCTTCAGCATGGTTTCCTTCTGTGTGTCAAGCTATTATCAGTGTTATAACTGGGGAAATAAAGCAGTACACTGTAAAAAACAAAACCCAAACCAAATTTTACTAGAGACAAGGCAGTGTAAGTTCTCTAGATCACTGCAGTGATTTGGCATGACAGTGCTCAGTGCTGGAAAGTTTACCTGACAGGGATCCTGTGGTCAGAGTCTGCCTGCTTGCCGCAGCTGGTGTATGTTATACCAGCCATGAGGGTTACAGGCCCACCTATGCCCTCTTAGTGCATGCGGGTGTGATGTGTGGATTGAATGACCATCAGATGCAATTGTGTCTCAGAGCTTCATCACATCCTCCAGGGACTGAAAGACATGATCGGGACTAGAAGTGAAGAAAAGGAAACCTGTGACTTAAAGGCTGAAATGTGTGCATTGTTCATATGAATATCTCACTTCTGCTTCTTGGGATTTCCAAAAGCAAAATACTACACCAGGGATGTGGCAAGTCTCACACCTACAGGCTCCTTCCATAAAGTGGGTCCTGTAGCCCATAGGACCTCAAAAAATGTTTATGGGACAGCATCAGTCAGGAGAGGGAAGGCTTTTCAGAGGTGGTCTAGGGAAGCCTTCAGCCTTGCTGAAAAATGTAGACAAAATTTGGCATAGAGTTGAAAGCACTCGTAGGTATGATACCAGCTGGTCATGAATCCTGGGTCAAAGCTAATCACTAAGAGAGATTTACCTGGGCAGCTGCGTGTCAAAGTGAACTCTAGAGCTTTACATTGCTTACCTTGTAGCTGCTGGGTTGTTGGCTAAGTGTCTTTGAAAGTGTGTGCCCTCAACTTGCTGTTCTGCTGAGGCCTCCTGGTTGGCTTGTTTTGCAGCTGCTCAGACATCAGCAGGTCTCTTCTACCCCATGGGTGATCAGTGTAGGACTGCAGCAGCAGCAGAAGGAGCAGAGTCTGAGCAGAGCCCCTAGGGCTGGTAGCAGAACAGCTTTGGTGTTATTGGAGGTCTCTTGTGGGGACAGGCAACTGTGAACACTCTGATGTTCTCTGTCAGCCTGTTCCCTGAAGTGGATCTTCTGTAGAGCTCAGCAGGCCTTGCCCTAAGCAGAGCCAACTTCTTTCCACTTGGCAAACTGAGAGAATCGGCTGAGGATGGCAGTGATGAGCCCATAGGTAGTGACTTCAGGTTTGTCATGTTTCCCAGTGCTTGTTAACAGCAGCTTTTAGGTGGTCATTGACTCCTTCATAACCAGTCCTGGTTAGCTTTCAGATAATCTCAGTCAGTCATTTCTTCAGAAACAGGAGGTCTTCCTGGATGCTTCAGTCTTTTTCCTGTCTGTAGCAAGATATCACAAGTTCTTTGGAGTCTTGTGTGTTTTCCTGTCCTCATCTTCAAGTCTGTGGAGGGGTCCCATCAGCTGCCATCTAACTAGGAGTATCTGAGTTACAAATTGCTGAGTTCCTGCATTCATGTACCACATTTGTGTACCTTCCCCTCTCTGTTCCGTCCCAGCTGGGGAGCTCTTGTACCTTGGCTTCTCAGCAAGGTACTAAAATATTTTGAAAGTTAGCTGAGCTTCTCTAAATACAGAGGACCTACCTACAGTTATATAGTTCAAAACTAGTGCTGATGTTCCCCTCAGTTCTTGGGGACCTGCAGGATTTTTATTGTGTCACCTTCAAGGGAAGAAACACATGCAGGGACTTACTCGGTGATTGTGTCTTTGTGTACAAGTAGACTGGTTAATTGACATCAGGCCTCAGATGTTCTGTCGTTTGAAGGGCCACTTTTCTTTCTAGCAAGGCTTTAAATTGAAGAAAAAAATTCCATTTTCCGGTGCTGGTTATATATTGTGGAAACATAGTATTGCCTCCTTGGAGAGGACTTCCTCTGTAGTAGGCTTTTTATGACTATGATAGTTAAACACAACAGGAAAGTCAAAAACTCCTTTCCTGTAGTCAGGATTAGAGTGCTCTGCTCTCTAGTTTGCTACATGTTATTAGAGGCACTTTGGTGCAAGTGTGTTCTTGTTTTTGCTTCAGTAGTAAACAAGCTAGAGAAAAAGGAGAAATTCTCAAAGTGCGGGGAGATTCTAATATTCCTGCGATGAAACACATCATCCAATACGCTTCTGGCCCATGCATGATCAAAGAAAAACTTAAAAGTGTGCTTGCCATAGTCCTCAGATTGCCTGGCTTTGGTCTGTGTTGCTGTGCCATGTGTGTAGTCCCCCTGAGGGCAATACCCAGTGCCTGGGCAAAGGAATCCCTGCAGATTCAGTTCTACAGTGAAGGAAATGTCCCCATATGAAGCGGATGCTGTGGAGGGTTTTTGCTAGCGAGTTCCAGGCATTTGGTGTGCAGCTACTATTGCTGGTAATGGAGTGAGTTCTGAAGGTTGCAATTTGCAAAGCTTAACTTGTTGTCATATCTGTTTATCAAAAAAGCCTGCAATTGTCCTTGTCTGTGCTAATTCAATTTATTTAATTTTTAGGACAGCTCTGCATCTTGCTTGTGCAAATGGCCATGTGGATGTAGTTACATATCTAGTAGAAAACAAGTGTAAGCTGAATCTTTTAGACAATGATAACAGATCGCCACTGATGAAGGTACGTGGACTATGTTATGTTCTTGCAAGTGGGGCTTACTGATTTTGAACTAAATGATGTATTTTTCAGTATTCTTTGTGTAGACCTTTTGTGATTGGTGTGGAATGGGCATATGTTAGCTAAACTTTGAAGGTGCTCTTAATTCCCAGTATTGGGAAGCTGGAGGAATTGTAACAAAGTGAAATGCAAATGCTGGAATTTTTTTGTGTTTTGTTTTCAGGCAGTACAGTGCCAGCAAGAAAAATGTGTGGTTATTCTGCTAGAACATGGTGCCAACCCAAATCTGGTAGATACTGATGGCAACACTGCCCTTCACCTTGCTGTCCTGTCTGCTAATACTGCTGTAGCAGAGCTGTTACTTGAGCATAATGCCAATATTGATGCCCAAAATAAGGTAAATCTTTATGTTCGTTAATGATGTGCTTCACAAAAGTTGCGTTCATATTTTTCTTGAAGGTTTTTTATTTTACTTTGATTTTTAACTTTATCTGCCCTTTCAGGAGGGATATACCCCTCTTATTCTTGCTGTCTCTGAACATCATGAAGAAATAGTGGAGTTTCTCCTTAAAAAAGGAGCTGATGTGCATGCTCGAGATCAATGTGAAAGGTGAGGGGCTGTCAAAACTTTACATGGGTCTCTTCAGTATTCTTCAGGTTGGATTGAGGGAGGCATGGCAATGAGGTCTGAAAAGATACAAAACACGGAGCCACACAGAAGCAGTTACTACTGTGTGACTTGTGAAAGATGGTCATACCTCAGTGGCTTGCTGTCATATCTCGTTCGATGCTTTCCGCATGAGGATTGCAAAGTGTTATTGTCTGTGATGGCCGTTCTGGCAGGAAGCCTGCCACTAGCTCAGTGACATTGCCTCAAATTGAAAAGCCATCTCCCGCATAGTAGTAGAGTTTGTATGTAAGTGTTGTCTGTGTGGAAGCTTTGTTTTAAGATTAAACATTTAATTGTTTTGAGACCCTCTCCAATTTTATTGTTTCTCTTAATGAAAAATGGTTTTTGTTTTGTTCATTTTAAAGTAGTGGGGAAAATACTTTTTTGAGGACAAACAGAAACAAAAATTATTACAGTGACTGTGTAAAACAATCTATTTCATATAGTATTTTTTTGATCCTTCAGAACTCCTCTTATGACTGCTGCTTCTGGTGGAGAGCTTAATCTGATAAAAGTTCTTCTTCGATATGGTGCTGATGTATCCCATAAAGACACTAATGGATGGACAGCTGAGGATTATGCTGTTATTCATGGATATTCTAGGTAAATTTTAAACTGTATCATTAGAGTAAGTTGTTAGTTATCAGTGTGGTTTTTGGTAGTTTTTGATAACAGCATCAAGGTTTAGTGGTGTGTTGAGACCTGTGTTGAAGGTGTGCTCAGTGATGTCTTCATAGAATCATTTAGATTGGAAAAGGCCTCTAAGAATCAACCTAACACTGCCAAGCCCACTACGGAACCATGACCCTAACTGCAAAACTACAACATTTTTCAAATATCTCCAGGGCTGGTGACTCAACAGCTTCACTGGTCAGTCTATTCTAATGCCTGACAACCCTTTCACTGAAGTAATTCTTTTCTAATATCCAATTTAACCTCCCCTGGCACAACTTGTGGCCATTTCCTCTTGTCTTCTCATATGTATCATTCCAGTGTCTAGTGTTAACTTGGAAGTTGAGGAAAATTTTTACCTGGAATTCTCTGTTAGATTTCAAGTTTTATTGCTAAGCTCACATGTGCTCAATACATGTCTGTATCCTACAGTTATTCAGAGATGGAACTTGATGGGTACCAAGCAGGAGTTAATAACTGCATAGGTTTGAATATGACATCCATGACTGTAGTGAATATTGAAGTGTGTAATAGTCATGCAGTAAGTGCATATGAGTATATAAGTCTATGTGGCTATGATTACGTGTTGGGTGGATAAGAAGTGGCTGTTAACTCTTCTATTAAATGGTATATGCAAGTGTATAATTATTTTTTACCAATTGTATTTCCTCTCTTTCTCTATACAGTCTTAGTAAACAACTGGCAGAATATGCAGACTGGGAAAACACAGGAGAAGCTTCTACAGGTGGTGGTGCCCGAGGCACCACAGTACTTGGCACTCCGCACCGGGCAGGAGCTGCTGGCTTTACGTTGGGTGCGCCTGCTGTGGATAGAGGAGGTAAGATCCTTAACCATGGAGTAGCTCCCAAGGAGAATCACTGTGGCCTTTTCTTTAGTGGTTTTGTCTTGTTAGCGCTTAGTGTGTTCACTGTTGTTTTTAGTGGAGTAGCACTAGCTTTGTGAATGTGCTTATTTGATGATGGTTGGAAGTGCTGCTTGTCAGGCTGTGAAGGTATTTGGTTTACATTTAGTGGGGTGTGAAGGCATTTGATTTGCATTGTGTTCACTTCTTAGGGTTATTACTTTCTGTCAGTCAAACTGCCCACCTATATGGGTTTTCCTTGAGGAAGAGAGAAGGGGGTAGGGAAGGAACTAGGCAAAAGTGATTTTATTTTTCAAGTGTATACTTTTACCTAGAGATGGCCATTCAGATTGTGAAAATCCAATTACAAAAGCAGTAGCTTCCTCCTGAGTAGTTGTTCATCTTTCTGTAGTTGGGGAGCAACAGAGAAATGAGCAGAAAGGTATGTGTCTGGTTGATTTTCATGGAGTTTGTGTCTTCGTTTTAATATTAATAATTCCATCTGCACCACTAAGGTCTTCTTTGCACGTCCTGTTTCTCAAAATCGGTTACAACTGCTTCCATGTAGGTGCTGTAGAGACATACTTAGCAAATATTGTTTTGTAGAAGTAACTTTGTTGGCAGTAACATTGCAGTGTCTGTGTGTGCTCTATTGGCTTGAACATAGTTTGATTTACAATAAAAATAATGCTCTTCTCCCACTTTCAGTAATTTTAATGAAATTTAAAAAAAAAAAATGATTACCTTGTGATCCAAAAATACAATTAAATTGCCTTGTGATCAAAAAATTAACTCCTTCAGTGAGTTTTAAAAATCCAGTCTATGCTTATGAGCTCAGAGTCCTAGAGGAGTCTTAGAAAATTAATACCTTAGTATAAATTAAATCGTTTGTCTTGTGCTTTACATCTCAAGCCCTACAAGTGGGAGATTTTTTTTCTATCTGAGTTTTTAAGGGCGTTACATTGGAACTATGTGGTAAATGGGCAGAAGACAGTGCTCAAACACAGTTCATTATTCCTTTAAATACAGTTCCTTACTCCATTTTTAAATATGTCAAGAAATAGGAGCAAAGTATGAGTATTTTTCCTCACTAACTTTTCCGTGAGAGAGGAATTGAATTTAGAGTCAGACTTTGCTCCTTTGACTTAGGAACACTTGATTTGATCTAGGCAGAGATTTGCAAAGTTTCTTGATAGATGGCAGGATTTGGGGTTTTTTTTAATGTTTTGGTACAGGTGGTTTAATCAGGAAAATGTTGCTTAGTAGCATAGAGAACATTTACCTGCATTAATTCTGCAGTCTCTAGCTTGCACACAAAAAGTATCAGTCTTGGAAGTCCTTCTGATATGCTGCAGTAACAGACTTTGAAGGCTCTGTTAGAGGAGGGGTTGCAATGATCTCAAGAGAACAGAGAAACCTATTTTGGAATCATTTTTGTTTCAGTTGCTCCTCTATACAATTTTTCTGGAATCTTTTAGTGTTGTCATTCCTTTTGCTGATTTTGCACTTGTTGAATATTTTTCAAAATACTCTCCTCTAATGAGCAATTCAGCCTACTTAAGAAGTTGGCTTCTGCTTATTTGAAAATTTACTGTGTGATGTATTGTTCCTTTTGTGTTCCTGGGTCCCCTGCGGAAACTGTTTGGTTTCCATCATAGAGCTCTTACAAAAGAAATAAGTGCTTCAGTGATTTATATCTCTCAAGGTCAGTAAAAGTTGTCCTGTATCATCTCTTAACAAAACTGAGAAATGCAGAAGGGATGAGAAACCATCATGAGGTCCTTTCTTAACTCTTTAAGTCTATCTTTTTTTGATTCAAGTTGTTTTGCAGGACTCTGTTCTGATCTGAGACAAATGTTACATCATGAAGAAGTTCAATGTCAGCTCCAATAACAATGATTTGTTGCCTTAAAATACAAAATTTTACACTAAGTGGGATGGGTAGAGCGGATGCATAGTGATTTATATTCGGAACTTGTGTTCCACAACACACAGACATGCACACACACAAACACACATGCATGATACAGCAGTCAACGCACCCATTTTGGTTCAGTTGTGGCCTACTCTATAGTCCTGGGGGAACATGCTGCCCTCTTGTCGTGTCTGTGTTCTGGCTGGTGACACAGCTTACGGTACAGCATGGTCAAATCAGTGTAAGTAGGACTCTTCAAACTGAGGTAGAAGTGGCCTATGTTTGCATCAGGCACCAACTGACACAACTTTTAAGATGAGCTGGTTTAAAGCAACAAGTTACTGGGTTCCTTTTTTAGCAAGGGATAACAAACCTGCTAAAACTGTAGCTTAAGATGAGTGGGTGTAAATAACATAATGTCTCAAAGTTGTATGCTGGTCTGAGTACAGGGACCCAAGATTTCCTTGAAACATCTGGATAGTATGTCTCCAAAGTTGGGTTCTTGGACATACGGATTTTTGAGATGCTTAAAGTAAGGAATTTTGTGTGCTGTGTGTGTAAGGTACTCTGCAGCCATGAAGGAATTTCAATTGCACCTGTGCTAGACAAGGAATAGTCAAGTTGAGGGAAATACAAAGTTGTCAGGAGAGTATATTTCTGATAATCTGTTTCAGTATTTCAGAATATTGAAATATGGATGTTTTACATGGAGCACTGTTTGACATTAAGTGACTGTTTGACACTGCCCCTTGAGCGCAGAGTTCTGTAGATTGTGGTTGGGTTGTTTCCAGCACTTCTAACTGTAGAATAGGCTGATAGTCACAGTATGTTCTCCCACTGCTGTAGCTGTTTTGATGTAGTGCTTATGTTTTCCAAGTTTCTGGAAATTCCAGTTTATTCTGATGTCATTGTTCCATCTGTCCTTTCCATGCTTTTTCCTAAATGGATATAGGAATGCAACAATCTCCTAACCAGACATCAAGAACAGGAAAATCAAGGAAAGGTATTTTATACAGTAGCATTTAAAATATGAAGTGTGTTGTACAATATACAAATATCAACACATCTATGATGTTTATTATCCTGGAGGTCCCCATTTTATGGTATTGGTTTTATGAACTATATTTGAGAGCAGGCTTTGCGTGATTTTTTTTTTTGTTTGCATGTTTTGCATTGTTTTTTTATTATTGAATTTAGTGTTTGCTTTGTATCATTAGTGATAGCAAATAATTTTATTTTTAAATAAGCACTTCTATTACTCTGAAATGGAAATAGGCTTCCATTAAGGTAGAAACAAGCAATCCCCAGAGACTGCTTTTCTAGATCCCATTTCTACTGTAATCAGAGTTCTGTCTGAAAGCTAGTTGATGAATTTTCTCTCTTGCCTTCTAAAGGACAAGGTGACCTGGTCTTGATCATTGCTTAAAGTTACTAGCCACAGAATAACAGAATATTCGGAGTTAGGAGGGACCCACAAAGATCATGAAGTCCAGCTCTTAAGTGTATGGCCTGTACAGGGATTGAACCCACAGACTAGGTGTTAGTAGCACCATGCTCTGCCCAACTGAGCTAATCTATTCATTGTAAGAAAATTTCAGAAAACTTACTCAGCTCTTTTGATTACTTATAACTGTACTAATTGAAAATAAACTGAAGTGACCCATCAAGAGTGATAACTGACTGCTCCACACTGGAGGAGACAGATTTTTATTTGGCTTGGGACCTTAGCAAGTAGGTTGGACTGCTGGTACTGATTAAGTTAACAGGAAACTGTGGTATGTACAGCTAATAATACTATTAAAATATTGTGTGTTTGCAATAGGAAACAGTAAAAATTAGAGACTGTGTTGGTATTTTAACTGTTAGCTTGTCCTTGCACTGGTGGTTTCAGCTTCTAGGTTTTCTCTATATGACATGCACACTGTATTTCTTTGTCCAAAAGCCCAGTGCAGGTCAGGAGATGTACTCATCAAAATTCCCACATAAACCCTGTCTTTAGAACAGACAAAATTTCCATGCTCTTTTGTGTTTAATGCTGGTAGAGGAGATGTCTTCAGGAATGGTACGCCTTTGTTTTCTTTACCCTTTAATGATTCTGCCAAAAACCTTGGATTGGTTGTTATGATACTTAACAAGAATTAGTTATCAAGAACTTGAGGAATGCTGAAATAGATACTATGTGGAAGTTGTATTTGTTTTCCCCTTCTGTTTTGGGAATTGAAGAGCCCTTTTATTTCATCTTAGCTGGTGATAGTTGAGAGGTTCTAGCACTCTTAAAGCTGATTCCTAGAGTTCAGGTTTCTTTAGCAGACGAGTGATGTGCTAGAGTGCAATCTCATCAAGTTTGCAAATAGCCCTAAGCTGGGAGGATGAGTAGATGCACTTCAGGGTAGTGCTGTCATTCGGAGGCATTTACTCTGACAAGCTGTGTAAATGAACTGTCAGGCCTGTCTTGCAAAATTCAGCCAGGGCAAGTGCAAAGTCTGCATACGGAAAGGAACAGCCCCTTGCTACAAAACATGCTGGCACTGCCTGACAGGAGAGATGCCTTGCTGAGAAAGGCCTGATGGGTCTTGGCAGAGTGAGCTGAGAATGAGCCAGTAGCAGGGTGCCCTGGCAACAGTGTCCTGTGTTGTATTAAGAGCAGCATAGCCAAGAGATTGAGGAAAGTGATTATCCACCCCTACTTGACACTCTCTGGATTGTGTCCAGTGCTTTGGGTGTAATTTGAGCCTCCACCGCAAGAGAGATTGGTGTTTCAACAGTAAGTCCAGTGGAAGGCCATCAGATTCATCAGGGAAGGGAATATTTGCCCTTTGAGGACATACTGAGGAAACGGGCCTTTTTCAGCTTAGAGGAGTGAATTTGCAGGGGGATCTAGTGGCAGCTTCTCGTACATGTGGGAAGATGAAGCCAGGTGTTTCCCAGTGGTACATGACAGGAGGCAGAGATATAAGAGGCAGAAACGGCAACAAAATAGTTTCTAATTGGATGTGGGAACAGTAAAACAGAGAGGTTGTACAGTCTCCCTCCTTGGAGGTGTTAAAGACCAGACTGGGTAAAGCCTTGAACAACCTTATCTGACCTCATAACTGAGCCTGCTTTGAGAAGGCAGGCTAAGAGACTTCCTGAGGTTCCTTCTGACCTATTTATCCTATTATCCTGTGTGCAAGTCACATTTGTAACACTGATGAATGCTTGGAGTGTCCTATAGAATGCCCTGGATTTGCCCATTTTGTCTGCTGAATTCCCTTTTTGGTGCACTGTACAGAACTGTTGATGATCCTTCTACTTGGGCTTTAGAGCTTGATTATGCTTTTTGATTTTCATTACCTTTGCAAAGTAATCTGTAACTGGGTAGAGCAGCGGATAGTGTAATATATAGCATAATGTTACACATAATGCTGCATAAAATACTAAATCTCTGTATGTGATGTGTACTTGTGTGTGAGATGAATACTTTGGAAGTTCTTTTATGTAATGTCTTGCTAAACCACCACCATTTTGTTAATTGTTTACTAACACAGCGTATTAATGTTATGCCTTTTTTTGTTATTTATTTTTTCTTTTAGTTTAGACATGTTCCCATATTTATTGAACTTCTAGATATAAGATATAAGAGTCCAAAGGAGACAACAACTGTGGTCTTTTTATTTCCTTTTATTTATTTTTTTTAAATTCAGTGTTGTTTGAAGAAGCAGTTTTGTTTTGGAAATGCAGTCATTTATGCCACCTTGTATTGAATTTACTACCCAAAGCATTGTTCTATTATATCTGTAGAGTTGTCCATGTTAAATGTTTAATTTTTAAATGGTTCATTTTTAGTATGCTAAGTTTAACTTCAACATGTCAATTAATGTTTGAACAGCAATAGATGACTTCTCCCAAGGAGACTCAATAAGGTGAGACTTTAAAAATACCTAACACTTACCTGAGGAATGACTTGAGAGACACAGTACTCATTTTGCTTTGCTTTTAAAGAAGCTCTGAGAAAGAGGGGAGCGATGACACTTGGCATACCTCTGAGGAAGAGGAACTTGATTTTACCCCCAAGGTATGGTGCATTTACAGGAAAAATATCCTGTGAAAATAAGGGGTTTGAAGCCAAATTTTCTTTGGAACTGAAAGAAACTGCAGTTCCAGCCAGTACTGTTTTCTCTTCAAAGCAATCTGTGACCTGCCAGCCTTTCTTCTTCTGTGACTTTTTCCTAAAGGAACTGTAGCTGTGTCAGAGTATGCATTAGATTTGTAATTTGGAGCAAAAAAAGGCAGTAGGTGACAAGATAACCACATAGTTTTATTTTTTCTTGTTCATATGAGTCAGATTTGCAGACCTTAAAAGTTTGTAAGTTACTATTGTGAACTATCCTGTTCTTCTGCAAACATTCTTACTGTTTCCTGTAAATTTGGGGATAGAGTCCTAAGTGATAAAGGACATTTACTGATGAAGATCCACATAAATCCTTCATCACCTAGTTCTCCTTTCCTCAGCAGGTTCCTCAAGAGTGCTCAATGAACAGATGAGTTACTCAAATGGGTCATCCATTTTCTTCTATAAGATGACATTCAGCGCTTGCATGTGATCTCACACTGCATGTTTTTTCTCTTTCTTTTTTTAAATGCTCGGGTAGTACTCTTTTTGTCAGTTACAAGCTCTCATGCCTACTGTTTTTACTAATGATCTGTAGAATTACCATCTTCTGAGTGATGTCTGGAGCATTGATTCTGTTGCACTGGCATTGTGCAGTGATGTGGAACATGAGTGCAGTAGTTCTACCCACTCTGTGATGCTGGAGATGCAAGCATGTTTAGTTTTAATGTGATTTCATTTTCTTGCACTGATTTAAATAGAAATAATCATTTTTCTGCCACGATTTTGGAATTTAGGGATATTTTTAAGTGTACTCGCAGGGACTATTTATGCATTAAATATGGGGGTCTTAATAGTTACTTACCTTGTGCACATTTGCACGTTACCATAAGCATCCTGAAAATGCAGTTTTAAATATAACTGAATTTTACTTAAGTATTACAAATACTAGAAACAATTTTTTGAACGGTTATGCACGTAAACATTTTTGGAAACAGTTTACAGAAGGGTGCCTGCACAGTGTGAAGTACTTATTGAATTGGATATGAGAGGAGTGTTTGTGTATTTAGAAGTATAGGATGGAGCCAGCACTATCACAGGGACAGTCTGATTATATTTACTGTTCCAGATTTGAAGTGAACAAAGGATTTGTTGTTGTTACTGTTTAAAAAAAAATAAATTCTTAAATAAATTCTTATTTACAGAAGCTGCAGAAGCCAAACCTGACACTGTTAATGAATGCTTCACAGCAGTTCAGGAAAAACGGTAAGTTATTTGCAAAAGTTTGCATGATATATTGATATATAAAGTAGGCTTGCTAAGTAGGTTTTTTGGTTAGTTTTGGGGGTTTTATTGTGATGGTAAATGAGAACGGTAGCATTTTGAAAACACAGCACTTTGTAATTCAGAATAAAATGAGTCATTAAAATGATGACATTAATGCCCTCTTAAGCCTTTTTCCTTCATCAAGTTCATCGTCCATCCTGCTCAACCTCACCTCTCTCTATTTCCAGACATTCCCAAATGGCTCCTCTCTTGCACATTAATCCGATAACCATGCCTGTTAGTGTTTACATAATCCTTCTGTTCAATGTATTTTCCTTTTTTTCTTGTGCTTTAAGATGATGGTGAAGGTTCTAGAATTGAAAGTCCTAAGTCACCAAGGAAAAGTGTCAAACGAATCCCATCAGGTGCAAATGTGAACAAAGGAGACAATGAAGAATTGTTTAATCAAGATGTCTCAGCTGCAAGCAACCCAGATGAAGATGAAGAAGAATTGGAGGAGGAGGAAGAAGAGGAGGAGGAGGAGGAGGATGAAAATGACAATGGAGATGGTGATGAAGATTATGAGGAGGAAGAGGAAGAGGAGGAGTATGAAGATTTTTCTGAAGATGAAAAGGAGGAGGAAGAGGTGGAAGATGAAGACACTCAGTCTAATGAAATACTGGAAGAGGAGAAAACAGAACCTAAAGGGGAAATTAATCAGAAATTAGAGTATTTCAGTAAAGCTAAATATGAAGGGGATGCTCGGGGTGGAACTGGAGATGTCTCTGATGATGATGAAATAAGTAAAGAACATGATGAAAAGGTGGAGAACTCTGTGGATACTCGGGTGTCTTTCATAGCTGGGTCTTCTGAAAGGTTTCAAGACAATAAAACGGCAGTGTCTCCAAAGATCATGAATAATGAAATATCTCACAAGTCAGTACCAAAACAAGCTGTCTTTCAAAATCTGAATAATCTGCAAGATACACAAGAAAGCTGGAACAGGAAAAGCATGATTCAGGAGAAGTCCCACAGAAATGCTGACTCCTGTTTTGCGGACTCTGAAATGACAGACTGGAAAAAAGAGATACCTCAGCCTCTCTTAGATAGTTGTATTAAGGAGAAAAAGTCAAACTTCAGTGATGGCTTTGAAAGTGACAGTAATTCTTGGTTAGCAGAAAAAAACCCAGGACCTGAAAGACCAACCTCTGTCATACATGAATGTGTGGATGGTGAAGATACTGAAGAGGAGCAATATGAAAGAGTAGACAATTGTAAACCACTGAAACAAGAAAGTGAAAACTTGCACTTAAATGAGCAAGAAGAAAATTTGAGAGCAACGTCTCATTTGAGCACCAAAGTAAGTATATAGGGATGATTCAATCACAAGGGTATTTTCTAAGGGTCAGATAGGTAAGAAACACATGGTAAACTCTATTTCTCTTAATACTTACTTTTTACGTATATGTGTCTTTCGATCATCCATTTTTGATGTTAGGTAATGTCTTACTCAGAGTCAAAACAGTTTCTCTGCTATAAGAATAATACGGTAACATAATATGGAGAAAGAATAGGCAGTAGACTCTTTCTGGAATCCGTTAGATTTTTCTCAGTTCTATGTTACAGTTTTTATCTGTGAAGTTTTACTACCTTTTAGGAAAATTCATGGTGTGATGGCTGAAAGGAAACACAAGGAAATTTGCGTAGGATTGAGAGCAGGAACCTAATAATTTTCCTTGGAGCACAGCAGAGGAAAAAAAGAAATATGATCTAGAATGATTAACTCAAATGAAGCTAGAGTTAGACTGACATGAGGAACTGCTTATAGAGGAACAGTGAAGATGATGCTGTTTTGGTTGATCTCTTTTAGGAAGAATCATCTGAACTTGAAGAGGAGGAGAAGGAAGGAGCTGGCAAAAAGCTACAAACTACAGTTGTTGAGGATGTGAAAAATTCTGTTTGTAATGATAGGCATGAAGTCCACAAAGCTTCGAAAGATAGCTCTGGTGAGAGAAACGGCTTAGTAAATCCTGATCCAGATTCTTCCTCTACAAATATTAATGCATAGAAAATAAACTAAAGTGGTGATTCAGTCCTGTGATAGCAAAATTTTCTCTTGCCTGTGAGTCTTAGTGGGCATTGACAGAGAAGGAAAGCAGATTTTGTTGCTTTTCATTCATTCTTGAAGAACTGAAATTGTAGCATTGTATACCAAGCAATGCAATATGAATCAAATGCCATTCTTGATTTGTTGCAATGTTCTCCCTGAAGTGATCTGAACAAAATGCAGAGATGAAAAGGAGAAGGAGGACTAGAGTGTCTTGAGTGGCAATAGGTTTCCCTTTTATGACCAGTAGTGTCACATGGAAAAGCTATGGTTGCTCTTGGCTGAAGCCAGGGAAGAATTTGAGTCAAGCTGAGAGAAAGCTGTTCCAGTGTCTCACCTTGTCCAGTTTTAAACTGTATAAGGTCTCTTCAGCACCATGCTTGAAAACATTACCAGCTTAATCAGAGTTGAGTGCTTTGGTGCTTACCTGAGGTCTGACAGTAGGAAGAGAAGGGACCATTTCCATTGTCTGTCTCCAGAGAGTAGCTTGTTGCAGTAGATGTTACCAGAGCATGTGTGGCTGCTGATCAGATGCTACACAGGGGGTCTGCCTGGCAGAGCCTGCTGTGTTCTAACATTGTGCCTATGCCTGCTCATCTGTCTGTATGTGTTTTACCATAAGTATGCATTTGGCATAGTGTAAGTAGTCAGAGTTCAGGTTGAAACCAGCAGTCGCCTCTTCTGGCATGGGTCCCCTCACTGGCGTCCAGCTCCTTCCCCGTTCTTTGCGTGTATGTGTCCACGTAATTGAATCCTGAATCCGTTTTTCCTAATGGAGTAGCTTAAAATAGAAATACAATAGTGTAGTCTGGCAAGGAACCCCCTGAGACTGAACCTTAAAATTATCTGGTAGAGAAGAGGTTTGAATTTTAACCTCCTGAGAGAAATGGCTTTTGTGTGTTTGGGGTAAGTGTTTGAGGTGTGAGGCTCTCTTTTTAAATGGCAGTGCTTAGGTGTCTAGCTTCTGGGAAGGGGCTGGGTAACAACTTTGTCAAGGAAGAGCTTTCCATGTAGCACAAGAAAAGGAGCAGAAAAGGACTTTAGTGATGTTAGTATGAGGAGGTTTTGGGTTCTGTGGTACCCCCTGTACAGTGGAAAGTGATTGCAAATGCCAAATTTTGGAGCTGTAGGCTGGAGAGAGGTGACCTTAGCTCTGTATACAACAGAACTGCTGAACACTGTGTCTTCCTGAATGTTACCCAGGCATCGTTGGATATTACCTGTAGCTTTGTCAGCTGTTGCGCATAGCCATCTTCTGATGGAAGGGAAGCAAAAGAAGCTGGAAGTGTAAAGGAGATAAAATTATGTATCTGGGTGGAAAGGAAACGTGAATAAAACTTGCTTCTTAGTTTGTCCTCAGCAGTAGAACCTGCATCTTTGGATGCCGGACTTGACTGATTGGAAAATGTGAAGAGTGAAGTACAAACAATCAAGCACCTCACTTCTTACCTTATTTATAGGTGCCCTTCCAACAATGGGAGCAGAGCAAGAGGAAGACGCTGAATCTCCCTGGGATTCCGAGGTACTTTTTGTGAAGGACACAAGGGTTTCCACTGTAGGGGGTAGGAGTAAGATCCAGAATCACTTGAGAGCTTGCTTTCAATTTGGACCCTACTGTTGATAAGTTTTGTTTCCTCTTTTCCTGCATTTGCCATGTATTTATAACTGGGGGCCCTTGAAATACTTCTGCTCTAGGCCAGCTGCTCAATTAGGATTGGGGTAAAGTTAAGTCAAGCTAATGGCTTGGGTCTCAGCAATTGGCCTTTGAGTTTGGTTTCTAGTGTAGTACTGAAACAGTGAAGTTCCTTGCTGCTTAAGGTATTCTGACCTTTTCACAGAGGCTGGCAGAATTGTTGCTTTTTCACCGTACAGCGCTAGTCTGCTGACCTGGTCAGCTGTTGCCTTTGAGGTCCACAATCTAGATGGCTGGCTCCTTCTGAACAGATCCTCTCTGCCTTTTGTAGGTGTGCTCTGGCCCTCTTTAAAGTCATGCTCAACAGAGACACTACACATGCTGGCCTTGTTTGCCTTTTAAGTTCTTTCTGTCTGTGGCAGTGAGCAGGGTCTGTAGCTAAGTCCCTCTGGTTCTTCATGTGAGAAAAAATGAGCTCTTCCCATCCTGTTCTTAAAAATACAAGGCTAAAATGTTGTTAGTTTTAAGGTAGTTGTAAGCTCTGCCTCACTTATCTTTGTTCGACCCAAATGGCTCTTGAAGTTGGGAACAGCACCATGTTCATTCACTACTGCAGGATGTATGCCTAGGGAATGGCAGTACCAACTGGATTGTCAGATATGAATTCAGTACAAATGTTGGACCACTGCAGACCTGCAGCTGTTGGTTCACAACCTGTATCTTGAGTTACCATGTTAATTCGCATTTGTGGTTGTCCAGTTTGTCAAGGTTTGTCAGTGTGGCAGAATAGTGGCGTGAAGTTTTTGCCCAAGATCTGGAAACAAACACAGCTGCTGTGATTTTCCAATATACTGTGTCTTGATGCATGCTTTCCAAGGGCCTTAAAAAATGTTTTTACATCTCTAATATACTTGGTACCATGCTACACTAATTGGTTTAGCTGGAGCTTTTTGAACAGAAATCAGTTGAAAATGCATTTGTACCAATTCTCATTCATGTGTTTTAGGTTACACAGGCGGATTCTGAGAGTCCGAGAAAAATATCATCTGGTGTGGTGCTCCCAGCTGCAGAGAGACATGGAGCGTGCTCCCAGATTGTTTCAGGGGAAAGTGACAACGGTAACTTCCTGGTGGGCTAGTGTTTGTCCGTAAGCATTTATAGGCTAAAGTAAACTTTTATCAGTGTCTGTCTTAGGAATGCTGTCATGATGTGAGTGCAAACTATACCAATCAAGTGCTTACTGTTTGTTAATTAATGCCGGTAATCACAGCACTTGCTGGCCAATTTGTAAAGGAAGTTCTTTGCATTATGTGTGTTCTTCAGACATGCATCTAGTTGTTTTGATTCAAGTTCTTGTTCCATGGCAATGACAGTGTATGTGTTTTAGGACCGACCTTTCTCAACATTTAACATTCCTAGATGATAATGCAGCAGAACAAAGCTATGAGCTGGCTTAGCATTTTTGTCCCCCCTAGCTTAACCTTTGATAGCATTTTGATTTTGTTGTGCTTTGCCTAGGAGCTAAAATAGGACTACAGGTACAGGGTTTTTTGTTGAGGATTTCTGTCTATAATTTGTGACACTGTCTCTTGAGCATCTTGAGCAAAACTTTACAAGCTTCCAAGAGCTTCAAATGTAGTTGTTAACCATTTGTCATGGAATTCTGCTTAGACAAGAATTCTACTAAGACAAATTTAGCATCAGTGTGAAAAGAGGGTAAAAGGTGGTTATGGTAAACTTTCTAAGGTCTCTCCATACTGCTGGACCACCAGGTTTACTGAAATCAATACTGTTTGTTTTTTAATGTTGGTTTGGGGTTTTTTTTAATATGAAATATTTTAAAATAGATTTTTTTTTTCCATGGAGCCTCTCTTAATAATTCTAAGTATTCTTTCATATACTTATTTAGTGAGAGGACTCACACTGTAAGATGACTAAAGCAAAGCATTTGAGAAACAGACGTGGAACAGTAGATTGTGTGGATTTGGAAATGACTTAATGTTGGGCAAAATTAACAAAAAAAAATACTTGGAACTGTGCTATAAATGTTGATTAAAACCAAACAACATTTGTTTCTATTGTTGCCCTGCAAGCTGAACCACAACAATCTGATGAACACTGCCTTGATTCTGCCTTGTTAGATGTATATGAGATTTCTGTGTCTGCACTCATGCTGTCTTAGTCCCGTTAATGGAAAGGAAAGTGCTCCTCAACATTAAGCACTTGTAGAATAATCATGGTCATAATGCTGTTCTGTGATAATTCATTACAGCAGACCAGCTTTGGCTTTTGAAATAATCCTTTCAGAAAACAGGATTCAGCTCCTCAAAAGGACTAAATGTTTTCATCTTGTTCTGTTAGCAAGCACGACCTTATTGTTTCACCTTAATTGTCCTAGTTCTGTGATAATGAATTTTTAAGTTCAAGGTGCATGGTGGGAAGTATGCATTGTTCTTTTCTTGTATACTAAGACAAATGCTGCATGATAAGGTAAATGGAACATTCAGTATTGCACTCTTGATGAAATAATGTTTGTGACTAATACTTAGTTGTAGAAAATACTGATGTTGAATGGAGTAAAAGGTGCCCACAATTGAATAAAATAACATTTCCCAAAACATTTTTCACTTTCAGACTTTATGGAGAAACCCAGCAATTCACATGTAAGTATTTATTCTTGTCAAACTGACTACTTATTCTGCTCATTTAATAATACGAAGTTACTTTAAATTTGGTGTTTTATCATTGATTTGTCTTTCACAGCTGAAGACTCCCATATCTGCTTTGGAAATGAATGAAACTTCTCCTAAAAACAGGCAGCAGAAATCAGGTAATATTTGCCTCAAGTAGTTCTGGGTTTAGCTTCATAACCTTTTAGGAGTATTTAATATGTCATCTTCTTTGTTTTGCAGATCTGTTGCAGGAATTTGATTTAGAAGATGTGGAGGATATTGAAGGTATTCATAACAGTCTCTCTGTAATGTTCTTTCATGGACAGACGCATTGTAATTGCAAATCTTTTCCTAATTTTAAATTAATAGTTCTGTCAAGGTGTTCTGGAAGCAGAAGGGCTAATGAAATACGTACCTGTACATTTTTGCTCCTTCCTGTAGTCTACCTTTCCATGATGTAGGCTTCCTCCAGCGTACATGTTGTCATCTCCCCTTTTCAGGCTGTCCTGAAGATGGAAGAACATTGTTGCCTTGTGTCTTTCCTGCCTTTTCCCTTGTTCTGTGCCCCTTACACAGAAATTTCAAGATTGATTGAACACTATGTGGATCAAATCTCATGGGCTCCAAAGATCCTAAAATCTTACTTGAAGACTGTGACTTCAAACTCAACATAGCTGCTGTTGAAAACTTTATTGACAGGCAAGACTAAATAGGAGTTTGGGTTGATTTTGATTACAGCAGTCTTGGTAGTGATAACTTAGGTGACTCTCTGCAGTAATTTCTGTGGTGCTACCTACGAATGTTCCTCGACGACCAGTACATCTGTCTGTTTTTACTGCTGGTTGGAGCCTTCATCTGCACCATGAAACAGCTTGGCATTGGGATATCTATAAGCATGAATAAAGTCTAAAGCTCCTCTGTGATGTTGAAAATCAAGGAAAAGGGAAAAACGCCTGTGTTCCTTATAGAACATTATCCTTAGATAATCCCTAATTATTGCTGTTATTATTCTCTTTAGTATTTATCAGACTATCTGAAATGCATCAGAGTTATCAAGAGATCATCATAACAACCCTGTGAAATAAGTGCTGTCAAATCACCAATGATTGTTGTGTGTTGTGAAATGCCTTCTGCTGAAATACCCAACAATCAAATCTAAAAAAAATCTCGGAAATTTTACTCAGCAGTGAGGTGGGAGGAAAAGGTTGTTACTTCACACTGTGTAACTTGGGGTTAGAAGTGACCTCTGGAGACCTATATGATTGACTGAGGAGCTCAGACTCCCAGTTCAGACTTAAAGTTGTAACTCTGAGCTTGTATCAAATGTTAAGAACCCTTCAAGAAATGAAGGCTTGCAAAAGTACTCACCTAAAGCAGAAAATGCCAAGAAATGAAGTGTTGGCCCTGTGACTCAGTAATGTGCCCTTTTGTATTTTTATGATGGCATCTATCCATTTTTCTCCATCTTGCTCACTTTTCTTGTAGGAAGGATATAATGTACCTCTTTTTAGCAATGAAACTTTGTGTATAGAAAGGCTATTGTGTAGAATCCATGGCATTATGGAGCAAGACAGGAGATACGCAGAGTGATTAAGGTGTAAAGCCTCCATCTCTTGGTTTTTAGATTCCACACTTGAGTTGCTAAGATTTGTTTCTTTCTGAATACTTGTCACTTGAAAGTGTACAATGTGCCTTCCACAGGAACAGTGACAGGGAGTTGTTGCTTCTAGATTGTATCTGGGATTATCTGGAGTCCAGTTCTCTGGTGTAACAGAGATTCAGGGTAGGCTGCCTGACTGAGTGACTGTGTCTGAGAAGTTTGTGACCTGCCCATATTATATAGAAATTCTGAGAGAGGGAAGAGTGGAATCCAGTTTTCAACAGTATGAGCAAAATGTTCAGATCATGGATTGTTTCTCAACATTACACAAGTCTGTCTTTTAGTTCCTGTCTGTGTCTTCTGCAACAGGTGAGGCAGCAGTTTGAAATACTCTGTCCAGATCCATGGCTAGAGACAGACTTGTTTCATGCACAGAGTAAAGCTGGGACCTTAAAAGATTTCAAAGCTGTGATTTGTTTAATGATTTTTTGAACACTGTGCATAGGGAAATTGCAGTTACTGGAGCCATGTAACTAGTTACTGTCTGGCACACAGCATTTCAAAGAGAGATTGAGATAATGCACCTTTAAGAAACAGGACTGATTTATTTGTGACCATTTACAGTGATTTTCACAAATTTCCTTTAAATGCCCTGGAAGAAAGCAAGGTACCCAGATACATCTTAAATCTGTTTTATTGTAATTTTTCTCTCTAAGAGCTCACAAATTAGAGGGGATGCATTATTTTGTGTTTTTTTCTCATAAATATCATTCAAGATTCACTCTGAATGTAAATAAGTAGTATTAGGTCATGCTGGTTATCAAAATACATGTTTTCTCACTGCAGGTGAGCACTCAGGATCTACTTTTCATATGTCATCAGCAGCTGAAAAAGAAGATGTTAAGGATGCTACTGAAAACTATGGAGTGTGGGTATGTAACATCAAATATTTTGAATTAAGAGTCTGAATCAGTAAATTGTATTATACATTGTAAAGCAAAGAATTATATATTACACACATATAAAGTAAGGAAAACTTACCAGTCAATGAATAATTCTGGAGAGTCCTGTAGATAAAGGTTGTATTACAGCCTGAAATAAAATGGAACACAGTCTTTTTGTGGTGAGGAAAAATCCTTATGATCGTGTTGGATACTTACTGTTACACTAATTCGTTTCCAGCTGGTTTGCTTAAATTTTGTTCCATGTTTTTCCTTTTGCACAGTGTTGAGAAATAGTGCAGTCAAATTCATTTTTTTCCGTATGCAAAATGCACATTCAAGTAAAGAAGGAAATATGTCTGGAATATGCTAATCTGTTTGATTAAGCATGCCTGGTCTTCCACTTTGTAAGACAAGAAGAAACAAAAAAAATTTAAATTTTGTGACCTTCTCAGTGCTTTCCCTGCCTCTGCAAAATACGCTCTTGTTTGGCCATGTTAGTAAGTGTTTGTAAAGGTTTTTTTCAGAGGGCATTCTAGAGAGGAATAAGGCAGGCGTCCTGTTTGTGTTGGGCCTACAAAAGGAGAGGGAGAGGGCTGGATAGAGGGGTCTGGAGTCTTCTGTAGCACCTCAAGGGACAGTGGAGCAAATTGCTTCTCCCCCTCCACCCAGGTACAATGAAAGAGGAACATGCTTAATATTAACAGGCAGAGCATGTTCATTAACAGTGTATTAGTTTTGCTGGCAGGGGATTGTAGAATGCCTGACAGTAGAGAATAATGGAGGAAGGAGAGTGAGAAAACATTGGCAATTCCAAAGAAAAATTGTATTAAAGCAGTAAAACATGAAAACATAAATTGCTTTCTAACAAAGGCCACTAGTTAGAAAAAGCAGTCAGGCTTAAAGGTAAAAGCAACCTTAAGGTCTAGACAGCTCCAGTCCTAGAAAAATTGTTGGCTTTAGTAAGTCCTAATAGCTAGTAAGTCCTTTATTTTTAAGAAAAAGGTGAATCAGTGAACCATTAATTTAGTATCCCTTGATTTGTATTATAAAAATTGCTTTCAAAATATCTTGACGCTGTTATTTTTGTTTTGATAGGATAAGTTTGCAACAGAAATTACCTAGATTAACTGTAACTTCCTTTTTCTTGGTAATCTTTTTGTCTATACCTGTTTACTTAAGGATAAATATATTTTAGAAACTACCAACTTGATAAAAAAAACAGCACATGAAAATCAGACTGACAAAGCAGAAATTTCACATGAGGAAGCCATAACAGAAAATGAGGAATCACACAGTGCTGAGAAGGAGTTAAGTCTAAAACCTTGGGAAGAAAGATACGAAAGAATGTGGGTTGAAAATGAGAAAAGGGAATTGAAAACAAATTTTAAAAACATTACAGCAGAGCTGAAGCAGTTGTTTGGTGAAAATGAAGCTGGGAAAACTGTTCCCCTTGCAGAAGAAATACCGGAAGATGGCTTTGGTGAAGAATTGAAGAGTTCTTTCTTTATTTCATCTCCTGTGACAGAATCAAGTAATAAGTTAGAAAGCAAAGGTGAATTTGGAGATATTAAACCTACACTAGGTGGAAAAGTACCCAAAATGGAAATTGTATTTCCAAGTCTTGGTTTTCTTCCTCATCAAAAGAGCTTAAAGACAAACATAGAAGATACCTGGAATACAGATGAAGAAGATGGCATTAATGATATAGATAACAAAGAGGTTTCTCTAGCGAAAGGAGAGAAAAAGAAAATGTCTACTATGGAAACAGAAGAGAATGATAATGGAAGTAGTAAAAATGCAGAGGAAGGTCCTTCTTACTCCCTGAGACATAGCTTAAAATCAAGTGTTTTGGGTGACATTTCTAATATTCTTCCTAAAATAAGACCAGTTTGTACAAGTGATGAAAATGCACGTTTTGTAACAGAAAGGAAGCTTAAAAAATACTCTGGATTTAATGATGATGTTCCCAGGGACTGCCTTATCAACAGTAATGTAGGAGAAACAGAAATTGAAAGTCTTTTCACTACTGCTCAGGAATCGTGTGGCATGCCTGAAAGGAGTCTCGATGAAGAACTAAAACGAGATATGGAAAGATTTAAGAGTAAGGTAGGAATGCTGCAAACAGTATTCCTGGCTTTGGAGAAGGAGAAGGTACAGCTGCAAAAAGAGGTAGTTCACCTGCTACTCCTTATTGTTTAGTCTTTCTCCATATCAATGGTCCTGTTCACTTCAGCTATTCATCATTAAATGAAGATGCTTTGTGCAAATTGGTTGTTGTTTTAATGAAAATACAATACTTACAAATAAAGAGAGAAGTGGAGAGTTGCCCTTCTCCCCCTTTTTCAGAAAACACAGAATGCACTATTGTTCCAGTTTAACAGCGTGTGGCACTCAGTTCCAGTGTAAGAAGTTATCATTTCATTGACATTAAAAGACATGCATACAATTAAATCAGTTCTAATTCTGAAACAAAGAATGAAAATAGCTTCTGAACAGGGTCTTGACTGACCTTTTCATTTGCTGTGATTTCTGCATGGTGTGTATTCATTGCTCTTCACTAAAATTCCTGTTTGCTGTGAGTGAATCTGTTTGTACTTGTGGAAATCTTCTTCCGTGCCACCCTACCCACTCTCTGTGGAGGAAGCAGTAACCAAGCACACTTCCAGTTTTTTTCTTTCTCTTTTTACAACTAACATCGTGCAGTCCTTCTGACTCTTTAATCCATCAGTAATGCTTTTACATTTTTGTTGTTCATGTTTTAAGATCCACTGTTGTTTTCTTTCTAAGGACTGTGTTTCTGTTACATCATAGAATCATGACTGAGTTCTATGTACTTCCAATTACAATACACCTTGTAGTGTAATTTTTTCTGAACATACTTGTCTGTATTTTTTTTTCATTTTACACTTTTTCAGATGTAAACCCTGAATTATTCAATCTTGGATATTGTGTTTCTCTTTTATGGAAATACTGAATAATACATAAAACTTAACGTTCTTTTTGTAGGTTGAGAAGGAAAAAAGCAAAGAAAGATGTTTCAAAATGCAGACCGTGGCAAAACAGGAGAATGTTGATAAATTAAATACACCACCAGGCAACATTACTAATGAGCAAATGAAAGAAAAGCTTACTGTACAGAGGAATGATAGTTTGAAAATGGAGGATGAAAACACTACAGAAGAAAAAGTCAACAAGAATTTTTCACCAGAGGAGAGGTAAGAAATTATTAAAATGCCAATGAAAGTGTAAACTGAAGACATGAACTCTAATTCTTACTTGTAGCATTACTTAAGTATCTTTTAGTTTTTCTAATATTATACTAGTTGAAGCACTTTCCTTAGTACTGAAAACCATACTGAGTAGTCCACTGCTTCACAGACCTTTTTTTTTTTTTTTAAGGAAGAGGGCAAAGAAATTACCAAATGAATCTCAAAAGTTTGAAGGAGGCATTGATATTTTTATGTAATCCTAAGCAGGAGTGTTTTTCTGTCTGTCCTTCAAGTGAATCTCTGCTCTTAATACTCCCTCTAATGTGGATATAAAATACAGCCTGAATCTAGTTCAGGTTCCACGTTCCCCCCTCCTTCCTAGGGCAAGGTTTTTAAAATACTTTTAAATACTCGACAATCTTTGAGGTAAGTCTGTGTTTTGCCAGAGGTATTTTTCATTTTAGCTGTTTCTGGACACCATTCTAAGTCAAAGAAATATTTTCTGTAAAGTTACTCAATTGGTGATTTTTTTTCTCTCTGTTTTGTGTAGTGAATTTGCCCTGAATCCCAAAGTTGCAAAGAAAAATAAAGGACAGACTTCAAAGCAGAAGGCTAATCCGCAGATGAGCTCTTCCAGTGGGAATCATTTTCAAGTACTGGATGATAGCAGTTTCAGTGAAACATCTCAAGAGGAAGGAAGGTACTGAAAATAAGACATGTTATTAATAAAACTTACTTAATGATAAAAATTGATGTAAAGCTAAAGGTAAGTTTTTTGTATACCTGATGTGCAGAGTGGTTTTTGTTCCTCCATGTGACAATATGACTTGATGCCTTTTGTGTCCCAAGACACTTCTTTTTTGCTTAGTATACTTTGAACATCCTTACCAAGTTCATTGTAAGGACAATGTGCACAAGTGCTGAAAAATTACCTGAAGGTCAGTGTATATGTAAACATACATTTTGTATTTTTTAAAAGGGAGAGACTTATACAAGAACAAAGTTGCTATTTCATCATAGGCACCTTAGGGTTTGGGGTTTTTTCTTTTTATTTTTTTTCTTACCTGTATGTCTTCCTGACTTCTTGCCTACCTCAAATGTGTAGGGAGTAAAATGAGGAACAGTTGTTGAGAGGGTATGAGCACTGTTCAGCAATAGCTAAAACACTGGTGTGTTAGCAATACTGTTTTAGTCAGAAATATAACACACACCATTGTGTGGGCTGCTCTGAAGAAAATTAACTCCATCCCAGTCAGCCTAAGTACACTAGAGAATTCAAAATTATAGTTCTTTGACCTGTTAGGGAAAGAGTCTCAATACTGGAGAGCTAAATCTCTAGTAATGAACAGGAACTGCACAGTAACTGTGTATCTCCATGTCTGTAGCTTAATGATTCCTATCACTTTGAATGAACAGTTATTTCAACTTTTTGCTTAATATCTTGTGAAAAAAATGATCTTCCAATAATGGTGTTAGACAATTTTTTTTCAGTATTTAAATACATCTAAAAAAATTCTTATATTAAATTTTACTTTAATTCCCTTCTGAAATTAGGTTTTCAGAAAAACTTTAGCTATTATTCATAATGAAAGAGAAACATTCCAGAACTGAAATACATTTCTGTTTTCCAGACCTGCAGCAAAAACAGGGAGTGAAAAGAACAAGGTACTGTAAAATCAGTTTCTTGATAAATAGTTTTATCAGCTTTTAATCACTTACGTGGCATCAATCAGATATGGACTGTGAATGAGAAAATTAGTCATTCATGCATTTGTAGTATTACATAGTTGTGTACAGAAAATACTGTATTGTTTGTAGGTTGGCATACAAATGGATGTAACTGATGACCTTGATTTAACTCACTCATCTGACACAACTTCAGAGGATGTCGAATTACCAACATCCACCTACAAAGAGGCTATGTTGCTCTTAGAACAGCTTACTGTGGATCACACAGGTATGTTCTAAAGTCACTTTTTCCTCAGATGTTACAAGTTTCTCTTTTAAAACATGGTTTCTTTGTATGAACTCCTAGGTATCTTAGTTTATTTATATTTAAGATAACACCACTCCACCACCCTCTTCTTCACTGACCTGGTTGTATACAGAACTGCTTCTCACATTTGTTTCCTTTTTTTTTTTGCCTGTGTGGTGGTTTTGCCTTCTCCTAAATATATTTTTCTGTGGTGCCACCAGCACGGCTGAGAGGCTCAGCTGTGCCCTGCCATGGGTCCATTGTCTCTGTCTGGCATGGGGCAACAACCCCTGGCCTCTTCTCACTCTCACTGCTAGACAACTCTCACTATTTGCAGTCTTCCCACTACCAAAATTTTATCACCGACACCAAATCAAATAATTTACACATTAGAAAGTATTTGTACGTATGTGCAGCTTTGTCCTTTCTATCTCAAAATAGGTTCTGCTATTTTACTGAAAATTCAAAACATACTTCTTAAATATGAACAAATAATAGAGCATGAAAAAAATCGGTATGCAGCAGTCTGGAAAGAAGTAAGAAAATTGGAAAGTGAAAAGGAGGAGTCAAAATTAATAGCCGAGGAGACTCAAGATTTGAAATCCATCTTGGCTCGTCAAGAAGTGGAATGGAAAAGTGATATCCAAAGCCTTAAGTATGTAACCTGGTGTTCTAATAATGTGTTAACTTGTCAGTGTTAATGTGCCAGAAGGTGCTGGTGAGGTGCTGGTGATACATGTGTTGGATGAGAAGCTTCTAGTCTTTTGAGTTTGTGTATTTTGAATCCCATGGGCAAGTTATGCTATAAAGGAAGGACATAATGTCAGGGGAAAAAAACCTCCTGGATAATATCCTCCTGATAAAATCATCTGGATGTTGTTTTTACTTTTTTTAATAGCAAGAGAAGAGAACAAGAGAGTTTGTATAGGAAAATGAGATTTACAAGAGAGGGGATTTATATGAGACGTGTATGTTTTTATCTTTGTAGTTTCTGTTGGTGTATAATATTGCGAATTCAGGTAACTCCACATAGTGCAACTCAGAAGTGTTTAGAGAAGCATAGAATGTTTGTATGTTTGCTTATTTGGAAAGTCAAATTCAGGATTGCCCCATTCTCTGTAACCTTGAGCTAGACTTGGATGGTGTGAGGTTTTTAAACCATTGTTTACGTCACTTCAGACAGGAGTAGCTAGTACACATATTTTTTTTCCCTTGTTGACTGTTGCAAGGATATGAGAAAAAAATACTCAAAATGATTGTGAAACACAAAACTGCTGTTTTGTTTGGGTACCATGGGCACCCCATGGTCCATTTCTTATCATGTTGGTGCTTATTGCTGCCTGTTATAATACTAACTTATTATTCAGTTAGTAAAGAATTTGATATTCCCTAAGGGTTTCTCTGTAGACTGTCTTCAAAATCAAATTGCTGTTGTTTGTTCCAGATACAGATCCTTAGAGGTTTAAAACTGTTTTTAATCACATTAAATTTAAACCCTCTGCATTTCTAAATATATTTCTAAAAATCTGCCTTATTCCTGAGTAAATAGAAATTGTGTGCTTTTCCTGGGGTCAGCAGTTGTTAAAGACTTACAAAAGGCTTATTAAAAAATTCTTGGGTCTGTCAGAGAGAGAAGTGATGTGGTGCTTCATCAGCATTACTTGCAATCACTGAATCCATAATAAGCAGGCCATGCTCATCATATTAAGAAAATGTATATTAATCATAGTCAAAAGTTTATGTTGCTTTTATTGATAAGACAAACTCCTTTTGATTGGAGTGTCTGTAATATGAAGATGACTTCTTTAAAAGGAACAGAAATGTGCATACTCCTGTATATTTACCTATATAAATTTGCTTACAAGTGGTAAAATACTCAGTAGTTTATTTCCATATCTTGTAAAACTGATACCATAGATAATGAAATGATGTTAGAATTCTTTAGAAGGTTAAAAATTGGAGTAAAAATATAAAATCTGAAAAGAGTTAACAGTTTTTAAGTTAACTTAAAATAGTTTTAGGGTTTGAGTTGTTTCTGCAAGTTCATAATGTGGAATATCTACTTTTTATATCAGTGCTTTAGTTTCTCAACTGTTCTGTTAAATCCCAGATTTACTTTGAAACAAGAAGAAGAAAAGAGGCTCAGAGTGGAAACACTATATGAGAAAACAAGAGAAAAACTCAGAAGGAAAGAGGAGCAATATTGTAAAGAGATGGAGGAGAAACAGCAACTTGAGTTACAATCAAGGAATCTAGAAATGGAGTTAGTAACACTGAGAAAGCTCTTCAAACAGGTATATTAGATAATGACGTAAACACTTTTCTTCTTATTTTTTGCTTCTTTTTAAGGAAGAGGTACTTTGTTCATGGAAGAGGCATTGGGTAACTATTGCCAGATTTTGAGAACAGCTGGTTTCCAAGTAGTCTGTTCCTTTTTTTAAATTTGTATTTCAAAGCCTGACTTTGAGTTATTTTTCTAAATTACTACAAAGCATTCTGTATTTCTTCTTCATTTTTCCAAAGAAAATTAAAATTTATAGATGGATTATCAAAACTGTGGAAAGCAAAAATATTTACAAGAATAAAAGGAAGAGTGGGAAGATATTGCTAGCTTTGATTTTTCTCAAGGTGCAAGTTGTTTAATTGTATTATTGTAGGTTGAAGACGAGCGTGATGAAACGCTGAGGCAGCTGTCTCAGGAAAAGAGTGCCAGAGCCCTGCAAGAAGGCATTTTGAACAACCACCTTTGGAGACAAAAGGAACTAGAAGAAGAGACAAGAAGAACTGTAGGAAAAAGTTCAGACGTAAGCAGATTTCTTTTCTAATTAATTAAATTTCACCATGTTTGTTCTACATTCATAATAATATTTAGATCATTTTTTCTGCTTCTTGATGGATTATTTACAGCTTACCAGTGTAATTTTACTGTGCAAATACCTCTTCTTTCCCTTATGTCTTTAAAAGTTTTGGAAAGCAGCATCAGTGCTGTATGTACTTGAACTGCATGTACAAGTAGAAAACTAAAAGAAAATACTATTTACGCCATTTTTTAAACTGTCTTGTGTTCATTTCCTCAACATTTTATCATCGCTTGTTAAGGTTTCTAGCAGTGAAACACCTAGCTACCTACATCCAGGCTGACCAGGAAGGAAGCTGTTTGACACTCACTCTATATTCCCATTACCTGGGGTTTTTCTTAAATTACTTATTCTCTTATCAAACATAGTTACTTGAAGAAAGAAGTTCTTTTCCACCTCCACATATTTAAGTTTTAATAAGGAAGATCAGCAATTAATTAAACTCTTGGTACTAGTTAGAATAATGGAAGGAGAATAAGCAATCATAAATGCTATATTTAAAAAAAAAGTCTTGAGAAGTTTACTGAATTTACTAAGAATGTGAAATTCTTGGAAGAATTACTTGTTCTTGGCTGTGCTGCCCAATAAATGTAGGGTGAATATGTTTACATGGAAAAAAACTTGTATAATGAACAGGCACTATACAAGACTCTTGCATTCCAGGGATGATTCAGCTGTAAAGCTAACTTTCACTAATGCTAAAAAACGTGTTAAAAAGACATTTAAAAAGGCAAATACCCTTTTTAGCCTTGGTAAACCAAGATTTTATGGGATTGGTAGCACAGCTAAATTAACCTATAAGAAAATACTTTAAAGGCATGCACACACAAGAAAGCACTGTCATTTTAAAATCTTTATACCAGAGATATTTTAAATAATTATTTAGTTGCTGGTTTAAGGAAGAAGACATTGTGTATTTGGCATGTTTATTTATGGATACGTTACACTTTCATTCTGTGCATGTGTTGTACACATGTACTGGTTCATAGAGTAGCTTATAACTTACCTGAAATTTTATTCTCATCTTTGAAGTCATGTTGCGGTGTTAGAAATGTTAAAATGTGATTGATTGCTGAAGTGGTTTCGAGGATTTATTTCCCACCTGAATATTTATTCATGTTCCCTGTCATTCAGGAATCCGACACTGAGAGAGAAAAGGATCTGTTGTACAAAAATCAGTTACTTCAAGATGAGATTGCTATGCTAAGACTCGAACTTGATCAAATAAGACTTAGGCACCAGGAGGAAGAAGGAAAATATTTAGAGGAAAATGAGACCTTGAAAGAAAAAAATGAAGATCTCAAAAAGGAACTGAAACTGAATGAGGAAGCTTTAACACAAACAGTTTTTCAGTACAATGGACAGCTGAACTTACTAAAGACAGAATCTGCAATGCTAACTTCCAAACTTGAGCAGACAAAAGAAAGCAAAGACAGACTAGAGACAGAAATCGAATCATTTCGTTCCCGCTTGAACTCTGCTGTTCAAGAGCTTGAACGTCACCAGTCGTCAAAAAGTGATGTCGAACGAACATTTCAGAGAGAACGTGATGAATGGCTTCGCTTGCAAGACAAGCTCCATCATGACCTCTCAGATGTGCGAGAAGACAACAAGAGTTTGTCTCAGCAGCTGAGTAAAGCTGAAAGCAAAGCTAATAGTCTAGAAAATGAGCTTCATGAGTTGAAACAAGCTCTCAGAGAAAAAACATTGCTTTTAGAAATGACACAAAAAGAATTAAGTCAAACCCAGTGTCAGGCAAAGGAGTACGATAACGCTCGACAACTTGAGAAAGATCAAGTAAACAAACTTATAATAAAGCAGGAGTCCATGCAGGAGCGATTGGCCCAGCTCCAGAGTGAAAACCTTTTGCTCCGTCAGCAACTGGAAGATCTGCAGAACAAGGGGATCATCAAAGAAAAAGTAGTGAATGATGTGCAGGATCGGTTTAATGATATTTTCAACAAACTCAGAGCTGATACTGAAAAGCAAGTTTACCTAGTGGAAGAGAGAAACAAGGAATTAAATGCCAAGTGTATTGATTTAAGAGAACAAGTCTTCAAATATGAGACTGACAAAATGGAGAGAGAGGTAAAATATAGAGTTAGAACTATTTAAAGTTTTCCTGTTCTTGAGATTATTTTGTGTTTCTGAAGTGTACTGGGTATAAGCTATATGCATGGGACTATATAATGATGGTTTGTTGTATTTGTCTTGAAATTGTGGAAGGTTTTGGTAAATGAGATGTTACTACTCAGATCTGAGGAAACAGCAGAAAAAAGATATCCAAGTCTGCTTTGATCATGAAAGGTGATTCTTCTCTTGAACTTTTTTCGTCTCTTTTCCTTAGTCCATTTTTTGTCCCATAGACTTGGTGTATGTATTTGATGGTTTTTTAAGTATTGCACTGTTGACACAAGTAAGAGTGATATAAAAGGAAGAATGATCCAATACATGAGAGTTGAGAAATGAAGATGCAGATTAGTGAATTGTGTGAGATGGACTTAATATATTAAGTTTCTACAGAAGAAAAAAATTGCTTCTCCAAAAGTTGGAGAAGTTTATCAAGCTAAAGAGTATTATAGTGTCCAGGTATTAATTTATGTATTTTCTGGGGTCTCTAAGTGGTCTGCCTGGAGAATGCATCATTATCTGTGTTCCTGAGAGTAGGTAGGGTATTCTGTAATGGTAGAGTATTCTGGCCAATTTCAGGTAGAGCAATGACTTAAAAATTGTCTTACCCATTTTGTTCAATCTCCCTTACTTTCTGGAAAATAGGAACTAATAAAAGTCAATATTTAGATAGGCTGGTGTAAGGTTTATCTCCTTTAATGATTTGAATAGTGATTTCAAATTGCATTTTCTTCTTCCTAACATGTCCAGAATCTTTGAGTGAGAAAAATATAGGCATATGTGAGATAACTACTTTATTCTTCATTTGTCAGTTACTGTAAGGTGTGTGTGGGGAGAGAACTCCAGCAATACTGTCAGTCATTTTAATCTGTGAATTGCTGTGTATTCTTCATACCGAAACAACAGGTTCCTTTTGAAAATACTACATCTCTATAACTGTATGAACTATCCAGATTTTAGTAAACCTAATAAGTCAGTATAAAGGCAGTTTTTATTCTAAAACATAGTCATTAAGACAGCTGTAAGACGATGTGATTCAACATATACTTAGTATATATCTAAAAAGAGCTTTTACATATATGTCTTAATTTAATTATATTTGTAAAATGCAGAAATAGAACAAGGAATGATGTAATAGCAAGTGCTGCCTTTGGTCAACAAAGTAGTTAATCTGTAGTCAAACCATGGCTCTTGCATCACAGCAGATTTCTTTGGATTATGTTAGAAAAATTCACATGATTGCAGTGTGTGCTTATGCCTGGTTTCAAGAAGAACAATATTTGGATCTTTTTTATGCATTAGGAAATAGAAATCCTCATGAACAGCTGCTGAGAGTTTGGGAGTGCTCAGCTTAGAAGGATGGAGAGGTGATTGTGCATATGCCTGCTGGTGACAGACAATTTCACTTGAGTTCAATCCAAAGACAGGTCTAGTTGTATAATTAAATAAGTCAAAGTAAAGGCATTTTTCATGTTCTTACAACTTTATTCATGCTTATTTAATTGTTTCATTAGGGCATGATCAGACAGCTGCAGCAGGAGCTTGCTGATGCTCTTAAAAAGCAATCTATGTCAGAAGCTTCACTCGAAGTTACTGCGCGCTACCGCAGTGACCTGGAGGAAGACAAGATGCGTTTGCAGAAGGAATTGGAAAAGGTTAAAACCAAGGTATGTAATGTCTGTAATTATATGAATAAAGGTTAGGGTGGCTATTAAAAGTAGGAGTGGATGTTGTCCTAAAACTTTAGGAAAAAAAATCAGCAGGATAGATTTAATGATGTGTGAATCAATTGCATTGTTTTATAAACTCAGCATCCATATCTTTGACATGTGGACATGATGCCCTTATTTGGACAAAATTTTTTATTTGCGAAGGTGCTTTGCACAATAAATTGATGAGTCTATAGCTTATTGCCTTTGATTTAGCCAAGCAGATTGTCTGATTTCTGAAGAACAGTAGAAGTACTGGACTGCTCTGTTTGGGCATTTTTATGCTGTCCTGCTTTCCCCCAGCCCCCACACCCCCCGCTCTGCCCTGTCACCAGGTAACACGTCAAACTCTGAAAGCTTTTGTAACTTATTCTGCATTTTTTCCCCTTTTTGGCCCTGCTATAGTTTGTCATCCTTAAACGATTTTCCTGCAAGGGAAGTATAAGCTATTTCTGAGTCAGGAACCACCTTTCACAGTGTTTTTCCAAGAACTGATGTATAGAGGCCTTGGAGTTCTAAAAGAAAAATTCTTTTAAATCTGTTACTAATGAGGGACTTGTGAAGTCATTACAGACGGATGAACTTCCTAGTTCATGTTTTCACAGAGAAGCAAACGAGTGAATACGAAGAGCATCCTAAGTCACCAAAAGGGTCAGAGAGGCAGTGTCAGTGCTTATAACCGTGCTCTAGGAAATCCGTGGAGGGATGGGGGAGGCCACTGTAGAAGATGAAGAAATCACACAGCTTGTGTTCATTTGCTAGTAGAAGCAAAGCTTTGAAAGCACTTGAAACTATTACAGTTCTTTAGGCACAGGGTATGTGCAGATATATGCAGCATGTGAATCCTTGGGCAGTAGCTGAGTCCTCTGTGGAAAAGCTCATCTGATGACTGTGGATTCTTACTGTGATTTTACAGTTGCGGGAGGGGGAAGAAAAGTATCTTCAGTCTGAGCATTGTGTTCGTGACTTGAAGATTGCATTGGATGATAAGGAAAGAGAGGCAACCGCTTCTGCCCAGAAACTGCAGGACCAGCTGTTGGCATCTTCTGAGACTAACACTACTATAAAACAACTGGAAGAACACGTGCAGCAGTAAGAGAACCACACAGTGGGGCGAGGTGTCTGTTGCTTGCAGGGATTGGGTGAAACCACAGGACAGATAGATAGCCTTGTTGCATCACAGTGAATTATTGCGCTTTTGAAGGATGTTCTTGATTATTTCACACAGTTCTTCTGGAATTGGTGCTCTGGCAGATTTTTATAGTAACACCTGTATTTCTTTTTAAGCCTTGAAATTGAAAACACCAGATTGGAAGCCACTGTCCAGCAACAAAACACTAGGATTGAAGCCCTACAGAGAGACCTGCAAGCCTCAGCCTCAGTAAGCTGGTCATAATTTTCCCTTTTGGTGACTCCTGAGCCTAGTTACCTATTTCTGTGGGGAAATTTTAAGGTGAGGTTTTCCTGGAGAGCCAAGGGGAGCCCAGTTCCTCCATTTTTCTGAATAGAGGCTGCTCAGAAAGCAGCCTGCTCTACTTCCCAGCCATCTAGTTTTGAGAGTTTTCCTGTGCTATAGCAAGTCAAACGTAACACTCTAAAAGGTAAAAATTTGACAGCAATACGCCAGTTTAACTGTTGTCTGCTTT
The DNA here is from genome assembly GCA_036785705.1 of Acanthornis magna. Lineage (NCBI taxonomy): Eukaryota > Metazoa > Chordata > Aves > Passeriformes > Acanthizidae > Acanthornis > Acanthornis magna. Next base: position 20,576,603 of record JAWUZG010000001.1, read on the forward strand.
AGACCCTTCACAACATCAGATGCTGCTTTGGGCACTGCAGTGTGTTTCATTTAAGGTATTCATCAAGTTAACTTGTGGAAATTCCACAGAGTGTATTGATGACAAGCCCTTTGTGCCAGAGACCTGGCTGACATCATCAGACTGAAACAAAAATTATACTCCCCAGAGCTTTTGCTGTGCAGAATTGCTTTTCCTTTGGCTACTTGCTATGTGTCTGTTCTCATGAAACAGTGAAGAAGACTGCATGTGGTATCTGCAAAACTCTCTGTGAGCCTTGGAATTTCCCACTGCCTCTGCACAGTGGTTAATTTTAGCTCAGATAAGGTGCTTACATCTGTGGCCTGAATTAAGAGATTTTTTTGTTATATTAAAACTGAAGGTATTTTGAAGGTCACTACATGTGGTAGTTGAACTTTGTGATGTATTGATACTGTCAAGAGAAGTAGGAAGGCCGTCACAAATCCTTTCACTTTGATTAATAAGGCATGATTTTCAAGTGTACTGAGGATGAGAAAAGCTACTCCCCCCTGTTTTCAGTGTAGATTCTTTATATCCCACATGGTTTCTTCTCTCGCTCTCTCTTTCTCCCCCCCACCCCTCCCTGCACCAATGGCAGACGTGATGATTGTTAACAATTTTACAGTGGCATCAAACTAAGGCCATTTTGGTCATTGCTGCTGGGTGCAAATAGTACAGGAATAAAGAGGTGAAGAGGTTGTATGTGATACTTTTGTTAGTGAGATGTAACTTCAATCTAGAAAGTCACAGTGTGCCTTCTTGTTTCTTGTAATGCTTCTATAGGTTCATAACCGCCTGGAAGACTTGATAACGAGCTTACAGACAGCACAGGCAGCTGCAGAGGACCACCACAAGCAGGTACATGATGGGCTTCTGTGAATGATTTAGTCAGTGAATTTTTTGTGTGTAGGTAATTGATGAAAGGATCATGTGGGCTGTATAAGCACGCAGCTGTTAAACACCCATCACGTTTTAGGGCAAGGCACACTCAAGGGAAAAGGCTGTAAATTTCCTCATTTTCCTGCTGCTGTGTTTTGTATCTGTGTTGTAGTGTGCAACGTACTTGAGTTCATCAGTGTTATTCATCTGATGAATTACATTCCCCCTCCCACCTGCAGAGAGTGAGCAAATGGCTGTGTAATGTTTAGCTGCCTACCAGGTTAAGCCATAGCAGATGACTGATAGAGGACAGTGTGGAGATCTGTAATTGAAAGCTGAGAGAGGAGACCAGACTTAAGAGATCCATATTATCTTTGCAGCTTTGTCAGAGCTTGTCTTGAGGCCTTGTTAGTTTCTATCATAAGACTCAGTGTTTTGCCTCCTCTATAAGGACACTTGAGAAAGTCATACACCCTAAGTATTTTTTTTATCTAAGACTTTTGGTGCTAAGTGTTTGTGACTTTCTGTAGCCAGTAGACATATCTTTTCCTTTTTTGCTTTTGTAATTTTCTTTTTTTTTCCCTGTAAAAATGCCACTAAAAACATCTAGTCAATTTCCAGTCTTTATACTTGAACTGAATCAGCAAGTTCTGTTCAACTCAAATGCATCTGTTAGGCAAATCTTTGTCCTTTTAGGTAGAACCATCAATACCATTGTCAATTTCAAAACATTTTCCTGCTCTCAGATGTACTGATGATCTAGAAGCCTGGAGGGTAGGTTATTTCCCGTGGTGGGCACTAGAAATTGTTACATTATAAAGTATGTCATGAGCTCTGGAGAGCCTTTGGAAGAAAGCTGCAGCATGATATTGTGTGTGTCTTATTCCCCAAAGTTGTGACCTCATCTCATCACCCCTGTACCATTCATTCTTTTTATCATCTTCAATTTGTCTTCTTGGTTATTTTTCCCAAGCTGTGTTTTGCATTCTACATGAACATTAACCACAGACCTTGGGTGGGGAGAGGTGAGCTTAACCCAGTTTCCATTTAAGTTACAGCTTTCTATTGCAGTGTTTTCTTTACAGTCACCTTAGTTTCTTCTTCTGATGCTGTTGCTTTTACAGGTGCAAAAGCAAAATGTGCTGCCTCTGACATCAAAGGACTTTCAGAGCATGTGGGAAGAGCAATTTAAGTCAAGATCCAACCTTGAGGAGCGTGTTGCTCAGCTTGACAGGGAAAAGGCAGACCTCTTCGAACAGGTAAATCCAGAAAATTCTCCAGAGACTTAAGCCAGTGCCTAGGAGAATCACATTTACATTTTGGTCAAGTTCTTATACAAAGAGCATTTTTTTAATTATCCCTGCCATTCAGGCTCTGAATATGTTGTGATTTGCACATCATCCAGGAAGCACATAAAAGCTAACCGGATATCTTATGTAGGTTCTGGCGTGGTTCTATTGGAAAGAGTTCCCAGTATGGTTTGCATCAGTTGAGCACATCAAGCAGGGCTGCAGTTCCCCAGTTTTGTCTTGGATTCTTTCTGGTCATCTTCTAACCCCTTATTTTCTGGGCAGGGTGGAAGTGTTTAATTTCTCCAGTGCAATGCATGGAGGAGCAGCAGCAGCATGTTTTCAGGGTAGTGGATGCTTAAAAGCCTTGCAGAAAATACTGAAGGAATTATGGGGAAATGAGCCAGTGGATGAGAAACAAGAAATGACTGACAGTTTCAAAGGGGCAGTCTTTCCCTCCTCTTCTAGAGGAATAATGGAAGTACAAAGCAACAAGCACAGAAGTAAATAGCCACAAAGAAGAGGTGGAAGTACTGGCAGAAGGGAATAGGATATTGAAAAATTCCCAAAGATCAAATTCCTTTGCCTTCTGGTCAATAAAGATCCTGTAAAAACTTTAGATTGATCTGTATTCTCCAATGATAAGCATACCTATATAATCCATGCTATGAATTGAGAACTCCTGAAAGTAGTCCAGCATCTTTTCCAGCTTTGTTTCAGTGGAGGCCTCTGTTTTTGTTCTTAAAAATTGGCTTGTTTGCTAGGAAACCTAAACTAGGCTAACAGATGGAGATGGACTGCAGCTTCTCTGTGGAGAATGCCAGAGACACATATTGCACCTAGCTATTGTTCTTATGTTTTGTGTGTGTCATGTGTCTTTTCTATTTTGAAAGTGTGAGAGTGAAAGAAAGAAAGTGAAGAAACTGGTAGAGTTGAAACGCCCAGTTGAACTCCGTCTGGACCAAGAAATGAGAAGAAACTTAGAATTACAGAAAGACTATAAGAGGTATGGCTTTTTGATACAGTGAAGAGATAGCCCTGAATAGAAGTCCAGTTTTATTGAACATTAATGTAAAAATAGGTATACCTACTCTGTGAGCAAATTGAAGTCTGATGTTAGTCCCTTCAATGTATGTCTGTATGAGCCTATACTTATTCATACCTGCAAGAACAATCACCAGTCGAGGTTGCCCTGCAGTTCTCTGAGCGGGGGGAAGGAGGTCTTCTATTCATGTTTTCAGCTGAAATTTGGATGCACCAGGTGATTTGTGGCACAGGAAAAGTGGTTTCTTTTCTCAGCAATTCCCAGTACTGTCAACTATGTTAAAGATGAAGAAAGCCACGTCTGCACTTTTTACTTGAGAGCGTATGGAAAAGGTTGTTTATTCCTGTGTTTCATTGTTTTCCAAACTAATTTGCTGTTCAGGCTGAAGAGACTTCTCAGTAGAGCTACGAAGAAAATAAGGGTGTATGAGGAGAGAGAAATGGAATCCCAGCTTAATTTGCAGGGAGAAATGAAGAGCAGATACTCTGAAATGGTCAGTGAAGTTGATAGATTGAGAACAAAGGTGAGCTCTTCTTAGTTTGGGGTTTGGTTGGTTGGGATGTTAGTTCTTTTGAACCCTGTGTGAAGCTTTCCCTATATTTCTAGTCGTGGTGATGATTTTCTTTCCTTGGCTGTATTTTGATTGCTCTTTGTCAATGCTCTTTTACTGTTAGAGTAGTAGATGACTAATACTGATGTAGTTGTCCTTATGGGTAAAGATGCAGTCCTTAAGCGCAAAGCAATATGTGCAATGGCACAGAAAGGGCAGACTGTCCTGCAGAGGAAGGGCAAGCCAAGAGTAGCAGCAAGGCTGGCAGGGTCCATGACCTCACAGGCCAGGGAGCTATCCCACAGGCATTCACCCGGAAGAGCAGAACAGGTCTGGTGACAGTAGGCAGGATCAGCCCAAAGGGCAGGTCCCCAGGCTGGGCCTTAGGGACAGGCAGTTCTGCTGTCCTACCAGGATGTCACGTCCATGGGTGAGGGTCAGGCTTCAGCTCAGGCCCGGCTGCAGCATGAGACTGTGGCAGCATCACCTAGGTCTGACAGATGGATTCCTTCTCTGGAAGAGAGGGGAGGAACGCTGCTATTGCTCACACATCAAGATCAACCCTTGAGCCCTGTCTCAGGCACAAATTCAGCCAGAGGCAGTTGAGATTTTCCTTTTCTGAAGAGTGCTGTTGCTGTGCAGGGTACGATGAGGAGAGGTGACATAGGAAAAATGCTGTAACTTACTGCTCACAGGTGGCTGTTTCAGCCCATCGTGGCATGGGGACCCAGAAGTATTGTTGCCAGAGATGTTTTTGCTCAGCTAGTTGCTCTGGGTGTTCAGAAGTAGCATGTAACCTTTATATACTTCTCCACTCATTATTCAGATTGGTTGCTAGAGAAGCTGTGTTTCACAGTTAAGCTCATCTTCAGAAGGCATCATTGTAGCATCAGTTACTGCCTTTGCAGTGACTCATTTTTAGTCCAAAACCTCATAGCATTTTTGCATGAAGAACTGAGATAGGATTTCTCAGCTTCTCATCCTATCACAAATGAAGGCTGATCTTGTTGGAAGAGAAGAGCTTGGTTACACTTAGTTTCTAATACTGAGTATGCAGATGATAAATACAGCCTCCATGGCCAGCCCTTTTAGCAATTTTAACAAAATTCACTGCCATTCAATCCCTCTGAGTTTGGTTTTTCTTTTTTTTCCTCCCATGTACAGGTTGCTGAACTTTCCCAGCAGCTGGACATGGAGTCTAAAAGAAGCATGCAGCTAGAAGCACAAAATCGAGATTTGCGAGAAGAGCTGTCCACCCTGCATGGGAACTGTGAAAAACTGGAGAAGAGCAAATGCCAGCTGAAAGAAGAGGTGGCAAAACTCCAACATCGGCTGGAGACTAACATGGTGGATCACAGCCAAATGGAACAGTATAAAAGGGAGGTGGAAGAGCGAGCTGGCCAAGAAATAAGACAAAAACTACAAGAAGTCAATCTTTTTTTGCAAGTAAGTGATTGCAGGCACTATGTAGACTTTTGTTGTGGGAATCACTTTTTAGTGTTTTGCTGTGGATGCCCGATTCTGTGTGTTAGCACTGTACTTGTGTCTGTGCAGAAGGGCAGTGTGAGAAGGGAATATGGTTGGGCAGGAGTGCTCTCATGGTGTGTAATGTGCAGGCAGGTCCCTGAATCAAAAGCTTGCCCCAGGTAGGTTTCCATTTTGCAGTGCTTGGGGCTGTCTCTGTCCGCAGCTCTGGTTCCCGCTGTTTGGGCTTGAAGGGTTTTTGCACCTTCCAGCTGTCATGGCCAGACCTACAGGTCCAGCTTTGTCTTTGTATGGGGGGACAGTGCTCAGAAAAGGAGTGACTGAAGTTGCAGGTGTGGAGATGGGGTGGAGGTGAGGCATCCTGTCAATGTCTTTGAGGAATCCTGTTCTCTATGCCCTGTCCTACAGAGATGGTGTAGGATTAGTAGCTTTCATTAGTAGCTTTGAATAGTAGTACTAATTTGGGCTTCTTCCTGAGTGAAAAGAATTATTTACCCTGGTGGTTAGCTCCAGGGTTCTGCCTTGATTGCTGATGGTAGTGAGGAGGCACAGCCCCCTCTCTGAGCCAAGCGGGGCCCTTGAAATTGGATCCATGCAATTGACAGGTGGGGAGAGTTCTCTTTCTTTGTGGTGGTTGATGGTGCACTGTCTCCTTCAGGCACAGGCAGCCTCCCAGGACAGACTAGAACAAATCAGAACCAGTCATCATGCTTCACTGAGAAACCAGCTAAAAGACAGAATTAGAGATCTCGAATGTGAATTGGACAAGATAAAAAATACCCAACAAGAGACTACTTTTCCAAAAGAATGCACGCAGGCAGAAATGGAGAAGTACAAAGAGCTGTATCTGGAGGAAGTGAAAACTAGACGATGCCTAGCAAAGAAACTGGAAAGGTAAATCCATGCTTTTTCTAAAGTGGTAAAAAGAGAATTCCTTTTCTCTTGCATTTTCCTTGTTACTTCCTCTTCTGCACCTGGCCAGCATTATGTGCGAAAGCCTATGATGGCATGTTTGTGGGGAAAGTACCTTAAGACCCTTCCCCTTCAGCAGGCCTTCATTTCTCTTTAGTGTTCCAGCAGAAACACCAGTGATCATGGCATTAGCAGCATACTTTTCAAGTTGATGTTGTTTTAACTGGCAGCTTTTTTTGCCAGTGTCTGTAATCTCCTCATCCTGTGTGCGACTCATAAGATGAATTTCATGTCTGGTTACCCTTTGAGTATGAATAGGCCCCTCAGAGAACAGAATTGGCTTCTGTGAAGGACAAACAGAAATTTTTGCTTTTGGCTTCTGTTTAAGCAGTGGCTCTGAGCTTTGAGCTTTCCTTGGGAAGGGGAGGCTAGCCCAGAGTTGTTACAGAGGTGATGTTCCTTCCAGAAGAAGCAATGTAAACACACAGCTTTCACAGAGTGCTTTGAAGCCCTCATGCTGAGCAGTCCTAAGCGTTGGTAACACTTGGTGCTCCTTGCACCTAGTGTGACTTCTTAGAAACAGGCCCTCCAAACAAGCTCAGGTCAAATGATGTGCTATTTTTGGACACTCTTAATCTCAGAAATAAAATAATAATCAAGGGGCTGGAGGGTAACTTTGGGAAAGTGTTACTTCCAAAGATAAGTGTTTGTATGCTTCTGAATGTTTCAGAGCTAATGAGAGACTTGAAGAAGCCAATGCTAAGCTCCTGCGGGAGCGCCATAAAAGCAAATCTTTAATCACGAGCAGCATTGTCAGCGGAGGTCTGGCTGCAACTCCAGTTCTGTATTCGAGTGCACTGGGACATCTTGGCAACAATTTGGGACTGAATAGAAGTCTCAGTCTAGGAGGAAGCTTCCTAAGCCCATCTGAGAGCACATTATCCTCAAGAAACAGGGTCGCAGCCTTTGTGGCCAAGGTAAGCATTTTAAAATGGTGTTCTCAAGAACTGCAGAAATGTAGGCAAATGCAAGGTTATCCTTTTCAGCCTGAATTTAGAATCCATTTTTTGTTGCACGCCATATTGTCTAATAGGGCAAAGCAACTGCTAATCCTTCAGTGTAGAGCTATGCATTGTAAGGCTGAAGACTTCTGGTAGAGTTGTAAAAATTTTCAAGAGGGCTTAAAGGCCAAAAAGTATTCAAGTCAATGCAATGAACTGCGTAATTACATTCTTTTACAAGAGAAACTGTGACAAAAAATACTGTGGCACAGGAAGTTCCCAGCTAAGCTCAACATGAAATTCCAATCTATGGTTTGGCTAACCTGTTTAAAATTGTTAACATCATGCTGAGTGACAAATCCAATCAGGCATCTCTGAGACGCCTTTTTCTTCTTCCTTGGTCTTCACTCCAGCAGTTTCTTCATGGAACTTGTTTTAATATGTTAATACCAATGAAAGGATGCTTCAAACATAGCATAATATGAATGGGATGGCATAACATTGCTTTTTATACTTCAGTGTGGGACACATACTATGCATAGGAGACATTTGTTCTTGCAGTTCTTACCATGTGTTATTTCATGAAACAGTAAAATTACCTACTTCTTGGCAAGTCTTCAGAGTTTTCTGATTTTGCAGCAATGCTGCAACCTCTGCAATGCCTCTGGTCCAAATATGCCCTGTAATTAGCAGTCAGTGTGATAGCACATACCTCACAGAATGCTGAACGTTACAGCATGAGATGTGAAAACCCTACCGATAGTTGTAAACAATGGGAGGCCCACTTAACATGGGATTGGGGCATGGCCAAGCTTCTCTTTTGAGTCATTGTGTTCTGTTGTCGAGGGAATGTGACATAGATTTGTTCACTTCTACGTCCATCTCAGTTCAGTGGTCCCTCCTCGTTGGAAAGAACCCATTTAAACCATGTGTCTACATAAAGAGGAGAACAGGAAGAGTAGGGAACACAGAACAAGAGGGGAAAGGAAACGACAGAGAGATGGGAGCAAGATGTTAAGAAAAAGGCAAAAGAAGAAACCATTCCTCATCTGGGCAAAAAAGCTGCCCTAGTTTAAAAGGAAAGGATTAACAGTTGTGGCTTTTTTTTTGAGAAGAACAAGGAAAACAAACAGCCAAGGGAAAGACAGTGGTAGTATTTGTTGCTTCTTAAAACTTAATTACAGCAACAGTTTTCAGGTAGTGCTTTCCATTTTCATTTTCCAGAAGACATTGGAACTCCGTGGGAATCTCAAATTTTTGTCAATATCATAGCTCATTTTCTTTATACAGCTGCTAGTAAATACAGATGTATAGTTCAAACTGTTATATAGGCCTCTTCAATGTTTTGTGAAAGATGCTTCCAGATCCACTTGTGAAAAACATTTGAGCTGATTCCAAGACAAGTCTGCATTAGATTTGAGAATGGTAATACTGTTCCCACTCAGTGTCCTGATTTTCAGCAGCACCCATAGTTTCTTTCCAGAGCATGTGTGTCCCACAGCTTTGAGCATACTCTCAAGGAAGTTGTTGAACAATTATGTATGATGTTTTCCCAGTCTTCAATTATTGATGTCAAGAGGGGATTTGCTTCTTAGTTTTGGGGCTTTATTTTATACCAACATTTTTCCTTCCTAGTGCAGTTTTGTTGGTAAGACTTAGTCCCCTGAAGTTCTCTCTGCTTTTGATTACAACCTACAGAGACTTTTAGTTTGTTGTCATCAGAAGAGCTGAGGATAATTCACTCTCACTATGCTTAGTTTGTCTTCTTGAGATTCTCTTTGAACTGTAATACCGTATCAAATTCTGAAGTTTTCTTCCTTGAATAAGGGTCAGTCAAACAACTGCTAAATCCACACAAAACTTGCCCATTTCTTACCATTTCAACTAGGTTCTCTTAAGAGAAAGCTGGAAATCTCAGCATGCCAGATTTGTCTCAGTCAAAGCAGTGTGTTTGGGACTCAGATTTCCCATTGTGAATTTACCCTCCCTCTTACTAAATTGAGCTGCACATTCTGTTGTGGTATGTCTTCCAGAAATCACCAATTAGGGAACAACTGAGAGTAATTGTCACGGTACTACCTGTAGCCTCCAGTCACTCAATGTTCAGTGTATTCAGTAAAGTCTTAAAACCTGGTCTTCCCTCTCCAAGGCATAAACACGAAGTGCTGTTAGTGGTCTGCATACCAGAATTTGGAAACTTGGTGCATAGCCAGCGTCAGGGAATGTCTGTCTGCTGCAAGTGTTGCAAGAAGATTTTGGGACTTGAGGCCAGTTGTTATATTTACAAACTGTCAAGCTTTAAAAAAGGCTGGTGAAAATTAATGTGGTTGTCTTGACATAGAAATAATAGTGAACTCTACTAGCTGCAACCAGTGTGAATTGGTGGATTTATGAAACCGATTTCCCTACATAATGTGAGAAGGGGAATGTTGACTACCTACGCTCTCAATTTCTGTTCCTTTTCTGGTTTCATTTTCCAACTACCCTCCTATATTTTAGTGGTCTTTCTATTGTAAGCTTTCTTCCCTTGCCTCATGTACATGTAGGCCATGTTCTTGTGTCTCACTGAAGACTTTTGAACTTAAGGCTGTTTTTCGTTCTTCTTCAGCTCCTTAATCAAAAATCTTCTCTCTCTTCTCTGCAGCCAGATATGTGACAAGGTTTGTAGCCTGTCCTGTTTAACCTTGGGTGGTATGGGAAATGTTTTGTCTATTTATGCTGTTAGGTTTTGATTCAGACTTACTGATGCATTCACATTTGCCTAAAGCTGGAAACGCTTTGAGGTTGCTGGTTTCTCTGAGTGATAGAGTGACTGCTGCCAAGTACTTCTGTGCTTTATGTATTTGTGAAGTTATGGCTTCTGTGGTAGTTCAGCTTCCGTAAGATGGCACTGTATGGGTGGATTTCATCTGTTCTAAGGGAACTTGGTTAAACTAGAGGAGTGGGCTCTTCACCCCCCTTGCCTGTTCTGACAGTCAGAAAGTTCTGGGTAGCAAGAGCGGTTGTGTGTGGAGTAGCAATACTGCTCTGAAGTTGAGTTCCTAGACTCTGAGTATCACCTCATGCAGCCTTAGAGGATCCAACTTACTCTGTGCTCAAAAAGCTCTGTGGGTAAGTAGTAAGTCAACATCACTTCCTGAAACAGAATTACTGAGATGGTGACTGCTGCAAGTGACCCAGTAGGTTACTGCCTGAAGAGCTAAGCAGTGAGAGGTACCTGCTCAGGACACAGGCACCAAATTGAGCTAAAGTGTAATTTGCTATAATGTAAAACTCCAGAGAATTATGGAAGGATATGGTAAGCTAAGCAAAGTACATAATCATTGGCAAAGAATTACAAAAGGACAAGCTAAGCAATGCACCTAATCATTACTACAAAAGAATGCCTTTAGTGATTAAGAAAGATATATCACCAGTTACTCCAAGACATTACCATCATCCAAGTCTGAGACACATCAGCTGTGTGGGGAAGCTGTCACAGTGAAGGACTGGAGAACCAAGATAACTGGGAACTCCTGTGGTGTGTCCACCTTGCAAGCGACAAGGCTCCCCCAATTTTGCTGTGACAGTAGCCCAGCTTTTATACTGTTAAAGAAACAAGCTGACATAATTCATAATTTCATCGTCCTGCTGGCTTTCTCCCAAAGCCTGGCCAGGGCTCAAGGAGGAACCAAGGGAATTGTCTTTGATCCTATGCCCCCTGATGAGGCCCAATGTGGCCTCATCCAGTTTCTACATACAGAAAGGTAAATACATGTTCTGCCAATGGATGAACACATAAAACCATACCTTGTTAATGAGCAAATATATGTATTTATACAACATTTGGTTGGAGGGTTCATCTATAGTTCAACTTTGGCTCTGGGCCTATTGTTCAGGCCTCAATCAGGGTCTGTTGTTAAGGCTTTCCTACTTCATGCCTTCTCCAGTGGGCTGGGGGGGCAAGAGAACAGTGGAGACACTGTCAGAGTCCTCAAAGGTGTGTTTTCATTCATTCTTTTCATTCCCTTTTTAGGGAAATCCATGTGTTGGCTCTATTCCCACTCTTTCCTCAGGCAGGGATGAGAATCACAAAAGGGTTACTGGAAGAAATAAGAGGCAAACAAAACGTTTTTGTTCTCTTGATTCATCCACACATGTTGCAGAGGGTCCTGTGGACCTTCTGGTCATTGTGAAGGCTTCATAAACCAGGGAAAGTGGTTTCTTCCAATACCTCAACTACTTCAGCTTTGCTTAGGGTTAGTCCTGCTTTAGATCATCTTTTGGTCTAGGCTTTACATTTCCTGCTGCCTTCTGCTACCTAAGTCTCTTTTCGTGTTCTAGAGAGGTCCCTTCTCCCCAGGATTTTACTGCTGCTTGTACATGTTTGAAAAAAACTTGTATGAGGCTTGGGGAGGATTTGTTCTTCTGGCACCACTGAGAAGAGTTTGCCTCCATCTTTTTTACCCCACCCACCTGGTAGTTAATACACACAGACAAGGTTGCCTTGAGCTTTGTCTGCTCCAGGAAAGAAACAGGCACAGCTCTCTCAGCCTTTCCACATAGCTCATGTGCTCCAAGGCCTTCAGCATCTTCTTGGCCACGACAGGCCATCATCTCCATTTAGGATGATATTTTTGGGTTTTATCATATTGTCTGTGGGGTGTAAGAATGTTTTAGGAGTTTTAACAGTTACATTTTGGTCATATGATATCTTGACTGTATATTTGATGTCTAATTCTAGGTACGACAGGAACTGGATGAAAAAATCACTAAGGAACTTAAAGAAGGTACTGTGTCATTACATTAGCAGTGTTTTTAAGGGAAAAGGTGACTGTTTCTAAGTCTTGACAGCTTTCAAGCCATTTTTTTCAACTTCCTCTGCTAAGCACAGAGATTTTTGTCTGATACCTTTCCAGTTTAGACTTGAATGTGAAAAATTCCTGCTTCCCAAAATATTATATAGAATGTTATGCACTTGCCTAGAAAAAGAACAAGAAAATTCACCCACTGCCCCACACAGAAACACTTGGCTTAAGCTGAAGTTGCCCTTCACTAGAGTTAAGCTCCAGCAAAATCATCCAAGAAGTCCCCAGATTTTTATAGATCTTTAGAGACTCCAGCCGTCCCTTCTTCCCTGTACACGGATTGCATTCAGTACTAAACAGTTCTCCGCTGTTAGATCTTGATTTTTCTTGCTATGATTCATGGCTTCTCTTTGTAGCGTAGGTGTTGCAATCTTGTTTTGAATAAGCAAGAAGAACATGATCAAGGACAAAAGATAGCCTTTCTTTAGGAAGAGATCATTCAGTAGTATTTAGGCAAATATGAGTTCAATGTTTGCAACACAGAGCATAAAACACATTCTACAAATTGGGGCCAGGCATCCAAAGAGGAAATCCACCTGTTTCATGACAGTTGGTCCTTCAGAGTCACTGCTTTGCAGGGACTGCAGCTATATAGTAGTAGTCTTCCAATACAGCACTGCTTTGAACGTTTAAGGAAATCAAAGACTTCAGGCTGAACACCTCTGCAGGGGCTACGTTAAGAAGCACTGTTATGGGCCACTGCACTCACCTGTGGAGTCTCAGAAGATGTTCAGAGTGTAGCCTCTGGAATGTCTTTCACTGGCTTTAGAAATGCTGTTGAGTGATAAGCAAATGTGGACAAAATGTGTTTCTTCCTTTGTGGCCAGCTCTTCTCATGTTCTGTGTCCTTGGAAACTTTAAAGTCTCATTCAGGATTGCAGACTCTCGTGTCATGTAAGATGTTCTTACAGTGCCTTATTTCTCCGTGTGCTGTAAAAGTAGCATAAGGAATCTTGTGTCTTTTCTCCCCAGCCACTGCTGAACTTGAAACTGAATGTGCTGGATCTTCAAAAACCCTTCATGTGGACCAGGATCCTGTTTGCAGAGCAATAGAGGAGTACCGTGATGTTTTAACCAAAAACTACCTCATTTGAATGAAATGCTATGGAAAGGCTCTGGAAATTTTTTTTGTTTTATAGAGCATCTATGGTTTCCCTTCTCCCCATTTCAGATGTGAAAACTTGTTCATTGCAGTCTGAATATAAACTCTATTAAATGGATGTCAAGCACAGTGCACTTATCTGTTGGGTTTTTTTCTGCATAGCTGGCTTCCTTTGCACTCACAGTAAGAACCACATCCGTTTTTTCTGACCTGCACATTTACTGATCTGGATTCTTGAGCTTGACAAAACTGTCCAAAATGTTTCCCTCTTTCAGTGGCTGCTTTATGTTGCTCTACTCATATTCTGTGTTTTAACAAAAGTGTTCCCTTTGTTTTGTTTAAGTCTTTCACTCAACGTGTTTGTAATGTCTCCAGTGTTATTTTAATGCTTAGAATGTCATTTGATGTGCTTTGAACCCAGTGCTTTAGTTCTGATGCAGTGATTATTTCTGCTAATCAATTATAGTGGTGTTCAAGCTGGAGAAGAGGGCACTTTACATTGTTGTCACTCTGTGTGACGTAGGTTTAACATTATCGTGGCTGTACAGTAGTGCCAAGACTTGCTTTATGGTCCTTTTAGTACGTTTGTTTTGTATCACAGAGTGAGTGAGGTTGGAAGGGATCTCTGGAGGCTATTTGTTCCAGCCCCCCTGCTCCAGGAGGTCCACCTTTAGCTAGTTTCCCAGATCCATGTTGGGTTTTGAATCCCTTCAAGAATGGAGACTCCAAAGCCTACGTGGGCAACCTGGGCTCATGATCAGTCACTGTCACAGTGCACTTGAATATCATGAGGGATACTCAAACTCAGTAACTCTCATGGTATTGGTATTGATTTCTGTATTAAAAATTGCTGCAGCTTCAGACCTTTGCAGCTCTTGCATCAACACCTGTGGTGCACCTGAAAACACTCCCTGTCGAAGGGGAAAAAAGGAACATTAATATTATCAACTGTCCTCAGTACTCTCCAGAACTTGTGTGATAGGATAGCCAATCTTTTTGTTGCTGCTAGCAGCTGATGATATGGTGTCTGCAGCCCAGATGTGGTGGAAAATTGGTATCAACCCTATAAGCAGTTTTACTTATTTCAGGGAGTTACTTGTTAATATCTGAGTTGTCATTTCCCATCTGCAAAATTTAACCAGCAGAATATAGAACAAAGTCCCAGTTCTGGAAAAGTAAGAATGATTGTACTGAGATGAATCAAGACTGAAAGAATTTTAGTTTTACCCACTATTTCAAGGACTTAACAGGTAGTGAGAAAAGCATTAAATGCTGCTGTTGTGACACTCTTTATTTTTATATGAATACCTTTTTGTGAAGCTATTACACTGTATTTAATTGAACTTGATATTTAATAAACTTTGCAATCTAGCACATGGCTTTGTTTTATTTTTCCCCTTCTTGACACTGCTTTCCACCCCTTCCGTGCACATAGAATTCTCCAGAGCTCTCCTCTGCTCAGAGATGCACCTTGCCGGTCCCGCTGTGAGAGACTGGACTGCCACTGATGAATGACTCAAACACTCAACCATTTGCAGTAACTGCCCAGGTGCTGTAAGAGACTGGACTGGCTCAAAAATCGGCCGGGTGCTTGTCTAGCGATGCACAGAGTGGCCTCCCCGTGCAGGGGGGTCTGCACACCTGAGCCTACAGACTGGGTTTCCAGATAAGGGAAGAGGCTAGTAAGAGGCAAATCCTGCCAAGTGGGATAGTCCTTCTTTCATGCAACTGCCAACAAGATGAGAAGAAGAGAACCATGGGCCATCACCAGAACCTATGGTGTGATATTTCTGATACTTATTCTGTTTCTCAGTCTCTCCCTCTTCTCCCTCCCTCCACTTGTCTTTTCCCTATCTCTCTCTATCTAACATTTACTGTTAAATAAAAATCTGTACTAATGACTTTGGCATATGGTCTTGTTTGCACCTTTATTCGGGCAGAGGTCTCTCTAATAATTTTAATAATTGGATCTTAACACCCAAACAAATGGGTCCCTTTCCTCCAGGGGACTTGAAGCACAGTTGTGTCAAAATCGTGGGCTCAAGCTGAGCTATTGCTAATAATCAGTTCTCAGATTCTTCCTGCATTTTAGAGCAATCCTCCTTGTGGTCTGAGCAGAAGGCAAAGGCAGTGGGTGAACTTCTGGCAGCCATGAAACATAGGCAAATCCCACAGGTTTTGAGCCTGTGGGGAGCTGACCCAGGTGTAGACTGCAAAGAAAAAAAAGTGCTAGGAAATTTCTGCAGCCTGCTTTTGGCACTGTGTAGCATCTCTCTGCCCAGAAAGCAAGTGCAGAACCTCTGGGCCTTCACTTTCTCTTGTGATTGGGACAAACAGGGATGTGTTTTAAAGTGTGTTTGCCCAGGGAGGTGGTGGAGTCACCATCCCTGGATGCTTTTAAAAAAAGATTTGATGTGGTACTCGGTGCCATGGTTTAGTATGAGGTGGTGTTAGGGCATGGGCTGGACTTGGTGATATTGAAGGTCTCCTCCAATCTGGTGATTCTGTGATTCTGTTTTTTAATTTCCTTGCTAAAGTATTTTAGAAACCCTTTCAGGTCAGTAGCTGCAAGACAATTATTAGATTTCATAGTTCAGTTGTACAGAATATACAATTCTGTTTTAGGAAATTTAATTATACTAGTTGCTTTTTCTTCACAACAAATGATATAAGAAATTGTCTGGGTTTACCAGTCTTCAAAATGTTGCATTGAATTGTGGCCACAAAACATAATTAGTTTTTCAGTGTTATTAGCAGAATAGTCACTTGAACAATTGATTAAAGGATGGTTGAGTAGTCCGACCAGAGCCCTAAAGTGAACCTTGACCTCTGAAATATCCAGGGATCTGCTTATAATTCTCTGGCATCCTGTCAGCATACTGACCAACTGTTTTCTTCTTCTCTTTACCTTAGAGGCACCTCTCATCACCCTTATCTGGATGTAGAGATAAATCAACTGTTAATAAACAAGCTACAAGCTCCCTCTGCCTGGAAATGGTAGATGATTCTTTACTGCTGGCTTTTGGTAAGAAGTGAAGGTTATTGACTGCTGGAGAAAGCAAACTGAAAAGTCATCTAGCATAACAAAGGAAATTCTAGTCAGTTCATTAACGTGACAGATGATTTGTTTTCTTGTTCAGCAGTGAAAAACTTGTTCTCCAAAGTGGGTGGCTGACTCTTGGTGCTTGTTCAAAACAACATCCTGAAAGTGGTGCTGCTACTACATTACATGGCAATACACAGGGTCACTCTTTATTCTGCAACTCGCCTAAGCTGAAGCAGTACTTTAGCTGAGGTAACTGTAATAGCTGGTCATTCTACTACTTATTGCCTATGATGAGTTATTAATCATTAATTATTACTTTTACTTAATCACTGCTATAGGCAGAAGGATAGTGACTTACACAAGCAAGGAAGACAGTCCATGCTTTAGTTGGGACAATTTGGACCATGTGAGGTGTTATGAACACAGCTGTGTATTGCAAATGAAAGGATAATTTTCAGTTTTTATCTTCTCATCATTTCTGTTTTAAATATAGAAAAAGAGTAAAAAATCTGCTCCCACCTCAGAGGCCTATTACCAGACATCTACAGCAGCACCTCTATGTAAAATGGAGCTCTAGGCATCTTTGTAAACAAAAAATGCCTCCTTCACATTTATAAACACTTGTGATGCCTACATGAACACTGCTGTCAGTTCCCTTCTAGCCACCGAAGCACCGACTGTCACAGGCTTAGAGAAAAGTCACTTTTTATCTCCAGCTGTATCACCAAAATCCTGTGCATACAACTACATTCCCTTTTGCAAGAATGGACAGACAGTTACCATCCAACTCAAATGCTCCTCTGGAATGGCTTTTCATGAAACGGTATCATGCTTACATAATTTTAGCGCATCAAGCTTTCTTCCATTAATAAAAGGACATATTTGGGGATGAGGGTTTAATGTTTTTTGGGCAAAGAAGCAGTTACTTTAAACATAGGCCGAATTTAATCTCCTCTCCTAACTGACTATTACTTTCCAACTTCATTTCTAAACAAAATCGTGCAGCTGCATTTTGCCATCTGGACCTAAGTTACTGTGAGAAAAATCAACTTTCATTCTGAACAACGAAGACAAGATGTGCAGATGTTCTGGGCATGCAGTCAGGAGCATACAGATAAAAATATGTACCAGAAGTGCGGGGAAAAGAGATTGCTCACTGGCTTTTGTAACTCACTTATGCTTCCCTATGTCTAGATTATCTTCATTGAATAGACCTTTTTGGGTCCTGCAGTAGAACTTTTGTCATCTTAGAAGTTTCTCACATCATTAAGTTACTATGGCTCAAGTGCCCCATAGCATGAAAACTTCAGTACCTTCATAACTATGCCCAGCTGCTTAAAGGCCCAAGAGGATGAAGGGCATTGCTCGGGCACACCTGTGTGTTGAAGACTGGCATTAACTGTAGGGTAACCTGGTAATTCCCTTTTAGCTAAGGGCCATTCTGCTGGCATCTGCACTTTGCTGTTGAAACTCAAAGCATAATTAGAACCAAACTCAAAACTATTGACACCTGCAGTGTGGTTGTCAAACATTGTACATGTCTTATCTACAACTGAAATGGATACATACAAACATATTAATGTTTGTGTTTCTTACTGCTTTCTGCATTGGCTGGACTTCCATAAAATGGTGAAATCAGAAGTTAGAGCATAAAACTCAAAATTACTTGATGGATGTTACAAATGATGCAAGAACTAGTCTCTAGACAAAACAAGAAGCTGTCCCCTTCATGCACATAATGATCATTACTTAAATTATACTATCGCTAGCTCTCTTCCATTTCTCATCAAAGACTGTTTTCACTTGGACCCTGACAATTTTAATTGAATGTGAGCTGATGACTTTTCAGGGAATCGGTCTTGAAAATCAGAAGTGCAATTCCAGTGATCCTACCTTATTCGACATAATAATCTTAAACCTGTCTTTTCAAAGTCCTTGACCATTTGCACTTCCTAGATTTAAGCTGCACTTAGGCTGCCTGACTCTTGTATCCATGATGAGTTAGGATGACCTGTAGAAGAAACACGGCAAAAAGCAAGGCTGTTTCTATTTGGCATTGCTGAGCACACATGTTCATGATTTTGCACTTGCAGTTTAATCATGGAAATCATTCTGCACGCTCCTACTGCTAATGATCTGATTGTTAGAAGAAAGGCTGGCCCCAATCCTGTTGACTGTTTACATCCTAATGTGCTGGTTTTTAAATCTGTTTCCAAACTATCTGAGGTTCTATTGTGTGATATTTCCCCCACAGCATCACACATTTTCAATCAGCATCAGCTCCTCAGCCATAATCACTTCCTGCCTTGGCTTCTTTTCAGTCCTGTAACTCAGTGCAAAACAGAACTCCTGTACATTAGGTCTGTATGCATGAAATGGTATAGATGAGGTGGTATTTATGTGGCAGTTGGCAATAAATGGTTTCATTAATTGGAAATGCTACAAACCATATTTGAAATGGTTATAGATAGGGGGATTATTGCTTCATGTTTTTTCCTGGTCTTTTGCATGCACGCTGCTTTGAATACAATTTTGACAACCTATCCCCTGTATCCAAGGACTTTACATCATACACATGTTCATCAGTGCAAAGGCTGCACATCCCAGCCATACACCACCAGCGACCCTGGCCAGTTTGCAGAAACATGGCCTCATTTATCTGCATACGGATTTCCATCTGCATCATAAACAGAGTTGAAGTCTGAAAATTACACAAGTGAGAATTCCCAAAGATTTAAGCACAAAAATACAAAGCAATAACCATAATGTAAAAGTAACATTTTAGGATAGGAAGCTTCCATATAAAATTCCAGTGCCTTAAAATATTTCTGAGTAGAAAATGTTTTTTCACAGTTTCTCAGTATTTAAGACAAATGGTTTACACCAATACCTTAACTGTATCTGTGTTCAAAAGAATTTCACTACAATGACCACTGCTGTAAAGCCCAACTGTGTTCACATTCAACAGCTTTCCATCCTGCTTACTTCTAATTTTTAAGCATTAGGGTACTTCAGATCCAGCTTCTTCAATTTCTCCACCTGAATAATTTCCACTCCTGTTTCTATGCAGAGCACTGTAATAATCACTGCTGGATTCAACACTAAAGATAAAATAAACCTAGAGTATAAAACAAGATGGCAGGAAAGCCATTAAAGAGGTTTGAGCAGATAAAACCAGTACGCACACATCTCCTGGTGCTCCCAAAAGTAATGAAAGCCTTTCATCTGAAAGTGCAAGTGGCAGGAAAGAAGCATTGAATGAAATTTTTTTGCATCCGGTGGCACTGTTACTGATGTAATGCTGAACAGCAGCAGCACATTGTTCCAAGCAAGTTCCAGAGTTCCTGGAACGTGCTGCAAGGCTGCAGGAAGGAACATTACTAAGTAGATAAGATCCTGCTTTTAGGGTCCTGCTTTTAGGGCTAGCATGCAGGTCTTGGCAGAAGTCTGCTATTGTGTTTTCAGCTTTGATTTTCACCTGCGTCAGTGGAGCTTTTATTTTCTTCAGGGGAAATGCTGCTGATGTAAGAAATATCAGCATTTCTGCCATTACTCTAAAAACTACAGAAAAAAAAAGGCCCCTGAAACGAACCCTAAGACAAAATACAGCACAGAGAGAAGCTATCAGGAATAGGATTTGCAGAATAAATACCTGGCTCTTTACTATCTTCAGCCATATATTTTTTACCTAGGTCTGGTACAAGTTTTCCCTCCCTCACCTCAAGAATCTTGACCTTCTGGCACATCTGGGTTTCATAGTTATTTGTCCATGAATGTCTCAAAGTTATAATGCCTTGTTATTTAAGCAACAGAGAAGCTAAAACTAATTGATAAGACATATTTTCTGGCTACTGCAACTTCCACTTAATCCACAGACTTATTTTCATTATTCTAATCAAAAAACTGCAGTTCTCCCAATTGGAAAGCAGAAATAAGAATCCATTAGTAAAAATTAGCAGAGTAGCATACACAGGTACCAAAAATGTATCACAGACGCAAATATAACTAGTAAACACAGATCATCTTGGTGTTTTCTCTGGCATAACTCACATTCAGAGTTTCTAAGTCTCTTCAACTGAGGCTTCTCCTTCTTGAGAAGTGCCTCTGTGGTCATTGTAATTTAATTCCTAAAGGAGCCACAGCTCATGACCTAGTATTTGTCATGTTAACTATGGAATAAATTACATCCTTTCTTACCAATGCATGTAGAACACAACTCTGGTATTTAAGGATAATTTCTGTATTAATCTGCAGAATAAAATTCTTAGCAGAGTGCAGCACCATGCGCCGAAGGCTAAGAGGTGGAATTATGTTGCCACGGGTACAAAACACCTACTCAGGCACAGAGATCGGGTACATTTGCTATGAAAGTAGTATGGCAATGGCCATGGGACAAATGTATCATACCATCGACCTGCACTTTATCTTCAGTTCTAGCACAGTGTTTGATGTGTATCTCAGCAGTTTACTTATAAAATGGACTGGAGAGTAAACACTACCTCCAGGGACTAAGGACAACAGGCTACAGTTGATAGCAAAGGTCAAGTTGTACAGAAATTCTCCACTGTTGGACTACATCCTCAAAACAGTACCCATGTTCTTTCAATCCAGTACAGTCAGTAACCCACCTGTAGGCCATGCAATATTTGAAGCACTTTGATTGCAAGTATATGAAAGGGTCATGGAGGCACTTAACATGGATTGCAGTTAAATTGTCCTTGGACGACAGAAGGTAGCTTCTGTGTTTCTTCATGCACACCAAATGAATTTACTTAGTATCTTTATAAACCAGCTCATTCATTTCACTGGAGGAATCTTTTTCCACTACTAATCAAGAGTTGTCCTTTCACTCCAAGATCTCTATTAAACAAACAAAAGGAGGAAGTGACCAACCTATGACAATGCAGGAAACTTAATGGAATATGACAATTACCTCCAATTCAGCATTACTTCCTCCTGTCCTTAGCATCACCTTTCTCCGCCCTTCTCATTTTTCTCAGCAGGGCTCTTCATGTACCCCATGGAACCAGCTAACAATCATAAGGCACCAGCAGTCAGAATTCATTGGGAGTGCCTTCAGTTCCAAAAATAGGGTTAGTTTTTTTTGTTGAAAGTACTTTTCTCTCCCACAAGAATAAAGCAAAGGCTTTTTGCAGTCAACACTACTAACTTCCTAAGAGAAATTTTCTTTGCTACATCTCTGCAATCAGTGTAAACAGGAGAATCTTCACCCCAGCCAGCTGGCACATAGTGATTGGCATACCCCTGCTCAACTCAGAACTATTATGTGTGGTGCTCTTTTCCCATTCCATCCAGTCCTCTTTGACAGCTCATCAGCATCTGAGGAGTTAAGTTTTCCTCTCAAAAATTCAGCTTTACTTCATTTGCTCTGTTTTACTTGTTTATTACCTTCAGTGTGTTTGCAACACTGACTGCAGCGTGTCAAGACACATACACAGCCTTCACGTGTGCTGAGCATCCACCCTACTCTTCCTCTGGGTACTAACACTAGTTTTCTTCTTCAGAACCACTAATACTAGGCCATCACTCTATGTCCACTTTGTGGTTTCAATCCCTTGATTTTTCCCATCTTTATTCATTTATGAAAACAATGACATAAATTGCCCTCACTGGTGATCCATTTTTTATCTTAGACTGAGCTATAGGCTTGATTCAATAAAAATACTCCTTCAGACTGGTTATAATTCAACTTCATGCATGAAATACTGTTTTACTGAGTAATTTCTCTGCACTGTATACTTACAGGGACCTAGTTAGCCACTATAGCTTAGAGTCTCTACAAGTTCATAAAGCTTTAATTGCATCTTACAATTTTTAAAAGCATTATCAAATCCTAGATTTGATTTCAAGAAATCCCTTCTGACTAGGTCTCCTGGCTTTGATCCCTCCACCATTACATCCACAAGAAGCTTTGGTCAAATCCAGACCAAAACCGGTGACATCAAATTGAAAGAAACGTTGGAGCAGAAATTGAAACAACATGAGCATAAGCCAAAAATCACAACTCTGAAAAGCTTTACATTGCTGCTAAGCATGAAGGTAAGCATCCACAGGTGTCAGTTTTAAGGTTTTAGAATTTTGCTTCTGAGCAGGCTCCATCTTGGTAGTGGTAAACTACCGCCCACAATCCCAAGCAGACTTGTGAGCTGGCCATCCTTTGCCTGTCTCAGCGTAGAATAGTCAATTTTACAATCAACTGCATATCATCAACCCATTTGGGCTTTGCACAGTCAGTTTTTAGTAGGATCCTTTCCTAAAAGGGAGTTTACCTTTCTCAGTAATCCCTTGGAGAATACCTAGGTTTAGGTCAGCCTGTAAGTGCAGACACCTCTTAATTTCTTCAAGTGGTAGCTCCCCACCACCCTACACACACAGGTTCACAGGCTCAAAAAAGTAAAGGCAACAACTGAGGTCACTCACTTGAAGGAAAAAAGACAGGCTTTGCAAACTGCGTTTTAAACACCTAACTCCATGAAACTATCATTTTCCGGATCATGGTTTTCCTGCTTCAACAACTAGAATTCTCATCTGGTTAGTCCCTCGATTGTCCTGATCAACCTCACTGCCATTGTTCCACTGCAGAGCATTTCAAGGTCAGAGAAAATAGTTTCAACTCACACCAGTAACTCATATTTTAAATCCTCAAGCAAACACAGGACCAAGGACTTGCATTGCAAATGATGTGCTTGAGGTAGATGGTCTCCATATGCATTAGCATTCCATGACTAATCTTCAAACATAATTTCTCAGTTACAAGACAATGTATTTCTAGTGTTTTTCCAGTGCTTCTACAAGTATTCAATCCATGCATTTCAACTATAACTCTCCTAATACATCCAACACTAAGTAGTGCCTTAAAAATCAGCTCATCCTGACTTCAGTCTTTGCCTCTGCATTTTTTGCTGAGCTCTAAAATACCTAATTTAACAACCCGCTTTATTTTTTCTTCATCAACACAATTCAGTTCCTACACTTTCTTTTCTCTTGTGTCAGTATCAGCATTTCAGTAGCAAAAAGGCTTTTTTGTTGACTGTTTAATGAAACTGATTGATTCTTTTGACACAATGTATTATAGCCAGACTTAGTACTGACTTTTGGTAATCACAGAAAAACCCTGATTTGACTTATTCAGTATCTGCGCAGCAATTCCCTGCAAAAATATGGACAGAAAACTACACAGTACTAGATCACAAGATGGATAAAGGCAAAAAAGGCTTGCTGGGCTTCACATGCTCCACCAAGAACAATCTCAGAAAACAAGCTGGAAGCTCTAAGAATTGAGAGACACATTTTATGGAGTACAAATATTTTCAGTTCAATATATTTGGTTTCCAAACAGTGAACTTACAATGAAAAATACCAAATCCCATTTAATATTAAAATCAGTATAAAACTCCCAAATATGCACATAAAAAATCCTTTTTTGTTTGTTTTGACAGCACATTTATATACAGGGGAAAAATACTGGACCTGTGGGACACTGAAAAATAACAAAACCAGCTTTGTTCAAGAGTACAGATTTCCTCTCGCTACCACCACACCAGCATTTCTACTGGGTAGCAAATAGGATGTGGCCTAAAACACACTACGCTGCACATAGCTTGTCCCACTTAGCTTGGCTGTTGCTGATGCATAACAGGTCTACATGTGATCATTTGTAACATGGGATCCTTATATTCAATATTAAGGCAAATTTTGTTCAAAATAAATAATTCATCTACCTAAAGTACTTCAGTGTCTTCTAAACTACGTTCCAGGACAATGGTTACGCAGTAGCAAACGCACAATTCTCTTTCTGTATATCTTACCTACATTTTGAGCAACACAACAACTGCTGAAAGGTGAAGACAGAGAATGAGCTGGTCTGGAATTTAATGGGCTTCAAATAAATGTGTGGACTTGGTTTTTTGTGTTCCTGCTCAAAAGTCTGTTTCTCCAATTTGTCTGCAAGGATTAAGGCATTACAAACTCCTGCAGCTCCAGTACAGTCTTGGAGACTGAACATCAAGGTCTGATAAAACACAAAAAAAGTATTATATGCATAAGTCATTAACTTGACTGTGAAAGCTTTTAACATTCTTCCTTTCTACACTACACATATACACATTACACTTTTCTACTTACAGCCAGAACTACATTTAGATATGGTTAAACTGAATGTTACAAATCTACGTTCAAACAATCCTGGGTTAACATGAAAAACCTTGGTTTACCTTTAGGAATGAGATCTTATTTTAAGAACAAGGTATATATACACAGTATCAGGACCATCACTGATATTGACTGCATTTCCCAGTGAAATTATGCAGCATAAAATCCCAAAAGAAATTCAATGAAAGTATCTTTTGCAAAATGTAGAAACTTTAATTTACATGCAAAACCACAATATATTCATAATAAAAAACTGGTGACTAAATTAATTAAACACAATTTGTAAAAACTGTCCACATTGCTAAATAGGTCTGTACAACCGAAGATTTACAAAGTCCCTGCGCACTTTCATCTTTTCAGTGCACAACTGAGTTTAAAGGTTCTGCTCGAATATTCCCCAAGTCAAGAGCTGAATCTGTCTCTTCATCAATTTCACCAATCACAGCACTGCAATTAAAAAAAAAAAAGTTATTATTTGTTGAAATCAAATCACACAGTTCTATAAAGAAGCTGTATTTTATATTCTGAACACCCTTACTTGCTATTAACTATACTGACTTCTTCTGATTGATGCTACATATTCCATGAAAGCTTCTACTGATGCACAATGGATTGTCTGGAAGTACTTTGTACCATGACTGTTTCTTTCCTGTTATTTTTCATCAGCTTCCCTATTTCATGAGTCCCCTATTCTGAAGTTACTGTTACTTAGCTCTTGATTCTTTTTACTTCTTCCTGTAAGGATGCTGAATTTCAGCCTGTTGAAGAGTTGTATGAATACAGAATTATTGCTTGTAATACATATGTTTGAGATTTTTAAGACTGAAAAAAAATTCTATTTTGCAGAAGCATTTTTTGAAAATATTTGAGTAATGTGGCTGTGTGATGATATCTTTCACCATCCATTTCAACTGTATGATTAAACAGTGAAGCAGTAAACAATTACTTGGCATTTTATACACATTTGTACTATCTGAATGAAAAGCTACTGGTAGAGACACATGCTTAGCCCCACCTTTGTACATGTGTCAAATTACTTTTTCTTAAAAGCTTAAGTTGAAAGAGATGAAATCATTCAAAATTATCCGCCTTCTCAATGATGTTAGATAAATGCACCTAGATATCAATTTAAGACTTGACATTTTATTGTACAGAAATATATCCATTAGAATTAGAAGATGAAAATTCCTATCCAGGCTCATGTGTTGGTCATTGCAACATGCTCCTTCTCTAGCTGTGATAAAAAATAAACTTCCTTTTACCATCAGTTTCAGAATACTGTTGCAAAAGTGATCTTCCTAGCTATCACACTTACTGGGCCTTCTTTCCACTTCTCTCGTAGCCCTTCCATGTGTTTTGCACACCATCTACTTTTCTCTGCACTCAATGAGCTTTTACTCTCATTTGGTAAGGGAATTTTATATCAAATATCAACTCATACATTTGACACTGGCTTCAACAGTTGCTACACTGTCAAGTCAGAACCTTCAAGGATTTTCCAATTATAAAGTGCTCTCTGTAAACATCTCCTCTAAAAAAAAAAAAAGCTGTTGAAACTCAACTTCATATACCAGATTGCTGACTTTTTGCACACAAGTTCTCATTTTTCAGTCATTATTCTCTCTTTTCCTTCATCATCTCTCAGCCTGTCCTTATAGGAGGGGTGCTCCAGCCCCTAGATCATCTTCAATTTCAACATTACAATGCAATCACTTCTGTAAAAGAAGTGTTGATGTTTGCTATGTAATACAGAATCATAGTCATTTAGGATGGAAAAGACAAGCAAAAAGATGGAGTCCAACCATTAACCTAACACTGCCAAGTCCACCAGTAAACCGTGTCCGTAAGTGCCACTTCTACACATCTTTTTAATACCTTCAGAGATGATGACTCAGTTTTGACACTTTCAGTGCTACGCACAGATACAACGATGCCAGGTGTCTGGGGCTATCAAGATTGATACAAATTACATATACACACATACACAAATTCACGTGCATACACACAGTTTGTATGAAAAGATTTAAACAAGAACATGCCATACTTACACATTATCACCTCTTACAATGTATAATCCCAGTACTACTTGCTCAACTCCTTGTGAAGAACTGAACACTCGTTCATGGCTTTCATCCAAAATCAAGTTTATAGTCTGATCAAAACCTTTGAGAGTTCCCTGAAAAAAAACCCCACAAAAAAAGGTACTCCAACAATTACCCTTAAAATTTTTCATCTTTGCTCTCAAGGATATCTTAAACACAATGGCAAAACTAAGCTACTAGAGAACAGATGTTCTATTTAGATTTTATTCTTTGGCTTAAACACAAATAGCTGAAGAATGAAGTTTTAAAAGCAATAATCAATTTAAGAAAAGTACACACATTACTGCATGTTCATGCTAAAAGACATAAAAAGCTTTAGCATTAAAAGAAGTAAATTTTCCATTTTATCAATGATGTTCCTCTAGACAACTAATTTTACTATTTATACACTGGTTTTTTGTGCAGAAGTTTCCAGAAATTAAATAAATAATTAAATAAAACAACAGAAAAGTTGGATTCTTGTGGTCCACAATATTGAAACCATTCCTAACAAGCAATTTCAAGTGGTATGTCTTTGAAGCAGATTAACTTGTGTTTACTAAATTATTAAAAAAAAGAAAAAATTTAGAAAATACAGGATTTTCATGCTATTTCAGTATATGCTTGGAAAATGATAACATAAAACCATCACTAATTGATTAAGAAATTCAAACTCATATAAAACAGCCATTCAAACAGTGGTAATATGCCTTACACTACCTAACAATTAATCTTATATACCAACTCCATTCAAATCTTTATGACTGACTTCAGCCAAGCAGATTTGGTGAAGTCAAAGTATTTTTCTGTTTTCTCTTTCCAGAGGCTGCACAAAGCTAAGTCAGACAGAAAGATACAATCCTCATCTAACAATCATACTATTAAGTTACACTCAAAACATGAAAGAATAGAAGATGGGGGGAAGTGAAGCAAGAAAAAAAATCCCCAAACACAGAAGCAGTAAAACCAAAAGTATTATACAGTCTAATATATAAGTTGGCCTATCCTCAGGTTTTCAGGCATAAACAGAAGCCCACGACAATTCTCCAGCTGATGTTTTTCTATAACCACAGGGAAAAAATGGTTTTATCATGAAAATTTAAGAGCTTACACAACAAAGAAGACATTTTAGATGGAAACTAAATTACTGAACAGAAGAGGAATGAATTTTTTTGTGCATTCTCACAGAAAAAGCCACTTGACAAAAAAGTCAGAGTATCTGCATGCACAAACTTATCAACAAAGCTGACATACAAGAACCAGTAAGTGTTTATAAAATTCTTTCTTTAAGCTTTATGGCAATTATGCTATACTCTATAATTTAAAGGTGTGAACATGTGAGACTATCCTAACAGAGCTTCTTTACTGTCACAACAGAAACTCTTTATAAGGGAAAATAAAATGTTAAAAAATGTCTTACCACAATCATTCTTCCATCAGAAGTAATTACTGCAACCGTACCTGGTATTTCATTAAGGAAACATTTAGTCATATCTTATAATAGAACCATTAACATTTTCTGAAACATTCATATGTAATATAGGTTTTATGAGCTAAGAGCCCGAAAAGCCTATCAGCAGGTTTTTTTTTAAAGCAGCACGGTTGATAACCTTTAACAACACAGTTCTTTTCATTAAAATCTCCTTTAAAGTTTCACCTCACCCAGCCATGGACAGTCATAGACAAACACGAACAGCACTAAAAGCAGAATAAAGATCGGAGCTCACCTCTCTTCCCATTGCTAACTGGACTCAAAATTTAAACAACCGTTTTATAAACACTTAAAAAACCGCTCTGCATTGGTGATCTCGAGGCTAGCATTCTGCATCCCTTCTTTCTGAAGATCTGATTATCCCAATTCGATCACCATATATCCATCATCTTGACTAATTCAGGGTTACTATCTTACTGCTCGTGAATAAAAGTGAAAATGCCCATGGGTTACAAGCAGCACAAAAAATGAGCACGAAAAGCATTCCAAGAACCCCAACTCACGGGTTTTGAGCAAGTGATGCAAAGCTGGTAACTAAAGGCATGTTCACAGCCCTTTAAGAGAGCAGGCCCACGGCGAATCTCGCTCCTCATCACGGAACGGGCAAAGCTGAGTTCGGCAGCAGTGGGTGCTGTAGGGGACCCTATTCTCCGGGTAACCTGCGGCCTGCCAAGCCAATCCCCAGTACGGAGACACCGTACTGGAAACGGTACGCCAACAGGGACGGGCCCAAGCACCAGAATCCCACTACCGCGACCAGGCCCACCCTCAGGGCCCCGCTCAGGAAGGGGTCCGGTGCCCGCCGCCCCCTGTGCCGCGTGTCCGGCGGAGGATACGGTTGATGTAGTTCTCCAGAGCGGAGGTCATGGCGGCCGAGTCTCACCGCGAGGCGCCGGCACGTCCGGCGCGCGCCTCTGACGCGCGGACCGACGCGCAGGCGCACAGCCCAGCGGCGGGGCAGGGCCGCGAGCACGGCGAGTGCGCATGCGCTGGGGGGCAGGAAGCGGCAAGGAGGCGTGAGGGGGCCGTGCCAAGGAGCGATCGGCGCTAGCCGCGCGGGGAGGCTGTGGCGCCCCCTCCGCGCACATGGCACCGCCCGCAGGGGCGCCCGGGAGACGCGGGGTCCCGCCCAGACGGGCCGGGCCGCGGAGCGGTGGTTTGGTGTGGCGCGGGCGGGTTCGTTTCGTGCCCAGCCAGGAGTTGATCTTCAGGGCCTTGCTGCCTGGGTGTTGCGTTTCTCTTCTCAGTGGCCGCAGGCAAAGAGTTGAGGTCAACGGGTCATTGTCCACGTGGAGGCCAGTGACGAGTGGTGTCCCTCCAGGTGTCGGTACTGGGGCCAACACTGTTCATCTCTGTCCGCGACATGGACAGTGGGATTGAGTTCACTCTCATCATAGTTGCTGATGACACTAAGCTGTGTGGTGCCATCGACACGCTGGAGGGAAAGGATGCCATCCAGAGGCATCTGGGTAGGCTGGAGAGATGGTCCCATGTGAATCTCATTAAGCTCAACAAGGCCAAGTGCAAGGTCCTATACCTGGTTCAGGGCAATCCCAGACACACCTACAGGCTGTGTGGAGAGGAGATTGAGAGTAGCCCTGTGGAGAAAGACTTGGGGGGTGATGGTTGATGAAAAACTCAACATGAGCCGGCAGTGTGCACTTGCAGCCCAGAAAGCCAACCATACCCTGGGCTGCATCAAAAGCAGTGTGGGCAGCAGGTCGAGGGAATTGATTCTCCTGCTCTACACTCCTCTTCTGCATTCTGTGCAAGCCTTGCTCAGCAACAACAAAACAGCTGTTGCCAACTCTGTGCTCAGCACAAATCCAAAACACATCCCCATACCAGCCCACCTTGAGAGCCTTGCAGCAGGGCTGTGGGATGGGTGCCTGGGGCCTGCCTTGCAGAGCTGGTAAGTCCGAGTTGCTTTCTGTAGGAAATGCTAGATGGCTGGGTGTCAGGGAGACGAGGGGTGGAGAAAGGTGGTGTTGTTCTGCCTGGATCCTGTGCTTGCATGCCATGGCATCAAACCACTTGCCTGGGCCCACACTGTGGTCTACAGGGGCTGCTGCTTTAAAAAGAAAGCAGTGGTCAAGCTCTGAAATCCAAGCAAAATGATACATATATTTTAAAAAACATGCAGTGCCAAGTAAGTGGTGATTTCTTAAGTAGAAGTTTGGATTTTATGCTTACATGAATCTCCATAAATGTCAGAATGGCAAAAAGAATGTCCTGGAGGCACTCAGGGTTTTGAATTTTTACATAACTTTACCTGTCAATACCATGATTCTTATTGCCTGCTACACTTTCTGGTCAGACTACAGAGTGTTTCCTTGGTATACCATGAGTCCTGGGAGGTAGAGTGTATGGAATCTGGTTCAGTGTAGGTACTCTCAGTTTACAGGACTGTAGGAAGCTGAACTGCTACTTCACACAAGAAGAAATACCTCAGGGAAATTAAGCTCACATTCAGTAACAGAAACAAAGTTAAGCTACGGAACTGTTCCTGATGCTGTAGCTGTCTTTGCCTGTGGGAGATAATGTAATCATCGTTAGTATGCCACACACTTTCAGAAACATACTGCAATATGTTGTACATACAATCCTCTGCATTGCAATATAGTCAAAGCCATGAATGTACCCCTCTAATGGCATTTAATAATTGAGCAGTCTGTTGCAGAGATCTGAAGTCTCACACAGGTACAACTTTTTACAACAGTCTATCTACCAGGTTTTTCAAAGCATGAGATCGATGCTGTTGTTTCAGCACTACTGCTCAAGTAGTCTTCATGGAGTCACATTAACATACATTTTCTTCCACCTGCTTTTTTGACAGTACTGGCTATTTATTGCAATGAATGCCAACCTTTTCAGATTAACACTGTGCAGGAAATACTCTTTCGAAGTATTAAAACAAACAGCAGGCCATTTCCAGTCCAGCATATTGTGAAAAGAAATATTACATAAATTCTGGATTTAAAAATTATATTTATTAAATGTTCTTGACCTTAGACAGAAAATTAGCTTGGGACTTAAATATGGAATTCCCATTTTTGTCAGTTTTTGGATTAGACTGAGAAAACATAATCTCTCAAGTTTTTCAATCTGTCAGTAAAGATAGTGATTTTGATGGGCTTTACATAATAGTCTAAAATAACATTAGCTCTCTGTAGAAGCAGGAGATTAGATTTGCTGAAGCACTGAGAAGATACTCCTAAAAAAAAAAGTTCGTACAAATTATACTTTGAAAAAGTGGGAGGACATTATTTTCAGATTTTTTTGTTCTGTTTTGTTAACTTGATTTCTAGGTTTTCACCAGTGAATTTCAGAAATCTTCATTCATTAAAATACTGAGAATGCATTTTTTAATAGCTGGAAGGTATAATCAGGTGTTTAAGACAAAATAAAAATTCAAAGTTGTCTACTCCCAGTTCTGTAGAAGAAACACTGAATTATTTGACACAGATGAAGTACCAGCCTTTGTTCTCTTTAACTGAGAGAATGCTATAAAAAGAGGTATCTGATCACAAAGCAAAAGATTGACACAAATTAGGTGAAACGTGTTGCTTAAAACATCTCAGTTCTGCATTCCCTGACTTCCATGTGTCTGCCTTTCAACTGGAAAAATATTTTGTGGTCTTTTAACATTTTGCTATATAGATCCCACTTAAGAGTTTAGATTGTCCCTGTCAGTACTAGTCCAACTTCCTTTTATTTCAATAAAAGGAACAAAGTGGCAAGAGGTCCAAGCTAGGACTTGGTGTGCAGCCCATGGCTTAATTCCTGCAGGGAATACAATTTCTGGAAAGCAGAATGCTATTGTTTATTCTCCTAGTGTGCCAACTGGTTGTTTTTTGTTTTTTGTTTTCACATTATAGCCATCACAACCACAGGGAAAGCAAAATTAAGTTTTTAAGGCAAATTAGCAAGAAAAAAGAAACCAAAAAACCAAAAAACTGTGGTTTTGGCACCTCTGAAGGTACCTACACCAAAGCATTCTCTGAAGAATTTGTCTCATGGCTCAGCCTTTATCAGAAACATGACAAGGGATGTCAGAGAACAAAATACTTTTGGAATTGGGCATTACATAATTCTCATCCTCCTAAGCTTGTATTATAAGAAGCTTAACAACTGCCACTAATGGTTACACCAGGACTGCAATAATTATTGTATATTTCATGTAAGAGGCTAAAGGGTTTTTGTGTGTGGGGGGGTTGATATTTTCATACTCTTCTTTGTCTCTGTAAAGAGACTTTCTCAAAGGCCAAGAACATGAGATCATTGGGATAGAAGAACGTAGGATGAAGTCTTAAAATACTTGCAGGACATTACCACAGTACCAGAACCTGAGAATCTCTGATCTATCTGTTTATATTAACAGTGTCCCTGAAAACCAGAGAAGAGGGGTTTTTTTTACAATTCTTATTTTATAAAGGAGGATTAAAACCCAAAGAGTAAGGCTGGACTCCTGAAGTCCTGTGCCCAGGCTTTGCCAAACTAGGTGCCTAACAACAGTTAGTACCCTCAGTATAAAGGAACTCTGAAAAGAGAATTCCTGGCATCATCTACTCTTCCTGAAGGCAAGCAGCTCGGCCCTTGTTCTCACAGTCCTAACTGAGGTTCAGTCTTCTGTTTGAAGCCACCACTGCTCTTATTCTCTTCTTAGAAAACAACACCCCCTCCCCCCAGGAAATTGAGAACTCCAGTTTAATCCCCGTATCTTTTGGGGAAAAAAACAAAAATAAGGCGTGCCTCTCCCCCTCAGGACCAAGGTTTGGCAGGCTGCATTACAACCTGAGGGCACAATTTGCGTAATTTTGTGGAAGCTGCGCCGCATGCGGAGAGCACAGGGATTCACGAGGGAAGGCCTGAAGCTGTGGTGCGGCTGCGCGCCCTGCAGGGGGCGCCCTGCGCTACTGCCTGAGGGCCTCGCCCGCCGGCCTGGCGCTCCGAGGGGAGAGCAGGGAGCGGGTCCCGGTTCGGGGTCTTAAGCCTGAGTAAGTCACCTTGGGCTCCTTCTTATAGGAAAATAATTAGTTTTCTATCAGGGAATGAGTTGCGTTTCCCACTAAAGATGCCCTTCTCCGGTGCTTACAAAGTGAGCCTAATGTAGAGCCTCAGACACGGGCATTTCACAGGCTCACACTTGCATTATACCAGACACATTTTATTCCTGGTGACCATATAACATTGACAACATTTGGGTTCAGAAAACTGTAGATAGCAACTCTTTGCTGGTTCCTTCCTTTCAGTGGCTGCAGAGCTGCCCTTGGGGACATGCTAAGTAAAAATAATGCCTATTAAGCTCTCCGTTGAAGGAACAAAAGACCCTTTTAAAAAAGCTTTCATTTTCTCTTACATTGTTTAGATATTGCTTACTTGCTAATTACATTTACTCCTGTAATTAAAATCAGTTTACTTCTGCAGTTTATTCTCTATACATTAAGGTTGCTATGGCAAGTGATTTCTCTATGTTATGCTTTCTGCAGAATATGTGGCCAACTAATTATGCTCTGTAGTGTCTGCACACTTTCCTGCTTCCTTAAAGTCTGTCAGGGCAGGAAGGAAACCTTGCAATGGTAGTTGTAAGGTGTGTGTGCCAGCAGCTGTGTGCAAAACTGTTACCTGGCCTGAGGCTGGTGGAATGGCTGCGTGAATGCTTTGTTGCTAGTCACTGTATATTGCTTACCAGTTTTACACCTCTGAAACCATGCTAGCTTCCGGTGGCTTTGCTTTCCATAGTTATTCAGAAGTAGACAGGTTTTGTAGAGCCAGCCATGCTGAGGGATGAAATGGCTTTGTGATGTTCTTGTGAGAAGAGGGACCTGACTGCTGCTGCTGTGCCATGGCATGTCCCTGTCAGATCAGATGGAGAAAGGTGCAAAACCTACTCCTCCAGCTTCCTTGGGAGCTGAAAACATGACTGTTGTAACAGGAGCTTTAAAGAATTTCTAGTAACAACCCCCCCCCCACCCCCAACTGGTAACATCTGTCAGCCTGCTCAACAAGAATTGCATCCCTTGGCAGCTGCTCCAAAAGAAAAATAGCACCTGAGGTAGGAATAATAGAGTGGTACATACTGAAGAGGAAGAATCAGGCAGGATGTACTCCAGAAGAAAACTTAGCATCCCCAAATCCCTCACATTTCATTTACTTAATCCGATAGCCTTTCTAATGCTTTCTGGGACTCAAAGTTTTAAATCTCTCTGATTTTCACCTACATGCCCAGAATGTCACTTCACAGAAAGAGCTTAGCCCTTTAGCTTGTCTTTGGTTTATACACACGCTGTCTGGCTAAACATGATTGATTATGTGTTCAGGAAAAACAGAAACATCTCTTCACCTCTGCCTTGTTCCTTTGAATCAGTAGAGACTCTAAGGTCCATTATCATCAATGCAAGGACACAAATTTTTTTCTGGTAGCTGGAGAAAAGTAGCAAGATCTCACTCATCTCATGCATGACTAGTTGCAGTCTAAGCTGAGATGTGTTTCATGTATATTATTGTATCAAATGACAGGGGTTTGCAGTGAAACAACTGAAAAATATAATAGGAAGTTAACAATCTGAAAAGGGTTGGTGGACTCTGAATATGTTACAATGCATTAGAAATAAATCTGTAGCATGAGGTCTCAAAGTGCTTTTTATTTATCTTTAGAAACTCATT
The DNA here is from genome assembly GCA_036785705.1 of Acanthornis magna. Taxonomy (NCBI): domain Eukaryota; kingdom Metazoa; phylum Chordata; class Aves; order Passeriformes; family Acanthizidae; genus Acanthornis; species Acanthornis magna. The sequence goes on from JAWUZG010000001.1 coordinate 20,611,188, forward strand.
AACAAACACCTGATGTAAATTCTGTTATGTTAGCAACTGCTGCTATGTGAAACATTAAAAAAAATTTACTCGAAGTACTCCTTTTTATGAGAAAGTGCAGATTTTCCCCAGCAATTTTTGCTAAAATATGCAAAATACCATAGCAATCTTAATCACAATATCCCTACTTAATGTGTTAACATAAAAAATAACTTTTCATGTTTATGTTGAGAGGAAATTTTTCTCCTTTTTTTTTTACAGAAGAAACTGGTAACAGCTGTAGAAGTTCAGTATCATCATCGTCTCATCTAATTTTAGGGGATGTTACGAGCTATTGGTAGGGAAAATGCCATTGCTAATGGGTCATGTACTTACAACTACAAAATAACGGAGCAAATGGATTCTCTTTTTGAGTTGCTCTAAGCAGAGCGTAAAGACAGTTCTGTTGAACATAGAGTAAATAATAAGCTTCAAGTAACTGACACTTACTAGTGTGTCACAGAATCATTTTTATAGTCATAGCTGAAATTGCATTTGCTAAATTGCTTTCATGAAGCAGTGTTTTCCTTCTGATAGATTCCCTACTTCTCAAAGTATAATTCATCTTCCTGTGAAAGCACTGATCTTAATCTTTAGTCTGCATTAAGATGACTGGATCTTCCAGTTTTAATTATAAAGTCCTTTGTCGTAATACTCTGCAGAGATGCCCATTTGACCCCATTCTACTTCTTGTTTCATTTGCTCTGTGGTACATAATCACCATGTAAAAGGAACAGCACATGGTCAAAGGGCTCTGTTCAGAGGTGACTTACATGCTGCCTGCTGCCAGATATAATGTAGATTGCACTAAAAAATCAATATATTTCTACTTTGTAACTTATATAGCATCATTATTTTTTGAACTAGGTTATTCATTGTACCACAGAGCAGTCTTTTGGCACCAGGACCTTTCAACCAATTATGAAAGGGGAGAAAGACTATAGTGCAGATTTGCTCCTGCCCAGAAAAGGTGTTGGAATCCTTGTTGGAAATGTCAATGAAAAATGATCAACGGAAGAGGAAGATAAATAGGACTACCTGCTTTCCTTTAACAGGCACTGTGTTTTTTTCTGATAAAAGGCATAGGACCAAAGGGCAGGAGGAGGCCATTTTTCTTATTAGTAGGCTGTGCTGTGAAAAGCAAAACTTGAAGCACAATAAACAGAATTGCACCAACAGAATGAAGAGAGATGGCACACGAGGATGGCAGATGCTATTCTTTCTTCAGAGCCTTGAAGCAGGCTATCTGTCATTATTTCTAGATTAGGATTTTGCAAGCTACTTCTTCAACTGGGTATTTTCTCTTATTACTCCCAGGATCTCCTTGGTAATTGCAGCTGGGATCCTTGTTCAGTGCCAGAGTACATGCTTGTACTTTCAGTCACTCTCTTCATATCCTCTGGTTCGTGTTTCTTTTGGCACTTGAGACACCTTCTAGAGATAAGTCTTTTTAGCTGTTATTGCTCAGATACTGAGGTTGGTTAACTTATGGAGAGAAAAAACATCTTCAGTGAGGTACTTTGAACTTTACTGAGGACCTTGCTTGTTCCAGTGGTGGTAGCTCATGATTCACTCAGGCAGGCCGCTGACACGAGTGCCAGGTTCAGCTTTGAGGCCTTTGGTGTGAAGAAGATAACTCTATAGGCTGCACCCTGGAATCTGTGCTGCTGCCAGCACAGTGGTATCTGGAGGGGAAGGAGGAATTGTGATTACAGAGATTAATAGATGTAAGAGCAAGTGATGGCAGGAGAAAGCCTTTCTGTTTGTACAGTTGGTCTAAATTGGGGAGCAATTTTGTAAATAAACAAACAAAACCAAAAAAGGCCAGGGCTTTGGATCATGACAAGATGGAGTTTTGTTGTTGCTTTAACTTCTTGTTTGGAGAAATATTGGCATGGGTAAAGCTTTTTGTTTGAGGCAGATAAGTTACGTAGCAAGTTGCCCTGTACTTAGGGTTTTTTTCCCTTTTTAATTGGAGAAAAGAATTGTTCCTAGATTAACATGATCACGTGTCCAGGGCCTAATTGTGACTCTGGAGTGATGAATGGCACAGATGAGCTCATACCCTGAAATTTCTGGGCTATTTGAGTTGTTACATCTAATGCCTGAAAGTACAAGTTAATTTTGCAGCTCTGTAGTGCTATGGTAGCTGAGGGGGGGCAATGCTAAAAGGCCTTGAGAAGCGTCCTTCTTTTGGAGTTATGCTTACCTGGCTCCGGTGTGGAAGGGTTACCATCACTGCACAGTGTATCATATGAGAGAAGAGCAGTGTCTTCAGAGAGCACAGTGCTAACCACTAGTAACTTCTGCCTTTTCATTATCATCCACTGTGCTATTGCATTATTGATTAATGCTGTTGAAAGCCATCCCTGCTGGTGTCTTTATGTTCTTACTGAAAAACACTTAACATATCAGCCACAACTAATTGAATAGCAAGAGGAATGAATGAAATATCATTCATAAGCACTCCCTTTATAGTCATTGACAAAAACGTGTATGTCACTGAATATTGAAACCATCCAAAAGGCATCAAATTTCCAAATATAATGCTTTTTTTTTAATATATTTTACTCAACTTCTGCTTGGTATGATGCTGCTATTAATGTTCTGGAGGCTCACATGCTTCATTTATTGTAGGGACTAAAAGTATTTTTTCCATTTAGTTAAGCATTACCATGTCTCGGAATGATGGGTAAATATTATTCTAATTATTTACTAAATCTGTAAGTTGAATTGCATAGATGTTCACTGAAATAACAGAATTTCTTTTGAATTCAATGGTGGAACCGTAAATAGAAATTAGTTAATTTTTAAATATTGGTATTACAATGACACCAGAAAACATCAGTCAATATTAGGGCCTCATTATGCTAAACCCTCTACGCATACCTGTGAAGACAGGCAAAAAGTTTTGGCTACAAGTATTTTGCACAGTGAATAGCCAAGAGAAAGTGCAGAGGGAAGAAGGTATTAATGTCTCTATTGTGAAGCCCTTAATAACGTGCTTTAAATTTTGGTCAGCCCAGAGGTGATCAGACAGACTACATGATCATTAAAGCTCCCTTCCACCTGAAAATAGTCTATTCTGTTTCATTCTATGGTATTTTACAGACAGAATGCAAAGAAAAGTAATTTGCCTAGGGCTGCTGTGTTCCACCAGTAGAAAAAAAAATCAGATTTCTGAACTATGTTCTAGGCAATTTCTAATAGTTTATTTTGCAACAATAGTTTATTTTGGTCTTTGAGGAAGGTTCCCCTGCTTCCCCCTCAGCATGTAATTTCATACAGAATATGTAAGATTATTCCCCGTCTTGCCCCTTCTCATCTGCTTTCTAGAGACTTCAGTACTTTGTTAATCACCTTCATTCTCTTTCAGCCTCAGAAAGAGAAGTTCCAGAGTGGAATATGGTGGCTACATGTGATGTAAGTAACTATTATAATTTGCCTCACCTACTTGTCTGACTCTTAATAATTCAACAAACAAACAAGCAAAAAGATAATTGCATGCATCTGAAAGACATCATGAGAATTGAAATAATATTCACTGCCATTCCTGGTGATGCTGGTGTGACATATTAGGGTGTTTCTATATCTTTCCAAAATGGTTTGTGATTCTTTTATGTCAAATAAGTGATGGGGCAGGTATGACTCTTAGGCAAAAAAGGCCACTGCAAATTAAATCCCAGTATCAAACTAAGTGTGTCATTGTGCATGTCTCTGCTGCCCTGAAGCTAATGTGCACAATCTGTTTTTGCGAGCACTTTCACATTTTTGGTTTTTATTATGAACATATACAGCATGTAAGTGTTTTTAGTATTGGCTGACTATGGTATTTTGTAGTCACGATTGTGGTATTTAAGCAGGAGATGATCTGTTCTGCACATGGAAAAGGGGCTGTGTTAAAGAGGAAATAATTTTAAAAAGTGTTGCTATTTTTTGGCAAGAGGATGTTATGATTATTTCTTAAAGAATATACTCACTGCTCATTATGTTCATGTACAAACGCATGATGATTTGAATCTGATTTTTAGTCCGTACCTAGGAAGCATTATCACGGTGTTAGAAATGCAAGTATGCTATTAAATTGCAAAGTTCTTACAAGTATATGGTCTCATCTGTTTCTTTTTCAGATGTTATATAATATTACTTCCCAATTTCACTGTAGGAGCTGTGGTTACTTAGATTAAATGAGCAATGTCACTTGAATAGCAACTTCCATAAATAATGGAAATCTTTTTATAAAACTTCATCATATTGTTAATATCCAAAATGCATTTGGTATGGTAAAACAGCACATTGCCATTGATTAAGAAAATTCTTTTCAAAGAATTTTCCTGGCAGTGATTTTTAGAACATATTTCAAGACTTTATGAAAATCATGAAATACAAGAATGACATGATTGTATTATGAAGATGTGTTTGATGAAGTGAAAGCAATGAAGGTTTGAGGGGAGTGAGTATTGATGTTTTCTCCTGAATAAATTAAGAATCAGTAAGTCTCCTGATGGCGAGTGGGAGTCAAGGTGAAGGTGAGAACGACAAAACAAAAGAGGCTGTAGAGGTGAGAATTAATCCAAACAGATGCTAAGGCAGGGAGAAAGTACTTGCTCTCTGGCTGAGATCTTTAGATTTGCATCCGTGGGATGTGATGGAATTGCGTGAGGATTGAATTCTGAGCACAATGGTCAAGGCACTGGTTTGACATAATAAAGGAAGCTCACTGCATGTGATCTAAAGCTAGATAAGTACAAGCATAGTCATCTTTTATTTCCATTCAGCCATTTTGCTAACTTCTGTTTCTATTCTGCAATTTTAAGTGAGAAGCACAGTGCCCTAGGCACAATTTCCTACCAGCAGATGGGTCCTGCTGGGGGGTATGGATATCAGGAGCTGTGAAAAGTTAAGTGGGATGATTGGACCCTGAAGGAATCTTAACTCTCCCTCTCACTCCTCCCTCCCCACTAAGTTCAATAAACCAGTGCACAAAAACTGTTTGGAAAACAGCCAATTCAAAACAAAGTTTGATTTGTGTCATTGTAGTTATATGAATGCTAAGCAACACCTATAACGAAACAAACTGTGGAGAAGCTGTTGTGTCCTTTCAGAAACATTTAATAGAGTTCCATTAAAAAAAAAAATTCAAATATCAGCAGAAACTGTGACTGCTGTAGGTATAAAGTGGCTCAGTGTGGTACCATGGTGAAAAAACACACAGGGACCTCTTTTACACTCATGTGAATAGGTGTGCAGAATGCACAGAACGTCAAAGACATGATTCTGTCAGAGGTATCAGCCCATCTGGCCTGAGATGATCACATAGAATTGTGTAGCATCTTTTGACTTAGTAGGTCTTTGATAGTTGTTGCTTTCTGAAACCGTGTGCCCAAGTATCATTGTCTTTCAATTCATTTAAAGTGGCAGATGGGGACGACCCGTCACCCTTCTCATGTGTTCTGGCCCCAGCTTGTCCTGGAGAAGACAGTGATGTGTGCACATTGGCTATCATGTCACCCCAGCAGCCACAGCTCCAGGGCTAGACTGTAATCCTTATCACATGTACATCAGTAATTCCTTTCTCTTCAGTGGAGTTTCACTGCTGTTGATCAGCTACAATTCCTGACTGTTGGAAAGCAACCAGAAATTTGGTTTCTATAGATGAAACAGTAGTTTAAAACAGCAGATTCACTAAGTCTTTGAATATCAACAGGAAGCTTGATAGATAAGCCCAAGTTTTATGGCTTCAAACTTTGTAATTTTTATGTAGCCTTATTTCTAAAATGGATTTCATTCGTGTAACCACTATGTAGTAATGTTTTACAGGCACTGTTATTTCTTTATCTGGGATTGCAAATATGCCTAAGAATGAAATGGAAGTAGATGTTATGGTATTAATTTATGCATTTTTTGAAAACATCAAAGTCACATAACCTTATGGCTAATGATATAATTTAATTATACGCTTCTACATTTTCATCTTCAAAGAAATTTGCAAACAATGACTAATTAATGCTTGCAGCAGTCCTTTGAAATAGGTAGATAGACATAATTAATCCAATCTAACCAATTCCTTGCCCAAGGCAATACATTGAATCAATACTTAAACTAAGATTAGAGGTCAGCTTTACTCTTTGGTCATTTCACTAAACTAGCAGTTTCCAAGTTTCCTTGCTGTGATAGTTTAGATGGACACGTGCTTTGGCCTGTACCATCTTCCACCTCTCTGCCAAAATGCTTCCTGTCCCTCTTCCCCTCAGAAATTACTTCCATTCCAGTCAAGCCACACATGGAATATCCTGCTTTTCACCTCCAGAATCCTGTACATGGCTTTTTCTTGCTTATTCATATTACTCCCTGACCAACTCCTTGCACCCACAGTCTTCCTCCCACAAGCTTTCTATCCTCCAGGTGCCATTGCCCCTCTCCAGTGGAGCCTTGCATTTGTGCTTGGAGTGCATGTTGGCATCCCACAGGGAAACAGCATGTGTCTTTCACTGCCCCTGGCTCCCCCCAGGAGCCATGAGGAAGCTCTGCTGGTGGGGCTGGTGCGGCTGCTTTTCTCTTCTAGTTGGCTCACTCTTGTATGGTGAGCAGAAAAAAGATTGAAGGTAAGCCTTGCACCATGAAATAGCACACACTGTTCTCATTGGCTGTGGCCCATACCAAGGTGCAGCCTGTGGTTCACATGTCTGTTGTTCTTTTTGGAGGTTTGTGAAAGGCTTTGCAGCACACTGTGAGTCACAAAAGCAGTTTATAGGGTCAAGGGCACTGTCATTCAGGTAATATTGAAGTCTAAGGTAAAGTTCATGAGCATGGAACCGAAGAGAAGCTTATGTAGTAAAAAAGAATACTACTTTAGTAGTAGAGTAGAGATAATACTGACTGGAGTGAGGCAGGTCTGAGCACCATAGTGACCAGCAGGGATTGCAAAATGACAACAGTTGTCTGTGACAGGCTGTGATGATGTCCTCATTTAACAGAAGAAACTAATTCTGCATAGCATGTAGTGATGGATGTGGTACAAGAAAAGAGAGGAAAAAACAATGGAAAAGGAAGTTCCCATCTCATGTGATCAAATAATGGCATAAAAACCTGAGAAATAGTGCCAGAACCTAGACTTCCCACTGTGGTGGTGTTTAAGATCTGGTCAAGTCTTACTTGCCTATAGCTTTTCTTATCTGGTAGGAAATAAGAGTTAATGTGATGTAACCTATAACTTCAGATAGTAACACCACATTTGTATTTGTGCTTTGATGTCATGTGTCAGACTAGAAAAGGTATTCACAGTGACTATAGGGAGTCTGCTCCCCAACAAATTTGTGAAGGGACGAGAAGTATTCCTGCAGGCAGCTGATCTGACTGCCCTCAGTTGAGATGCCAAACTTTTCTTGTACTCATCATTTCCTTTACTGTACAGAAAATGTTATGTCTTCATATGACTGCTAGAGAGAGAAAAGAAGAAGATACAAAGAGAATCTGAAATTCTTCAGCAGCATTGCACAGTAGCTAAGGATATATTCCAAACCTGATGCACTACTGCAAAACTCTGATTTATCTCAGCATTCCTAAAAGTGTAACTTTCTATGCATGAGACTGCATAGCTATGTCTTCTACTTGATTCCATTTCCTTTATAAGAATGTTTGATGCTCTGCCCCTTACTTTCAGGCTCTGTGAAGCTGACTAAAGGGGTAAAGAGCTTCCTAAATTAGATAGCCTGACTTAACCACAAATTTACTGATCTATGACTATATAGAGTTTTATGTGGTGCAGAAGGTCAGATAGATGATAATAATTGTCCTGCTTGGCTTTAGATGATTGGATTTTTTTGGGTACTAAGTCTCTCCATTCAGCATGATTCAGGAGAGTAAAATCCAGATCTCTATAAACTAGGAATTGTCCATTCAGCCAAATGGAGAATGGCTGAGTATAGACATATGGCAGATTCAGTTTTTTCAGGCTGTTGATAATCTCAAAGAACATGTAGTAACAGAACAAATCAGCATGTTGGTGGAGGTTCCCCCGCCACCCACAGTGACTGATATTTTGGGGCATATAAACAGGAGTGAGTTACAATAACACATCTCTTTCAATCTGAGTAATTTTCACTGAAATCCAAGATGAGTGGATGCACAAAGCCATAGCATTCTTTCTGGTTTAAAATAATTATATACTGCAAATATATGCAGGAGAAGGCAAATCACTTAAGAAATTGTCTTGGAAGAAGTAACTTAGTGAAAATATGAATGTCAGTTTCCTGACATAGTTCAAATGTTAAATGACAAGATAACCTAGGATCACCTAAACTAGGTGGCAGAGCTTTATTTATGATGCTGTTAATGAAATCCTGCCTCTTGACAATTGAATTACAATGTTTTTTTCACAGCCATTTTGAAGGTTGCTGTTCTGAAATTTTCTCTTGCACTTACATGACTCCACAAATGCCTAAGTTACATAGAACAAATGTAGTGATGAAGATTTGCTGCATAAAATCTTGAAGGAAATTTTCTTGTAGTCTAGCGACATATTTTTTTGATTTCTGGAATTAAGGACTTGGGAGCAGCTGATGACCACAAGGCAAAAGCCTAGCCCCACTGAAGTGTTACCAGATACTTCCCTGCAGTGAACAGAATCCTTTAAGATGACTGCTGTGATATAGTTGGTGTTCTCTGTCTCTCTCAGAGAGAGGAAAATGAAATGCCTTTTCATTATGCGAATTTTGCAGGCAGTTTACTGTGTTTAATGAACTCTTACAGCATATGCATATGAATATTTCCCACCCTCTCTGCACAGATCTGGTACACATTAATCACTTGTTCTGTATTTCTGTGCTATATAATGGCTACCTCTGCTCATAGAAACACAGCCCTCAAAACTGAAACAAAGGTCTCTAAAGGCTTCACTTTGCTAAAGGTTAGATATGTCTCCTCCTCTCAGGCCAGGACATGAGTGTTGGGGAGGATGAAATAGGAATGCCTTATAAAAATTATTACCTGGCAAAAGATGCTGAGAATATAGAAACTATAAGCGAAATTGAAATGAAGACAAGTTTTGAGATACCAAACCTCAGTTACTAAATAACTGGGAAAACAATGGTATGGCCACTGAAGGCTCACCACCCTCTCTGAGTGAACAATACTCCTCATTGATTAGACAATACCTCCTGCTAGCACACAGGTCCAAGGGTCAGAGCAGACCCTACCAATTTAGCATAAGGTCCAAAAAAGCAGTTTTTAGGGTTTAAAATATAACGCCATATGGTAATACAAGGATGCTCATAGGCTGTATGTAAATGCTATAGAATTTGTATCTTGTTCTAGATTGGTTAGTGAAAATTAGAATATTCAGCACCGAAGATGATTTATTGTATTGTAAGCAAGAACCACGGTATTCTGTATTCTGTATTCTGTTTTCTGTATCCTGTACTTCTCTCTCTCTCTCTCACCTCTCTGACCTGCTCTGAGCTGCGCCTGGCGGCTCATAGCAGGTCTTCTACTCCCATGTTTTATTATAATAAACTCCATGCTCTAAGACCAAAATCCAGAAGTCTCTTGTCTCCATCCTGGCCGTCTGAAGCAAACCACACCTACACCACAGATGGCAATCCTGGAGATCCAAATCCTACACATGAGAGACTGACTGGTGGTGTCTTCTCAGCTTTAAACCAAGACAAAGGCTAGGTGGTAAGCAATAAAGCTTGCTGCCCTTTCTGTCCTACAGCAAAGACCAAGTAAGACCATTATTCCGTTTTGTGTAGGCTTTCACCTTCAGAATCACAGAACTCACCATGGAGCTTTGAGCTCCATCTCACCAGAGTGACTCTGCCAGGGTCGTACTGGAATTGAGGTAGTCCTACAGAACCAGTTCAGGTAAAAGGAAGCATGTTAAGCACTTTCAGTGAAATTCAGCTCGTTGCAGAGAAGACACAACCATCAGTAGGGTGCCTCTTGAAGTGAGCTGTGCATAACCACGACCTTTTGTAGATCTCCTTTTTGCTTCGCACATGTTAGGCATAGTACTTCCTTCCTTTTCTCTCTTTGTTAATATAAAATTGTGTCCACATTTGTTTGTTCAAGAATATTTGTTATTCAGAGCCTGTAGCACACTGCATAATAGCTCTCTATCTCTTATCATACGTAGTACTAGTGCTGCACAAGTTATATCGGAGTATGAGCAAGAAACTTTGAGATCAAGTCAGTGGCTAGAGTGCCAGGGATCAGATGCTTATGCTGGGGACTATTTTTCTCCATTTATACTACTAGTGCCATCTTCATTGTAGGACTGGTATTTGGACAGGTCTTTGAAATGTTCTAACTATCCTACCATTACTTAGAAAAAAAGGTGAACCTCAACTTTCTAGCAACTGAAATGTCTTTCAGCAAGAGAATTGTTCATATATATCTATATATCTCATGTATAATATCTATGTGTATACCTGATGCATAAAATAGGTATGTATGTACATCCACATATATATAAACTGTATACACTGGCATTGCCTCCAGCAATAACGTATTTTATTTGTGGTCCAGACAAAATTTTAAAAATATTTTAAGGAATGGGTCAATGGATTTAAGTTGCCAGCCTTGAGAATTGCTAAGCATGCATGCTTAGTACACTGTGGAGATCGGACTGTTTAATTATCTTAAGTTCAATCTATAAAAGTGGAAATACCTTAGACCAGTAGATACTTTCTCTAGATTCTACCCCCAGCCTGTTTTGTTTTTACCTGCAGAACAGTGCAAGTAGATACCGAAAAGATAATAAGCACATAACATACTACAGAAGTGACGTAAGACGTAAATTAGATCAATGCAGCCTCCCTTTACTCTGCTACGAATCCACTTCAGCTCAGCCTGACTAGAAGTTCTTTAACAGTACCTGGCCACCCCTCCCACCACGAATCTGGGAAGACCTCTGTCTTCTCTACTCTACTGGAAGTTTTGAATCTCAGCATTGCCTTTATGCGTCCTTCAATTTCAAACTTTCATGTGAAGTTTTCAGAGGTTTTGTAGCAGCTTTATTTTGTCTGCTGTGCTAGGGAAAATTAGAATATTTAGGCCTTTTTATAGCTATTTGCTTCTGCAGTGGCAACACAAGTCAATTTATATTTCGCATAAATTTAAAATATTGTTATCCATCTGTTTTTTTCATCAGCGGTGGCTTTAAAGAAATACCACTAGAGGGCAAGATGACAGCTGTAAGCCATCTGAATGTTGGGACTTCAGTCCTGCAGATGTTGAGGTTGATGAGAAATTAATCCAGTACTAAAATAAATCTTAAAAATACATTCTCTTTCTCAAATTCTGAAAGACTCCCCCAAAGCCCTTCAATATGGAAAAGCAGCTATTTCATTTGAGCTATCATGCTATGAATAACTGTTAAATGTAATTTTAAAAAAATGTATTTAGTTGATCAGTTTTATAAAACAAGAATATGCAAGCATTACATCACATGTCCTTCTGAAATGGCCTGGAGTTCTCCAGTGTAAATAAGTGGCAGATCTTAGCAATTCTGTTAAATAAGATATTTCAATGTACATATATATACACATCTATCCATGCCTACAGGTACATTTATTTCTACATTAACAATATAGATGGAGTGCTGAGCAAACATGAAAAAGTTGAATTTGATGCTTAATACTGTTTTATTGTTCCCTAGAACTTCAAAAATGCTTTAAAAAGTACCTAATGCAGTTGTACAGCCAGAGGCTTTGAGCTTGTTAGATGCCATAAACAAAGCCACAGTGGTCCTGGTCTGTGTTTAAGTGAGAGGCCTCAGAGGCAAGAAGGGAGTCTGTGGGATGCATTATTTGCTTTTAATCCTGCTGCTATTTCAATTTCCCACAGAAGTTCTTGTATTTCAGTTTGTTCTCATCATGAAACCTTTTTTTAAATTTTCTCCTTCTATTTTAAAAAGAAAATTGTATACAAACAGCCAGAAAAATCCTAAATTACCAGCTGAGTTTTTATTCTACATGCATAAGGCTTCAAAGGAAATAATAAGCAGTGTTTGTAATAAAGTCTTAGCATTTGGCTCATTGTTTAAAGGATGCTGTGGAGAACATTTCAGTTACCAAGTTACTGTGTCCTCAACCTGGAGCCATTTCCCTCTAATTTTGTCCCACATAGCTGTGATAACACTTTTTTGTTACACTTACACAGTATTCTTTGCTTTGCAAGTCCCTAAACAGATTTCATGGGGCATACAGCATGTTGATATAGTAAAGGGGTTTCCTCCAGCAAGAATTGTGCATTAAATCTTGGAAAATATAAGACTTTCAACAAAACTTTTGGAGGCTTCCTCCAAGCGGAGCACCCTAAAACTTTGGGCTCTTCTTGCATGACAGAGCAGGCCTGTAACTCCTGCCTGTCCATACACCACCAACACTCTTTAAATCCCAAGCCTGGTGTGTCAAGTCCAAAAGAAACAGATTTCTGTGTCTGATAGGTCCTTGTGGGCTGATTGTGTTGGCCACAAATCCAGATGAGCAGGCTGCCCTTCCTCTGCACAGCTCAGGCCTCAGAGAAGCTCGAGCACTGTGCCTTGGCTGCCAGTTCTGCACAGCACAGACATAGCACAGACATAGCAACACCTTCTAGGGAGGTTGCATGAGGCCCCTTTCCTATGGAAGAGACATCTTTGGGGCTTGGGAAAACAAAATGATGGGCTGTTGAAGTGGGGGTGAAAAGTCAGACACTTCCTTTCAGGACAAAATGGGCTGTGCAGATGTTTGTCCTTTTTGTCTTTTCTCTTTCTGTTGGTCCCTCAGCTAATCTGACTGTTGGTAACAGTGGAGCCATCAGAGGCACAGGCAAGGGAATGCAGAGGGAATCATCATGCTTGTGATCCAAGAGGGGGAAGAGGATCCCATTCAAGAGACTCTTCTTTATGAAATCATGAGAGATCCTCATTTGCTTATGGAATCCTGCAAGTGGTGATTGCAGTGCCCTGTGGGGTAATAATGACATTGGGGACCAGACGGCTCTTAGAAGCTAGCACAAACCCTAGAGGAGCCCATTGGATTTGGAAGGCTTCTGTAGGACCTGCGTAGTTTACTTGATGGATAGTTGCACAGCTAATATTTTTTCTAAGGAGCTGTATCTGTAATAGGTAGGTTATGGCACAATTACCTGGCTTAGCTTTGCAGTGGATGGAATTTCCCAAGTTATTTGGGGAAAAGTGTTTCTTTAGTTTCTGTGACTTGAAGTATTCTCTATAAAAGTTTGCATCACCACTGTTAATCATACATTAGAATAGCTGTGTGCCCAGTGCATTAGGTGGCTACATAGGATAGTATTATCTAATGATGGTCTTTATAGCTAATTAGGTAAGCTACAGCTAGTCACATTTTCAAAAGAACTATACACAGACGCATGCACATACATATTCTGTGAGAGTTTTTCAGTGACTATTTTATAATTTAATTGTGCAAGTAATATTTAATTCTGGTTTTTGTCCAGTTTCTCCATTTATCCTGTATCTGGTGATCTACCTGCTGCTAAATAATGCTCATCACTGAATTCCTGACAACGGTGCACCAGGGAGGTGTTCTCAGGACAGCATTCCAAGAAAAGATGGGATGAAACTCGTAAGACACCTGGTTGCATTTCCAAACATAAAATTCTGAGGTTCCGAGAAAATGTTTTGTCTTTCAGGTTTTCATATGTCATAGAAAAATTGATGGAACATGGAACATGAAAAACAGACCTTGGAAAATTAACCAAAGCCCTAATTTTCTGCAAAAAGACTGCTTCAGTAGAAATATTTTCATCAAGCTGTTAAAAGCATAACCCCCCTGCTGATTCAGTATAGTGCTCTGCTCTGAATTGAAAAAATGAGTGTGGGTTCTTATACATTTGCATACATACTAAAGACACAAGTCAGGTTCCAGCAGAAGTTTGTCTTCATGCAAGATGTCAGTCCCTTGAACTCCACTGGAAGCTCTTACTTCCAGGCAATGCCTGGGAGATCTGCTTCCACCTCTTAACTTTACTTTTGCCTGATCTCTCTCTGAGTTAATAAGAAGCTATTTGCACTTCATTACCAAGATTCTCCTGTCAATATTAAACTGTAATTGATCCTCAAATTCACCATTTACATCATCAACAATGCAAAGTGTACATCATCTTTTTGTAACACTCGCTTCAGTTCAGCAGTGGTTTGCATCAAATATTTTCTTATGCTAATGATATTCTTGTAATTCCTTTCACAGTATGAAATAGTTAACTATCAGTCATGACAATCCTGTATGGGTTTGGATAAAGTATTTCATGCCTCTGTTTATTAAGCCTTTTGACAAAGAGCAAACAAAAACTATGACTGTCTCTCTTAGTTACGGTTGCTTTGGAAGCTAGTTACATGTTCTCATTTGTAAAAGCAAGTTAAGAGTCTTGTTTTTTTAAAAAAATCTTTCTTTCTTCCTTTCTGTATTATCATTAATATGCTATGTCTAAGAGCTCTATTTCAAATTGGTAGGCTGCAGCTTCTGAGTCTTCTCAGTCAGCCTTGTGAAAGCTAATTAACTCATAATTCAATTTAGAGCAAGAATTTATCAGCAGAAAGTCATAATCAGAGAGGAAGGATAGTGTAATGACTAATGAAGTATTTTTCCAAGTCTTCCTTGATGACCTTATAAAATCTCTGTGTAAATACTCTTATTTTCTTTTCCTGCATCTGTTTTATCTAGAGAAGTATTTTGATCAAGGACTATTGCTGTACATGAGAATGACTTCAAAGTGCTGCTCTCCTGACAATATTTTTCAAATATGCGTCATGTTGCCTTTGACTCAGTAACGTGTCTCAGGAGCTTTTCCTAACATAACCAGGGTAGAAGGGTCCACTGTTACTTAAGGTCTTGCAAGTAAGAAAGTAGAAAGCATGGAAAAATGTTTCAAAGTCCAAGGTAATATAGTCTCGACTATAAAATTTTAATGCAGTATATTTGTGATTATTTAATTGTAGCTTTTAAATGGCATTTTCATTTGTTCTAAAATGCATCTGTCTAGTTAATGAGACTGAGAAGGAGCTTACATGGATATCAACTAAGTCCATGTAACTTTTAAAAATAGTTGTTGTAGGACATAAAATGTAGAACAGGTACACATCCATCTCATGACTTTTCCTCTAAGTACACTGTTAGAAACACATCTTAATGTAACATCCAGTAATCAGCTAGTTAATGCCAAAAAACTGTTAGAGTGCTTTGTCTTCTGTAGCATACTCAGACATACTGAGTTATTTTTACATTGGGAGGCATCAGGGAGTCTTGTTTTAGTACTACCTGTTCACCACAGTGCAAGATTTCTGACATTAATCTGAAAAATGCAGTTTTATTTTTGTCAGGGATTGAAATGTTTTTGAAAATTACCAAACTCACAACTCTGGAGACTGGCATCCTGTTTTTATCTGTTGGATGGATACAACACTGGCAGTGACTGCTCAAGCTGTTCTGCATTGTTCTATTGCCATCTTCTCCAGGCAGATGTAGAAGGTCCACCTGTAAAATGGAGAGAGACCACCTTCATGACTTCATATTGAAAAACAGTAACAATTATGCAGGGCTTCTAAATACTGTAATCCTCTGTTGGAATGACACTTAACACCACCATTTTTATTTACATCTGTCTTGACTGGTACAAGTTGATGATAATTAAGTCTATTGAAATAAGATATTTTCTCTCTGACTTTTATATAGTCAATACAGGGATCAGTTCTGCCAAAGGAAAATTCAGAGCTGGAGCCTAAAGTTAGGAGTGGCAAATCTCTAATATCACTCTGCACTCCCCATCAAATTGCAAAAGGTTGAGTATCCATACAGCAGACTTGCAGCTCAACCCACCAGTCTCCCTACAAGCCCTGAAAGTGATTACCTTTAGGCAATCTCCTAAACTACTTGAAAGAAGGTTGTACCAAGATGGAAGTTGGTCCCTTTCCCCAAGAAACAATTGACAGAATAAGAGGAAATGGCCTCAAACTAGAGGAGGATTAGATATTGGGAAAAAAAATTTTACTGAAGGGTTGGCCAGCACTGGAACAGGCTGCCCAGGGAAGTAGTTGAGTCACCACTCCTGGTGGTATTTAAAATCATTGAATAGTTTGATTTGGAAGGGATCTCTAATGGTTCTCTAGTCCAACACCCCTGGCATGAGCAGGACATCTTCAGTGAGGTTGCCCAGAGCCCCATCCAATTTGACTTTGAATGCTACCAGGACTGGGGCATCTACCATCTCTCTGGGCAGTGCATGCCAGTGTTTTACCACCTCATTGTGAAAAAGTATTCCTTGTATCTAATTGAAATCAACCCTCTTTTAGTTTAAAACCTAAAAAGTTTGTTCTCCTGTTTGTTGTAGGCCCACTTCAAGTACCAGAAAGCTACAATAAGGCCTCCCCAGAGCCTTCTCTTCTCCAGGCTGAACTATCCCAAGTCTCTCAGCCTCGCCTCGTAGGAGAGGTTCTCTATCCCTCTAATCTTCTTGGTGGCTTTTCTCAACACTCACCCCAACAGGTCTATGTCCTTCCTGCAACATAGATGTGGTAATTAGGGATGTGGTTTAGTGGGACTTGGAAGTGTTACTTTAATGGTTGGATTCTTAAAGATCTTAAAGGTCTTTTCCAAGTAAGTGATTCTATGAATCTATGATTCTAACCCACAGGGTTCCAGTTCTCTCCCCGGGAAACTTTGTACAGGATAAAAGTTATATGGATTATGCTGGTCTTGAGAATGCACTTTTACATTTCCAGTTCCCAAAATACTTCAGCAGAGGAATGCCTTAGTTCTTTTTTAATATTCTGGAGCAATGTATTTGTATTTCTCTGGGTATTGCCCAGGACACTGATATTAATGAGTCACATATTCTTATAGATTGATATATTTTAATTTTACCTAGATATTCTGAGCTTGTAATACAAGAGAGATTAAATTTCAAGCAAACAATAGTACTCAATTTAAAAATGCCCAAATAAATACTATTTACTATTGTAAATATTTGATAACAGGCTAGCTGCATATGTTTAAGAAAACCATCGGTTGATCCTAAGCTTGTATCTGGAAGGTATCTAGCTCACAAGCCATAGACACTAACAGTTGACTAGTCCATATAATCCATATGATATAGAATTTGCACACAGTATCTGCAAATAGGTTGCATTCCTGGGAGATAGTATATTAATGCTGGGCTGGAGAAGAGTGAGTGCATTTATTTTTAGTCTTTTTGATGTTGCCCACAAGGGAGCAGGAAGGTACTGGGACTGGGTTTTCCACTGAGATTTCTACCTCCCTTGTGACTAGTGATCCTAAACTTTTTCAAGATGGAGGCTGATCCTCATAGACTGCTTTTCCTTATGTGGAAATGTTAATGTCCCTTTTACAGTCATCTCCTCTCTTATGGTAAACATGGCTTGTTTATCATGGCTTGTCTTATCTGCTAGCAAATCTTTACTGTAGTGGGAGGTAAAATGTTCTTCCTACCCTGGCATTCTGTGGCATTCCTCCTGAAGCCATTCTGTACAGGACACCTTATATTTAGTGCAGACATGCATCAACATGGGTTTAGAGTGGTGTCTCATTACTAGTCTCTAGAGACTAGTTTGATGATCAGTTTGGGATGGCCAATTTCCAAACCTTGTCTCTAACTGGTGCAGCGATACTACTGCATATGCATACATAAGCTCATTCCCTGCCCTGCAGATAGTCCATTCGCTGCCTGACACTTTTCTTCATTTACTAGCCTCAACTTTTTTAAGCATCCTTTTCAATTTGCTACTACAATGTACATGCAACCAAGATTATGAAGCTTTCAGAAGTCTCAGTGTTAAAGCACATGACATACAAGCATCAGACACTCAAGACAGCAGCTGAAAGTTGTAACTATCACAACTCTTCCTTCCTCAAATTAGAAATCTTAATTTCTGTTTAGGATCTGTGTACTCACATATTTCACAGAAAATGTTTTGCTGGCCTTTGAACTGCAAAATCCTCAGGTTTCTATAGGAACATATATTAAAGGATGAAACTAGATGCTCTTGTGAAAGCTGAAATCTTCAGTATTTGAAAGATTTAATTCCTAAAAATGTGCCTCTTTATCTGTTGTGAATCAGCTGTCTCATTCTATCCACTCCACACTTCATGCATGAAAAAAAAACCCAAAAATACTTCGGATGTATTAGAGACTTCTTCAACAGCACAACAGAGTGGACAGTATTAAGTTATTCTCTTATAACCATTAACTGCAGAAACCTGAAACTGAGAAACAACTGACCTTCAGCTTAGTATTCCCAGCAAAGGTAATGAACAGCATCCTGAATATAAGAATATATTGACCTCATCCATATTTAAGACCACTTTTCACCTCAATGAGCTTGTCAAGGTCTATTTGTATAAATGATCTCATTTTGTTCCTCTTCCTAGAATTAGCACTTACTGTTCTGGGCCTAAATTCTGGCTTCCTCAGAAGAAAGGTATTTATAGTTTTTGAAAAGTATTTAAAACATTATGCTTGTTATTACAAATGAAAAATATGCCCATATACACCCAATCAGGTAAATTGTAGTTAACC
This sequence comes from Acanthornis magna, assembly GCA_036785705.1. Taxonomy (NCBI): domain Eukaryota; kingdom Metazoa; phylum Chordata; class Aves; order Passeriformes; family Acanthizidae; genus Acanthornis; species Acanthornis magna. The sequence continues at coordinate 20,629,761 of JAWUZG010000001.1, forward strand.
ACAAAAGGGTTTTGCATACTGATGGTGACACTGTAACGTGCTGAATGTCAGAAAAAAAGGAAAAAAAGTGTTGCCTCAGGATAATTTTTGTCAAATTATAGGGAATGAAATATGTAACTCAGATTTTCTCTTTTGGCATGCATTTAGCCAGAAGTCACTGGGTGGCAAAAGATGCTGAGTGACACAGAATCTTAAGGGAAAAACCCAAATGCTGAAAAGAGGAAGGACAGAAACCTTCACTTGCAACATGTTCTGGAGCTTGTAAAAATGCAATCAGAGCCTTTCTTCACTGTGGATAAAAGGATTTTTGAGAAGCATCTACTCTGGTTATATTTTGCTTCTTAATGATGCACTAGGATTACTTAATTGCTCCAGCTGCCTATAAACATACTCTAAAACAAAAGGCCTAATGGTTTTTGAACATATTAAATCTTTTCACATATCTTTGTTTGTTTCTAGTAGAGATGAAAATTACCCCAAACCACCTCTGTGAAAAGAGCTGTGATCTCTGTTAAGATCCCTATCCAGAAATTGTATACTTATCTAATGCCTAAAGAAGGTTTCTGTCTCTCACAACATCATTATCAGAGCCATTGACAAGACATCATATATTGCTTTCTTGGAAAACTTTCTGCAACAGCATCATACCATTCAAATTGTAAATAAAGATATAAACTAACAATGTGCAAATAAAAAATATTACTATTTTATGTATCTGATAGAACATATTATTTTTATTTCCAAGTAGTAGGTAGTAAGGTTCTACTCCCAGTGAGTAGAGACCAAAGACAACACATGGGACCAAGACCAGAACCTTAGAAATACTCAGTTTCTCATGCTGTTGTTTTTGGATGACAACAATATACTTTCCTGACATTTAGTATCTTGCTTTTCTAACTGTAACTCCTGCTTCCATCTTTACCTCCTGGAACATATTTTGAGTCTAATAGGTTGCAACGATATTGCTTCAAATTAAAAGGTGCTGCTTAAATCTGAAATATGTCTTAACAGAGTTTTATTTGAGATGATACATTTTTCTCAGGTTTAATTGCACCACGTTTCATTTGGTATTTTGAAATATGATTCACATCACCTTTGTACAGTTAATGTAAGACAGTTTGATAGTTCATCCATCAGCAATTAGAAAACAGAAGGCCAAAGGCCTATATTAACAAGTAAGTAATGCAAGTATGAAGCAGTGTCGCCATAGCAACTTGGCTTCTATACAGGATGCTGTATTTAACCTTGGGGAGCTCTTAAAAACTCTTGATTCCTGAAATAAGTAAACACTATGTGGTAATGGGGCTGTGCCTTCAATGCTATAGCAGTAGATTTGTCTTAGAAATGTGTAGTTGCTTTGGCCCAATATAACTTCTAAGAAACCAATGGTGTATGAGCATTCAAAGAGACATGCCTCATGGAAATCTTGGCTTGCTGTTAGAAATGTGCCAGATTGCTTGCTCTTTTTGGAACTGGGAAGGATTTATCTGTACATCTTATTGCAGTAAAACAGAAGCATCTTAACAAAAAAATATTCCCAGGAATTAGAGTTTTATTTCATTTTTTTTTTGCTAGTCCACACACATCCTTCTATCTGCGCAATTACTGTGAGCTTTGTCAGGCAAAGCAGGAAAAACATACATGCTTTTGTGTTTCTCTTGTGTGTTTGAATTTTCATGTTCCTAAACTAGCTACGTGGATGATATTAATTAATAGTGTGAATCTTTATGCCCTCAAGTCAGGTAAAAATCATGTGAATTAGCTTCACTAGAGGGTCATGCTGCTAGCAAAAAAAGCTCTAGGCAGCCAATTTTTGTGAAACTGATATTTTCATAACCTTTTGTACGGAACATAGGAGTTTTAGAAGTGTGAGATCATAGTATCAAAATTAATTCTAAGAGGCCACAAACAGTGGCAGATTTGAATACTTTGCGGTTACTACTTCCCCTCAGTGGTTAGGCTGTAATTCTTCACCATCTCCCCATCTAGCTCAGTACTGGCTAAAGTGATAAAATACCTAGGGCAAGAGGCCCAGATTTGCTGGATGACTAGTTACCTAACTGCCTTTCAGGGTGCCTAAATCACATATCATTAAGAGTTTCACAAACCCCTCCTGAGCAACTTTGTGTCTACAACCCCTTGGCACATCAGTTTCCAGTGGTAAGTTGCCCCAAGTTCTTACACTTCTGCAGAAACAATGAATACTCAACTACCCAGTGTCCGCCTCATACCTCTTGCTATGGCGGGACTTGCAAGTGAAGCCTTTCCTGTCTGTATCTCACCAAAGGATGAAAGTGCTCATGTCTTTATACATAATTGTTTTCTGGGGATAGTCACCCATTTAGGACAAGGAAATGTGAAGGTCTGTCAGTAGGAGAGACATCTTTATGGACACCTAAATTCTAAGAGAAGATTTAACAGAATAGTGCCCTCTAACCTTTTAAAGAAATTATCAGCAGGCTTACCAATAATTGAAAAAACAATGGTGCTCATAACAGACAAGAGAAAAAGAGTCACTATTACAGAATTATATCATACCTGACATATCTGGATTTGAACTATGTAACTAAGAAATATGTATAGATAGTTTTGTTAATTTTTTTTTCACACTCTGCTATTGCACTGGACATGTGCTTGTACTATGGTTTAGTAACCTGTCTGAACATATAGTTTAAACCTCTCCATTATATTAAAGTGTGTTTTACATTTTTTCACAACCAGAAACTGTCACAAAAGTAGAAAAGTGCTGGAAAACAATCTGGTAAATAAGGGAGCAAAAAGGACCATGAATACTTCTACAATTCCTGCCAAATATCAAAATCAGGTTAGGAGACTAGCTGAAAGTGTTTTGTCCAGCCCATCAGTTTCCAAATCAGTAATTTGTAAAAGCTATAAGTTCTTTTAAGACTCAGACCCATGCCTGGTGTTCAGATGCCAGAGATCCCCCATTACAGCAGAAAAGAAAGGTAAACCTCTTTTAGGAAGGATAAATGTTGAAAATTTCCAGCTTCAAGACAAACACATTTTGGCTCAGCTCTTCAGTAAGGTACAGTCCTATTATTTGCTGTGCTGCTCCAGTGACAAACTTCTCAGTGGATGACTGTGATTAGAGACTCTCTGTCTTGGGGCCAGAGACATCCATCTGCCCGTCTGACCATCCTGCTGAGACATGGGCTTCTTGACTAATTCAAAAACCTTAGGCACAGTGGAAAGACTGTTGAGGCATATCCAGTCCCTGACTGTGACTCATGCTATTCATGTTACTCATCCATGTGGGCACTAATGAAGTGACTGTGAGGTTCTGGGAACACAGGGGATGGAGTCCAGGTCACAAGTGATGCTTGCCAATACTCCCTTTCGACTGCAGAGGCCTACCCTGGGTCATATGAGTCATGAATTTGGATGCAGATCTTTACTAAGAATGTCAGCGGTGGGCTTCAGCTTCCTTAAAAATAACACACTGCTTTTTAAAGGTAGAATGGTGGGAAGACAGAGACTGTGATAGGGAAACTGTCTAATACCAGTGCTCAAGCTAGAAGGACTTTGATCTAGATGTGCTCTCAGTCTCCAGAGGAGTCAATTACAAAGTTTCAAATACTGTTTGAAATGTTACATGTCATTCACAGTATTGCAGGGACTAGCAAAATGTGTAATGGAGTTCGCAGACTGACCTTCAGCTGCAGATCAGACCATGACTTCAGGCTATTTAACATTATTGCTATGAAAAGTTAAAACTGCTTGCAAAACACTCTGAATTAAAGCAAAGACATGTAAAACAAATAGCGTTGTCTTATAAATTCATAGAATTGCAGAATGTTTGAGGCTGGAAGAGACCTCAGGAGGTCTGTAATCCATGCCCCCAGCTCAAACAGGTAGCCCGCAGCTACAGCAAGTTGCTTAGGTCCATGTCCATTCAGGTTTTGAGTTCTATCAAGCTGACAACTCTACAAACCTGGGGAACTTGATAAAGTGTTTGGCCACGCTCACAGGAAAAAAAAAAAAGAGAAATTTCTCTTGTGTTTAAATGTAATTTCCTATATTTCGGCAATGTGATCATTGCCTCTCAGCCTGTCTGGAGATGATTGGCTCCATCTTCATTACTTCCAGTCCATAACTTTTCTGAAAAAGTGGATGTTGGTAAAAGGTCATAGACTATAATGCTAGGCACGACCACAGCCACTGTAGTGATTAACCCATACCCAAGTAAAGTGAGTGCTGAGCCCCCTCTTTGTGTTTATGGAGTGACTGCCAAGAATAATTATTAGTGATTCACATTAAGAAAGTGAAAGGTTCATGTATGAAGTCCCATTTTTTCTAAGTAGTTTTATTAGTGATTGAATGATGAAATTGAATATGTTTAGAAAATCTACAGACAACATGAACAGAGAAGTTTCTCTTACTTTGATGACAGGCTCAAAACTGGAAATTAAATGAGTCTAAAAAATCAGACATCATATGAAATTAAAAGTAGATGAAATTCAGCAAAGACATGAAAATAGACATGTAACACAAGTGACTTTGCACAGAGAAGGATCTGAGGGTTGTGGTGAATCACAAATTGACTATGAGTAACAACACAATATTTTTTCCAAGAAACAGTCTTGGTCGGAGATACATTCATAGGAATATTGTATGCAATCCTTGGGAAGTAATTGTTTTGCTTTACTTGGGAGCCAGCTGGATCTCAGACCAGGTGTCCACTTTTAGACACAACGTTTTTAAAAAGATGACTTGGAAGATTTAGCAAACATAATCCATAAAGTAAGGTAAATCCATAAAGAAAGGTAATCCAATTGCTTTAGGCAAAAGGGAATATTAAAAAGGGACATTTAAGTGTTCTAGTATGTATTTATATAGTGTTATAAATAGAATAATGATCACTTGTTACTTTAGATCAGAACAGAAGGACAAAAAGAAACTATTGCAACTAAATATTGTAATTTCAAAATTGCATTATTAATGCAGTATTTTAAGGAGTATTTTGACTGTTGAAGTACTGAAGTATTTAAGAATATGCGTGAATGTGTTTTATTGGATGCGTTTAATGAGAGTTCATACCAGCACCTGTTGGGGACAGTGGAGGGGAGGGACAGAACAGCCTCCTGTTGTCCTTCTCAGATCTACATCTCTGTGTTTTTAGGATGATGAGTCTCAAAGTGAGTTACCAGACAAATGTAAATTCTGACACCTACAAAGAACACACCTTGGAGGGGGAAAGGTCATACTTACCACAGTCTGTAGTTAGGAGAAGGATCTATAAGCAGGAACAAAAGCCCCAGATATTTTTTTCTCAACTGTCCTGAAGAAATATAACCTAAATTTTTCCTACACAGACCCTAGACCTTGTGTAAATCAGTGTGTCTCCATTGGCTAGAATGTGCACTTTGTAGAAGATGAATGGCATAAAATTTTTGTAGGTAATTAAATTGAAGGTATCAAAGCAGTGTTCTGAATCTAGCAACAGTTCTTAGAGACAGAAATCCAACTCTAATTTACCAGTCTGCAATGTAAAGACAAGGTTATTAATCTGGTACATTCAGTCTTTTTTAGTAAAACTTAATTACACAGCAAAGCTCATATGAAGGCAATGGCTGCTACTGGTCTCTCAAAGAAAATGCAGTTGCAGTGCCAAACCAGCTACCTACATGCAAACAGAAGCAAACCTGCTGCTTTTTGTCAGCCAGAAGATCTGAAATGAACTTTGACTAAACTGAAAAGGCACAAGCAACCCTGGGTGTTCCTTAGGGAAAACCTTCCTCTCTTTCCACTCGGATAGGCTGCACTCAGAGCAGGCAGATCCTTCTCCTTAGTGGAGCAGTCACTGATCTCAGTCAGTGTGCACTGGCCACTCATTCTTGTGGACGCTGTGTGGTTTCTCACTGGAACTAAAACAGTCTGGGAATATAATGTTTTCTTTATTTTTAAAAGTATAATTCCAAATGGTCTAATAGAGAGTGCATACAGATCACATAAAGCATTTTTCTTGCTGAATCTTAAAACAGTGTTGCTCTTTTTTGTTAAATTCTATAGATTTTGTCACTAAAAGAAGCCATCGCTAAATGTCTTTCTCTATAGCAAAGTCATTTCAGGGCAATATACAGGAGCTTCTTTACCCATACATTGTAACTTTGTCAACATATCTACAATCTCACAATAAGCTTTGTTGGACAGATTCATTCCTGAGGAAAGCCAGCAGAAGTCAGTGTAAACAGACTTAGATTAACACCTTTTTTACCACAGATGAATTTATCACCAACTCCACAGTTGAAAAGTTTGATCCAATAGTAAGGCATCAGAGAGTGAAAATGCAAACTTATCATAAGACAAAAGATACTGTCACTGCCTGATAAAACCTGTGTTAAAAATACTAGTGTTCCTTTAAACCCAATTAATTCCAATAATTACACAGTCATTAAAGCAACAGTCTAAAGGGAAAAATACCTTCATGGAAGAGTTCATGTGAACAGTTATTTAATCTGCTTTTTAGAATATCTAGATGAATGACTTTTTGCTGAATATAGGACATTCTATTATCAGGTCTTTGCAGTCATTCTACTTAATTACTTCTCTTCCAGGATCATTTGTACTCCGAGATCTCTATATAAGGCTAGATTAGAGGGAGAAATTCTTTTCTTGCAGCTCTAGGAGAGCCTTTTCATCATTCTGTGAGTGGCTTCACACTATATTTTCCTCACATTATCCAGCACTAAATAGACAACTATTAATTTCCAGGTAGCCTTTTCAGTAGTGTGTCTGAGGGCTGCTGCCACAATCAGATTTAAACATCTTATCTCCAGTGTGAACTCTTCAGTTCCAAACACAGCTCACTAACACCTTGCCCGTGCTGCTGCTTAGGCAGATATGCTTGCATATTTCTAAATAATATGTTCCGCTCACCCACCTTCCCCACTAAGCACCCTAACAGCCCAGTTATAGACACATTTTTGCACTTTCATTCTCTCAGGAGTCTGATGAATATTCATTCCATGTAAAGTGGAACAGTTTGAACAGAAATAATGGGATGCCTCACCCTTGTGCCTTAAAATAGCCGACCTTTTGTGATCTGCATATTCACCTCCAAGTAGGAGATACCAGGTCAGATTCCCTCAGGCAGCAAAAGAAATTTAACCCAAGCCTCCCACATCCCTGCTGGGACAGGTGGGTTTTATGATTCAAGCTTTTCTTTGCTCTGTCTTTCTGGTTAGCTTGGCTTGGCTTGTGTCTACATGTAACTCATGATCCCTTAAATAATATTGGTCAGTTATGAAATAAATATGATGGCCTCTGTGATGCATGGCTGGGCTTCCTTTTGATGGAAACAGAGTGCATAGAGCTGAGACCCCAGCCGTACATGAGTAGAATAGATATGAACTCAGACTGAGAAATGTGGAAGTGGTCCCTCTTTACATGGTCTAGATGCTGCCGTTAAATAACTTGACATGCTGGAATCTCTGGGAAATGCCTCTCTTTCCTCATGCTGTATGGAAGGCAGAGCTTCACAAGCTTTTTAAACTGGAGAAAAAACTAACTCTTTGGAAAGAGGTCTGTCTTGCAGTGTTGCCACAACTGTTTTCATTTATAAATACCTACAGATAGTTTAGCCTGAAATGCTTGTTTATTCCTTTTGCATTCTTCAACTCTCCTTGCTTGTGTGCTTGTGTGTGTAACATATACATGTAGCAGAGGAAGTGGTTCAGTTTTGGCACTGGTTTTAAAACCTTTTGATTTCTTGCAGACTACTAACTCAGAGTTGTGGATCCTTTATATACTATGATGGAGCACCTGAAAGCTATCTGCTCCACCGCAGGAATCTCTGCAGACTTGCTGTGATTCACAAATGTTAGTGAACTTCACTGCATTCCTGTAGAAATTGTTTGTGGTAAAATCCCATTGTCAGAGATGTCCACTGCTTTTAAAGAGCCACCTAGAAAATAATTTTTCAGAGCACTTCTAAATGAAGAGACCTTTTTATGATGTTTTATGCAATGGGAACCTCCAGCAGGAGTTGTGAGTATTCACTGTGCCTGCAAATTCATCCACAGCTGCTTCATATTAGACACTCAGAAAACAAAGAAAGCATAACTTGTGGCCACTTTTTGAAAACCATGGTTTGGGTGACTCTCTCCATGCCATGCAGAACTTGAGGGGAGATGCAGGGACACAAGCCCAGCTCTGGATGCTAGTACTAAGATTTGGAATGAAAGAGGCAGGTGTTGGTGGGGGGGCAATATTTTCCTCTGGTTCATACCCTTCATTTGACATAGGACAACACTGACTGTGTCAGAATGTCTGTGAAAATAAATACTATTTGATCATCAAAGTAAAGACTTCATTGTAACATTTTTAATAAAATCAAAATACTCTTGAAAAGCAGTAGTAGTCCAGGAGCAGCGCGTCTTGTTCCTTCTGAGTGCTGGTGTTTCTGGTCGTATGGGCAAAAGGAGCTGTGGTTACAGAACCAAATGTTGGCTTATCAACTAATCTGGCTATGTAGTTTGGTTTATAATGGTTCAGGGGATCTGAGAGATGAGCCTGGTGTGGTGGTTTTGGCTTGGTCCAGTTTTTGCCAGTGAGTAGGGTGGGTTACAAAGATGGCTCCTGCATGTCCTGTGTGAAGATGGATTCGTTTATGTAGCAGAAATATAATGCCAAGACTCACTCTAAAGCTTACTTTAGGCTCAACAAAAATAGCGAGTAGATGTTGATAGACAGTAGGGACAGATAAGAGCTGTTATTACCTGCAGTAGTGCTCTCATGGTAACCTGTGGTTAAACTTGATGGTAAACTTAATGGAAGCAGGGTGGCTTGTCCAGAGGAGCCTGTGTGTGTATACACAGTATCTGTGTGTACATTGAGTTGAAGGCAATGTCAGGAAAGTACCTATAAACATGACCCAGAGAAGCAAAGCCTGAGACCTTCTGAGACACTGAGGCACGAAAACTTCTACATTTGTTTATTCTATGTCTGGCAAAGGAAAATTATGGGGTTTTTTCTCCTTTTTTTTCTTTTGTTAAATAAGATTGCAAAGCAAATGTCCCTTTTTTCTCCTTTTTACCCCTCTTTTGTTAAGTAATATTGAATTTTATTTGAATGCTGTATTATTATTTGACCAAGGAAACAGCAATGGTAAAACAGACATCAGGCCTGGAACAGTCTTGAAAATCCTTGGAAAGATATCACCTGGACCCAGTAGGGGAAGCAGAGATCATAACAGATAAACTTCTGAATTAAAGTCATGTGGGGTTTTTTGCGATTCTGATTATTTCTGGTAATTTTTGTTTCTATTAATGCCTTTTTCCCTCCCTTCTTTTAGAAAGTGCACAACAATATTCATGTCAACTTGTTATCAAAATAATAAATTTTGGGTTGAATTTACATTGTACTTCATCTTCATGACTTTTAAGAAATTGTGTAAAATATGTATATTTAAACTATGTAGCATAGTTTCTAGAAGATTTAGAAGAGAATGATTTAATTAGAGCCATTGAGATTATTAGATATGCCTAGACTTAATAAAATCTAATTTTAGATCTTTGTAAGACAGTACGGTTTCACTGGCAACTTGACTAAGTCAACCCTTGACCAAGGAAAATTAATTATGGAAAAAACCATCCTTACAGATACTACTTAATAAATAGGGGAATCCTCTGGTGATTTTATATATCACAGGCTGGTCCTCAGCCTACCAAAATAGAAGTGGCAGAAAATAGTTTCAGTGGAGGTGCTGAAAACAGCTTTAGAGACTTGGTTCTACTGGTTGTTCTACTTTAATGTCATTCCTTGAAAACAGTGATTCCTGCAACACAAACTGAAGTGCAGATAAGCCTTCCGTCCTTGTTTTTAGCGCAAATAACCCAGCAATGCAGAGTACGGAGATGCTGCTGGTAGAGCAGCTAAGTGAAAATGCACAAATATTGTTCCAAAAGTAATGACTTCTGATGACTGCTCTAGATTATGCAGAGAAGTCATAAAAAGTCAGGGCTAGGTTGGATGGGGCTCTGAGCAACCTGGTCTAGTGGAAGGAGTCCCAGCCCATGGCAGGGGGGCTGGAACTAGAGGGGCTGGGACTAGATGATCTTTAAGGTTCCTTCCAACCCAGGCCATTCTATGGTACAGTGCTGTAGGTATGAAAACAGGAACTCCTTTATCACTTCCATGTCTTTACAAAAAAGAATTGCAGAGCAAACACATTTAGGAATAGTGTTTCTTTCAATTTGTGGCCCACAAAAAATGTTGTAGCAACTTTTTTTGTGAATGTCTGTATAATTTTCATTAATAATCTTGTGTTGCTTCTCTGGACATGTAGCTGAACAGGACTACGTAGTTGACACCTTTCACAGTATGTCTGTAAAAAAGGGAGGCTAGGCTTTTGCTGCAGTAATATTAGCTACCAGTGGGGCCCAGCAGGAATAGGGGTCAAATCTCTCTAGGAGTGGGAGTTTGTGCTTCATACCTGATTCAACTCATCTCAGACAAATAAAGCAAGAAATATAGTTAAACTTATAACAATAAAACAATAGCAAGCATCAGACATTGACTACTTAATGTTTTTATGGACTGGCTAAAACACAGACAACCATTAAATACACTACAACCATTAAATTTCTTGAGAAATTTCCTACTCAGAGCTTGATCTTTATTGCTATTAAGATGAAGGTTTGAGAAATCAGGAAGACAGAATACAACTGCAAAATTTGGGGGGGGGGGGGGAAAGAGCAAATATATAGTTTACACAAATAAAAAGGTCACTATTGCAAATAATTATAAAGATAAGGCTGTGAAACGTGACAAAGGGATGTGGTGCTCACCATCACATCATTGGCATTGCCTTATTTTGCCATAGGTCGTTACATACAGACTAAAAAGAGATGGAGCAGAACTTTCAGTAGCAAAATGTATCCTCTAGATCCTGTACATAGTACAGAGAACATCCCTTCACTGGCACCACTATTAAAATGTTCATAGGATGATCTGTGATCCTTCTGAAGGATATCTTTTTTTTTCCCACACAGAGAAGATGACTTATTTCTACGTTTTTTCAATGTTGATTTCTATTGGTGAAGAAGCATCAGACAATGACTCCACTACAAAAGCTAAAATGTGCAGAAGATCTAGGACGCTTTTTCTTTGGTTAGCTCGTGTAGAAACAGACTTGTATGGCACTCAGTAGAGATGGAGAATGAGTATTTGCTCAAAAGGAAGATGTCTAATGCTGAGTTTGCACCAACTTTAATTAGGTAGAAGATAAACCTTATTTTTATTTTGCCTTTTATGTAGCAAATAAATTCTTTTCGTAAATTATTTTCCATGGATAATCCCCAGCAGACATTGGTGAAATGATTTGAAGAAAAACAGAGCAGGACTGAGCTTTCATCTTTCTTCTGGGAGTACCCAAGCAGTACCCATGAGAGATATGGACAAACTGGCAGGGCAAGGGATACTGGGAAACCTAAGCATAAAAGGATATGAAAGATATGGCAGGAGAGAGAGAATTTTTAAGTGGAATGCAAAATTATGCAGAAAACATGTGGGTTAAATTCTGTCAAAGCTGAAAATTACTCATCCCTTTCAAATGCAAATGTTGTAAAGATGTCTTCTATCTGAAAAGGTAAGAGTGCTTACTTACTAATGACACATAATATCAAACATATTTTATTTCAGGCTATTTGGAGTCTGCTAGTCAGGAAATTGATCTAGGCAGCAACAAAAGTCATTAGAGATATTTACAGAGGTTTCAAAAATAGGCTATACATTTTTACCAGAAGTCTGTATCTGAGAAGGTGGTAGCTAGAATTAACTTCAATTTCCTTGGTGACAGTAATGGCTGAATGGAAGTTTTCTTGCAGTGTGGTAAAGCTGGTGCTGTGGTGCAGCCTTGCAGAAAGTTTTTCCTTTTAACCCAGTGCTCAACATTTTAAATGAAGTGCCAGTGCAATTTTTTATGCTGAAATGTTAAGTAAGGTGTTTGGGGTTTTTTTTTTGCATGTAGAAGGATTGACTTGAACTTGAGAAGGAGGGGGTAAATTGGGGTAACAATCTGATTAAAAGATAATTTACAAAAAGTGAGTTTAAAAATTCAGTGTCTGATTATATTTGTAACATTTTTCAGTGAATCAGAAGTTTAATTCTCTCTGGCTAGAAAATTATTAAACCTCTCAAGTTCCTGTTGGGATATATTCAGCAGGATGTCTAAATAGCTAGTCTACAAACTGTTTGCAATTGTCAAAATGTTCAAGTGAGCTATAAATAGCCAGAAATAAAGTAAAACAGCTTGCTTCCTCCACAAAGTTGTATTATTGTTCCCTACAGTACTTCATGCATATCAGGAGATTCTTTTGTTATAATAGGGTCTTTGTTCCTCACCAGTCAAAAATAACTGGGAGGAATTGGGTTTGAAGACTGTGATGTGCAAACATGTCCCTGCCATGTCACGGCTGCGCTGCTCTCACTGAGCCAGCCCGCCACCTCCACCCTGCGCTGTCACCTCCAGCACAGATATCCTCAGCTTTGGCAGAACTCATGCTGGCAAACAGATACATGCATGTCAGGCTTTTCCATGATCTTTCTTCTCAAAGGTTTCATCAAGCATGCCAAAATTTCTCTGAGTTGACAGAATTTCAATGGCTTAAAAAAACTGTTGTCAGTTTTAAGAGATCAGTGCTAAGACCGTGAATGTGTGGATCTTGTCCTCTGTAATGGATCTTCTTAGGATAAGAACAATCATAACAGATTTTGGTAATACTACATGGGTACTTGCTGCTGCATCCATTTTCCAAGGAACTACAGGCCAGAGAGAGTGGTGAAGGAACAGGACACTTCCTCAGGAGCAGTGATGTGCTGCCCAGCATTATTCCTCTTTGTCTGCCTGGCTCCCATTGGCCACAAATCCTCCAGCTCAGAAATTCTAAAGTCTGATTGAAAGCCTGCTGGCCAGAAGTAGTCCATTTCCTTTGAGGGGCAGAATGATAGCTTTTAGTACATCAGTAATATTTTTGTGCACTTAAAATTATCACATATTTTGCTAAGTATATTTCAGAGGCAGGTCATCAGCTTTTGGATCTATAACCAAGACAATTTCATTACTAATAACACTATGATAACTTTATTTCCTTTTATGTTCTTGGGGGAGGGTGTGCTCCAAATATTTTTCTACTGTGCAGTAAGTCAATGTCACAGTGCATGTATGTAGGATATAGAGACAACTTTAACTGTATGCCTCACTCAGTGAGACTGAGTCATGAAAGAAAAGGTTCCTTTCAGATCTTGCAATATAATTTGTTATTTAACACAATTCTATATTTTGTTCTGTAACAAAAATGATCTTTTATAGCTTTAAGTAAAAGTGATCTCTGTTTGTGTATGGAAAGGTGTGGAAAACCATTTGGCACACTGTGACTAATGCTGAGGAAAGCTGTTTTTGTTATTGTGTTTAAAGAGGATTATGCAGTAAAATTCTTTTATTTCAGCAATCAGGAAATTTTAAAAGAAGCTGTCTGGTCATGGCAGCTCTGTGTCTCTCTGGAGTTATGGTATTCAACATAAGACAGGCGTTGCTATGGCAATTAAGCATTTTTCAACATTTTGGGTTTTTTTCAGATTTCTTCAGTTATTAATAATTTTCCTAAAACAGTTTGGAAAAATAATGGTATGCTAAAATATCAGTTATTCCTCATAAATAGACTATTTAGGCTCGAACCCTTGACTTTTAAAAGTCTGTGTCAAATATCCCACTGACTATTATGGAAACGTGACTTGGCCTTTGGCCTTAAATATTTGGCAGTTTCTGTATTGTTTCCTTCAAGTGTATACTTTTTAATCAGAAATATTTAAAATGCCATCGTTTCTGACACAGTAATTCCACCACAGCTTTCGCAGGCATCTTGTTTGTGGCAGCACAGTTCAGCTAACTTGGGAAGCCCCAAGGCTCGTTTCACACCTCCTGCTGATGCAGTTTTGTCCTCTAAGGCACTGCAGCACCCAGGCATGGCCATTCTCAGCACACTGTCCAAAAGGCTATGAAACCACAACTTCTTCTATGAACAAGACAACTTTGTAAGAAGGAAAAAATAAGAGATTATCATAGAATCACAGAATCCTAAAAGAGCATGTTTGAAGGGACCTCAAGGGTCATCTGGTCCAACCTTTCTTGTCAAAGGTACAGTCAAGACAAGATGGCCCAGAACTCTGTCAGCTGAATCTTAAAAGTGTCTATAAGGGAATCCACCACTTCGCTGGGTGGGGTCCCTTTCTCATTTTAATAGGCAAAACAATTCCATAGTCTGCAGCTTTCACCAGTGACATTTACCCCTGAGCCACCTCTGCCTCAGGATGCCTTTCCCCCATAACAGACTGGCAGGATGCAATTGAGAAATTCCTCTACATGGAGATCCCGGAGGCAACTCCTGGACTGGAGCTGAAGACTATGTCTCCCATCACTGCAGCACCCAGAGCAAAGGTTTCTGCTCGTGGGGGAGACCAGAGACCTCAGGGGCTGCCTGGGCACCACCAGGCAGCTCAAGATAAAAGTCACAGTAGGCAGGCACTGGGTTAGGAGATTCCTGTGTTTAGCTCAGACTGTCCTTCTGGGTGTCCACCTTTTCAGATATAGCAAGTGGCTCAATCCTGTGGAAAAACAAACTGGGCTGTTTTCCATCTCCTTGAGAACGGAGGGGTTAAAAGTGTCTTCAGTCTTCTCTTTACTTGGCAACTGCCCTGATAGCTAAGGTATTGTATAAACAGTGATCAGTCACTGCTGCCACTAACAGCAGTTGCTGTTGCCATTTCATTAAATTCAGTGTGTGCAGATCAGGCCTTCCAGATGGGTCTCCTAAGAGGCATGGCCCTTTTGTGAATCTTAGGATGGAGATGGAATCTTAGGTGGGAGATAGGATTATATCAGATGTTCAAGTCAAACAAGAAAGTAATATCTCTGGCCATTTGTGCTAACACAGCATTTTACACCCCAGTAAGTTTTCTTCAGATAAGGCTTAGGTAAGACAGATTTTCAGGCATCAGAGAAGGGGTCAGGATTTTTTCTTTTTGAATCAGTGTCTTGAACCTTCACATCTATTTCGGCAGTGCTTTAGACACCCAAATAAGTTTTCTGGAACTTGTCCTTAAGGAATTACGAGACTGATTGTCTTCTCAGTTTTGCCAAATATGTAGTGTCTATGTCTTGTATACGGTACTGGAACCTTTGTGAGACTTCTGCAATAAGATGAGACCAGTATAGACAAAGTTTTTAGTCTTATTGTTACTAATTGAAAATTCTACCTCTTCATTAAGAGCTCAGGGAAAGAAAGTGAATGGTTTGGTGCAAGATCATTCCTGAAGTTGAAAGAAACCTCTTCTCTAATAGAGTCACAACATCTGGAGCACATCAACCTTGAAGAGACTTCAGCCCAACATGATCTTTCCAGGCTGTCTTATTTAACCACGGACAAAAAATATTCCTTGACACACTATTAGTTCTAGTCTTGCATTTTCAGCCTCTTGATTTTTAACATAGTGTTCCTGCAGTATTCTGAAATAACTTTTTTCTGAAATAACCTGCACAAGTAAGGTGAGTCCCAGCATAGATCTTCTCAGCTTCTCTCTTCTCGCTTCTTCAGAACAGTAGTTTACAGTACTTTGATCCAGTGTGCCTTCCAGTATATCTCCTTGTTAGCTTACTCAACAGTTAAGGATCTACATCTTTAATTACCTACAACTTGAAGGTAATTAATTATAGCCTTCAAGATTCTTTCTCCCAAGTGATCACACTTAGTTCAGCTTATAACAAGAAAAGCATAAACAAGCATTTTTTCACTGAAATGCCTCAGGAAAAGCTGGCCTCAGAGCTCAGACAAGGAGCTGGCCTCAATATATCGCTGGATCTGTCCCCAGTGCTTTGGATTGTCCCCTCAGCTGATTGATGAAAAGCATGGTAACCCAAAGTTTTTATGACAAATATAGCTAAGTCAGCAGACGACGACTTCAGAGAAAAGAACAACTCATTGTCTGGTCCATGAATATATGTCAATGATGCAGAAGTGATTGGCTCAGAGTTCAGGAAGTTCTTGCATTTTTCTGTTTGGATGACAATGATTTCCTTCTTTTTCTAGGAATGTATGTCTATCGAAAGTGTAATGGTCTTAATTACAGCTGTTGTTCACAGGCATCACTCCTTTAGGCAGGATGAAACCAGTACAAGAAATGCAGCCAAAGAATTTGCCAACAATACCAGGTCAACAGTCATTGTTGTCTTGTTTGTCTCTGGCATTTTCAGTTAAGTCATTGATCTCTGGTTAGATGGAGCTCCACCAGATATACCTAATACAAACCAAAAAATCAGCAAAACCCGCAATGGTTAGTATGCATTTTCATGGCTTATCTGAAACTGAAAATATTTCATTTTCTTGGTAAGTGTTCACTTTTGGTTTTTTGAGCTAGCCAGGCTTGCTGAGTGGCCAGACACTAGTGATAACACTGACTGCTTCAGTTAAAAGAAGTCAGTTCCTACCAAGGCCTTTCACTGGAAGTCTTCACTACAAGCAGTTAAGGTTTGCAAGAATGAAGCAATGGATATAGTATGTAATGGTGAAGACAAGATCTATAACAAAGGGTCTGGTTACTTGTATGCTTAGACTTGACAGTAGCTTCTGGAGATTTTTGCCAAAGTAAATTGTAATTCTCAAGGTAGCTTCCTGAGTCATACAAAGCATGTGATAAGATGGTTTCTGAATAAGGATTTGCCCAAACCCTGAACTGGCAGAAATATTTTCTCAGTATTTCAGTTTCTTGACCAAGTGTGGCTCAGAGTTTTGACAAATATTTCTCCTTCAGGAAGCATGCAAAGAGTGCATACTGAAATTCAGAGTTCCTGAATCTTGAAAGGACTCAGGTAGTTAGATGTGTATCTCTGAAGGATGGCTTTGCCACATGGCCATGGCTTAGCACCACTTTGCAGGTTTCAACAAGGTCATTTTTTGATAGTATTCCTGAAAGCAAACAAGGTTTAATGAAGAGAAGGAACCCATTGCCCCTCAAGCACGTATGCCCAGTTTCCCCAGCCCAATTAACACTTTGGGAATTCTAGAACTAATTTGCTCTAAAACTCATATAGCTTGAGATTTGACCTTGATCAGCTTCTCATCAAGGACCAAATTTTCATTTCCACAATAGTTCAGCATGTTGCACTCAAGGTCTTCAATCTTTACAGATAAGGTCCTGTTTTTGTACCACAGCTGTTCCTTCACCATTCTTGTGGTGTTTAGGGACCCTTACTCAGATCAATAATGTCTGATCGATGGGCAAAGCTTGAGATGAGCCAGAACTGGCTTGCAGGAATTTCCTGAGGAAGAATGACAGCAGCCCTAATGTGACTGTTAAATGTAAGTGGGAGTCCAATGACTCACTTAAGAGTCAGTTGCAAGTACATGTACTGGAAGAGATGTGTCATTGGGGTCAGACTTAACCCCTCACAACATAGATGTTCACATAAACATTTTTTAATGAAAACTGCTACATGTGAGATTCATCACATGGATAGATGTAGATACCTCCATGTTAGATGCATGGAGCAGATTGCTGAGGACAAATTGGTCCTTTTTTAGGAGGTTCAGTGTGGTCTGGTGACAATGTCTATTATTTAATGATGGCATCAAATAATAACAATCATTGTCACTTGGCTTAACAAGACTTTGACAAATCTCTTTCTGCTCTGGATGCTGTTGTTTCAAAACTGCTATAACTGTGTTCATATGTGTCAGACTAACAATTTAGGAGGAGTATTTAAGGAGGAGATAAAATATTTATCAAACTTCCTAACGAATTATTAGGTATTCTCTTTGCTCTTTCAGATATTTTTTTAAGGACTGTATAATGTTTTGGGCTTCTGGGTCAATGGCAGAGAGCTAGTCAGATCCCTTCCTGGCTTATTTTTTCAGTTTTGATGCTCACCCAAATCCCTTAGATTTGACTTTCTATTTGCTTCAGTTAGAAGCAGCATGAAAAATAAATTATTTTGGGGTCATAACCCTATAAGCAGAAACAATGGAGGCTATGACCCTGCTATTTACTCAACTCTTTCATGGATAATGTAAAACTTACTGTTACCAGAGCTTTCACTGTTGCCCCATGCTAATACCATATAACAGGTTTATTGTATTAAAGATGCCTTCCATAGAACTGCTTGATGTAGTGTGTCTTTGTTCAGGGACTGCTTCTTGGAAGAGGAAAGGATTGTTGCAAACAGGGGATGGGATGGTCTGTAATTTATTTATCTATTTAAAAAGAAAACAACATCTTTCCGCATAACCTCAACAGAGAAGGAAGACTCCACTTAATATATTAACTAACTGTATTTATACTTCATTCAAAAAAGATATACTGAACATGCTGGTGGTGTTGCACAATGTTTAGCTTGTATAGTCTAAACTTTGTGTAGACCTTATCTGAGGCTCTGGCATTTCCTTTCTAATGATTTTTAATATCTTTCAGTTCATGCATGCTGGAGCATTTAAGAACTCCCACACCTCATATTTATTATTCTCTGTTTCACTCCAGGGTCAATCCCTCTCTAAAGGGGCCTTCAGCATTATCCAAAGGACAAGTTGCTTAATGCCTCTCTTCAGTATATGAGTGTATCTTTAATAGCGAAATGTGGATGCTCAGGGATGCTCAGGGATTACCCTTCCCTGGAACAAGGAGTTCCAAGGTGCAGCTGGGTGTTACTCAGGGTGCGAACTAGGAAAGGCTCTTGGGACAGCTGCCCCACTGCCGTAGGACTAACTGAGAGGAAGCAACCAGAATCACAGAATCACTGAATGGTTGGGGTGGAAAGGGACCTCTGGAGATCAGGGTCACCTAGAGTGGGTAAGTGAATGTCTGTGGCAGCTCAGGCCTTGTGTCCAGTGGAAATGCAACAAAACAGGCAAACTTTGGGCTGTCAAATTTCCCAGACATTTTCCTGACCAGAAATACTCAGACAAATGTAGATTATTAATAATGTAAGTAATAATGCATGAATTATAGGACCTGCTCTTCTTTCACTTGAAGGCCTGACATGTGATAGAGCAACAGCCTCTTAGCACTCACCGATTTAGGCTGTTTAAAGCTCAGTTCTTCTGAATAATTATTACAGTCAATGCCTCACACATATTTTTTGCTGCTGCTACCTTATCTGGCCAGATGCATTATTTTGGGTAAAGTCCACTGCATAATGCATTGCCTCTGAAGAGTAGGAACATCAGATTGCAGGAAAAAATGAGGAGAGTAGTTACTGATTAGCTAAAAACTCAGTTTTAAAACATGTAATGACCAGTAAAATAGTTGCTGTATCAGAATTACTGATTTTCATGGCTGGTGGTATTTCATATCCACTACTTGACTTCTGGAAGGAATAATTGCAAATAAAGGTAGATAGACTCCCACTCAATTGTATTTCCAAACCAAGTTTGAGGTCTGAACAGACAACTGTAGACAGTCGTAAGTGGCTTTCTCTTTAAAAATCTCTAAATATTTTTATTTAGATATACACTTTGTATCTCTAAATCAGTCTCACAGAAACACTCTGAATTTAATCTCAAAAACTGAGAACAGTGATCTGGACTTGTATCTGTATCTGTATCTTGAGCTGATTATGACTTCTTGTAATTCCTGAAAGGCTAAGGCCTGAAGGCATGATTTATTTTTAATGGTGACACTATGACTATATGTCACATCAAAACTTATAAACAGACATGAAGAATTAGTAAATGGTGGACCAAAAAAAACCATTTAACAATTCTGTATTATGAGAGAAAGAGCTCCCTGGATTGTGACAGGCAAGGAAGGGTCGGAAAACTCTGGCTGTGTTTCATGCAACAGGACTGCTCGTGAGTAGGTCGAAGAAGTAAAAATACATTGAGCTGTTGATGTTGGCTCAGCTGTCAGCTAAATTAGAGAAACAGAGATAGATAGATAGATAGATAGATAGATAGATAGATAGATAGATAGATAGACAGACAGACAGAAAGAAGATAGCCAAAATAACACGTCAGTTGAAACTCGTGTGAGGGAAGATAGTCCACTCTGCAGGATGGGAGCAGAAGGGAAACAGGTATCAGAGTTAGAAGGGAAGGTCTTATGATGGGGGAGGACAAATTTACCAAAGCTGAAGACTGAAGCTTAATTAATCACTGATGTATCAGCAGCACAGGAGAGAGGATCAGAAGGAAAACAGGTGAGAAATCATTAAAAATAATATCTGAGAAATTATAGGGAGATTAAATGATCCACGGAGGGAGGAAGAGGAAATATGAAGTTGAACTAGAGAAAGAAATAAGAGAACAGTGGCCGGTGCAGGCTAAATTTTTGAACAGGAATGTTGAACTGGGACTACCTTTTCCAGGGGAGCTTCTCTTGGCTACATAAGAGCTGTGCTGTGAAGATTTTCTGCTTTTATGGAAGGGGACATCCAGTGCTTAGCTTGTCACACTCTCTTTTTTCTCCACTTTCAGAGGTATTGTGTTTGTCCTCTGGAAATCATCCTTCTCCTGTAAGATATTAGGCAGCACACTTTTCTTAGTGCCTGATAAAGAGCTGAAACAAGCTATTTCAGACTAAGGTATTTTTAGTGCCTCACCAGTCACTGCTTTAATAGGCTTTTATGGCTCAGCACAAATTCCCTGCAGGTAGATACTGAAAGCCTGATCCAAAATTGCATAAAGACAACTAAAAAAGTAACATAATATTTGCAAGCAGATCTACAATTCCTTTGTCCTGCAAGAAAGTGATCAGAGGCCTAAGCTAAAAATGCGCTTGTTAAATATGCTTATCTTAGCCCTTTGAGAGAAAAAACAAAGTAACAAAAAATGTAAAAATAGATATAAAATAGTGAAAACAAGAAATATGGGATATTAGAGCTCTTGCTACCTAGTATAAAGTATAGCATAAGGATGTCTGGTTCTGCTAAATGTGTCTCCATTGCTAGGCAGTTTATAAATGATCATTTCTTTTCAGGCAGCAAATCTAATGATTCTAAAGTTTTAATCTTAATTTTTGTCTTGGGCCACACTTGGCCAGTTAATAGCATCAGGAAAAAATTCACCTTAAATCTTGAAATGTGCAGGTGCAGCTGATCTAATTTAAACAGGAACTACATGACTAGACACATAGTCATCTCCTTTTTCTTCAGCAAACAACTGTTTTATTGAAACTTTCAGAGACTGCTACCAGCTGTGTGATCACTCTTCCAGAACATATCAGGTTCCTAATGAACAGAACTGTTCACCCCAGCTTTTTAACTCATCAAACCATGGCACCTTCACTAGTAAGAGAGCACAAGCAGTTGCAGATCCCTGCTTCAAGAGACCTTACACACCCCACCGCCCACATCTGCTTTCCGTGGTAGATTCTTGGCCACCAAACAGCTGGTGGGTTCTGGCACAGTGATGTTCCCTGAAACTAATCAAAGCTCATTTTTCCCGTAAAAGTACATGTGCTAAGCCTATCACTCAGCCTCAGTGTATAGGTTATGGGGGTGATCAAGAGCTTCCTTATGAAATTAATTTCCATTGAGAAATGACAGTTTGTTGGAAAATAATCCCTCAAGCCAACTCTTCTGCCAGTTCAATCTTCTCTTTGATTTTATTCAAAGTCTCTGCTTGTTTCTGGTGAGCTGGAGGTAGGCTGGGGTTTACAAGTCTCCCAGCTGGTGGTTGCAGGGAATAGGTAACTGGTGTCTGAGCAATATGTAACTCAAGTTGCCACTGGAGTTGGGGTTCCTGGGCTGTCTTTGCTGGCTGTCTCTGCAAATCTCATCCCAAATCCTGGCTTTCCTGGTGGCAGCAGCCTCTTGATCACCAGGGGAGTAGACTGGTGGTTAGCTGGGTATTTGCTGCCCAGGGTCTCCATATCCGCCCAATGAGGGAGAGAGCAGCAGTCCCTCATTCAGTCTGGTCTCTCTTCTTGGTAGTCAACTGGTTTCAGGGTTTCTCCCTCATCTCTGCCCATCTCTCTTTGCAGAGCAGGCTTTCAGCACTATGGGAGCCCGCCTACATAGCAGGCAGCCAGAGCTGGGCAGCCCAGGAAACAAGCTGAAAAAATGTCCACATCCTTCCAAAGCGGAATTTTTTCAGGCTTTTCCCTCCCACAAAAATGTTCTGATTGTTAGCTTTTGTGTTCCAGCTCAGCACAGCTTTGCTTTTCTTTCAAAAATAAAGGAAGCTGGAACAAAAGACAGTCTTCTGACCAGCTCTGGTTATTTTATTTCCCTTTTTGGGCCATACCTGGATAATCACCAGGATACCCTGACTGGGGAGCCAGAAGCAATAGGCTCTCATGGAAACTAAGGCTGAGATTTCCATCTCTGGATGGAAAGCCAACCCACTGAGAATTAAAATAACCTCTGGATCACGGTGAAAGCTTGGACTAGTGGCTCTATGGCTCTACATGAAAGGAGAAGGCTAAGCTGGGCAGTATTTGAGGTGTGACATAAAGCTGTTTTGGCCAGACACTTCTTTAGCTGTTCTAATGATGTTTGGAACACATAATTACTTCAGCTATTGTTATGAGCATAGGTACTTCGTGGTCTTAAATTCAGAGAGGAAGGGAGAGAATGATAAACAGTGAGACACTTATATAGCAGAGCTTTAACTGATTATTGTCAATATGCAGGCAGAACCCATGTTAGTGGAGCTCACTGATAATATTCAGCAACAGTAGCAATTCAGAAAGCATCTAACAAGCTTTACACCCATATATAAGTCATGCTGACACTGTGGAGTTTTGGAATTTGGGTTTTTTCCTTTTTCTTTCTTTTATTTTGTTAGTTTGCTTGTTTGTTTTGGCTTTGTGGGGTTTTTTTGTCATTGCTTTTGGATTTGGATACATTATTTAGCTGAGCGGGTTATTACATGATGTTTATCATAAGGAGATGCTTCAGTGTTAAATGTTTAAGATTTCTCTTTTCAGATTTGTCATGACAGGAAGAATTACATACATGTAGCTATATACTAACAAGATTGACTAGAAAATATTACATGACATGTATCACATGCATTGCTTTTTTCTGAGGTTTGCACTTCTATCATGATTTTTTAAACTTGATCACCTTAAAATTGTGATGAACACATTCCTTATATTTTATTTTTCATAGTAAGTATTTTTCATAAATACAGCATTAAAATGTTTGCAATGGCTCTTCAAAAATCAGACCTCAGAAATGGAAAGGAAGTTTGAGGAAGAATTTTGATAAGTCCATTGGTTGCAAAATGCCTTATTTGGCCAAGTAGAGAGGAAATTGAATATTGTAAAAAGAAATGCACAGAACAATATATTTAAATGCTTGCTATAGAAATTTTTAAAAATATACCTAGCAAACAATCTTCAGTGAGCTTTATCAAATATTTAACATTTTCCCGCATTAAATATAGGTGCCAGTATTGCAAAACATAGAAGAAACAGTAGTTCATTTGATTAAAAAAGTAGTTGTCAAGCACCTTCCAACCACTTTCTAGATGGTTCATAAAATCAGCACTCTGTCCCTCATTTCAGTAGAAAATGGCACTGGATATCTTTTATAGGCCATCTATTGAGATGTCATTTTGGATAAAATATACTCTAGTTGTATTTTGGTGACTGATTAGCAAGCCCAAAGTATTTGAAATGACGTTAAACAAAAGTTATCAAATGAAAATAAATATGGTTAGCAAAGCATTAATTTCTGCTATTCATTGATTTCATGCTCATGAGTTTGAAAAACTTAGCAGCTTCCAGTGAGTCACCCAGTTGTTAGTGTAAAATAGGCAAGGTTCAACTGTGCTTGAAGAATTAATTACTTTTTTACTTGAATAAACTTGAAAGAAGAGAACAAAATACCAGTCTCCATGTAATTCTTTTAGTATTAATTCAGATTTGCAGTTGTCTAAAAAGCTTTGACTTTTCACAGTCGAGTCTTTCCACTCGACCCTAAAATGAAAAGTGCAATCTTGTGTTTCTTACAGAACCTAGCAGTGTAGCAATGAATGCCACTAATTCATCCCAGGATTGCGTAGGAGGAGAAGTGGGCTTACTCCTCAGCCATCTTATTTATATAAATAATAATGCTGCCTCCTTTTTCTCACGGTGTTTGGTTTTTTTTCCTTGTCAATCTGAAATATTTGGCAAGAAGCTGAGCAATCTACACCTTGCGGTCAGGAAGAATTATGAAGAGAAAAAATAGTGTCCTGTGCATCTTCCTGCCTGTGCTGTGAAGCAGCCCTGGCCACATGCTGAGTTCTCCTTTGTTGCTCCTCAGAGGGTGCCCACTGCCCACCCTCAGGCTCCTGGCAGCAGGGCATCACCTTCTCGCCTATGCCTCACATGACCTCCTTAGCCCCTGCTTATATTCATGACATGAACGGCTTGCAGAATGTCTGTGCTGAAGCATTACATGTACAGATAAGAGAAAAAACAGCTGCCTTCTCCAAGCCCATAAATCCACAAGTCTGATAGAATCGGACCTCTTTTTCTCATCTTAGAATCTTGCTCCCATCTCTAATTATACATAATAATTCAGTGCAGTCACTGGCATAATTGGCCATCTGTGTACTTTCATACGTGTGAAACGAATACTGGAAAAGGTTACACAGGCTGGTGCCACTAATGCTCAGGAAGGAGTGATGGAGACTAATCTTAGGAGCTGGATTTCAGCTGAAATTCATTTTGGAAATGAAATGTGATTTTTCTTGGTGGATTTGAGAGTTATGAAAGGACCAGACAGTACAACAGCAGAGCCTGATGGCTGGTGAAAAAGCAAGGGTGGGACCAGAATGCTTGCAATTTGTTTCGGGGGAAAAGATAATTGTGTTTTTCATACTCATTGCTCAAGTTTTGACTTACTCCTGGACAGCTTCCATTATTAATGAAATAAAGGACAGTATTTCAAAAACACATCTTCAAAGCTGCCTCTCTGAGAAACTCCAACAGGCCTTACTACCTATACTATCTTTTTTCAAAGCTTTTCAAAAATTTGAAAATACTGTGGAGAGAGTGAGCAGAGGGGGGAGAATCCTCATCCTTATTTCAAAAGACTTCCCTGTAATAAGAAATCACTGCACAAGGTTATCAGGCTTGAAAAGGTTATAATGGAAATACTTTTCTTGTGAGATAATACTTGATGAATACAAAGTGTGGACAATCACGTCAGAGCTCCATCTCCATCCACAAAACCAGGCATAAGCTCCCTGTCAAAAAAACCAGCCTTCTCTCACTGAAAGAAAAAAGTCTTGCAAAAGAGTCCACTCTCTCTTTTAACACATAGAAGAATATTGCTCAGGTGTAGAGATAATAGAGCATGAGCAGTTGAGGTGGCTTTCATAGTTCTGCAGCAGGATGAAGATAAATTTTTGAAGAGCTGCATCGTGGCATCCTCTGCTTGCAGTTTGCTTGTCTGCACTCCCAGGACCTCAGCTCAACTCTGCCAAAGGTTCAGAGGGTTTTCCTTCCAGTAAGGAAGCTTTCCAAAATGTTATTAAATGGCACAGAAAATAGTGGCCAGGAGAAAATTGCTGCTATAAGGCAGTAGGCACACTGGTATAATGCACCAGCCAGGGGTGTCTGTTCTGTGGTCCCACTTTTATCATGTTCTCTCAAAGCTTACATATGCATTATATGTATTCAGATTGCTATATACATTTATGATAACTGACTTGTCTTTGAACTTTGAAATCAGAAAGGCATTTTGATATTGAAGTCCAGGCAGTGAACACATGCTCACACACACAAACGTATGAGCCAACTTCACACATAGAAATATTGCCTTACCAGCACCCACATAAACACAGAGCACTCACAAAAAGCACAGGCTGCTCAGTGCTGTTCCTCCTCTCCAGCTGATTAGGATTGAAGTCCACAAGTGGAAAATATACGTGTGCATTTTTTATATTGTATATATATAAGAACATATTCTGGATCATTCTGGTAGCAGGTCAGAGCTTTCCTGGTCTCCCCATGTGCTGGTACCCAGGTGTACTAGGTGTGGAGTTTCACCTTCCTGCTCTTGTTGCTGATACACCCACCTCTTATCCTACTTTTCTACAAGTCCATCTTGAAGCTCACTATCATTCAGATATTTCTACTAAGAACAGAAGATCATTGTAAATAGGATTTAACCAGAGTATCAATTAGACTGTGATGCAGAAGCACAGGGATCAGTTGGGCAAGTGTACTAACAGCCAGTTTACACATAGCCAGCTGCTTTCATACCCATTTACCTCCATTTTCACTTGCTTGTTCCTTCCCGATCCACCTTGTAGCCTTCCTTTATTTACCTTTGTTTCATCCCCTAAATATCCCATAAGTCTCATACCTTCCCACAGTCTCCTTAAGCCCTGACACTGTAAGTTGCATACGACCTCTAAATACCTTTCCCAGCGTCCCATAGTGAGTTCTGTGTCCTTGTAGGCATTAACCCCTGGCAGTCTGCAAGGTCTTCTGGGGAGATAGCTTCTTCACTTAAATCATTTTGGTGTGTTTCACTCTGGATGTGATGGGTGAATTCTTCTCCTTGGATAGTTTTCAGAGCAGCCATGTCAGCATGTGCTGTTTTCCTGGTTATTGCCTTCTAGGGCTGCTCTTCTCCATTGTTCATCTGCTCTTTGCCAGGCCTTTGTGATTCTGGTGATTAGCCTTTAATCACATAACTAACAACCACCTTCCCTCTATGCCAGAAAGGCCTGGAGTGTCTGATTGTGAACTGGATGTGAAAATGATAGCAATCCCTTACCGCTGCAGGAAGATGAGCAGTACCTGAGAATGCTGGTTTTCTTTTTAAATTTCTTTTGATATTATGCCCAAGTACAGTGCTGGGGAATATTATACTCCTGAGGAATTATCCTCTGGAGCTGCAGTATGGAGTGAAAAAACTGTGTGCATGTAATGTGAAGACAGTGTCATTGTCCTAGCAGGTCATGGGACAAGTTGGTGTTAGAGGACATGTCCTACCTCAATTCCAAATTGGATTAATATATTATGACAATTAAATATCTTCTGTTGCCTCATTGGTAAAAACAATTAGCTCTCCTTTTCTGAATGCTAGCATAGGAAATTATTAACCATCTCTCACATTTTACATGTGCTGATGGGAGACCCTGGGGGTGGAGCCAGGGTCTCCATCACCTTCCTGAGAGGCAGGCCAGGAGACCAAGC
The DNA here is from genome assembly GCA_036785705.1 of Acanthornis magna. Taxonomy (NCBI): domain Eukaryota; kingdom Metazoa; phylum Chordata; class Aves; order Passeriformes; family Acanthizidae; genus Acanthornis; species Acanthornis magna. The sequence goes on from JAWUZG010000001.1 coordinate 20,656,911, forward strand.
AGACAAGGTTCAGGATGGATAAATAGGACTGTGCTGCCCAGAGGCACCTCCTGTAGCTTAAAGCTATCCCACAGAAGGCCATAGTGGTAACACTACTGTGATGTGCTTAGCAAGATGTCAAGTCCCAAGCTACCCTCAGAAAACTGCAGGGATGATGAAAGAAAAGAACGGAAAAGCACTGCTATATTTCTTGAGGCAGAAGCAGCTATATGCATTCTTGGACAAATCTCTTCTATTTGGGTACCGCTACTATATTTGTCTCTATACCAAGCTGCAGTAAAAACTTCTGCGAATGCAAAAATATCACACTGGCAGAATGCTTTTTTCCATGCTAATGTGGAATACTGGGATATGAAAGCAAATTATTAGTTAGACATTTGTGAGGCAGAAGTGACAGTGGTCCTCTCAGGTAATATGCAAAAGATGAATGTTGTAAACCAGAACAGATTTTCTAATGATCTTTTGGCAATAATTTCAAAACTGAGTTGTTTTAGTGACTCACTAGAAGTGAGGTTAGAGGTACTGACAAAAATGGTTTTTAAAACACTAAACAACTTGGCTGGGAGAGAGCTGTCTTCTTAAGAAGCACTACAGAATTTAATATTTTGAGATTATTGCTTTTCTATGAAATATTTTTCTTGGACAGGTGTCTCAGCATGTCAGGACTTTTGTACCTTGAGCAACCTACACAGGACTCTCACCAGAGAGGTAAACTGAGATCTGATCTACTCTTCTGCTAGTACTTAGCATAGGTCAGTCTGTGAGAGGGCTTCAGCAGCTTGCACTGAAACATCATGCCTTTGTACGGTAATCACTCCTGCATGTGTCTTTCCCAGATTCAGGAACACAGTGTCTGAGATGCTCTTTATCCTGCATTATGCCAAGGTTTTCTGTGCAGTCAGCTCCACTCCAGACCACCCAGTTTTTTTTCCCATTGGAATCATACAATAGTTTGGTTTGGAAGGGACCTGTAAGGGTCATGCAGTCCAACTCTCCTGCAATGAGCAGGGACATCTTCAACTAGATCAGTCCAGCCTGACCTTCAGTGTTTCCAGGGATGGAACGTCCACCACCTATTTGAACAGCATGTTCCAGTGTTTTACCACCCTCATTGTGGAAAACTTCTTCCTTATATGTAGTCTAAATCAAACCTGGTTGTGTTAAAATCATTACTTCTTGTCCTATCACAACAGGCCCTGCTAAGAAGTTTGTCCCCATCTTTCTTATAGGCCGCCTTTAAGCACTGGAAGGTCGCAAATGCCACCTTCTTATTTTAGAATGTTACTTAACATTGAGCCAGCTGGAGTTTTAAATATTTCTCCAGAAACTAGATCAAGAAAGCAATGCACCTTGTGATGAATAAATTAAGCCTGCAGAGCTGCCACATTGCCACATGCATTGTCACCTAACTGAACGAATGCACAGATGCATCACCAGAGCTAGCTGAACAGTCTAAACACATCCCTATAAATAATTATCTGAAAACCAAGTTATGAGTTCATGACACTCGCATTCACATCTAAATAAAGACAGGCTATTAACTTGCACATTTGGTCTAGAGGGATGTTTGACAATAAATTTCCAGTGATATATTTGATGATGGCAATAAGTACTTGCCATTTGCTGTGCTCTCTAAACCTGAGGCAAGCCCAGCAATGCATGAGTTACTCAACCAACAATGTCCAAATAACCTGCTTTGTTACAAAACACTCACAGGCTCTGCACTTGGGAAATGTTCTGCAAACCAATTTGAATATAATTTTGAATAATGAGCACATCTGAGGATGTCACAATCTGCCTGCACACATTTCTCAAACAGAGGAAGAAGTGAAAGGCAACAGTTTATACATGATGGATTAAACAAGGAAAGTGTTAGGATTTAACATGCCTGGTGATGCATATGTCTGTAAACTCTTAGCTATGTCTCCACTGCTGACTTTGTGCCCTGATATGCTTGTGATAGGATTTGACTGGTTTTTCCTGTCCCTAAGGCAGGCATGTGTAATCTGCTTTCTGAATCCGTTCTTGGACTGATAAAGCTTCCTGAGCCATGCATGAGGATAAAGCAAAATAAGAACATATTTACCTTTGTTGCTCAAAACTGCAGCTGATGAGAAGCTCCTGCCTGGAGAACAACAATGGCCATGAAAGAGAGGTATAGATGAGGGTAAAGCACTTTGACTTCACCCTGCTGCTTCAAGTACAACTGGGGCTCTTTTCTTTCTCAGCTCTTGCCCCTGCTCTTCCACTCACCCACCGAGAAGGGGTTTTCACGAGGTGGCACAAGTTCTTGAGGCCAAGAATTGCTTTTCCTTGGACTGATGATTCACCCAACTTGCAGCTGCGGACTAAGTCAGAGAGGTGGTGATAAGCCCCTGCCTTCCTTCCAACAAATCTCTTTGTATCCAGAAAGACAGGCAAGTTGTTCGGAAAAGTGGTATGGAGCAAAATCTCTCTTTATAGCTGTAGAAAGAAGAGCTGACCAGTCCAAGTGCTACCAAGAACTGCCTTCTTGGAGAGGGCACAGGGTCTGAGATGTGGAAATGATCCCATTAACACTGGGATAACCCAAGAGCTCAGAACTGGATGGCTTCTTGACCATGAAGTGAAGATCCCCCCAACCATGGGCATTATCTGCCTGAGGGCTCTCCCTCTCTGTGCAGAAGGGCCTGTGTTAGGTGCCTTTGGGATTGCCCCTTCTGAGCAGGGGAGCCCACCTGATTGCTGACACCTAGCCAAGCTGCCTTGGTGAGAAGTGACCTGCCCTCCTCTTGTGGTCTCCAAAGGCCAGTGGCTGATGTGTAGATATCTCCAGTTCATGACTCAGGTCCCAGGGGTACTGAATTGTCTTTTGGTGACATCTTCATCTCACCGACACAGGGACACTCAGCAGGTATCTTAGGTGCCATAGTTGGTGCCTAAACTTAGGTGGTACTGATCTCCCACTGCTCTGTCCCTTCTAAGCCCCAGCTGCCATTAGTCACATCTTTACACATATATAGTGATCTTATAAAGAAAACAGTGAGATATACACTCTAAGAAAAAAGAAATCAGGCTGAAAACCTTTTTGTAACTAACACTCCCACAGAGAGGCAAGAACAAAAGAAGAAAGGCCACAACAAAATATATTCAAGTGGTGCCAGGGAGATGGAGGAGGGAGTCACATGTCTATTTTTTTATTGCCAAGCAACCAGGAAAAAACCCATATGATATATCACTGGTATAAGGGATTTGGGCTTTTCAGCTTTTCTGTTTTGCTTTGGATATAAAGCTTACAAAGTAGCAGTACATTTGCAGGAAACTCAAAAGCTGTGGCATAGACCTACAGAAGAAATAGGTAATTTAGGAAGATACTTTTTAAAAGCCTTGGTGAAAAAAGTTGAGAAAATTATCTATTGGGCAAGAGAAAAGAGATGAATATACAAAGAGTAGAAATCATCAGGAGCAGGCAGACAATCCTTTGAGTTAATCATTTACAAAATCATCTACTAATATAATCCAGATTTCTCACCTTTCAAACAATGTTGGTAAGTGACATTCCACCCTGTACAGCTTGGAAAAACCCCAGATTGCAATCACTGTAAGAGGAAGAGCTGCCTTGTACCAAGATTGTGTTTGACCACCTCTATTTCTTTCTCTCTGTTTCTCATTGATAGATAGTGTCTGACAAGAGAATAAATTATCTGCCTGTGTTCAATAGTAGATGTAGGGATTTTCTTTTCATAGTGTGTCACGTCAGTGCATTATTTGTACACCATGATATGCTGTATTTATTACTCCTGAAACCCGGGCCCAGAGTATGTATGTGTATCAATGGGTTTCTTTTGCATATCTGTGCAACACAAGAATAAATGTATTTATATAGGGCATATCTCATGTCTGAACTATTCTTCAACCTTTCCAATGAGAGAGACTATCCAGACAGTATTTACCAGACAGTATTTTTCCAGGCTCCACAGCCCCTCAGATACCATTTTTGCCCCAAAGTGGAATTTGAGTCATCATTTGCAGCTTCGTTATTTCCACCACATAAGGCAGTTATATCTCCATCTTTGCAATTGTTATTATGTACTTCCACAGCTGAACCAAATTTTCTTCCTTTTATCTCACACTTCAAACTTTCTATCCAATTGATTATTCTCACTGCTTGCTTTGAGTGAGATTACTTTCTTGAAGAGTGGGACCTGTTTCAAGAGAGTTGAACTGCCCAGTTAAGGACTTTTCAAAACAGAAGACATTATTGCTCCTTACTTTTTGCAGCTTCTGTGCCAGTTTCACATTCTCAATATCATGTTTGCCCACTTCTCAACAATGACATTTTTTCTGATATAAATCTGCTGTCCATGATGAGCTGTTAAATGGTATCTTTAAACTGCAGAATCTAACAGAAGGGCTGACTACCATGAAGAGTAATCCTCACAGCTAACTTGGAGAGCTTGGCATAGTAGTTACAAAGACTTGCAGAATACATTGTGACCCTGAATATCATATGTGTGTCAGGAGAGAAAGTCAACCAAACAAACTAATATTAAGCTTTGTTCTGCCTTGGATTATGGTACTTTGAGCTACTAAGTCTTTTGATTTTAATTTTGACATTAAAGTTGTTGAAATAAGGTGAGGTAGGTTACAAACTTTATCCATGTTTCTTATTTCAGTGGGTATTTAGTGGGATATAAAGGCAGACAAAATCAATGGCAATAGAAGTTACTTTTCCAGAAGTCTTTGTATATGAATCCACCAAATCAGTGTACCTGATTTTTCTAAAACCAGCAAATTGCTCACTGTTTTTGTCTCCATTTTTCCTTATGCTTTAATTTCCTTTGCCTTCTGCTCTCTTCCAAAGCAGCTCCCCAGTTAGTCTTGCCTTTACTGTGCTGTCACCCTCTGATCTTCCTGCTGTCAAGATCTCTTTCCAGTAAACACCTCAGCCGCTTTTATGCTCTCTCTCTCCTGACCCTACAATCCTTCTCCAGTGAAGCTTTTTCCTCTTTTCCAAGCCATCCTTACTACGGACTTTATAGCTGCTCAAGATCTCTCCCAACTTGCTCTCACACAGCTGCAATCCCTCTGCCCAACTTCCACGGCCTTTGAGGCCATGGTACCATCTGCCATGCTACCTGCCAGGCCTGACATCTGGATTTTCTGTCTCTGCTCCTGGGCTGGAAGACAGATTTTGGTGAAATCACTGTGTCCATGCACTTTCTGTTGCCACATTCATTCTCCTTCAAAGCAGCAATAATGAGTAGCACAAAGCTAAATAAGATGCAAATTTGGTGACAAGTTCCTTTTCTACAGTATATGTAACACTAAGATCTTAGGGTGGAAAATAGAAGAGGGATGCTTAACCCTAGCTATGGCATCATTCTTAGAAGCCTGAACAATAGGGTAAAGAAACTGGTCCCATGGCTGCACTTTCTTGGCTCAGTATCTGAAAATCATTCCAAACAGTAGTGTTTTCCTACAAGCTATACCCCTGCAAGCAAACAGAATGCTGCCAAGTGTCAATAACCTCACATGAGAGGACCTGACACTAAGAACAGAGCTGGCCACATATATTATAAATAATATCTCTGTGAATAAGAAAAAGGCTCAAACACAAACAACTCAGAAAATTTATTTTTAAGCACTCCTGGAAAGCCCAAAAATGAAAAAGTAAGAAGGGTTCAGTACTCTGGATATATCATAAAAAGGGTAAAAATAACAGCCACAGCTGCATTTGCAGTGCATGCAGTCATTCCCACCCCAGAGGCTGTTTGCACATATACATTCCCTAAGAGGTTGCAGAGGCAGCTTGCCACAGAGTTAGCTGTCACTCAACAGCTGTGCCTTTGCTGACACAGATTAAGTGATTTGGAACAGGAGAGAGTCTGATTCACAAAGTCTGATGAATTTGAATTTTGTAAAGCAGGACCATTAAAAACTCATTTATGACAAAAGATTAGTATCAATTTCTGTTATGGTGATGGTGACAGGGTTAAAAGGAGATTGTCAGTCTAGAAGTATAACAAGATCCTACTGAAGAATAGAGAAGTGGTGAAAAAGATTTGTAGGGGTATAACTATGGTATATATAAGTTGTGATATTTGCACCATTAACCGTGTGCTTTCCTCAAACATGTTTCAGACAGGGCATATTCAAGAGATACTGGATTTGGGCTGTCCCATGCAGGACCAGGAGTTGGACTTGATAATCCTTGTGGGTTCTTTCCAACTCAGAATATTACATGTTTCTATGATCCTAATCCCAAACAGCACCTGGATGATAAAACTGAAAATATATTGTCTTGAGACCTTTGTCAGACAACAGATTGTGTTCAAACTTATGTAACATGCATAATTTTTGCTTTGCACATCTGAAGTCCAATATGGCAAACAGACAGCATGGTGACTTGGGTGAGAGCACATATAACAAAAGCTCAAAATGTACCTGCTTTTGCACAGGAAGGAAGTCTAAGTCAAAATAACTGCCTGATCAATAGTACACAGTACTTCTACTGTATTGCAATAATTTAGTCGTGTACTATTAAGACCTTTAGGTCATGTCTCATTTTCATTTCAACCCCCAGCTCTTTGGCTATGTTAGGCCCTCTACTTTCTCTTTTTAACCAGCTTGCTCCTGAAGTTTCATCATTCTTGCCAGTCAGAGTCTAGTTGTTTTGAGCAGTATCATTGTCATGAATGAAACATTTTCATTCTTTTTTTTTTTGTCTTGCCTCCATTTTCTACAATGCTTCCTATTCCACAGTTTCATTTTATGGCCAAGATTTCAAATGATGAAAAGGCAAACAACATGGTTGCTTACAGAAATTAAACACAAAAATTACTCTTTTGCTCATTCTCCCTTTGCAAATGCATTTTAATTTCTCCACAGGCAAAGAATGCACAGTTCTAGGCATTTCTATTTTAAACTTAAAGTGAGTTTTATGTTCAAGGAAAATTTATTTTATATTTTACAACTGCAAAAATTAAGCACAGTCCAATAAAATGACAGCACCTTTCACAAAATCTGGTAACGAGTTTGGGTTGAAAGCTTCAAAGAACAGAAAGCACCTCTAGAGCCACAGGTATAAAACAGATGCAAGTGCTGGGAAGTGTTTCTTGTTAGCTATAGTCATAGTGTGCATGTATGGAAAAAATTATCAGGCACTGTGCAGTAGACAAAACTATTCAAAGTGGGCTTTCTTCACAGCTTTGCTGGTCTGAATTTTCAATACAATTAATGCGTTTTTATCAGAGAGGTCATACCCTGGCATATGAAACAGCTAGGATTTGCATTTCAGTTCATAGCTACACTGGTGAAAGCAAGGAGGGGTGCATGGTTTTGTATTTGCTTATTTGGGATTTTGCCTGTGCTTTGTAGGTTAATGCATGTCGCTTCCCAAGACACAAATTTGTCAATCAGGAACTCCTTCATTACTGAGAGACTGGTTCCCCATGAATGTTGATTTTTAAAAAATGTGAATACTTACTATAATATTAGCTGAAATCTACTTTTTCACTTTTCTGATGACCTGTAGTGACTGTAATACTGTAATGTGATTGGAAAGTATTTCTTAAAGGCTGCCTAACAAAGTGCTCAGCTTCAGTTAACATTAAACCTTTATTTCTGACCAACTTACATTATTGGACACTCCAGCTCTTCATCACCTCTTGAAATAGTTTATCTAGTTTTTCTTTTTATCTTCCTCTTGGCTAAATGAAAAACATCTGCTTCTTTATTTGCCCATGGCAGACTATTTGCTGTGTAGTTTTGATCTGTTGACAATTTTGTGTAGCAGAATAAGAGTACAGAGAAGCAAACCCATAAAAATTGTGTATAATCTAGTAATCAAAAAGTAGTTAATAAACTATAAGGCTTTCCTTTATGCATTTTTTTACTCCTGATCTAACTAGAGGTTATGGTTGGTGGGAAACAAGTGAAGCATTAGACAAGATGTTGAGAACAAACTTCAGAGTAAAGAGTGAGGAGGCAATTTATCACACCTACTGGAGGTCCTGCCCTAAGCCAGAGAGCTGGTAGGCCTGGAAATGAAAAATTCAGAGAATCACTCTACAATAACAAACAGTAATAACACAAAAAAAAGGAGGGGCTAGGGTTTGTTGGCTTAGGGAAAGAAACACAGGGAAACTGGGTAAGAGTGCTTTCAGGCCCTCCTGAGCTACAGTTGAGATATCAGAATATATATAACCTATTTTGAGACCTGTTTTCTCAGAAATAATACTTGGAGACAGTTGGCTGGTTTTAATTGCTCTTGTAATTACACCTGGAGGGAACAGAATTGCAGGTACTGAAAATAACTCAGCCCTGCCAAGGTAATCACTGTTACTGCTGCTCTGTGAGTTAGTCAGGTGACTGTGTGGTGGTATGTGATGGTGAGGGGGGTAAGCTCTGATGAGAGCCATACTCAGAGGTTAGTCTGTAATATCTTCAGGGTGGATTGGACCATGGTGCTGTCCTGGGCATGCCTATCACGGCAGCAGGGACACTTGCAATTTGATTTCCAGAATACCCAGAGGCTACTCCTAGTTTGTCTTTACATGCCAGGACTGAGGCATAGTGAAAAGTCTGGAGTGCTTCCTGACCTGTCTCAGCATGTCAGGAGGACTTTTGCACCTTGAGCAACTTCTACATCCACCACTGCATTAGGCGGTATCAGAATTCATCCAAGCAACAGCACTGAAGTCAGGGTAGGAAATGCTGAGGTTGCTGCTAGCCTGTCTAGGTAGTCACTAGGTGTGTACTGTGTCTTGATTACATGATATTTACTTGAGTGTCCTCATTCAGGACTGTCAAAAGTCACCTCTAGCCCATGCCCAGCTGCACACTTTGCGCCACCATGATGTTGCATCAACACAAGGTAGTTTCTTCTTGCTACTCAGAATGGAAAGGAGCCTGAGTGTGCTGACATGGACAATATAAGGCCTTTCCAGGAACACCTTAGAGTGTACATTATCAGCCATGTGAAACTTCAGTGATGCATTTGACAACCACAGTCATCTGGTATTTCCAGACTGTGGGAAATGATGAAGCTTAATCCGCACTAACAATTACGGAAACAAGTCCCTCTTCCTCCTCCTTCCCTGTGTTGTGGGACTCATCTTGGAAAAAGGCTGATGTCCAGATGGGATAGAGATTTGTTGGAGCTGGGGCTAAGTAAGGATTGGCCTGTTTTTTTAAAAATTAGAGGAATAAGGAGTATGACTGACCTGATAATTGTGACAGATACTACTTGTTACAGGACTTCTTCCACAGACATTTTGTAGGATTTTGACTAAAGCAGATAGTCTGCAATTACAGTAATTTGCCTGCCTCCATACCCGGAAGCAGCAGATTCCCACTAAACTAGGACTCCAACTGACTTGCTTCCCCTTGCAGAATTCAGTTGCGTTAGAAACAAACACGTTCTGAAACTGTCAGCTTTGAAGGAAAAATTTCCAGTATTATTCCTCATTACAAACCATTCCAATTCATCATTTCAAAATTATCTTTTAGATAAAGTCATTTTTCTAAGCATAAGTAAAGCATTTGACACCATTTTCCACAGCAGTGTCTGTCCCTGGAGACGCTGTCTACTCATGGCTTGGGTGGATGGGTGTACTGTTCACTGGGTAAAAAACTGGTGGATGTTTGGCCCAGAGTGTGGTGGTGAATGGAGTGAAATCCACACTAGTGTTGCTCCCTGGGGCTCAGTATTGGGCCCAGTTCTGTTTATGATCTTTAGCAACTATCTGGAAGAGGGGATTGAGGGTACCTTTAGTCAGTCTGCAGATTACCCCAAGCTGGGCAGGAGCGCTGATGTGCTGGAGGATAGAAAGGCTCTGCAGAGGGATCTGGACAGGTGGTATTCACCCAGATGATATTCACAGTATTCAATATGTGATTATCAGATGGGCTGAAGCCAATCATATGAGGTTCAATAAGGCAAAGTGCCGGGTCCTGTTCTTGGGCCACAACAACCTCATTAATTACTACAGGCTTGGAAATTAGTGACTGGAAAGTGACCCAGTGGGAAGGAACCTAGGGGTGTTGGTCAACAGTGGCTGAACATGAGCCAGCATATGCCCAGGTGGCCAAAAAGGCCAATGACGTCCTGACTTGGATCAGAAGGAGTGTGGCCAGCAAGACCAGGGCAATGATTATCTTGCTATACCTGGCACTGGTAAGGCTGCACCTTGAATCCTGTGTTTAGTTCTGGACCCCTCACTGCCAGAAAGACATTGACGTGTTGGAACACATCCAGAGAAAGGGAACAAAGCTGGGGATGGGTCTGGAGCACAGGCCTGATGAGGAGCACCTGAGGGAGCTGTGGGTGTTTAGCCCGGAAAAGAGGCAACTGAGTGGAGACATCACTCTCTACAATTACCTCAAAGGAGGTTGTGGCCAGTTGGGGGTTTGTCTTTTCTCCCAAGTAACAAGCAATAGGACAAGAAGAAATGGCCTCAAGCTGCACCAGGGAAGGTTTAGATTGGATATTAGGAAAAGGTTTTCCACAGAAAGGGTTGTCAAGCATTAGAACAGTCTGCCCAGGGAAGTGGTGGAGTCACCATCCTGAGAGGTATTTAAAAGGTGTGTAGATGTGGCACTAAGGACATGGTTTAGTGGTGGACTTGGCAATACTAGCTTAACAGTTGAACTTGGTGATCTCAAAGGTCTTTTCCAACCTAAATGATTCTATAATTTCAAGGATACACAAACATTAGCATGCAGTTCCTGCAGACTGTTGGCTCTACTTACCAAGTTATGAGTTCTAAGAAGCTGAAATTGAAGCAGAACACTGTTCCACTGAGATGATTAATGTTTTGCATAAATTTCCTCCAGGAAGGATTTCAAACTTTTTGAAGGGAGGAAGTGTTTCTGATTCAGAAATAAGTAAAATTGCAGGATTTCAATTTTCTCCATATGTCAGGCTTTGTAGTCTTGCTAGAACATGTATTTCAGATGTGAAGTACAAAAGTGAACTTAAATGGAATAGGAGCCACAAGATTGTGGAACTCCAAATGGAATAGGAGTCACAAGCCTCCCCTTCTGAGGTAGCTGCTTGATACTGTACAACAAAGATTGGAGGCATGACTTTGTTTCACTAGCTATCCAGGGGTTCATCTCAGTAACTCCCTGATTAGCCACATCTCAAAAAGCAGACCTTCATGCAACCTGTCATGACTGTCAGTGCAAAAATAATCTTAAGGAAGAAGAATGGCATGAATGAGAGCATCTTGGTCCATAAAGTGCAGCAGTCTGAGCAGTGCATACGTCTGATCCTAGGTTCCTTTAAGAATCACAATGATAAAGTTATATTTGATTCCTTTGTGCCAAGCACTAAATAGCAAAGCACAACATCCAAGCCAGTATTTTTAAGCCCCATACAACGTCATGTTAAACAAGGAAAAATGTACCTGCCTGAGCTATCAAATGCCACCGCGTGTATTGAAATGTAAGCCTGATGAAGCTTTTTACTGGGAAGTTTTGCATTTACAGCAGCTGTAAAGATATCAGAAAGGTGTTCTCAGAAAAGAATTAGGTTTCAGGTCCTCATTTGTCTCTGTCTAGGTGCTGCACACGCAGTGGCATTGTCTCTCTATATGTTTATTTCTATGATTACTAAGCATGAACTAGATCTCTATAAGCCTTCATACAAAAATCAGGTTGGACTAAGAACAATCCCTTAAATAACATTTCATTTATTTTATGTTCAGGATGGTGTCTGAGCAGGAGGCTGCAATTAATGACTGCATTAATAGGCTTAGCACAAACAGGGTATGTGTACTTTCCTCTCCATTTGTAGAGCATCTGGTAGCAAAATTACCTGACCTTCTGTGATTCCTGTGCCTTGTCAGTGAGAACAGTACCAGTCACTCTTCCCTTACGCCTTCTGAAAGCCAAACAGACCTACTTATTTGCTTTTATGCAGAAGGCAGAAGGTAACATTAAGATGATATTCACAGAATTCAGTAGTTGATTATCAGATTTATGTAAACTTTGGGTTTAATTTTAATGTATGATGCTTCTTTCAAGCAGAAATGTGGTATGAGAAGGCATTATTCTTCCGTAAGAATCTGAGATTGTTTCTCAGCAACAATAACATAATAGACAGTAGTTCTGTAGCCATTCTTAATGAAATGTCCTCGTCTAAAATTTTAACCAGAACAACAAACATTTCACAGAACAATTTCTCTGTAAATCACTTTTGATGTCCTGGCTCCATTAAAATCTCCTGTGGGAAATCATCAAACAGGTTTTCTTATGGTTCTTACTTACTAATATACACGCCTATCAGTCAGGTAAGCAAATGATCCCAAGTCATTTTAGCCACATAAAACCGCAAAGTAACTGGATGACTAATTTTCTCTAGAGCATTACTGTGAAAAAGAACAATAAAGTGTGCCTGGCTTCCAGGAACTGGATTAAAATAAAACGCTAACATGTTTACAGGGTAGGTAGCATTCACAGACTTATTCTTGGGAGCACTAGTCAAACTCAGAGTTTCGGTCTCCAGCCCAAGACATGGAAGTAGCTGCTGTATTACTGGGAAATGCTTATATGAGCCCAGACAACAGCCAGAAAAGATTTCCAAGTGAAGATTAAACTTTCAAGCCTTAAAAGTTTGCCATGAGCCATCACTTCACTTTGTAGCTGTCAAAAAGAATCTGTGTCTCTGTTATTTCTATAAGACAAGGATATCTCTGGACTGTTAACTTTTGTGGTCATCTGGCCTTGAGATGCCAACTTTTCCATTGTGTCAAACATTGTTTATTTGTTTATATTGTTTCCTGGAAGAAAATATATCTATATAGATACAGATACAGATGGATACAGATACATAGATACATAGATACATAGATACATAGATGCATAGATACCTGTCAGTGAAATACAGGCCTTCAATTTGGCCCTCATTTTCCTTCCAGTGACATTAACATGGATCAGGGTTTCATTAGCTCTCCTCAATGCAACTTGTTTTACTTTGGTATAGAACTGGTAAAACTGAAGAAAGAGCACAACTCTGTTCAGGTGAGAATTTTGTGGGTCAGAATTGTTCCTTCAGCTCTGATGTTAAAATTAGAATGTAGTATCTTCCAAACTTTGCATTAAATAATGATCAGTTTTAATGAATCCTTTTTCCATACCTGTAGATTTCTCAAGTTTTAGGTTCCATCTATTTAATATTTTAAGTTTGCTGTTTTGCTGGAAGGGAACATTTAGATCTAGATTTCTTTTTGTTGTGGGTTTGTTTTTCTTTCCGGTTTTTCTTCTTTTCACTTCTTCTTGCCTTTCATTTATAAATGAGAAAGGTATGCAGTTTCTTAGTTTAAGCATCTGATATTTTTAGAAAGATGTCTACAGCTGTGAAACTCAACAAAACAGTAGCAGGCAGCCCTACTATTAGTGACAGTGAGGAAGGCATGAGTAACAAGGAATCAGAAGCAAAACTGGTGGCAGAGGAAATTGGGAAGGGCAAATTTTAGGAGTGAGTAGCAGGATTGGATCTCAGTGATAGAAACAGAGACCATAATGGTTTTAAAGATCCTCAGGGGCCTTTCTCTGAGGCCAAATGGCACAGAAGAGCCTGCATCCATATTATCAAACTCTTCCTCTCAAAACAGGATGGCAATATGCATATTGTCTGTTGCAGGTAGTCCCTGCCTTCGTGTGGTTCCCGAACTACACTTGGGAGAACTTTGAAATCCTTGAAATGTTTGTGAGTTTTAGTTCACAGAGGCTGACCTGTACAAGGGACTGCTCTAAAGAATTGTCAGCATGGTAATCCAGGTCTCTGGGTTCACCTTCTTTATTGATACAGCAGAAATTCTGGGGCAAAGGAGGCATCTGAGGGCAAATTACCATATTCCTGTTTCTATCTACTAATACATGTCCACCTATCTAAGACTGGGGAAGGAGGACACAAATCATGAGAGGTGTTTAGTCCTTAACACCAAGTCTGAATCCCTAATATGCATTGAATTCTTTCAGAGGAATTTCAAGTACAAGGTGAGAGATGCGAAGTCTCTGATATCCTCTCCTTCCGTATCAATGTGATTACCAGCCACCAAGGTTGAGCGCATCTAGTCAGCAAGCAATGACACAGCCATCACAGATATATTCCCACAGATGGACTGACAAGTCACTTTTAAGCAACTTGCCAGATATTACACGAAGGTGTCCTATTCACACCACGGCATGGTAATAATGACTTCTGAGGTTTGTAAAAGCATGAAAATAGCATGAAAAGTGACAGACTGAAGGCTGCTGCTGCTCTGAGAAGGAAGCAAGACTGTGGTTTCATGATACAGCACTTTTGGAACAACTTGGGGGTGTTTTAAACTCGTTGTCCTTAGTGTAAGCTGTTGGCTGGGTGTGACAGGGAGGCAGCATAACACAGCAGGAGCTGAACCACAGGCAGGATAAGGGTGCTGGAGCTGGTATGGCTGCGGAGCAGCCTACTCTGTGAAATCACACCTGAAACTTGCTGGAGGGCGGAGACCTCTGTGGTCATCCCAGCTGCCCAGGGAAATAAAGAGTTGAAAATTTGCTTTCACCAAACAATACAGGGAAAGAAGTGTGCAAAACCAACATGCCTGGATGCAAAGCACAACTGCTGCCCTCAGCTCTGGGGGTTGCACATGGGAAACAGGGTAAAGGTTGGCTATCCAGAGGCTGTTCTGGCTGCAGTCCTTGCCAGCAGCCTCCTAAACAAGTTGTCCTGCCAGGACAGAGGTGGAACAGAGGATGGCCTCAGTTGGCCACTCTTTATGTCATCTATTCCCTCCCTTGCCATCATGCCAGCTGTTTGCCCAACCTTTATGCAGAGCTCTCAACATCACTGCACAGTCCATTCCTGAGCCTCTTTGACATCTCCTGCTTTATGCTGGCAGTCTTTACCTTTTAATGCACTCTGCATTCATTTGACTACTCGTCTCTTCTCTCTCTCCTAGTCCTCTGATGAAACTTTATGTGGGGAGGTTCTAAAGTGGCATCTTCTGAAAGGCAACATTTAGTTGCAACCATGTAGGGTTTTAACTAGCAGTTGGGCCTTCAGACAGCCAACACTAGATTTAATTTTTAAACTCTTTTGAGTTGAAATTACCTCAGAATGGAATGAGGCTAGCTGGCTGAAAGACTAAATGTCAGCAAAAGCGGATATGAACTGCCAAACAAGCCTAGTTTATGGAAAAGAGAACTGTTCTCCAGAAGAGCTAGAAAATATGAGCCTGAGAATTATGAAATGACACTGAGAGTGAACAAAACTCTTTGCAGCTTTAACACCATCACTCTGGAATCACAAACAGGACAAAGAATTATTCTGTGAAACCTATTATCAGGTCTGCCTCCCTACTAACCCTGGCTTCTGCTGGGACTTTCAAGAATACTGAGGAAGACCCTAAGCAGCTGCTGTACCTTGGGGTTAGCTCTATTTTGAGGAGTGGTTCTGACTAGGTCACCTCTGAGGTCTCTTCTAACCTAAATTATTCTGGGTCTCTAATCCCAACCTGCTTGGCAGGTCTCCAGTCTCCCAACTACCTAAGCACTCTGTGGATGCCAGTATCTTGATTTCTTTTTGGAGTTGTGCCACCATTCCCTTTGCCTTTTTCACAGCACCAACACTAGCCACTCCTGCACACTGAGCAGTACATTTCCAAATTAGAGACCTGTGTTCAGCAGACAGCAGTCCCCTCTGCCTCAAATCCAGGGTGCAGGCTGAAGTTGTGACTGTGAGCTCTGTTGTCATCAAGGTGGCCTCAAGGCCACTCAAAGCTGCTGCCACCACAGCCTTGAGAGCAGGCTATTGTCTCTGTGGTGGCAGCTGGAGGGGACCAAGTGTGCACAGTGGTGGAGAAAATGCTCCCATGCTGGTGGGAATCTCACAGAATCTGGTTTAAAGCATTCAGTGGAGATGCGGCATCTCAGAGGTTTGCCTCCCTGCCTTCCCTTTGTGTTTAGTGGAGGCACCTTGCACACAGCTGGCACCTTGGCTATGCGCTTGGGGTTTCAAGGACTGATTCAAGATCTGCCATGCCTCAGCTGGCAGCTGGAGAATGGCACTGTAATCATGCCCCTTCCGTTCAAGATAGCTTCCTCTGCAAGGACAGATCCCAAATGATTATGTACATAGTGGCTTGTCGATGTGCCAGCAAGTGGTTCCTGACCAGCTTGAAGACTTTTCCAAGGGCAGTCATCAGCAGAATATGCCTTGCCTGAGTCTGCAGCTGCTTTCACAATCCACAGCACAGACTTAGAATGTCAAAAAGTGCAAAGGTTATCTTAAGAGGTGAAAAAACACATATTAACTGAAGTGATAGAATTTTTATTAGTTAGTGTTTACTTTAGACGTCAAATGCTGGAACAGAAGAAGGAAGTAAAGGATAAGAGCAGAAAAATCACAGGTTCATAAGTAAATCAAAGAACCAAATACATGAAGAACTGGAGCTGGGGGCAGAAGGAGGCAAAAAAATTCCCTGAGTTACCCTTTAAGCAGGATGTTGCTGTAGACTTCTATCAGACAGTCTGCAATTCCCACAGTGATAATGAGAAGCTACCTCACCTGACAGCTTGTTTTGCTGACTCTGTGTTCTCTCAGGCCAGCTACCAAAAGTGGGAGCAAAACTGAAAATCTGGGGCTCCAGTGAAAGTGGGCTTAGTGCAGCTGGTTTTGGAAGGGTGAAAATCAGCATGGGCATCAGTGCTGCCCGGCTTTCTACCTGGGCAGGTGATGCAGCTTCCTGGGGGCCAGATGTGCAGACATGCACTGCCCGTGCTTCTCCCCATGCTGCTGCCAGAGACAAACACCCTCGGCTGCTTCCCGAAAGTGCTGGCATGGCTGCACAGGTACCGTGTAGCTCAAGGCTGGGATAGGTCCCAGCAGCTTCTGGGTTGTCCTGAGGAAAGCTAGAGGCAGAAAAAACACTGGCCATCATTAGAACAAGCCCACTGTCCTCCCCAAGCCCCATGGAAGCTGTGCTGCCCTGGGGACATTTTAAGATGCTTATATGGAGGAGGTTTCTAGTCTTTGAGTCATATCAGCCTTGTGCATTTCAGTCGCCTTCTATGACTTGGCAACCATTCACCTTTTCAAGGAGCAGTTAGATCCTCAGGGAGCAGCATGTTGTTACGCTGCTAGCTATTGTTATTATTACTTAGTATTTTAATTGTTAGTGTGATGCTTTAACCAGATGAAAGTGGGATTTCCAAATAAAACCTGTTAACAGTGAATCTATTGAAAAGTATGTTGCATAAAAATGAATCCCACTTCAAAGGACTTACTCCGATTAATACTGCTGTAGCTAAGAGCAGAATTTAGTCCCATGTTATTATCTCTGGAGGAAGACAAAGGCTCAAGATGCAATTAGTTTCATTTTAGTGGAAAGGCCAGGACGGAACAAGTATTCTGGTAGACTATTTTCCATAGGAGACCAAGGAACCAAAGACTTTTTCTCTTGGTGTCTGAATCGTATATGTCTCAAAGTTTTCTTTAAGCCTTTAAAAAAACAGTCATTAGACAAACAATGCCTTTCTATTTCAGAGTTTTTGTTGGGGTTTTTTTTGTATACTGAAATAATTACTTCTGTAAAATTCCTGGCTTAAACACAAGAATATTGGTATGAATATGTTTTTAGGAATAATGTCTATTCTCTTTCTATTTCAGAATAAACTTTATATAAGCCCACTGATACTGTATATAAACACTTTTCCCCAGATACAATTGATGCAATTCAAATCTTTATAGGAAACAGAGCCATTTTCCTAGTCCCATGTATCTCCTTAAATCAATGTGAGGAGGAGGAAGTATGAGAGCCACTAGAAATGTGCTTCTTGCTCGCCAAAAAATTTAGATATAAGATACCTAAAAAGTGTGTTTAGTGTCAATACAGTGCTGTATTCTGGCCTGGCAGTCTTTATTCAATAACATTCTCTGAACTCCAGCAATTTTCTAATGCATTAAAGCCAGAATGAATCAAGTCTAGTCTTTGTTCTTTTTCCACTACAATCGATCTTTTCACAATGGCTAGTTCCCTCTCACCTTTGTTTCAAATCAAAATTAGAGAAAATCTTGGAATTTAAGAAAGATTTTAATGATTTTACTCGTATGTACTTCTCATATGGCATTTTACTTGTATACACTTCTTTGGGTAGGAACAAGGTCACACTATAGTGTTGCAGAATCTTTCAGCCCCAAGTTATGAAATACTCTACACATTACCATAGTTTACATGTTATACATTAAATGTTTGGTTTGCAAGTAATTCTGGAGGATATTTCTTTTTCCTTTTTGAGAAGTGAGCTTAATAGAATAGGCTAAGGAGAAAGTAGGAATGCTTAAAAGGAAAAAGAAAAAAACATTTTGTGAAAGTTTAATTTTAGACATAGTTAATATAATAAACTTCACTGCTTGCATTAAGTGATGCTTAAATAGGATTTCTTACAGGCACTGTAGTTTGAGAATAGGCTTTGTGCTTACTCAGACAGTAACTGTGTGAGAGTACCAAAAGTAATAGCGAAGAGAAGTCTTTGTCAGAAGAATGTCCATGGTTTGAAATTCAAGCCCTAGCTGCTCTAGAAACCAGGGCTTCTCTTAGAGACTTTAAGGTCTCCAAGCACCCTAATTTATGAAAGATAAAATTATTTCCCACTGGACTATGGAGAGCATACAGACTATTTTCTGGAGAAAACATTCGAAAAAAATCTTTTCTTTTTCTCAGAATCACCCCCTTTCTAATAGGATGAGAGGAGTAGGAGTGTGTCCCCAGGCTGCCTGGGAGCAGAGCTCACAGTTCATGTGCTGTAGTGGGTTAAGGCACTCTGCAACTATTTCTTTGGTGAATTACAAAGAAAATTGTCTGTCTTTCTGGATGTGTGGGTGAGGAAAAGAAAAACTTTGTAAAGTTATCTGTTCTTGTATGCTTTTGTTTGCATGTCCATAGCAAAGCATGCAGTCATCACCGAATGAAATTGGCAGCCAGTTTCCAGCCAGTCCCTAGAGACTGGAAGACTAGCCTGGTCTGAGGTCAGTGTCAAGCTTGAGTTCTCTGATTTCTGACATGTGTGACAGAAGTTTCTGTATGTTAGTACAAACCTGAGATATATCCAGCAAAATGAGAATACCATATTAACCATAGCCTTTCCCTCTATCAATAGAATTCCTTTCATCCCATTGCCCATAATTTTTCCTTGCGTTATATACAGGTTAAATAATACTTCTGATTGTTTTGAAAAATTAGAATCACTTTCCATATCCTCAATGATTAGGCATGCCCCTTACTGTACAGGATTCGAATTATATGAAGGCATTAGCTCCCAGTTATCATTTGCTAGGTCTTTTCAAAATAGCTTGGTGCTTTCCGTTTAGCTGTGTTTAAAAAACCTTTTGCATAATAAAGTAGGAAATAGGACGGAACAATGACAAAGTAATAATTCAAAGCTCTTGAGAACTTTACAAACTATCATCATCATGGATTTAATTTGTTCTAGAGGCTAAGTATTTATAACATTAAAGTAGTTTGAAGCCAGAACAAGCAGTTGTATAGATACTCAAAGACAAAGCTTGGAAAACCAGGAGCAGTGACCATATAAAGGCTTTCACAGAGCTGAGAAGATTTCTGGAATGACATACATGTAGTCTGAAAATCATCATTGGAATATCTTTGTACTAAATCCTAAGCCGTAGCTGTTTGCAGTCCTTCACAAACGCTGTCATTTATTTGTTACACTTCGTGTAGCTCTACCTAGAGACTAACCTGAGAGCCCATTTGGGCACAGAACAATATACAGGATCTGCATTGAAGGGCCTTACAAGTAAAATAAATGTAGGGAAAGACATGACATGAACATCAACAAGGCAATACTTGAATGTTGTTTAGTTCTCTTTAAGCACTCTCAAGTCAATTGTACTGGGTAGAAAAGGGTGGGGAGGAAAAGAAGTGGTGTGGCTGTGGAGACATGGATGCACAAGTTTGTGAGGGAAAGAGAAGGGTTAAGCAGGAGAAGAGAATGGAGGAGGTTTCTGGATGCACAGACCACTCCTCATCATAGTGCAGTGGGTCCAGCATCCCAGTGCGTGTACAGTGAGTTCTCTGCATGCACACATGCACCAAGTCACCAAGCTGGATACACCAAGGAACCCACCCTTCACTGTCCTCATTCCTCTCTTCTAATCCCTCGTGCCTGGAAGGGAGGAGGCATTCAACCAGATGCGGACTGGGAGGAGGGCTGGGCCTCAGGGGGTTGCTGAGACTTCTCCAGGCAGCAGTCCCACCTTTGCAGAATATCCCTGCCAAAATCAGCTTGGTTTGCTCCCCCGTACAGTCTTCCTTCATCATGGCATGCTGCAAGAGGAGGGTAGCACCAGCAGGGCTTGAATGCTCGCTGGCAGATTTGTCAGTGCAGGCAGGTGCTGGGGGTTGAGTGCACCACGTTTGCTTTGGCAGCTGTTGTAGATGCACCAACCACCTGGACTGCTTGTACACAATGGAAAATGCACTTTCCCTGTGGTAAAGCAAAGCAGGATGCATAGCCAAATCCTATTAAGACTGACTGGTTAGTGGGGATATCATAGATTTTTCTCGATTCTTGAAATTAAATGGTCAGTTGTTATAGGTGGCTTCATGGGACACAGATGAAAGTTATCAGTGTTAGGATGATATGATAAAATTTTCTTCAGAAAGACAATTAAAACCTTATACAATAATTTGAAGCAAGCTCTGTGTGTTAGCTCTGTTTAGTATTTTGCCTCCTGTGACAGAAGCCCCTCTCAGGACCTGAGGACATCACACAAATAAGAAATACTATAAATAAAAATTCATTATTCAGTTGGATGTGAGAAGGATCAGAAATATTAAATTCATGTTGATTAAAACATAACCATATAAAAAATTCAAGCTTGTATGGCCTATGTGCATTTGTATCAGCTTGGCAATCTGAAAAATGCCCATTACAAGTGCTATTTTATGAAAGGTAGGATAGTATACTGGCAATTCAAATTTAAATTCAAACATGGCCCTAGATTCATACCTGCAACACACATTTATGATGAACCTGGGAGAATATTGTATTAATGAATACAGTTTATACACTACTGGAATAAATGATGTGCCACGGAGAGATCATGGTCTGCAATCAGCTTGAGATGCATATATTTTTCTGATACATTAAGCCAAGGAACTAACTTGCAGTGCAGTTTCTCATGGTGAGGTTTTTTTGACATATTTTTCCTTCAGTTTGCTTGTAAAGACAGAATAAATTGTCCTTGACATTCATAAATATTTCTTCTGTCAGTCCATGCCCCTTCCATCTCTACGTGATACCCAACGGAAACAGTGCATGGGGGAAGCCATGCTTAGTATTCTGCAACAGCGAGTGCCTGAGAGCTCCGAAATGGGAAGCAACCCCCTACAACGAATTACTGCAGGGAGAAATAGTCCATGCTTGCTTTCAGCCTACAAATATTTGCCTTTGTGAAGTGTAATGCAGTTTGGGAAAGCAATGCTGATGGCGTTTTCTGGTGAATCTGCATTTCTTGTATTACAGAGTAGTAAAGAAATATGAAGAGCTGAACCATCCAGATTATTCTAGCTAATGACATATTCCCTGGACTATATTTATTTACATATATTTATGTATGAAATCTTCTTTGTACATGTATGCAGTCATGCATATGTGCATTATACAGTTTGTTACCACCAAGAAGAGAAAATCCTACCCCAGCATCTAATGATGCTATCTGTAGTCCGGCTTTTGTTATTTTCCCACATCATTTACATAAAGACCTCATTTGAGGCAGAGATTGTGTCTGTCCTCATGTTGGTCCTTTGCAAATGTAAATCCATTTCGAAAATTTGTTGATGTTAATCTGTCACACAGGTCCTTCCTGCAAAATTACCTGTCACAGTCTTCTTTGCAATTCTGCTTAACAGGAACTTAAATGTTTAGGCTGATGGTGCTCTAAGATCCCTTCCTGTCATCCTGACAAATACTCTTCTATGTTCCTTAGGATTTCTCTGCCTGTCTGGATTAGTCTGCTGTCTCTAGCCTACTATTACATGATTTTTTTTCTGTTGCTTTGTTTGGTGATTTGTAGAGCTCTTCAGATGAAGAAGGTTGGCCTTTATGCATTAAGATAATACAAATAAATAATAATAAATGAAAAGTGAATTCATTAATAATGCACTCAAACAGGATGAGAAATCAACAGGAAACCCTGAAGGAGTTAAACAAAATTAAATCAGACAGACAAAAGAGAAATGCAGGAAGAATATCCTGCTGCCTTTTTTTTTTTTTTTATGTTAAAGAATGTAATATGTTTTCTATTTGAGGAATAACAGGATTTTCACAAGGTCCTTGTTGGCAATCTTAGACACACCAAGATACCAGAATTCGAACAGTTTTCTCTTCTCTTAAAATAACTAACAGGAGAGCTCTAAGCAACTGTCTACAGTGACGGTTTTGCTTATTCAGCGCTTTGCACTTGAAGAAACCTGCAAAATATAAGCTGCATCAGATGTAGAGGATAGGCATTCTTTGCTCACAAAAACTGTTGTGCTGAAATGCCGCATGTACAGCTGAGCTGGTCTGGGCTGTGTGATCCAGCTTGCAATGCTGAATTGCAGCTAAAAAGGCTGAAACGCTATCCTGCCTTTGTGTCCTCCCTCTCCCTCTTATCCCAGCCAGTGAAGAGGAAGAGCAGAAGGGGCAGAACGTGGCTCAGCATCTCTCAGTTTCAAAGCCACTAAAAATAAATTCATTGATAAACAGGCAGGCAGAAGCTGGCACTGCAGTGAGCATGGGTGCAGCAGAGCCTGTGGAAAGCGCAGGGGTGTGTCGGTGGGAGTGCTTCTCATGGAGGGTACCCAGTCCCCAAAGGAAAATGACTGTCATAACGTGGAGATTGGCACTGCATATTTGCAGTATGTAATCAGTTTAGATTGCGTGGAATGTGGGACCCAAACTCGGCTCCACTTAACCCCAAACACTACATGCAAGATGCCTCTGCAAGCTCCGTTTCCATGGAAATGGGCGTTAGCATTAGCTTCCCTCGTAAAGTGAATCTATTAGACGCAGCTCAGTAAAACAGGTATTTTATCTCATTTCATTCTGGAAGAAGATAAGGATTAGTTTGAAATCTACACGTTTAAGAGCATGATTTGATTATTCCTTCTGGGCTTTAGAAGATTGGGAACTACTAGGCTGTATTATGTAGGTAGAACAATACCTATTTAAGATAAGGCTGACTCAGATACATAGCTCTGCCAAAACCTTATCAATCTCACACCAAAAGGAGGACAAAATAAATGCTTGCCCTGGAATTAGGCTTTATTGACTGACATAATTGTCCTTCCAAAAAAGTATAATTATTCTTATTTCATTAACCAAAGAAGTTGTTTCGGTTGCCCTACTGATTTTTGTGAGGATTGGATGTATTTGCTGCAAATAAACCCTCTTCTTTACCACATTAATTTATTAAATTAAACATTAATTTAATGTCAAGTGAAAAGCAGACCTTTTCTGTAATATTGAATAGTAAGATAAACTCTATCTCAAACATAAAGGAATTGCAGGATTTATATGGATTTGGTCTCAATAAACTTTACCAGAAACACTGCCTGACAAATTTCTCTTCAAGCTGTCAAAGAAATGGCAAATCTCCAAGGAATGTTCTGGAAAGGAAAAGTTTTTAAATAAACCATAAGAGGTTTCAAAGCTATTTTCAAAACATGGGAGATCACTGAAGTTTGACAGAATTAGTACAGTGTTCACTCAGTTTAAACGTGGTAATCTTATTTAAACTGGTCAGTAAAAGGAATAATGCAGGAAAAAAATTGAACCATTTTTCACATTCTCTCTTCATGTCTGTAAGCACTGGAGAACCAGAATATCTCTGTGGGGGTACATTATCCTGGTTCATGGATCATTAAAAATGGATCACAAATAGAAACACAGTTGCAGAATCATTATTTTTCTTCTTTCTGTGACAGAAACCTAATAAGACTTCAGATCCCAGGTTGGATTTATGGAACTTGGTTTACAGTTAGTAAGACCAAAGATAATTTGGCCTCTCAGACAGAAACAAACTTTTATCTAGTTTTAAGTGTGGTTTTGGTTCTTTTGAGGTAAGGTCTTGGTATAAAGTAACAGAAGGTTGTACATGGCCTACTATGCTGACATATGTCAGCATGACCCTTTTCACAGAAAATAAAGTGAGCACAAGCAAGGGTGCCTCTCCTGAAGTGCAGGAGTGCTCTGGTAAATTTAGGAACATCCTCCCCTCCCACCAAATCCTGCAGGGCAGGGTGTGCCCATCATCCCACCCGCGTTGCCAGCATTTTATAGCCATGCCATCTTAGTGGGGGATTGCAACAGATACTGACAGAATTAACGTCTTTTTGTTTTTTAAAGCTGAGGAAATTTTCCCACTAAGTCCAAATTTTCTGAGACCTTCTCTGTAACACCTGTAACAGTAAAGTTTTCAGGTAAACAGAGTCTTTGTTCCAAGATATTATTCCTTCCCTTGAAAACCTTGGAATATATAAGAAATCTAAAATTCTTAAACATGTATCCTTCTTTAATTTTAAAGCAAATACATAGAAAAAACCCCAACTATTCAAAAATTCTGCATAAGAAACAAAATTCTTTCTAACACAAATGAGGTTTTAAGTGTGTCTTAGTCTAGCACAGCTAATTCTGTTGGGGAGTAACCTGATCTCCTACCCTGCGACAATATACTGTTTATAACATGCTCTTTTAAATCAGTTCCTGATCAAATTCATCCCCAGTTCATTAAAAATTATTGTACAAGTGTAGCTAATAAAAGAACTAATTGGGACACAGGCCAACATCTCCCAGCTTCATGACAGAGTTCTGACATTTTAGTACTTTTAATTAAGTGTATGTGCTGGTGTTAAAGTGTGCAATAAATTGTGCAGTAAAGATATGGAATAGATTTCAGAATTCTTTCTTTGGGGAGGAGACAAATTTATATTTTGGTTTTGAAACAGATGGACAAAACCCTCTTAGAGTTCTGTTCTTGAACAAATGCACGGAATTTTGGAAGCTTCTTTCCTCCTCTTGGTTTCATAATCCTGCAAAATCTTCTTTCTTTTTCTCAAGTTTTCTAAATTTCATTTCCTGTAAAAGAAGCATAAAGCTGGGTTTTTTACATAGTTTTATGTCAGAACTCTGAGCAGAGATCCGAAAATGAGAATGAATTCTGCAAGTATATTACATTTCTGGGTTTTGTGACACTTCCCAAAATCTTGATTTCCATAGTCATTTAGGTCAATAGAAGTTCTGCAGTGGACCTCTGCACAAAGAGACTCAGAGTGGACCACAGGTACATGCAGACAATGGGACAGATCATGTACAGAAAATATGAGGAGCCTAAAATCACTAATGACATCATAATACGGGTATGGGTATTGCTTGTGCCCTTTCTATCCACACACAAATCCTTATTGTTTGCCCTGCCAGAGGTCCTTCCAAGTGACACAGCTGAAGGTCGGGCTAAAATTTGGGCTGGGAATTCACTTTTGGATCCACCCTTCATAGAAAAGACAGATGTGCACAGTGCCACACATGGTCTGACCAGCAGCTCCCCATTATTCACTCCGTAAGTCAGAAGAAGAATCAGGACTTTCTGTAGTTCAGCAGGAAGGAAGCACCAAATAGCTCAGGCCAAGGCATGTAGGACACACTGCAAGGGCTCCTGCCTAGAAGGTCTGCAGCAGGGCTCTGCATATCCAGGTGGGACCTGAAGAGTGGGTTGCTCACTCTAGCTAATTTTCAGTACAGTTACTGTCGAAAGGCCATTGTTATCTAAAAATATTTCCATTTCAATCCACTTATTCTTACTGTAAAGCTATCACAGGTGTTTCCTTTTGTTTGATCTTCTCAGCTGAGAAGGAAGTGGCTGGGTAGATAGAAAGCAACTTCTATTTCATCCCTATAAGACCAAGTCTCTGCCTGCATCCTTGCCTCCATAGTGTACATTTGTCATTTAGAACAAATAGGCGGAACAATGTGGAAAGTTAGTTCTATGTCTGCATAGAACTATGTCTGCATCTTTTTATATTGCTAAGAAATCTTATTTCATGTCTAGAATTGCCTGCAGGGTACTTTTTATAGGCATATAAGTTAAAAAAAAAGGAAGTTCAGTGACATTTAAGGCAGAGCTTTTATACATATATCAAAGTTTTGACCTTTTTTAAGTGGTTTTATTCTGAATAAGGATAACTGACTGTAATTATTACATCACAATTTGTTATGAAACAATTAAAGGAAGAAATAAAAATAATGGATTTGAGTACATTTTTCTGACAATCGTTATGTGTCTGTTACCATACTAAAAATCCTCGACAACAACCACAAAATTTAGGTTAAGGAAGATGATAAAGTGATTAGTATCTGATCAGGCATCTATAAACAAGTAATGTAAAAAAAAGCTTTTTGCACATAAAGCCTAATTACTCTGGGAGAAAATCCTTCTTTGCACACAGAAGGACAGATCATGTGCTAGCTCTAATTTATGCTGATCCTTATATATTGTGCAGTAGGGATATGCCTTATCTCTTGTCCGTCTCTATTTGACATACAATTTTTCACAGTACTTCCCTGTGATTTTCAGAATCCAGGAGCAATTCAGCATGGAGAACAATGGCAAGCAGGACATGGTGAGTTGTGCCTGCTCATGGCAATGTAGTTATGTTATCTTCCAGCAATATGAAGAGATTGTATATTATCATGACTATGACTTGCTCTTGTAACAACTGTAAAGTGGCAAATAATTTCTACCTTGTCTTTTGCAATCTAGACATGTGTTCTTTCTAAAGTAATTTTAATCTTTCCTCTCTCTTTGTGATGTATTCTGTATCAACACCTTAATTCATGAAGGAGATGAAGCCATGTAACTTCATCTACAAAAGATACCAGACTTATGCTATCAAATACAAAATGTTTCTTCATTATAGCATTTATGTTTATGATCTCTCAGAAGTCTCTGCAAAATCTTTGGGTGATAATACTGGTACAGTAAGCATGGTTATTTTAGGTATATGTTCATATTTTAAGATTAGCAGGAGAATTTTTTTTCAATATGGCAGTTACTATAGTGACAGTGACAGTTTCCAGAGAGGAAAGATGGTATTGTGGTAAAGATATTGTACTAAGATTCAGCTCAAATTGTCAGGAACTCTTCCGAGAGGGTCACTTAGATATTTTTATTTTCTAGTATTTTTTATTGTGGCAGTGCTTTGGTGAACAAGTTGTTGACCTGAATTGTAGGAGTAAAGTTGGCTGAGAGTTGTTGTTTCATTCTATAGAATTCTTCTACCTTTAAAAAGTGTTTTTATTCTATATCAAAACAACCCCAAATCTCTTGAAAGCTATTTTGCGTAAGTAAAATCAACCCTTCCTGCAAAATCTAATGCTGAAGACCTATGCTTTGTGCAGAAGGGGGACTTGATCCTGCACTGCCAACCTGTCCCCAAAAGCCTAATACTGCTACAGTGGTGAGGAAGTTCTGTGATTTATCCTGTTTTGGAAAGGAATTTCATTCTGGATTTGGAAAAAAACCTACTCAAATGTCTGACAATAACTTTGTCATGATTCTTTGTTGAATTCATTAGAAATTCACCAAAGAATCATGCAAAGACTGGTTTGTTTCCCAAAATAGCATCTTTAGCCTGCACAGCTATGCTGGTCAGTTTACAGTTATCTAAATAAATCAAGAATTGATCTGCATTGATTTCCTGAATATGTGTGTGTAATTCTACAACTTATAAGGCTGAGCTCCAATTCAGGCTTGATCAGCGTGTGCCTATCTACATGTCAACCTTTCATCCATGACAAGCAAGCCACAGAAAGCCTGTTCTCATACTTGCAACCAAGTATTTTCCTATGCTTGCCCAAGATGTAAAGATGAAGCTTCTTCAGAAACACCTTGAAAGGGGGCTGCCATCTCACAATGAACTGTCAGTGCCCATGATAATTATTGAAGTAGCCATGGTATCATAATATATCAGTGGTGGCCTAGGTGGTCCATTCTTGCCTCTAAAGAGCCTTTGACAGCTTAAATTTACTGTACATATGGAATCATTCATGGCTGTTGGCAGCTGAAATGATCATGGCTAAAATCCCAGAGACAGCTGAGACAAGGTTCAGGCTTCTTTCCTCTACTCTGTTTCAGTAGCTGATTGCCAACTTAGAGCTGGTAATTAACTATGTGAAGCATTACTCTCTGGCCTGCAAGTGTAAGCCATCAGTGGACACAGCCTAGCAGAGGAGTGCAGGATCACCAGCCTCAGCTAGGCAGCACAAGAATTCACTGGTTTTTAGTTGCCTCCGAGACAAGATCAGCATCTAACTGAATGAGCTGGCAGAGAAGATTCAAGACCAGAATTTTCCCCAGTTATAGCTGAGAAACCCATTCCTTACCTCTTCACTTCTTAGCTACTTGTGAATACTCCAGGGGAAAGTCTACCAGCTCAGCTTACACCACCACAGTGTTCACTGAACTGTGAAACACTGTCCTGGAGGGACTAGAAGTGTCAACATAATCAATTACTGCATCTCAAGAAGCAATCCCAGAGAAGCTTTCTAGGTTATCTCTGTACTGAGGCCTTTAGGACAAAGCCTTTCCCCTTGCACCCTCACAGCAAGAACAGTATGTTCCAGGATATCATAATGCCACGTCGCAAACTTCTGGTAGTACCACTGTATCCAGAAATACCAGGATCTCTGGTGACAAGGGTGTTTGTCTTTGGTAATATGGAAAGCTTTTTTCCCCATTTTTCTTTTTTTCACCTTGTGGCTTTGGTAATGTTGCCTAAGAGGAGAATGATGACAGACTCTCTTCCAATGCAGGATGAAGAAACCAGATTTCCTTATTGACACAGTGCTGTTGGACTGGTATGATGGCAATATTGCTATGTCTTATTTGGAGGTGATTTGGCTCATGTGGGCAGCATTGACATTATTGCCATTTGGTATGGTGCTGAAAGGCCTAAAAAGCTGATTATACTGAAGTATTTGAAGGAGGGATTCAGGACACAGCCCTGAGAGCATTATAATCCTGCTCAAGCACAATGTGACTTAAAAGGCCACTGTTCCATTTCAGTTGTTTCCTCCCTGTGCCTGGAAATCTTCTCTATCCTTCAGACCAAAGTGTACTTCTTATTTTTGAGTAAGGTAATATGAAGTCTGAAAGAAACATTGTGGCTTACTCCACAAATTAGCTTTTCAAAGGGTTATAGAGTCAGAGCAAATCTCTGCTGGTTCTGCTGGCAGACGGTAAAACAAGTGGTATTTAGGTCTTGAAAATATAATTCCACCTGAGCCGCTTTGTCAGCCAGATCTGTAATGTTTAGTAAGATGGGTTCAATAGGTCACATTACCTTGAATGATTCATGGTGGGACCCTGGGTAGAAGCTCTGCTATCCATCAACAAAAGAGGATGGAACCTGGAAATTATTAGATACTTTATAACAGAGTAACAACAACAAAAACAACAACAACAACAACAACAATAATAATAATAGGGTTATGGTAAATAGAGTTACATCAGGCCCTGCAGTGAGACCTTGACAGATTAGAGGGCTGGGCAATCACCAGCTATATGAAGTTCAACATCAGAAAGTGCTGGATTCTGCACCTGGGATGGAGCAACCCTGAACACACGTACAGACTGAGGAACGAGATACTGGAGAGCAGTGCCACAATAAGGGACCTGGGGGTCCTGGTCGATGGCACGTTGGATTTGAGCCAGCAGTGCCCTGGCAGCCAAGGGGGCCAACCCTGTCTTGGGGGGCATCGCCAGCCGGGCAAGGGAGAGGATTGTCCCACTCTGCTCCGCACTGGGGCAGCCTCACCTCGAGTCCTGGAGGCAGTTTTGGGCACTACAATATAAGAAAGATATAAAGCTATTAGAGAGCATCCAAAGGAGGGCAACAGAGATGGTGAAAAGCCTCGAGGGGAGGCCATATGAGTGGCTGAGGTCACTTGGTCTGTTCCATCTGGAGAAGACTGAGGGGAGACCTCATTGCAGTCTGCAACTTCTCCTGAGGGGAAGAGGAGAGGCAGACACTGATCACTTCTCTGTGGTGACAGTGACAGGACCTGACAGAATGGCCTGAAATTGTGTAGGGTAGATATTAGGCAAAGGTTCTTCCCCCAGAGGGTGGTTGGGCACTGGAGCAGGCTCCCCAGGGAAGAGGTCATAGCACCAAGGCTACCAGAGCTAAACTGTTTGAACAACTCTCTCAAAAGTGTGATTTTTGAGGTTGTTCTGTATAGAGCCAGGAGCTGGGCTTCAATGATCATTTTGTGTCCCTTCCAACCCAGGATATTCTGTGATTCTATGATTCTGTTTTAAGGAGAAAGTGAGGCTCACAGAGGGAAGAAAATGGTAAAGATGATTTATGGTTGTCATGGTTTAAGCCCAGCTGGAAATGAAGCACTACACAGTTGCTTGCTCAACCCCCCTCTCTCCCACACCACCCTGGTGGAAAGAGGAGGAGAATCATAGTAAAACCTGTAGGTTGAGATAAGAACAGTTTATTAATTGAAAATAAAATACAGTAATAATGGGAAATGATGGTAATAAAAAGGGAAAAAAATGTGATGCAAAGTACAATTGGTCACCACCCACTGACTAATGCCAGGCCCCACTACCTCAACCCAGATGTGTCCCCCTTCCCAGTAACAACTCCCAATTTATATACTGAGTATGATATTCTATTGGAATACACCTTTGGTCAGTTCAGGTCATCTGTCCCAGCTCTGCTTCTTCCCAGTTTCTTTTGCATACATTCTCACTGGCAGGGCATGAGACCGATGGGAGCAGGAATGGAATTGGGTCTTAACCAACAGGACAGAAACTTAAGCACTCCTCTTGTTTAGGCTCTTTTTACCCCTTCACATCTTGGATTCCTATCTGCACAGTGGCCCAGCTTAAAAATGGAGCTAGAAAACAATGCCAGCACAGTCATATCCTCAGAGCCACCACCCACTGTCAAGAGGTAGATAGGAAGCTATTTAGGTTGAGGAACCAAATATTTATCCTACCAGGCTGAGTGACTGCTGCCTCCCATCCTGTAATTTACTCCTAGTTTGGCACCTATCCCCCCAAGAGATCACAGAGCCTGTTCAGACACAGCCTATGCTTGGGGTTTCCTGCGGATTAGTCCTTGGCATCTCCCTGCATATCATGCAGGATCATTCACAATGCAAGTTCCTCAGCACTCTACAGAGTTAGAAAAAGGTGAGAAAGGCGCCATCTGAGGAACCTCTCTTTTTGTTGCTCTGATGTGTTTGTTTTTTAATAGTTTCAATTGGAAAGGCAAGGGTTGAATTCATCTCACCCACATTAAACCATCTGGAAGATAGATGCTCGGTCCTGACTAATCATTTCAGCTCTCTCTATGCAGTTACGGCATATGATCCCTCCAGGGATCAGTTCTTCTCATCTATCTCAGATACCTGTTTTAGTGTGCTCTGCAGCTGCCTGTCTCTCTGCAGTGATTTCTTAGGGAGATTGCATTATTATTTCCAACTGGATCTCCACTTTTAGATGGGTTAATTTGACTTGGTATCATTAATTTCTACAGTACTCCATCAAAATCTGGTCCACTGTAGTCCATACATTAGCCACAGTAAATGCTAAAACTACTTGTTTGACACTGCACAGATGTTATTTTTTTCTGAGGTTAAAAACTCTGTCAGAATTGATTCCATATAGACATTGGATAATAAAGTCCTGAACCCTGCCAGCATGTTTCTGTTCAAGTTAGATGGAAGTTGAAAAGGAATGGAGAAAGTGGTGATGCAGGATATAAGCATTAGCACACGTAGCACAATGAACAGACTCTCCCAAAATGGAAAATGATGTAGTTGCAGCTTTTGCAGTGTTTGAAGTTTAAAAGAGGTTATTTGACAACATTCTACAGATATAACTATGCATCTATACGTATGTAGGGCACTGAAAGAAAGTAATGATTTACTCAAGGGCAAAGTGATACCCCACTTGCATAAGCTGTTCATCCCTTAGGCAACGTGAGATTAAACTGTCTTTTCCACAGAAGCCTTATTTGTGGCAGTTAACCAGATCTAATATACTTGCTATTAGACAAACAGTGGGAGCTACAGTACCATAAAGATGCAAAGAAGGCTGCTTAAAGCAGCCTTATCATCAAGATGCTTAAGCAGCATCTTATCATATTATAATAGTTGTATTTACTGCAGTAAATACTTCGGATAGTATTTAATATTATTAACAGATAGTTTTCATAGCTTTAAAGGATATGCAAAGGTGCTTTAAAATGATGTTTTTAATATCTGAAGGAAAGAGGATCATACATGTAGTTTGTGTAGGAATTGTTGCTTTCAAATGTCTCTTTAATTATAAAGCAATGTTTTTAATAATCCTAACATTTGAGACTGGGAAGTTTATCTATTAAGCAGCTCGATTATCTTGGAATAGGAGCTAAGGTATAAATCCTCTTCTGGTACCTGAAGGGCAAAAGTATAATTGAGGAACAGTTTGCAGTGGTGGCTGCCAGCCATGTCAGTGCGGGTTGGTCCTAGACCAGCTGTATGGTGATCTATTTTCCAGTTTCAACACAGTAGCCTCAGGCTGCTCTTGCTTGTACCAGGTTCCCAAATCCCCAGCACTGCTGCTGTGATTGCTGAGAGCACAGTGAGACACGTGGGAGGCATGGAGCGGGGGAAGGTGCCCTCACCAGAAGAGCCCACATTCTGGAACCTTCCACCAAGACCTGTGCAGAGGAGCAAAGTCACCTGTTGAATTAGACTGGCTTAGATTTTATAGGTTTTTCATTTTGTCACTAGAGGCTTTTTAAATGAATTTTTCCTAACACTGTTGTGCTTTGTTTGTTTCTGGCCGCAGTGAGGTTGTACTAATTAATATTGATCCCAGTGCTTTCATATAGCATTCCCATGTGATGGGAAAGCTGGGATATAAATAGTTTTCAATCATTATTTGGACATCTTATTTATGAGATATTTTAAAAATATTGCTGTGACATGATTTGAAAAAAAAATAGAAAGGAAAATGTTATTTTCCTTCTCTGACCCCCCCTTTCTTTTTTAATCTGACAATCATCAGTTAGTTTAGTTCCCTGCATTTTTTGCAACAAGAGGTGAAATGATGGTTCTGCCTTCAAAGAGGATGGGCACAGCAAAACCTTCATGCACCTGGGCAAGTATCAAGATGCTTAATGCAGTTTAGAGGAATTTCTTTGTTGCTTTTCGTAGAGGCTGTGAATCAAGTTTGTATTAGAAATGGTTGGGACATTTCTGCATAAATGGTAATTCTTCAAATGCAAAGGTCTCAGAAATGTGTATTAATTTTAAACAGAAGAGAGAGAAAGATTTTAGCAGTATGGTCAGTAAAGTATGGGCCCTGGGAAGTGGGCGGTGGCCAGTCAAGGCTTTTAATTGCTTCAGGATTATTTGTGTTCAAGATCTTTCACTCACTGCATGTAGATCTAGATCGGAAGCTTTGTCACCTGTTGGGGAGGATGAAATAGGAAAGTCTTATAAATATGATTTCCTGGCAAAAGATGCTGAGAATATAGAAACTATAAGCTAGATTGAAATGAAGACAAGCTTTTAGATACCAAACCCCAGTTACTAAGTAACTGGGAAAACAATGGTATGGCCACTGAAGGTAATCCACTCCTTGATTAGACAATACTCTCTGCTTGCACCAAGTCCAAGGGTCAGAGCAGACCATACCAACTTAAGCAGAGAGTACAAAAAGCAGTTTTTAGGGCTTAAAATGTAACGCTGTATGGTAATACGACTCTCATAGGATGTATGTAAATGCTATAGAATTTGTATCTTGTTCTAGATTGATTAGCGAAAATTAGAATATTCAGCACAGAACATGATTTATTGTATTGCAAGCGAGAACCACAGTATTCTGTATTCTGTTTTCTGTATTCTGTTTTCTGTATTCTGTACTTCTCTCTCTCTCTCTTACCTCTCTGACCTGCTTCGAGCTGCGTCTTGCAGCTCCTGGCAGGTCTCTTACCCCCACGCTCTTTTTTACAATAAACCCCACACTCTAAGACCAAAATCCAGAAGTCTCTTGTCTCCGTCCTGGCCGTCTGAAGCAAACCACACCACAGACGGCAATCCTGGAGATCCAAATCCTACTGTCACCCTTTGAGAGAAACCACTCCCTGGCCACTCTGTACCATGGCAGAGCAACAGACCCCAGCAGGGGGCTTTTACTGGGACAGGGGACATCAGGGTAGAGGAGAACTGCCAGGAGCCAGCAGTGCTCTCATGGGACAGTATAGTTTAATGTGTTTATGACTTACATAGACAAAGGGATCAAGTGCACCCTTAGCATGTTCGCAGACTGCACCAAGCTAAGTAATACAGCTGACAAAGCTAAGTAATACAGCTGAAGGATGGGATGCCATCCAGAGGGACCTGGACAAGCTCAAGTTGTCCCATGGGATTCTTATTAGGTTTAACAGCACCAGGTGCGAGGTGCTGCACCTGTATCAACACAGGCTGGAGGATGAACAGATCCAGAGCAGCCCTGCCGAGAAGGACTTGGGGTGCATGAGAGGCTGGGCATGAGCAGGCAAAGTGCACCCACAGCCCAGAAAGCCAATTGTATCCTGGGCCGCATCAAAAGCAGCGTGGCCAGCCGGGCAAGGGAGGGGATTGTGCCCCACTGCTCCACTCTGGGGAGAGCCCACCTGGAGTGCTGCATTGAGCTCTGGGGCCCCATCACAGGAAGGACATCAATCTGTCAGGGTGAGTCCAGGGAGGCCACCACAATGATTAGAGGGATGAAGCACCTCTTCTACAAGCTAGGACTGAGAGAGTTGGGGTGGTTGATCTTGGAGAAGAGAAGGCTCTGGGGAGACCTTATTGCAGTCTTCCAGTATCTGAAGGGCACCTATAAGAAAGATGGGGACAAATTTTTAGTACTGCCTGTTGTCATAGGGCAAAGGTAATGTTTAGTACTAAAATGTTTTCATCCTAAATGGTTTTCTCTTAGATATAGGAAGAAGTTTTTTATGAGGATGGTAAAGCACTGAAACAGGTTGCCCAAAGAGGTGGTGGATGTGCCATCCCTGGAAACATTCCAGATCAGGCTGGATAGGGCCCTGAGCAACTGATCTGGTTGAATATATCTCTGTTCATTGCAGGGGTGTTGGGCTAGATAACCTTTAAAGGTCCCTCCCAACCCAAAATATGCTATGATTCTATGATATCCTGGGACATGTCCTAAAAATTTGGACGTCTGTCTTCTTGATCTAATTGTCAATATTTTTCACTGAATTATGCTTTAATGAATCTCTTTGAAAGGTTTTAGTTTAATTCTACTCTGTAGTAGAACTAAGTTGTAAACTCCCAGTAGGTGCCACAGAACAGATTCATCTTGTTTGAGTTTGTTTTGTTTAGAGTGGATGTAGGTGGGTATATGTATAGAATAATTTTAAGTCATTCAGTGTGTCATTCCAAAGATGCACACCTGTAAAAATAAATTATATCTGCTTACATTGCACTTTAGGAAATATGCGAATTGTATAATCACACATATTTTAGTTTGTTTCCAGTATTAGCTAACAGCATCTCTTTCCAGAACAAATGTGTTTCCCTACAAATATATGGTAAAAAGATATTCAGCAAACTTCATAATCTTAGTGGCAGATTTTGTGTACATAAAATCATAACAGGTTTTCCATTAATTAAGTATAATATCTCATGACATTTTAGTCCCAGAAATAACAGCTTTATCCTTTTGAGTACAAGAAATCTGCAGGCTACCAATGAAACCCATAGCTAGTTGTCTGCCTAGGTCTCATGATAATGTGGTCAGAAGGCATAATGTAGGTTATTTGCAGGTATTTTATGAAGTACTGTTACAGATAGATAATATCTATTTATAAGGAGAAAGACATGAAAAGTAGCTCCAGTAGCATTTCTAAAAATCCCTTTAAATATTTGGCTTTTCCCCACCCCATAATATATGTGACATCTCTCAATATCATATGTGCTGCTGGGGATGTGAGAATTTTGCAAACATAAGTTTTCTCACAATTATTTAACTGATTCATAGTTTGCCAACTATATGTAGATAACTATCCAAAATCCTGATATATTACTTTTATATGTGATCAGATAATTTTATATTGAACTACAAAGTCCTTAATAACTTTTTAAAAAAATTCCTCAACTATAATGTATAAATATATATGCATGTGTTTCCTGTCTTGTTTTAGGCTTTAGTTTTGTCCCTCAATAGTCACTGCATGACCATCTATCAGTAAAAGTTCTGCTCCAGATCACACAGAACACAATGTGAAAAACTTCCACAGTGGAACTGAACAATTTGTATGAAGATTAGTACTCATGTCTAAATTTTGACAGTAGTCTTTTAATCACATGTCAAACAAAACCATCCACAGGATGAGAAAAATGGTTAATGACAAACTTCACTGAAAACAACATGGACTAACATGGTTCATGATATAATTTCATTTTTAAAATCTAGATTTATGGATTACAACCAGCTGAATCAATTATTCCTGTAAATATAGAGAAAATAACTACCCAACAAGAAGCAGCTGTGTTTTTCCAATACTATTAAAATTCGAATTAATACCAAAAGAAACAAAAAATGAAGGGAGTAAGTGGATTATAGGCATTACTTGTTCCAAATGACATAATTCCACCACAGGCTCCACACTAAGTATTTTTGGTAAAATGATACTTCAGCTTTAAACTATGATTTCTGAGCCCTTTGTCATATTTACTGCAAACTCTTATCTTTGGGATTGGTAATTGCTCTCATGAACAAAAGAAAGAAGTAAAACTCATCATAAATAAAAAGCTTTTAGTTTAAATGTGATTAATTAAATCTCAGCTCTATTCTTCACAGATTTCTTTCATGAGGTGATGACCAGTAGGGACCAGTATAACCAGCTGGTCTGACCTCTGTCTGCAGATGTTTGCTCAGAAGTGGATTAAAGCATATTTTATAGGAAGACATGTAATCATTTCTTGAAGACCTAAAGTTATGATGAACTTACAGCCTCCTGATAAGCTGATCCAATTTTTACCTACCTTCACAGATAAGAAAAATCACATGTCATTTTAGGGCTCAAAGTTGGTTTTTCTCCCTTTTATCTTCAGTCCTGGCTACTGGATTGTTCCAACACCTTTGCCTGCAAGATACTATGTGAACAAAATCTTTGTGGAACAGATCTTATAAAAAATCCAGCAGTACTCCTCAGTGTCCGCATTGTAAATTATCTTTTGTGACCTGAATTATTTGTGGCCCCTTTTGTACACTCTGCACTTTGCACACTGTTGTTTAAATGGGACTGTCAAGTCAGAAACAAGATTTTAGTAATGGTTTTAGCACTGCTGTGTTCAGACACAAAGTGCCTTCCCAGCTTATTCTTGCATTACCCTTGGTGCATATGCAAGCATATTACTAAGTGCTATGGCCAGAACATTGAAACAGGTCAGTGAAGGACACTTGGGTTTTTCTAGTGAAAACTTCAACAGGTTTCTCACATGTGAAAACAGCTGACCTTCTTTGTACCCAAACACACTACACAGCACTTGCTTGAATTACAGTACATTTTGCTGGACAGTGGTCAATAATTTGTCCCTAATCTCATCATTTACTGCTTCACCCATCTTGGTGGCATCTTTATTCTACAGCTGAACTATGTCTTCTATGGGGCCTTGATAAAAACATGCAATAACATTGGAACAAACTCTTCCAGGAGGTTTCAGGAGACGGTGTGGTATGGACTACATAGGCTAAATACCTTCTCTCTTGTGCTACACTGATTGACCTAAAGAGAAGATTTAAATATAATGTTGTCCTTGAGGAGGGGAATTTGTAGCCAGAAATGTGGGAATTAGCTTTTCCTCCCCTTTAATATAGATTTACCACCAACTCAGAAGCCAGTGACGCATTTTCCTCCTCTACCTCTAAATGACATAGATGCCTAAAGTTCTTAGCCTGAAAACCTGAATTTACCTCTGCTTCTTTCTCCATGTAGGATGAATGATTCATTTTGTTCCATGACGCTGTTTTCAACTGCAAAACTGTTACATAAAGGCATTCAGGCCTCCTGCTTTTCATTCAGCTTTGGGAATTTCCTGTGCTTTATCACCAAGACTGAGGTGGAGTGAAGTTCAGAATAATTTTGAATCAGGTTCTAGCAATCCAGACAGAGTATATTTTTTATATTTATGCTGTTTTTCCTTTATAGTATAGTTTCTGGTATTTAACATTCATCCCACTTCAAAATTCAATATGTTTATGCTAAGTACTGCTTTATCTTGTTCATGATCATTTCATATCCACATGAAATTTACTCTCCTATTCAGGAGGGAACTCAGGAATCTGTTTATATCACAAGACCAGCAGTGGGAAGAATGTACATAGATTTAACTAATGAATAGGAATGGCCTGCACTGGGAATAGTTTATTCCCCAAAATAACTCGATTGCTTCTTTTTGTTCTTGTCTATTTTTAAAACCAAAAGTGTTCAAAAATCTCTTTTAGTTGTGAAGTTTTTTTAAGTCTTCATTTTTCTCCTGGTTCTCATCAATGTTTTTTATTTCTGTTTGTGAGTTTTATGCTTGTCTATAGATTCAAAGTTACTTAAATATGTATACTCTGACTAGGCAGGCCCCACACACGGGCAGCATCTGTTCAACACAATGAGTCTTCAAAGAGATGTGGACTGACCCATATAGAGATGGGTAATGAAGAGATGAGGACTTCTGCTTCCCCACCAGGTTTCTTTTCTGTATGATAAACTAGGATGCTGTTTTGCCCCAATGTAATAATTAACCATTCCTAACAAGGTGATTTCCAGTAGGTGAAACTTTCCAGTTTATTAACATTGTTTTGATTTTGAAAAACTGATAATTAGTATATGCTAAAATGGTATACCTAGGGCTTTCTACTATTAGCTCTGAAACAGGAGAAAAAGAGCCACGAGTAATGGAACACTTTTAAATTTAGTTTGGGAAGTATTATTAATGTGCATTATATAAAATAAAACAACTATTTCAGTTCACTGTAAGCTATTATTGAAACAAATTAAAGGCAATCATCACAGTATTCTAGACATCATACTATTCTCTAGCAGTATGTTATTAAATATCATATATATGACAAATGTGTTCTCGAAGTATTTAAATGCTTTGTTTTGTTTGGGGAGGAGGGGAAATGCAGCAAAACAGCACTATTGGGCCATATTTTTAGCTGCTGCAAATTAACATAGCTCCACTGGGAGTAGTGCCAGGAATTTAAAATTATTGTTGAACTTTACAGTAGAATCAGCTACTGTGTTACTTCAATTATGTGGAGGGGGGGGGTTGTCGGAAACATTTGAAAGAAAGCATAATAAATTATCTGTGGATAAGCTCTGCTTCTGTGCCAGGTGAGCTGATTAAAATATTTCAAGCTGCAAAATATTGAATGTATGTAACATGTTTCAGTACTGGCATTATAAATACTCTGTAAAGAAAACACTGGTGCATACAAACCCCATACCTTTCTAGTACAGTAGAATTCCCTGCATGCAGACTCTGAATAGCTAAAAACCCTCTTGTTTATAATCAGCATGGGGATTCACATATTCTCTAATGAAATCCCTGCTAAATAAGCCATATGGTCATAACACTATGGTTTGAAGCAAGAGAAAGAGTATTATTCTGAATCAAAAATCAGATAAGAGACATAAGATGAAACAGTTAACACTTTTTTCAGACAGAAAAATGAAATAGCAGAACTTGTCTTTAACTATTGTTAAAGGTCAAAAGAAGACCTGTAAAAAAGGTCTTTAACTATTCTCATGGCATGGCTGAATATTAAATTAATTGTATCAGCACTGAAAAAAGTATTTGGCACCCTGGAGGACAGGTCAGTGGAGTGATTGCTATCCCATGTGAGTTCCTAAGAATATTGATGGAACAGAGTAGAAAATACAACTGAAAGTAATCTAATATTGTGTAAATCAATCTTTCCTGGAATGTTGTGTTCAGTTCTGCTCAGCTTGTCTTAGCAGAGCTATAAACAGGAAGAAGAAGGGTTCAAAACTGGGTCATTGTCACCACAAGCACTAGTGGAATTCATCACCACCAGTCATCATTAAAGAAAAAAAAAGAAAAGGAAGAAAGAAAATTATTAATTTTACAGTAAATGAATGATGAAAACATCAACAGTTATAACAAACAAAGCATATCAGATATCTCATAGAAGGGAAGACCAAGTTAGGAATTAGCAGGACCAACAAGGGTTCTTTTTAAAAGTTATAAATAATTTCCCCCAGCTGCTATCAGTTCATTGACTGCCTCACCAGCTGGCTGGACAAGCCCTGTCTATGTAAACCAGGAACAGGAATTGGGTCTTTGATAACAATACCCAGTTCTGTCTGTGAATCTCAAAATGAAGAAAGTTATTAAGGAAAATAAAACTGAGGTGCCAAAGTAATTCCTTGGTTTTTAAAGAGGAGGACTTTTAGAAAAAAACATATGGAGGGCATGATACCCATCAAATAGCCTAGAATTAATCTACAGGCGTCTTAGCAGTACAAGGGTAATGGTTGGACTCAATGACCTTTGAGGTCTTTTCCAACCTAAACCATTCTATGATTCCATGAAAATCATAATCCTGAAAGAGGAAATAAAGCCTACAGCCCACTACCCATTTCAACTGCTGCCAGGCTGGTGAGCAAAATTCACTTCCACGTGAAACTCATCTCAGACACTACTGGAAGGAGAATTCCAGTAATGAAACACAAATGTTTTATATTAATTTCCATCCCAAAGTATGGCCTTAAGGTTCTGGTTTTAGCCCTTTGGAGAGTAGAAGTGAAATGAGGCATTTCCTCATTTAAAATGTAACATTAGTGTGCAGCCTCTGCCAGTTTCTTTTAACATGCAATTATTTCTTCCTTGATAAGATTCAGTTAATTGATGAGATAATGAAATAGCTATACCCCAAGAATTGTTATGTAACTTACATTAACTTGTCTTAATGCAATGGGAGATATTGAAGTTAGAAATATTTTATTTCTTTGCTGTTTTCAGCTTTTTCACATTCATTTTACACACTAAATATTCAGTATTGCAAAAACTTATAACCTCATGCATCTGGTGTTTTAGCAGCACATCACTTCGCTGATTTGTTCAGTGAATGCTTGTTTTGTTCTTATTACTTACAAATGTGTATGTAATGATACACTGGTTTGATATGATTATGTTACACAGGCTATCTAAAGCCATTGCCTGAGGACTATAATACAATCTGCTGAACCCTGGGCAGATTTACAGAGTGCTCTGCATTATCCTGTAGTTCATGCATCACTGAGTGTTTTCCTCTCCTAATTAGAGACCAGCCAATTGCACTATTTATACTTACTTAATATGCTAAGCATTTATGTAAAGAGGGGTTAAATAAAGAGAGGTTTAGCAAAAAGCACAGAGAGCAGACTAAATATTTAATTAGCAAAGCAGTAAGCTTCAGGATATTAGGATCTTCAAAACTTTCTTTCTATTAGTTTGTTCTTTTGAGACCACTTTCTGCAAGTGGAAAACACACTGACATAGTCATAAAACCCCCTTAAAGTCTTACATAGAAAACACTGGCACCAAATCCTGATTTGAATAAATGTGTTGATGCAGGTAATGTTATTTCAGGACACATATGTGCCTCTTAAGAAATGGGAGTAATTTTTCCACATTAAAAGCTAAATTCTGTTAAAATACAGGATTATTGGGGGGTGTTTTGATGGCATATGTTCTTTTCAGTTTTCTTTACATCAATTTTTGTGAAGGTAATTCAGTTATTTATTCATAGTGAAATTCGGAGGGAAAAAACCTGCAAAAAACATGTTTAGCATTATGAGATCAGATACCCTCCTGCTCGTTTCCTGTGGAGCCAAACTATTTCTAACCTAGTCCAGATCAGAGCTGACCACTTCATCTTTCTCTGTTTTTATATTTTCTTGTTGACTCCAACAGATTTCATATTGCAGGGACTAGAGCAACTGGCATTGTCTCAATAAGCCCAGTTATTTGAATGATTTCTTCTCTAGCAAATTTAGACTAAACTATTAATGTTACAATTATGCAAGTTGTTGCTTCCTTGCTCTCTGGTACAGTCTATCTGGATGATGTAGGTATTAAAAAAAAAAAAAATAGTCCTTAAGTGTAGTGTTTCCCCTAACCCAAGTAATACTGACAACCAGGTTAGGGGGCAACTGTCTGTGAGGTATGCTGAGAGATCAGAGCTGATAATCTGAGTGTGTGAGAGAAGGGATCTTCTCAAGTCCCTGATTAACTGAAGTCAGCTTAACACATTTTACCACAGTCCTAGCAAAGGAAAAGGTTTCTGTTATGTTTTCAAAATATTTCTAATTTTCTGGGCTCATCATGTCTGCAAAGTAAATCAGAGTAAATCAGAAGATGAAAATAAAATCTGATCTGGAAGTATCTTGGAAGGGACAGAATAAGATTTACAACTTTCCAGAGATAAGAGATACAGGGCTTGGGGGGAGTGCCTCTAGATGAAAGAGGATAGGATTTTTGTAGTCTCTCACTTTGTGTTGATCCTGTACAGTCCCATTTGCTTCCCAAGAGTACACTGTACACTGAGACATAAACACATATTACAAGTGAGCAGTGCTTACATATCAATTGTGTATCAATAGTGTAAAGGAGCAGCAGAGGAGAAAACTTTTATTGAGCAAAGGCAGGAATACTCTAGAAGCACAAATGAAGCCATAGCAGCATATGTAGTGTATTTACTTTGCAAATGGGTAGATAGGTCTCCAAAGACAAGAGATGAAGCTTTAATCAGTAGTGGGCACACTGTGACTTCATGTGTTTAACTTCAAAGACAAAGTTACGCTTCCATCTAATCAACATATTTCCTACTACAATCCAGTACAACCTCTGTTGAATATTTCTAGACTACCAATGCCTACCACTGTGGAAAACATTCATATACTCTGGCCTAATTCAGTGTACTGAAACAGTGGATTTCTTTCAAACTTTCTAATGCACATTAAGTTAAGCAAAGATACAAAACAAATATACAAATTTGCAAATATAAGGAAATATACAAAACATTCAGTTACATGCTACCAACACAGTTCTGTTGCAAAACAAAATGATGGGACAAAGCCAAAAACAGTTGGATTATGTCAGTGTTGTGGACTGGTGGGGGCTGTTGGAAGGATACACAGCAGGAGGAAGCAAGGGAGTCTCACACTCAGGCTGCAAGTTTCCGGATGTCTCAACAGCTGGGCTCTCAAGCAGTGTGGATGGCCTGAAAGAAAGGTCTGGCACTGGCTGGAACAGGTAGCACTGCTGGAGTCCACTGAAGTATGCTTTCAA
Source organism: Acanthornis magna (assembly GCA_036785705.1). Taxonomy (NCBI): domain Eukaryota; kingdom Metazoa; phylum Chordata; class Aves; order Passeriformes; family Acanthizidae; genus Acanthornis; species Acanthornis magna. The sequence continues at coordinate 20,700,309 of JAWUZG010000001.1, forward strand.
AATAAAGGCTTGTATTTGTGAGATTTAGAATAATGTAGTAGGGACAAATGATCAAACGAAGAAACAGAAGTTCTGAGCTGCTTTATGTTACTCTTTTCCTCAATAAGGTGGGTTCTTATTGATGCTTTAACTTGCCTTTGTCATTCTGTAGTATATGTATTGTATGGCTGCTGTGAAAGACTGGTGAAAGTTGTCATATAAAGGCAAATTGTTGTGCAAGATATGCCAAAGTCTTCAGTCTAATCGCTGCTCCTATTTTTATACCATATAAGACTGTACTGTTTCACAAGGGTCATCAAGATCAATGTACAGTTTCTTTTCTTCATGCTGTGGGAAATGCTCATGTTAGAAAATTAATTGTTTATTTCTTATATTATAAATATTGTAGTGATCATATGAGTACTTCCTTTGACACAAAGGATTTTCCTTAATGAAGAATGATGTGTTTGGTGTGTTAGTTTTGTTACCCAAATTGGTCTCTTGTGAAACATTATGTGCCTTCCTTGATGTGCTGAGAAGCATTCTGCCAGCTTATTATTTTAAAAAGCAAGTCTCCTTTCTGAAAAGTGTATTTCTTTCTTAGAAAATAAACAATGGAAGGTTAAAGTTATCCTAGAGGTAAAATAAGGTCAAAGCTGTTCAGAGTCATCAAATAATTTATCCTGGAAAAAGAATACTGACTGAGCTAATCAAAGCATTTGGTCGACTGAACATTGGCTATCAAGCTATGGCACTCTATTGACTTTCCAGAACTTGTTGATCCCTTCTGCCTCCCCTGCATTACTGTAGCCATCAAAGAATGACACACATCAGGAGCTCTGCTACAGTTCTAACTGGAAACAGGGCAAATATTTCTGAACTACTTATCAGTGCCCTTTAAATCTAAGCACTTCCTCAAGCTGACAAAAAACTTTCTAAGCCTAGTAAAGTGTTTGGAAAAAAGTCTCTTTGCTTTCCTGAAGAGCTGCTGAAAAGTTATGTCTTGATGTGCCTGTGAAATAACATCAGTGGTAAAAAATCCTCCTTTTGGTTTTTTTGGGGTTTTTTCTCCCTCCTAATCCTGCCAGTTGTGCAATCTTGCTTATATATTTGTACAAAATGGAATAGCATTTGTAATTTGGGCTATAAGTGATCTATACAGCTATGTTTTCTCTAAAAGGGAGTGCCTATTGTCAGCAATTATTGTTATACTGTATTGCTCCCCTGATGGTTTACAATCAAGAATTTCAATGTCAGCTTGTGTTTCACCTTTGCTTCCAAAGACCTTCCTTTGCTAGCAGTTCCTGACTGCCACAAATCTTTCTCCTGTCCTGCTGAATGAATGATTTTACAGCTTTGCTTCCTTTTCTTCAAATGAACCTCAATCAGTTCAACCTTTTATATAGTCTCTTCAATTTAATGAAGTAGCAACCAGTCAAGTGCTATACAACTCATGAAGTAATTAAAATTTGTAAGGAAGATATCATTGTGGTCAATGGCAGGAATGGGGAAAGAAATAACTAACCGTATTCAGTTAGAGCCAAAAAGAGCTCCCTAAAAAGCTCCTGCACTCTCAGAGAAAGCAGATGGTTCAGGACTTTAACAGTGTATAGATGTGTTGCTATCTGAAAACCAGAGAATTTATAGAGATGCTAGGACAAATTCTGCACTCACCAGAGCATAAATCTGCAATAATTCTATTAGCCTTTGTGGATATATGTCACTGCCAGGGAAATCAGAATGACTCTTTGTTTTCCCTGCTTTATGTGATGAATAATGTGATCACCGTAAATACAGAGTGTCAGAAAACCCCAAGTGTTGCATCACAGGGATTAGAACAGATGTCTTTTAATGTTGCTGGGCAGCAATTCAGACAAATAGATGGTCCTGATGAATACACACTCTAATGTCCAGCTCTTGCTTTTAACACAGCGAATGAAACATTTTTTTTCAAACTTGACTTTAATCAGAACAAAAAGAAACCCTGGTCATTTGCTGTCTGCTTTTCTTAGGTTTGTCTTAGGCAGTTTTTAAATTACAACTTAGAAATTGTGGAGAGAAATAAAGAATTTAGGTTGAGGTTTTTAATTTCCTTTGGCTAGATTTCGTGTTTTTGTGGGACTAAGGTGTTGTAATCTGATTTATCTTCAGGTGTTTTAACAAAAGCAAAACCATAATAAAAAGTTTGACAGTACATTAGCCCTTGTTTTTTCTTGTCCCTATTCTGGATACAAAGTGATTTTTTTAAGGGAAAGAAATTTAGTATTTTATATATGTGAACCCTGGATGCCCTGGTACTAAGTACAAATTAGCCTTGTACTGGACAGTGCTTACAGTGGAACGCCAGGATTAGTCATCTATGATTTGTTCACTGGAAGGCTGAAATCTGGTGTGAAGGTCATGAGGATGGTCTCCAAGCAGGGAACAGTTTGGTATGTATTTCCATGTCTGGAAAAGGAGCTGTGAAAGGATTCAGCAATAGGGGGTGGGGAGCATCAGGCTCAAATTTGTGTCTGGAGTATCTAGGTTCATGGGTCTCCAGTTTCTGAGCAATCCTGGCCTAGGAGCAAAGCAGGTCATCCTGAAACTGTGTGTGCTGAAAAGAGTACTTTGGTTCACAGCCTGAAGCAGGTCACAGACCTATTTGGTGCTCAGTCTCACGGTGCTGCTTCTGGAGCTCTGTGACCTGGTTCAGGGAAAAGCAAGGAAATAAGGAAGAATGCACCTACTGGCTATTTTTTTCCTCAATTAAATTAGAGCATCACAAAATGTGTAAAGGTTGTTGTTACTTGCAAATTAGTCTGATCTGTGGCTTTGTGTCTGAATGTGCAGGAGCTCTGAATCATTATAAATCAGTTCATAAGCCAATGTAAACTCTTTTTTACCTAACAGGGAATTATTCCAGTTGATCCCTTCTAATAAATGCTTTTAAGGTTAATGACATATTTCCATAAATAATATTCCTAGCAGCCATTATGAATCTAATGACTAGTCATTAAAATAGGCATCCTAAAATATTGTGGATGATATCAACCATAAGCCAGGCATGGATTTACAGGGCAAATACAGATTTATAGCCCCATATTAGCACAGCATGAAGCACCAAAAACTGTTACACACTGTGGAAGGGGCAGTTCCATGGTTGCCATCCATTTCAGAAAAATCAGGAACTGAAAAGGAGATGCTTTGCAGGCAGTGATGGTTTACTGTAAGGCAGCGCCTACATTGCAGGTAGTGGCAATGGTATTCTGAAAGGCAAACTTCTGCCATCACAGAGCTGGGGATGGGAATGTCACAGCACCTAAAGGAGGAAAAATGTCTCCAGGTCTCACACTGCATTGATCTCATGAGAAAGGGGGTAGAGGTTCCCATTGTCTGCCAGGCCAGCCTACTGGTTCTTGCCATAGATGACAGGCTCCAACGGAAATCTTCTATGGTTTCTAATCTAAAGCATATTTCTAAAAGCGTATGGCTCATTGCCATTACTGCCAGCCATTTCTGTTGATGTCAAGCTGGACACTAGAATCAAATGTTCGGCTCTCTGATCTAACGTGCTTTTCTGCACTGTGGTATTAAGAGACAAAGTGAGACTGCTTTTATATCCTGCATCATGGCTGACACAAAACTACAATTGTGCTGTTGGTGGCATACATAAGTGCCCATTTTTTTCATAACAAGAGATTCACACCTTGATTTTTTAAATACAAAGAAACCTCATATTTTTATAGTATTCATAAACAAATTAGAATAAAAGCAGTCAAAATCTAGATTATAGAAAGTTCATACCTTCATGAAGTTCAGAAGTGACATGGAGTTCTAGCTTTTACTAAACATGTCTGACTACTTAATGTGCTGCTTTATGTTTGAGATAATCTGCAACTCCAATGACATAACAGGAAATTTGTATTTTGAAGTATATGATCTTAATTATTTTAATCCTCTTCAAAAGTAATTTAAAGTACAACACCTTTATCCAATTGCTAGGAGTTTGTATGGGCCTTTGCAGCAGAAAATGGACGCAATGAGTGGTGTGCCAGCCAGAGTCTGGATGGAATTGATATTAGCAGAAATCTCTGTTTGAAATAATAGTTATTTCTTTGTTTAGCTGAATTCATTTCCAGACCTGACAAAAATTCAGAACAATGTTGTGAATGAAAAATAGATACGTTTATGAAGAAAAAATGTAGTAGATATTATTTTCAGGCTGATTCTAGTGTTTACATTATGTATTCAAAATTTAAGTGTTCTCATGTCAAAAATCCACATGTATTAAATACCTTTTCAGCATTTCTGTTGTACTGAATTTTCAAAGGGGGAAATATTCCTTAAGGTGAAAAAACACACTTACAGTACAGAGCTGTAAGTGTATGCACAAGAGGATTACAAACCAGATAAGCTTATTTTGAACAGGACAAGGATCTCACATTTCACACACTTTTTTTCCTTTTAGCAAATTAAAAAATGTCTGCTCTATTTGCTAGACAAATCTTGCAAAATTCAGAAAACATATTTTAGAAGAATTGCCTGGATTAAATGTAAGATTTCAATAAACCTGAACATGCCTTCAAATGTTTCTTTCTTAGCTACTTGAGTGTGTTATCTGATACACTGCTTTTGAATTATAATTTAGAGAAATGTTCTTGAGTAACTAAGTAATAAGGCTACAGAAATGTGATCAGCTATTGGAGTTATATTTTCATGCCTTGAGAAACTGATTGGCATTTTGCGTCTGTATGGAGAGCCCAAATTCTGCTCTGCTGCACACTTCTGCAACAAATTGATATAAGATGAATCATGATGATGGTGCTGCAAGCAGGATTCAACTTCTATATGAACATAAGTCTGAAATGGCAACCCAGGTCAACACATCCATTTCCCTGTACTAGCAGGCATCCTGCAGAGTCTTGAATGACCTAAAACCCCTGCTTCCTGCTATAATACTGCCCGAATTTTATTTGGGACAAGCAACTACAACAAAGAATTTTTAAAAAATCTATAATGACCTATGGAAAGCAAGCAGGATGAATAAAAGGTATTGCTAATATTGCAGATTCCGCTATAGCAGGATTTTTTTTTTTTATTTGCATAAGGTACCTAGGACAAAGACTGTGACCTTCAATATAGAGGAACACAACAAACAAGCAAAAAACCCTGTAACCATTCCACTTGGATTAGGGGAAAAGTTCTTCCTCATTCTAAATCTGTCTATCATTTTAACTATAAGCTTCAAATGGCACCAGGAGTGTTTCAGCACTGTGCCTTTGCATCCTGTCTAGACATGTGGCCTATTTCCAATTGGCTGGTCTTAGAGGAACAGAACAAGTCAAACAAAAAAAAAACCTATGAGGCAATTTATACATCAAGAGAGAAAAAGAAAATAATAATCCCTCTTGGCCCAGAGGCAGCCAGTGAATGCCCTGAAGCAGAGAATTAATATAATATGATATATGTCACAAGCAAGCAGTGATCCAATTTCCTTTCAAAACTTCTTGGAGACTTGGACCCAAAGATTTACATCTGTCCGACCTTGTGTTTGGTATTTGAAGGCATAGCCATCAAAACAGTTTCTTGCAAGTATAACTACTCACTCTGGAAAAAAAAAAGAGAAGTTTTATCTCTTAGAATAAATGAATAAATGCTGATCTAAAGCAACATTTCAAAACCTGAAATCAACAAAATAGGTACCTGATGCCCAGAACCTGCTGGTAGCTGGTCATCTCAGAGGTATAGTTGGAAAGCAGGGAAAGAAACTGGGAGCAAAGGTTTCACAGCAGCATACACAGTGCCCTGTGAAAACCTTCAACAAAAGGTCCATGCTGTTCTGTTTCTGTATCACATATTAAGATTCATTGCTTGGACATGCTATTACTCAGAAGACCAGAGCACAAGAAGACGTATTAGTAGGATTGGGTACTTGACTGGATTTCTGGGAAGTCTCATTTTATGTTCTAGGCACAGCACTTAAATTGTGTCACAAGAGGAATTTCACATCAGTAGAAAAAAATAAAATCGTGGTGATGGCAGTGAGGATCATAGAAAAAATGTGATCTGTATGTATTTAGGGTTGCAAGAGTTCTAGTTTATTTCTGTAGCATCCTGAGCTCTTTTTTTCTGATGTATCTACTTTGCTTTTATGGTTTATTAAGTTATCCATTTCTATTTGATTACATAGGCTAATCAAATACAGAATCTGTGGAAGATGAGCATATTGCCCTCATCTAGACTAATGTATTTGTGTATGTGTGTATCTGTGTGTGTACAGTTATGGACAGAAAGAAAAGGCTAAAATTGTTTTTATTTCTTCTAACTTGGGAAGGAAATATATGCTATTTTTTTGGAGGCAAATTTGTTTCATATTGTTTGCATTGTGGTAGTGCTACAATTCCAGCTAGAGATGGGGACCCCTATTTGGCTTGCTTTATACACATCTATAATAAAAAGTGTGCCTGATCCCCAGAATCTTACCATCTGCGCAATTAATGGGAGGTAACAGTGGATACAATAGGCTGGAGGAGAATGAAGAAATGGAGACACAGTTTAATCAGCATAACAGGCATCAACCTGAAATGAGCCAAAGACTGATCTTACAAGGCTTACTTAAAGCAAAGTGTTCTGTTATCTACATGCACCCCTGTTTTGCAGTGTGTAGGAGGAAAACCCCTCAGGAAGGTCATTCCCCTTTCTGGCCGTCATTTGCTGCCTGTGATTTCGATGACAAGAAGAAGACTATTACTAATTTAGTATATGCATATTACAAAGAGAAGGGTTTACCCTGATCCACATGATCCTGATCATTAAAAGGAAATAAAATGGAGTCTTCTTGTACACATAATACTTTAGATTTCAAAATATGGTAATGCAAATGGCCATAGAAAAGCAAATGTATTCTAAAGGAAAGAGGATGTACAGTCAAATTTACAAGCAAATTAATACATGTTCATTTCCTTTAGATAGGATTAGATAATACAGGAAAATGGTAATTTTCTTTGTATATAATTAATAACTTGAATACTGCTTAGATTGTTTATAGCTTAAAGTCCCACTCAGTGCATAGGACGTGTGAGAAATTTTGACATTATTTAATCCCTTTTAATGGCAGATATTGTTGCATCAAACCAATTTCTAGCAGATGATTTTCATACTACAAAAATTACAATGACTGAGCAGAAGTGGTCCCTGAGGTTGCATTTTTAGTCAGTTTGTCAGTTGCCAACATGTAGAAAGTAGCATAAATGAATATATCTTATGGTAAAAAAATCTTCCTTGGTAGGAAAAAATAATTTGTTTTAATTCACAAGCTAATGTGCACCTTTAATTTTAATTATGTTGCATTCTTGAAAAACTAGAAAAAATAAAATTGTAACTTCTAAAAAAAGACATCTTCTTCAATATTGTAAGTCAAAAAAATCTTCCTCCAAATACACACAAATAAGATAGGCTTTCCCTGTGCATTTAATACATGTCTAGTGACTCATGAATTATAGTTCTTAAGTACCAAATGGGAGAGTTGATATCCCACTGAGTGAGAAAATGCCTTCCCTCTCCTCTGAACAACCTTTTCCTGGGGCTTCCTGATAGAAGAGAAGAAAAAGATTTCATAAATTGTATTTTCTTTTCCCAGGGATTGGGGGTAGATTTGCACTGACTCGATTTCCTGATTTCACACTATATAATGAACCACAGATTTCTTTCGCATTAGTACCACAGGACCTGAGGTTGGGTCCTTGATACTCTCATTGTCCTCTTTAGGCTATCTTGCTGCTCAGTCTGCTTCTTCTGATAGTCCCAACCCATTGATTCCCACCAGGAATGGAAATGTACTTGGAGCAGTGATGAGGGTATAGCAGAATGAACATGCTGTCAAACTGTATTAATTGTAGGAAAATATAGCTACATATTGCAGCTATATAGTAAAATAGTATATCATCCAGACCTCAGCTTATATATGCATGTAGCAAATTCAGAACATCATGTAACCAGAAATCCAATACTTGTATTGCATAATACCCCAGAGTGATGCAGGGGGTAGTCTAGGTACATACGTGGGTTAGGTTTGCCTGAGGACATACACGTGATTACAGAAAGACACAGCTTTCTAGCTATTTTTTTTTAAGTTGAAAACAACCTTTTCCAAAATATATAGTTTTGCATATGTATTTAAGAAAGGAAGACATGTGCCATTCATTTGATAAAAAGATGGACTAATTATCAGGCAGCCAGATGGCAATATACAAACTATAATTCACAGGCAATCATTCAGCATAGATCAACACCTCCCGTATGGCTCCCACACCCCAACACCAGTAAAAACACAGAGCTGCAGAAATGAAATGCTGCAAGGATCTCAAGAAACCATCTAATCCATTTTCTTGCATCCAGCAAGGAAATTTTTGGTCAGTGCAGTACAATTTTATTCCACAGAAAGACTCCATGGACAAAAGGTTTCAATAACTAAAAATTCCTTCATATGCAAAATAGGCAGCAACAACAAATCCCCCCAAACCCCAGAGCAAAACCTTGAGGAATTCTCTGAAACCTAAACCACAAAAACCTCAGAAGACAGAATAACCCACAACACATCCTGACTGCTGCAGACATGTGTTTCTTTAATATGGTTACAAGTAGAGCATGCACTAGGAACCTTTTATTGCACACGGGATCATTCACAAACAAACTGAGCAAACTAAAAAAATACATTTCTATAACAGGTGCAAAAAACCCAGCATCTGACAGACTGTAAAATAAGCTTTGCTGTAATGGGCTGACAGAAAGCAATGTGATGGACAAGTTACAAGAACCTGAATAGAATATGAACAACATTCACTGTATCTTGGAGCCAAGCAAAGCACTGATGGATCTGCACAGGCAGGGACACAGCTGCTATGGGCTGTCTGTGTGTAACAATGCGGGTGCTCCCGCCTTGCCACAGAACACAAACCATGAGCTGTCCTGGGCACTGGCAGCAAGGAAGGGAACCCAAAACCTATGAACATTTGTAAATTTATCTTCATAAAAATTGATTTTAATGGACTGTAATTCCTGTGCTAACTCTGGAGTCAGACACAGGGAAGTCGGGGGTCTTCCTTGTGCAACACTTGATTTGCTGAGGCACCCTGTGGTCTGGAGACCAGTTTTGGGTTTGTCTGCTTTTGTGCCATATTCTGGGTGCCACCAGAACACACCACCTGCTGACTTGCTGAGGACAAATGGCAGAGAATGACATCTTACTGTGGTTTTAAATTAATTCTGGATTTCTGCACTAGGTTCTCTAAGAAAAAAAGAGATGGTAAAAGCATTCTTATGCATTCACAATTGTCAGCAGAGAATATATTTGGGGTTGTCTTCTCTGTGTTCAGAAAAGAAAATAATAAGTCAGAATGTATGTACTTAATTAGTGCCATTTCTGCACAAAACTCCTAATTAACATTCATGGTAGTCTGCTTTAAAGAACTGCTGTTTTTTCTGTTTCTTACATTTACTTGTTGGTTGGGTTGGTTTTTTTCCCACCCTGAACAAGAGAAAGCAGGACAGGAATGTTGAATTTCTTTCCCTTGAAAACATTACTGGTGAACACTGACCAGAGCCACTTCTGTGTTGGCGCTAGTGGCCGACAAAAGGTCCAGCTTTCAAACAGTGCAGGCTTTTTGGTGCCTTCCTACGTGAACAGTGGGTGACAAAGTCCGCTCTAACATTGACACAGCTCAGCCTTCTGAAACCTCGACAGCTGTGGGGGATGTGAAGCCAGAATGAGAGTGATGAGCACTGGGATGTATCCTTGACTGCAGATGCCGTGAGCCTGGTTTTGCAAGCTAGTGTGTTTTGCCTGTCACCTTCAGGCCCAAATCCAGTGCCGTTGCCTGGTCAAGTGCCAAGTCAAATGCTACATACACTAGAAAATTGCAACTGGATCTTTACCTGGGAAAGTTTATGAGGGAAAGGAAAGCTATTTACTTTTGAAGTTTAGCCTTCATGTATTTGCACAACTTCTGTGGCTACCAGTCCATACTAAGGGTTTTTCTCCTGGCTGGTGCTTTAAAATTTAACTTTCCATATGCACTGCAAAAGTAATAGGCATATACCTGTTATTTATATTTGCATTTATAAACTGACACATTTGGAATACTTTGGGATGTAAGTACATAATGGAAAAAGCAAAGTGTATCAACGAACCAAACACATAAAACGTGGGAAATACATTTTTGCATGCATATATAGTGTAAACAGCAAATTTAACTATATTTTCTATAAGAACTCTTGAATGGCTGGCAGCAGATTTTCTTACATTAACCTGGCTACCTGAAACTTAACATTGTGAAGCCATAAGGATGGAAATATAATTTATTCAGCTGATATACAGCTATCTTCCATATTCAGATTCTGCTGAAATGCTAATTGGAAATTTGAATTTCAGGCCCTTGTTAATAGACTAGTCCCTGAGGTGTACCTTCATAACACTTTCCCTCCTCTCTGTTCCTTTAGTTGGAGATGACCTCTGCCTGAGTTCTTCTCTTCCCACAATACTTCATATGCTCAGGGAAAGGCTGCTCTAACTCAAGAACCCAGAGAAACAAAAGTGGCTTTGTTGAATGTAAAAACACTTAGGAAGCCTGTGAAGTGGGTGCTATGTACTTAGGTTCCCTGGAGTTTCATTTTCATGAGATTACAAAACAGTGCATTTCAAATAACAGACCAGACGGGCTGTGTTTCAGTGACTGCACAGATTCCCTGCTCAGATGTTCCCAATAGCTCTACTTTCTAAATGGGAAGGATATAACTGCTCCCACCATGAACTGTCACTGCCTACTTCTACACATGCAAAATCTTTCTGAGGATTCATATTTTTTGTTGCAACATTTGCATAGTGCTTGACATCTGCAAGGTAATTTTATAATCCTAAGAAATTTATTCTTAGACAACCATACATTTCTAGCCATTTTTTTCTGCAAGAAGTCCTGTAGCGAACCAAAGGGTGTTGTTGGTTTTGGTCTTTTTCAGAATAAATTGCCACTCCATTAGTAACACCATCAGAATTATGTAGCCAAATGACCTAAATACTCCAGGATGAGGGTGGTTGCTCCTGGAGTTCAATAGCTACCTCAGAAGTCCTTGATTTATATCTGAGGTCAACACTATATTTGTAGTACAAGTTAAAGATTTCTGCAGCCTTTGTAAATTATTATTGTAATTATTCTAACTACAGAAGATATTTTAAAGTATTGAAATAAAAGGCTTCTCCTTCATCTGAGCAAGGTTCTGTTCTTAATGGAAAAGTAAGCCAGAACACAAAGGAAAATATCCCCCTTGCAGCTGACTACTTTGCTGAGAGTGAAATAGAAAATGTATTCCATGGCAATGTCTTAATGACAGTCAGTGTCTGGTACACATATGTAATTACTGTGAAATCATCTCCTTTGTAAAGCTATTAGCAAGAACTGATTTTGTAAAATCTCCTCTATGTATTTACCCCAGATTAAACTTGATCTGCACTGTGACATTATTTTGATAAAGCAAAGGGTCCTAAAAGGTTAAGACAAACATGACTTGAAGACAGGTGATTTTTTTATCCAGAGCACTTATATTCACATGAATTGTAAGCTACAAGCACATGTGATGTGTGCTACAATCAGAGTCATGGCCACAGTGAAGCAAGAGAGGCACCAGATGGTGACAGATGTGAGGGCCACCACCTCAGGGTGCTCCGCAGGTCCAGGGCAGACTCTGGAAGAAGCATCTGGCAGCTGAGATGAACAAAGAGGGAAGTGAGACCAAGGGGGAGAGAGCTCCAGAGAAAAGAGTACTGGGGGGAATAAAGGAAACATGTCTGGCATACCAAAATATCCTATCCTTTTCTGAATACAATAAACAGCTTTGTGCACAGCCCTGCAAGGCCTATGTACAATCAGTGCTCGGTTAATTTATTTTATTAAAATAATTTTATCTGGGAAGAGAGAAAAATCCATTAATGTTTCCTGCATCTGAAATTCACTTGTATGAACAAAACAAAAGCAAAACAAAAATTGCTTTTCATACAATTTCTCTTACCTGTCTTTTATACTACTGTAATCCCAGTTATTTCAGCAGACATTTTACAACATGACACCTAAGGCCAGAGTGGGTCCCTTACAAGAAACTTTAAGTATTGTGATCTCAGAGGGGATTTTTCATCTTGTGGGATAAAATTTTTTTACTGGGTATATTCAGAGCATAGTTTTTATACACCTTTTAAATGTTGTGTATAAGGGGACATAAACAGCCTTTGTGGAAATGAAAGTTTGAAATTACTATGCTGAAAGTTTCAAATATTTGTGAGATTCACTATTTACAGACTGATTAGATGTACAACTTTACTAGCAAAAAGGATAGTTATTATATTATGCATATTATGTGTTGTTGCTATTTATGCCTACCCCTTCTCACAAAGCATGCATTACATTTAGTCTTTTGTCTGGCAGGTAGGTCACTGATCTACAGTTTTGAGGTTTCTCTTTCAATTTCTCAGTTTGCAGTATTTGACACTCAATGAAGATTAGATTTTGCATATTTGAGTTGGGTGATGATTTTATTGGAATCTTGACTAAGGGGCTCTAAGATAAAATTCTAACCTCTGTCATGCTTGTAGCATTCATGGACAAACACAGTATATAGTGTGCATCTTTGTAGGAGAATTTCTTTCCTTGAACTTCTTGCATTACCAAAAGGGCCCACTTAAAAAAAAAAAAAAATCTGCACAGAATAAATGAATAGTGTGACTCCACTAGCATCAGCCCTCCCTCTATCAGTACTGTGTCCTGCTGCTCTTCATTCCACATCTTTCACTCTGTGCCGCAGGGTGGTGGTCATTCTTCTGCTGAAAGAAGAATGGCCTCTGTAATGCTGAAATGATGTTAAAATGTGGGGAACATGTCTAAACCCACCACAGCCAGCTGCAATGAAGTGAAGACTGTTATGAACACCATGCTCCTCACTGTTGCACATACATTTGTAAGACTCCCCCAGGCACTGCATGACATTGTGAGGACACAGTGACTGAAATAATGAGTAGCCACTGTGCAGTAACATGACATTTTATAGCAGGGAACCTGTGTGTGGTAGGCATGGTGCCACACAAAGATTGATTAGAACCAGATGGTAAAAAATGCATTGCAGTTTGTACCCTGATGAGCTTGCTGGAGTGATCATTGAAAGTCTGGTCCTCCTGAAGGAAACATACCTTCCCCAAGGCACTTTTCCAAGTTCTAGATATTGGTTCTGGGATGGAAATGGTTGTATACACTGATGCATGAATGTAATTTTATTTGTGGTGTACAGAAGAGTACAGAGCTCACGGGCCTACCAAACTCCAATCAAGACAAGTGTTCCCTTATTCCCTTTTCTGTTCCAGAATTCAGAAAACCTGCACTCAGTTCCTGTCTATACTGTACCACTGCAATATCGTCCATGTGAGTAAAAGCCTAATCCAGTTGCTGTTACTGGTTAAATTCCCACTGACCTGCATAGAAAGAGATTTTAATTCTTAATCTTCATGTTCCTCATCTAGTAAATAAAGAAGAGATTTAATTTCTCCTAGTACATCTGTTTATCTTTATTTAGACTATATAACCTCTTTGGACAAAGACTCTTCCTAATTTGTGCTGTTCTTTAAAATTAATGTCAATAATAATCCATGTTATCCCCAAGTCAAGTAACGTCAATGTATGACAGCCCAAGAATCAATATTGTAGGTTTCTAAAAACCAAGTGTGCTCACCAATGGGTAGAAAAGTACAGCTGACAAAAAATTTGCTGGTTAGCACTACACTGGCTGCCCAGAAAGAATAAAGACACTTTCCCGTAGCTCACTGGAAACTTAGAGCAGCTCATCTGCACCAAGCACATGGAACAATTAGATCTTTCTCTATACTCTCACAAAATTGATTATTTTGTGATTATTTTGCTGATTATTGCAGCATAGCAGATGCTTTATAAAGTAGCCCATTCTCTATTGAGCTAGATTAATATGGTTTAGAATATTGACCTTAGTCTTAGATAATATCTAGCACAATATCTACATCAGTCTCATCTGAGATCTCTCTGGGTTTCAGTGATATAAATAATACTTAAATAATTACAGTGGGAATTAACTGATATTTAGCAATTTCAGTTTTATTACAGCACTTGCACTTTGAAAGCCAAAGATGAAGTGATAGATTCCATAGGAATATTTACCACTTTGAAAATTCAACTGTAGTTAATGATAACAGAAAGATCTAGAGACAAAAATGTAATGAAATCTCATAGCAAGTTTACAATTTGAAAAAAAATCATAACTATAACACATACTGAAAGAATTTCTTTTACTTGTTCTATGTGTTCACCAAAAGTTTTAAATATGTAAATACTGAAAGCATTCTTTTTTTGTCCAAAACTGCTGAATTTTAAATTTTTTTGTAGTTCTGCCTTCAGTGAGACAGTCCATTCTACTGGGGAGACCATGTATTTTTGCAGTCTAGTAATATCTTCTTCCAGTGTGATAGATTTTGTCTTACACTGCAGTACAGAGTGAATAATTTTCCATTATAAGTAGGATTGTTTTCGCACTTCAGCAAAAAAAAAAAAAAAAGCTTCGTTTTCATCCCACCAGCATTTAATTCACTTTGGGCTCTATTTTTCATTCTAGTTGGTTGTGTAATTCATGCCCATCTGTTTCTCTGCAAGCCACGTGATGGTTTTTATTTTTGAAATGTGCTCTTCTTTTTGTATGTTGCAATAAATCTTAGAGTAATATTTTGACGACCATTGGACTATATCCACTTGTTACAGAAGACATTTTAAAAAAGGAGCACTAAAGAGTTTCCTTAACATCCATGAGGTTCACAGTAAGTGCAGAAATTTTCTTTGGTCACAGTAGAAATGAAAGCAGGAGTGCCAGGTTGTTGCTATGCATTCACAGTCAAAGCCATGTTCAAGTTTCTAAATGCAAATCCTTTAATATGGTCCCTCAGCTCTAGAAGAATATAGAAGAATAAGGAACAGAAAAATCATCCCTTAAATTCACAGGGCAAAGTTCTGCTCAGATCATGAATAGACAACAGGAGGTAAAATACAAAAAGAAGGAAAATAAATACTAAAGGAAAAGGGACATGCAGTTATTCAGCAGTAAAAATAGTGAAACTATCCTTGGGGTTCACTTATAATGGAAAATTAGATTCTTTAGTCTCAGGTGAAAATATGAATGTAACTTAAAATGTTGTGGAACATCTTTATTAGCATACATTATACTGCTTTGTCATAACTTGTCCTAGCTCTCATCCACACCACAGGAAAAGACTTCTTTCTGACCTTAGAAGCTGCAGCTATTGTGCAAGAGCGAGATCTCCTTATTTCCTTCCCATGTGGGTGAGACCAGAGCAGCTACCACATTCAGATGTTTGTGATAATTTTTCCTGTCCCATATTCAAGGGGAAGAAGAAGAGCACAGTGTGTCAGACTGACCACCTCCAAGGGATGCTCCTGGAAGAAGTAGATTATCCAGTACACTTTACCCTGAACTACCCCTGAAGATACAATCTAGTCTTTGGCTTTTTCTGCCTTCTGTGGCAAATAAACTTTCTCTTTTCAAGTTTACAGAAAAAATCAGTTGCTTCAATGAGACATTTCAAATAATATAACACAGTGTTGGCAGCAGGTTCACTTTACTGTCCTTCCATAAATATAAAAAAATGCAGAAGATTCTGCCCTCACCCTCACTTTCATTTGCAAATAAGCTATTGGCTCCCTAAAGTTTTGTTCTCTACTGCAGGACTCCTGTAGCAAAGCCAAAGAAACATTCCTAAGCAACTGTGAAGATACAGTAGACTTAGTTTTGTCTGTTTTGAGGCATACTCACTTTATTTTCTAGCCTTTTTCTCCAAGGATGTGAAGTTTACACCCTTTATTTCTTCTTTTAGCAGTCTGGCAGGCTACTGGCCCTACCCCATCCCAGTCATTTCTCATTATTTTTAGCATTCCCTGACCAATTTCAGCCCCATAAGCAGATGGTTAGAGATCTCAAATACAACAAATATCTACACTGAAATATAGATGCTGATTAAAGGAGACCTTACTGGTGCTTCCTCTGAGGTAAAGGCAGAGAGAATTCAACACGATCCCTGTTGCAGCATCCAGCTGGGCAATCAGCAGACAGGCCCTGACTGGCCAGGTGGTATCCACATTTTACCACGTTAAATACAGCTACTTTATACAGCTAAAAGCAGAGAAAATAGGTTGGACTTATGCGAAGTAGTGGTGTGGGAAGAGCTATGTTAGCACCAGCCAACTGGGGAACTGCTGTGGTGTGAGGAGAGCACACCGGGCTTCAGGAGGAAGCAGTGTGTAGTGCAGGGGAAGCTGGGAGGGTGATAGGTATCACAGCAGTGAGGCAAAGGGACATAAGAATGAACTGAGTGTGTTGTGGTGAGTATTTTAAAAGATATGCTTAATTCGCATATGCTACACAGACCCATAAGAAACCCAGCTTCAGCAGTTACACTGGCTGTGGATTATGTGCTTTACCATACTTACCTCACCAGAACTTCAGGAGTGAGAAAGAGTCCATGGTTTGGAAATCCTGACAAAACTCAGCCAACTGAGTTTGCAGTATGGGCCTTCGTGTTGTTAAGCAAGCAGGACTGAGAAAGCCCAGTAACAACTTCAGGAACAACTCCAACAATGCTGATTCAGTGGGATCCCAGAAATGTCAAGTGAAACAATCCCTTTTTATTTTCCCTGTTCAGACAAGTCAATCTGGGATTAGATTGCATACCTTTTATATTGCATGATTACATTTTACCTGGATCATTGCTTTTCCATTTTGATTTCATGGCTTGATTCTCTGTTTTCTTAATTTGTCTAACTACATTGCTTCCTAATTTCCATGCATCTACATCAAGAATATGGAAGAGCATAATAGGAAATGATTTTACAGTCTTGCAGAATTCTCAGCCTTCCCCCATACCTTATCTTACTGAACTTGAAATTTTTCAAAAACATCAGAAGAAACAAGACAAAATACATCCCTTCACGCTGGAATAGTCCTGTAATGTGGTCATTCACACAGAATCTGCATCGCTACCTGAACATCCAGAGAAGTGAATTTAGAGGAGAATCACATCCAAGCCTATAGCAATTTAAGAATGTTTGATCTTTAATATATAGTGTGTTCATATCAACATACAAAATACACAAAGACATATGCCTGGATCACTTGTCTGTATGATGTGTGATACAGAAAATTCAGCAAAACCTGTCTTCCCAGCCCTATCATCAAGAGCAAGCTTTCTCTATTTTCAGATTTTTGAGGTATACATGTATTACCTGCAAGTTTGTGTGTGTGTAGATATATCAATACAGACGTGCACATGCAAAAAATTGATAATATTGTTAGGCTTGCAAGCATGATTACAGAAGAGCTAGGTCAAAATCAGTGCTTCTTCATGCAGCTCTCACTGCAGTGAGGTTGGACATCTGTTCACCTCAGCCATCAGCAAAGCTGCAGAACTGGGACAAGTCTAGTCCCATGCAGCTAAGATGCTTTACTTTTTGTGTACTATTTTGTTTTGCCAGTGAAGGTGATCTGCAAGGGCAGATGAATTACAGAATATGATTGTGATTCCCTCTCTGAACAGGTCCAGTGTCCTAGCAGGCTGGAACAGCCCTTGGTTGGATTCATAAGCCAAAAGGGAAAGCAGCACAGAACAAGCAGAGGGTTATATTCCTGCTGAGTTGTTCTGATGGGCAGATAAGCTGCTGCATTATGCACGTGTCCTTTAATAGATTAAATAATTAAGCAATAGGTGGACATCCCTTCCTTAGAGTTTAAGATCATTAAACAAAATTACTTGGAAGCATTCCTAGACTTGCAATTATTCTTATTAGATTTAATAGTATCATAGGATGATGTGGGCAGGCAGCATCTTTTGTGATTCAGTTCGAGTGATGAGCTTCATGCTATGTAATTGGAAGTCAAGTCATATTACCACTAGCCATTATTTTTTTCCACATTGAAATATTTTCCATCAGCACTGTGCATAAATGACATCTTAACGCTGGGAAGTATTTGTGTTACCTGCCTTTCAACAAGCCCTCCCTGTTCACCAACAATTCATTTAACAAGTAAATGGATCAACAAAGTGACAAAGCAGTTGAGTGGACATTGCTGACTTCTTTGGTAATGTTATCAGGCAAATATACCGGTATGGCTTTTCTACACAAAGAATAAAAGGACAGATATTTGTACAGATTACCTATATAAAAGATTACCCCATCTCCTTTGGAAGACAACTCAGACTATAATGAAATAATCACACTTTATTTCCAAAATTATAATATGCTATGCAGTGCCCTAGAAATAATATTGCTGTTATATCAAATTAGATTATATAAAGGCAACTTTCTTTTCCTACCTATACTCACTACGCATTTAGCCAGCACCTGGCTGAGATCCACCTTTATTGCACAGTGAAGAAAGAGCAGTTGAATCTCCAGTTGTTTGCTCAAACCTCTCTGAACTCCTTCTGGCCACCTGGAAAGCTCAGCCACATGTGAATGATAGAGGCATATCAGTGTTCTCTCCCTTTGAGAGGATCTAACTCTCATTAAATTTGGAACTCAGATGAGCATAGGAAAGGATGGAAGAGTAAGACAAAAGCATGAGTAAAGTTCTATTTCATATACTAGTCTGTGTACTAACAGGCCGGCAGTGTAGCAACTGATAATGGTCCCTTCACTTCCAGTGCATCTAACTAACAATGGGTCTTGGCTCTCCTTTTTATTTAAATATGTAATTTTACCCAACACTGAAAGTTATTATCAGAAGATGGTGAAGATGTGTTTCTCAACATATTGCAAAGTTTTATTTCAATGGAAATTAATGACAATTTTCTGGCATTAATTCTTAATTTCATAGTGTTCCATTACGGAAGAAGTCAAGGTGCTTACAAATAGAAATTTAAGTGGAAAATATGAGGGTTAACTTAGAGCAAGTATGGTCCAGCACAGTGTCTGTCTTTAACTTCTCTGAAACTATTTCTTTGTGTCTGCTAAACCTTCTTATAAAGACATTTTAGTACACATGCCCTTTGGCTCCAAAGCTATTGGTGGCTATCTCTGACTTTCCAGTTGCTTTCCCTTTCTAGGACTTCATTCTGATTGGAACCCTGTTTTATAATTGACCTTTACTTATCACTTAAAATAAAACAACAAAATACTAGCAGGTATTTCTGTTCTTCAGTTTTTGCTCAGAATAAGCACTTTTTAAGCTTAGATCCGATTCCTCTTCTGTTTCTAAAATGTGGCTTCACCCCTAGTCAGTCCATACACTTTCTTCTGCATTGTTCTGATCGAGCTTCCTCTGAAGTAACCTCTTGAATATCTGCCTTGTATTTCTGGTGATTTTATGATCAGCCAGCTGAAATGATCAAAACTCTTGGGAAAAAAATCCATTGTCCTTTTCATATTTGAAAAATCTGTCTTGACAAGTGACAATTTCTTTCACTCAATGATATCACATTTGAATGGATCACCACAGAAGTTGAGAGAGCAGATCTTTTTATTTCCATGCAGGATGCAGGAATTTTCCCATTATGTCATGTGACAGGGAAGCACAGGAAGCTGAGTAGTCACACATTCAAAGGGGAACATAGGCTTTAACACAGATGTACACAGAGGAACCACACAAACATCTTGAGATGATCACATGAGGTTTACAATACTTGCTTTGTGCCAGTAGAGCTGAAACAAATATAGAAGGGTGAGTGACTATAATTCCTATAATTCCAACATGAAAAGCTTTATCTTCTACAGTTCCACCCATGTGTAGTAACCAGGATGACAAACATTGGTATGGCATTTTAAGTGATGAGATTCTTTACTCCCTTATTAGCAGGGGGATTGGTAGCTGCTTTCCTTCTCTGTTGCATTCACATTGTGCCTCTCTTCAGTTGATTAGCATTTTGAATTTGCCACAAGATTATTCTGTTTCTATAGTGATCTGGGCACCACTAGTGTAGTTCCATTTCCTATCTGTCATGGTTTACTTACGTCAGTGGACGCATTATTTTCAACTGTGTTTCTTTCGTTCCTGCATCATGGAGGTCATTATATTTATATGCAGCCAATGAGACCAACAAGTTTCTAAAATGGCCAGAATATTTAGAACAGTCTGACAAACTGTACTGTGTTCCTGCTTGTTAATGTGCCATTGTGTTGGGAAAACAGAGCATAAGTAAACACTAATTATGAAAATAGGTGAAAAAACAAGACAATTTCAGTACAGTGCTCAGAAACAAAAATCTAGGAGATATGGAAGTTAAAAAGTCAGAGCTTGCTAGTTTTACACAAACACAAGTATAGGATCCTAAAAACTAAATCAGGGGCTTAACAGGAAAAAGAAGGGAAAAAATAGGGCTAAGAAAGTTTTCAGAAAATCCATTATTGCTGTTTCTCTTTAGTTGAGGTCCTGGCTATTATTTACCCTAACGTGTATGGCACAGGGCAGATCTCATTTCTGATCTACCTTTTAAGTAGGCAGCTGTAAATCAGACAAATGAGCTCTTCTAATTCTATGTACTACGAATACTTCACAATTGTCTACACCAATCTGTCTTTTCAGCCTTCAGTAGCCACTATAATGATTTTTTGTTCTCCTGGATTATGAGTGTATATAATGAAGGAGGCCTCTGTTTCCGAACAAGGAGGGAATTCAAGAAGAATTTGTCACTGAATGGGACAGCTAGTAGAAAAAACAGAACTTTCCCCAGAAATTATTTACTGTTCCTTCAGTACAAATAATACAAAATGCACTGATGTAGCTTAGCTATGACTGAGTAGGAAAACACGGATGTTGTTCAGACCGTGTATTTAATTATGTTTGACTTTCTCTGCTTTCAGTAAAAGTACTGGAATTCTATATTATCATGAGTTAAGCTTTTGCAAAGGAAATTAAAGCAAGTAGAAAATTCTTCCATGTCAATGGAAGAAAACTAGAAAAATGTAAAGTTTTGTAATGATGGTGGGTAAATATGAATGCAAGTGTATTTCTTAATGGTCACTGTGCTCTACTTTTCAGTAACATGCATATAGGGGGAAAAAATGGTTAATGAGTTTGCAGGGACAGCAATTGAGGTACAGCTACTGAATGTCATGATTCTATGACTTCAGGTAATACAAACCTGAAATAAACTTGAAACCTCACAGAAGGTTATTTGATTTTGAACTTAAGTCCACCTCTACCCCTGCCACATATGTTGCTGGCTGTTTTATTAAAGGTACATCAATTAGAAACACACATAAGGAGTTTACAAAGCCTCATCCTAAAGCAACATTTCTGATAAGAAGAAAAATATTTATTTCAGGATTTTCAGGGCATATAGCAGTTATGATTTACATTTTTGTTCCTCTCAGCTCTTAGAACAAATTATATCATTCCTGCTGTTATATTGCTCCTAAACTGTGCAAGAATGTTTCTTTTTGATAAATAACAGTACAACCTTCAGTAAAGCTGTAAGAAAAAGTGCACTAGAGGGGACAATGGGTTTAAGCTTTTATTTCCTAGTACTGTGGAACACTGAATTGAAATGCTTGATAGTTTTTTATTGGGTTGTTTTTGTTTTGTTTTGGTATTTTTCTAATAGGTCACTGAAAAATACTGTTCTGGGCTTAAGCAAATTGCAGGTCAGGGTCAGGTCTGCAGCTTGCATGCATTGGCAGTTCATTATTATGGTTGTTTATTTTGTACAACAGCCAAGAATCTGGTCTCCACTAAATACAAAATTTTATTAAATTTACTCTGACAAACTTCAGGGATACAAAAGAAGGTGATATTGCTCTACACCTAGAAAAGTATGCGTTCAGGTTCTCTGAACTCCATATCAACAAAATGGGACTGAGGCTTCAGAATCTTAAAAAGTCCTGCCCCTGCTCTCTCTTTCACAAAATAACCAGGTTCATAAGTGTAAATTTTTAACCCAATGTGATTTTGCTGCTGGATTTGGGCGCCTCCAAAGCTAGCTTCTAGCTTGCTGGGCAATCAGGAATCAGGTTTCTTTATGGATCTGAGTCTGAGAGAAAACATTGCTGAAGACAACTGAATTACGTATAACACCATTACAGATAGACACTGAAGTGGAAATGAGATGATGGTTATAGTTAGAGCCTGTAACTAAATACAATAGCTGACTAAGGAAAACTTCTGATCAAAGAATCATAAAACAAATACAAGCTATTTCTAATTAAAAATATGAAGTAAACAAGATATACAACAGTAAATAAATAACTTGAGGCCCATTTCACTGTGTCAAATAACTAGAAATGGAGCAAAATAATTCAAAGTAATACCCCAAAATGTTAGAAAAATAGAGAAAATCAATACACAAAAATACAATGTTCATTTATCTAATGTTTCAAATCAGACAAGTGAGAGAAATGACAAACAAATCGATCAAACACATATCAGGAAAGGAGGAGGAGGTTTTTATGAAGATTCATAAGATTGCAACACAGTCAAAAATCAATATTACAAACAAGACAGGATGTGAGTCACACTTATTTGTAGGTTGCTGTGTGAGTTCTGTCATATAAACAAATTGCATTGGTCGGGCTCTAGTACAGACACACATCCTGAGCCCACCTGAAATTTGTGGTTGTTATCATGCAGTATATCTTGGCTCCTCAGAACTAGGCAGTGACAGCAAATCCACCTGCTTTGGAAGGGCTACCAAAGGAAAATCTCTGATGATAGAAAGATATTCCTAAATCTGAACAATAGGATATTAGCAATATATGCATTCACATTCATTATAAAATTACAGTACATTAGTTTTCTCTTTTAGGTATGCTAATTTAATGTCTTCATTTCTCTGCCTTCAGTATGCCTTTGTGAAATAATCTTTTCATTTTTACAACTGATTTCCCTAGCATAACACTTCATTAAAAAGTACATATGCTATCAGTAAAATGTAATGTTTGAAAAACAGGGTTCAAAAAATGTTAGTCTAGCTTTCATGGAAGAACATTTATCACTGTAAATGGCCAAAGGATAGTAATTTTGTCTCAGCTGTGTATCTATCAACATTGTGAATGAAATTACTGATCCTCATCATTTTCCGTTGGAAGCAGTGTAAAGTAAAACAGTCAGTGGCCTCAACCAGTGGGCAGTAATGTTTTGGAGCTGAGAACAGTTATGGAGGCAGCTGTGAAATTTTCATGCCTTCTGCCCTCATTTGATCGAAATCGAATGTCTGGACTTCTTCACCAGAAAAGACAGGTTCAGCCATTTTCCAATTTTAACATTTTTGTTGCCTACCTGGTAAGTTTGCTGGCTAGCATTCTCTATGGGTATTTGAAGCAGCACAGTACCAGTCTGACTAGTGTTCCAGTTTCTGAAGCATCCCATGGCAAATTTTCCAATGTCAATATTCTGACAGTTTTCTGCCACATATCCATCTAAAGGGACACAGCTCGGGAAACAAAGTGGGAGTTTTATCCTCCAACATATGCCAAATCTACAGATCGCACAAGCCAAAGTGTTTTCTGTTCCCCTTTGCTACATTTCATGCTCCTTCTGCACAAATATTGTGTGTGTGCAAGATGTGGGAGAAGGCAACCTTGTATGTAGAAAGATTTTCTGTCACACAGACTCTTATTAGTGTCTCCTTGAGCCTCTCCATCCATGGTCTCATTTTCTTTCTTCAACTGGAAAATAACTAGCACTCTTTTTACTGGCACTAATTGATAGAAGTCCAATAATTTCTTTCTCTAATTTTCTTATTACTCAGTTTGTGTCCTGAGACAGTAATTTATTTTCTTTGGTATTGGTTACGTCACAGGAATTTCCAATATGATGCTGTTTATTTTTTCACCTTTGGTAATGACTTGCCTTAATATGAATTCCATTTTTCTTTGCAGTAATTGGAGTCTCTTCTTGGCTACCCCATCTAATTTCATGGGGTGTAAGCTGTCTTAGTATTCATCCCCTTAAAAGTGGCATGTACATGTACACATCCCATTATGCTAGTGATGATCAGCTAGGTAGGCAATGCTAGAGAAGGGAGAGCAGCTCTCCTTTCCCATAAATACAAGCCAGTGTCATCAATCATATGAAGAATCTTACCTCATGGTAGACACTACCAGACTAAAACTTGACTCTTTCGCAAGATTTAATTTCTTGGGTTGTTTTTTTTTAACTTCTCTGTTGCCACATGCAGCTGCTATTAAATATTTTATTTTAGTGCTTTCATGTTCTAAGTCTTTTTTTGCTCAACTACTAACTTGAAGTACTCAAAATAAAGTGTTGGTAAAGATCAGTTTAGAGCTAGGCACTTAAATCAGGGAAACAAATGAAGTAATATAATATTTCTAGTTCAGAACCTTTAAACAGCTTACTGTAACCATATTGTTGTTCAAATCCTTTTGCTGCAATTACAAAATGGCATCATAACAAAAAGAAAATGTTAGACTTGGCACAGTCAGTCACCTTTGAACAACTTATCAAATTCTGAATTTTCTGCAGATTAATAAAGCTTGCCCATCAGAATTAAAAATTACTTATCCTGTGATGTGTCTAATTGCATACTTTCAGGATCTTCCATGGAAAAGGCCCCTGACAATAATTAATACCTAATGCTATATACACCATAGCTTTGGGTGTTGCCTAGCAACCAGCATCCTGTAGGCTTCCTAAGGGGCCTCAAATAAAGGCAGGGGAGGGATCCTTTCACACTTCCATGGGTGAGAAGCAGCTTTGTTCTAGGCTGCTGCTCTGTTCTGGCTGTTTCTAGAGTGATCTCTGCAAAACAAATCTCCCTTAAGAGGTCACGTGTCTGAAAAGCCTTTTCAAAGGATAAACAGAAGCCAAAACCTCTGCACATGCTCATTTTTTTTTCTACTCTGGGATACCTTTTACCATCTGAAATACTACCAATATCCTCTTGTTATCTGCCAATAACAATTTTATTTTCAAAATAAGTGTTTCTGTGGGTTCATTTCTACTTCTAATTGGAATAGTTTTCCCTCCATGACAGGATGTTGTGCTGATGTTTTTCACAATCAACTGCTTTTTGACAAACAATACATTAAATTTAAAAGAGGACTTCTGTTGTGAAGTGTTTTTATACAAATACTGTTGTATCTCAATGGTATCTACAGTACAGAGAAGCACAAACGTCACTGAAATGCAGTCTTTCTCAGCTGAGAAAGCATTCCTTTTTGACAGTGCAATTTTTTAAAGTACCGGTTCATTTCCAGTGCAATCTCTTTATCTTGGCACAGGGACATCAAAATCTCATTTCATTAAATGTATATATTTACTCAGATGTTCACTTCAATAAGAGAAAGGGGCTAGAAACTAGTATTCCAGGATTTCCCTTCTCAGCTACAGTTTCCAAACTCTTCTGTTGTCCTTACCAAGTCACTGATCTTTCCTTTATCTTTGTTTTTTCATTAAAATAACAGCCCAAATATCATCAGACTCAGAAAGATATTGTGGTTATTTGATGGCCCTTAAAGGAAAAGTCACCAGCAACAGAACATATTTATTTTTTTCATAAATTATGCAGAATTTATATAGTTTAATGTTAACACATTCAATATTTGAATAGAAAAAAATGCAACAAAATTCTGATGTTAAAGTGATCATTTTATTTACAGGACTGTGTAATATGTATTTGAGAATCTGGAAAATGTTAGACTAACTGATTGGCAATCCAGTCCTAGGTTTCTATGAGTCATATTTTGTAGCTGTTTTAAAATAACAAAGATCAAATATTATGCAAATATTCATCACTCCAAATCCACTGACTTTCTTTTTTTTTCTGCCTTTGTCCTGCAGCAAGATTATTCAGCTTCCCAAGATATTTTGTAAAGTCATTATATTCATACAGATTTCTGGCTGCAGCAGATCTTCTGTCAAGTTTTGGCTTTATAGTCATGCTCAGTCTTGAAATCTCAGAGGAAATTGTCAAGGCACAGAAGACAAGAGAGTCCCCATCATCTATTGATAAACTCGGGAGCTGATGAAACTCAGGAGCCTAACAACTCATTTTTGCAACAAAGCTAGTTCATACTCATTTTTTAAATTTCTTTCCTGCTTAGTTCCCAGTAAGGTAGGCACATGACACACTGGGGATCAACCCCATACATTCTAAGTGACATCTCAATCTTGAGGGACATGCTGAGCAAAATTCTAATGAAAGACAATCTTATAGATATCCAGAATTTAAACATTACAGCAAAAGCAGAATCCCTAATCCCTGACTTAAAGATTTCAGTGCAGTTGCACACTGAAAGATGCTTGTGCTTGACAGGAAAGCCTAGTCAGGGTTATCTCTCTCCTGCTCATTGCTTTTCCTCCATCTGCCTCATTTACATGTAAATAAGTGAATTTTGCACACATTCAGGGTGCCACATGAGTTATAATTTTGCCTTTTTTTACTCATGATTTCACAATCAGTCTGTCTTACTGATTTTTTTCCCCAATTAACATACTCATCAGGTCTTCTGTTACCCATAAGCTTGAACCACAGAGTTACACATGCGTTGCCTACCTTTAGTTCAGGTCACTATGAGTCTTGGCAATATGATCACATTAGTTCAGTTTATGGAGCGTGCGCACGCACACACACACACACACACATGCACAGAGATCTCTTGTTTTTCATAGGTTTCTTTTTCAACTTTGAGAATATAAAAACAGTTACATTGCAAAGGCTGAATTATATCAGTGTGTAAGTGCATCACTTTCCTACAGGCAAGCAAATTTGTTCCTTTATTCTAGCAAATGCTTGTTTTCCAGGTGGGAGTTAACTCCTCAGCACAATAATTTCTGTTCTGTGTCATCAGCACAGAAACCAGTTCTCCTGGGCTGTGGTTCTACAGTTCAGTGGTAGAGCTAACAACCTATTGAAGCAGTTTTGTTTCATTAGCAAGGGAGCTTTTCCCTAGTGGAGTGCTTCATTAGCAAGGGAATTTTTCCCTAGTGGAGCATTTCAATACGAAAAACATTTCATTACCAAGCCCCTATATAGATGTTCTATCCAAGTACTAAGGTAGTTGCCACCTTCCTGAGACTCATCCTTCTTCGCAATGAGTTGATTAACCTCCCTTGTGGTTTTATTTCTACAGTTACAGAGTAAAGGTCCTCTTGAAGCTGTTTCATGTGCTGAAATCCCATACACGGTGCTGTGCTCACAGTGAGCTCCCAGAGCAATTGCAGGGCTTTGGCAGGGAGGATAGACTCCAATACGTGCACTATCATTTCAATTCCAGATGAGTTTTTTTGAGGATACAGTGGTCCATTTTGCAGTGGTACAGCTTCATCTCTACAGGGGGCATTTAGTGATCCAATTTTGTTCATAGGATGTTAGCAGAATAACACAATTTCAAAATTAACCTTTTTTGTAATGAAAATGAGCAAAAGTCAAAACAGTAAGGTTAACAATCAATAGATTATTTAGAAAAATAAGAGGGATAAAAAAGAAAAGAAAAATAAAAGAGAAAAGGTTCTGCAATAAAGTGATTCAATAATCACTGAAAAAAATTAATTTCACGGTGTGGTGATTCGTGGGCAAAGAGTTAAATTCCAAAATGAGGTAGTGTACTTCCCAGCACTGCAGATCACTGCATAAATCCTGCCAGTGAAGGAACAGACTCTTCCACCTCTGGCAGTTGCAGCATGAATTCCCCTGCCTCCTGCCACTACAGCCAATATGATCACAGCAGCAAGCATTTCTCCCATGTCCAGAAAAAAAAAAGTGGGGTTTTTGCTTGGAAGTGCTGATGCCTGTAAAAGTACATTAGTCATCATGCCTGCTTAGGGAAACTAGTTCTGAGAATTCTTGATTCCTGCACCTTTATTGCTTCATTTAGAAAACTTATCTGGATTTACGTCACATTCCTTACTAGTACCTATGAGAAGATGAATGAAAGAGGGAAATAAGAGAGGGCTTTTAGCTTTTCTGAATATTTTCATACATTTTCAGTTTGGTAATTTTAACTGCCCTATACCTTTCTGGTATTTAAAAAGCTGTACACACTCCTTTTTTGTCTTGACAGCAAATGAGTTATCTTTTTTTTTTTTTTTCCTCATAGGAAAGCTCATGTATTTCAACTCCAGGAAGATCAGTGTGTGATCATTTTGCCTAACACAAACTTCAAGACTTCTCTAAAATAAATGTTTCAAATTCATAAGCTGTAGCCATTTTTAGTTTTCAAATTCCATTCTGGGCTTAGATTTCTAAAACTTAGGCACAGCAAACACTCAAATTTTAGATTCCAGTTGGAGCGAGCTTCTCCTCTTCTTGTGTTAAAAGCATGTCTCATTTAGAATCCTCCTGCTCAAGGTTAACTTTTTGAATTGTCACCCATAATTTTTAGACATTTACAGGATGTTACAGTATTGGCAGAATGAAGTCATTCAAAGCAAAGCCTCAGTGATAGCAGCTATCTCTTCCTTTATAAAAGATACTTAAGGATATTTCCACTTTGTTCTTTAGTATGATGTGAGGTTTGCAGTAGGCACTATATAGTTCATTTTATGTTTTAAACATTAAAACACAACACATACACATTCAAATAACCTTTCCTGAGATGTCAGTAATGCTGACACACAGAACATCATTCTATTTTGCTAGTTTTTTCCCTTTTTTTTTTGTGCACTTGTCCCTTTCTAAGCAGATTATAGACAGTTTTCAACACTCCAGTCATGTGAATCACATCACTAGCTTATAGTAATATTCAACACTGTTGAATTTATGCTCATAAATCAACAATTCCAACACTTTTTTTTATTAGTTATGCTCCTTCTCCATAGCCAATTAATGCATCTCTCCTTTGCATGACTAGTGGAGATTCTATTTTGCTCAATGCTTTGAGTTTGTCTCCTTTTCATCTTTCTTTTTAATGTTGCTCTAAGATCCCCAGAAGCAGCCAACATGCCCTCTAGAATCCTGACTCTTTTTCTATTGAATTTCACCTGGACAGTGGTGTGCCATCTTCCAGAGAAAGCAACCCCTTCTTCACAAAACCCAAGTTAATGGCTCAGAGTTATCAAAGTGCTCTGTATTGCCTATACGTCTCAAAACCCAAAGTTCCCTGAAGAGGTAATCAGTGCAGTATTTGAATTATGTTGTTTTGCTTGGCTTCATGAGTCCTAGATGAGGGTGATGGAAGAAATGTCTTAAGTTTGCATTAGGATGACCTTTGGAAAGATTTTGATGATCCAGTGATTAATTACTTTTTCTCAGAAATCTAATATTCTGTAAAAATTTATCTTGGGACTTCAACATCTCCTCCTTGCTTTAAATTCAGACACAGCCTTTTTGTTTGTTTCTAAAGGCAAATAAAATACTATTTTACACTTTGTTTGTTGTTTTCCCATGCAAATGGCTAGTTGCAAGGCAGGAAAGCCACAATACATTGTACAACTGAGATCCACAGAAATTTGCTTCCCTGCCAATTTAAAGCCAAGGCATGCATTTTCTGTCACAGGATTTGTGTGCAAATGGAGGGAATGAGCACCATTCAGTTCAGCAGCTGCATCCTATAAGGTGTGGACACATTCCACCGCTTTGTGCCAGCTCTCTAATCATAGAAAAGAAATACATTTAAAGCTACACTGTCAGGCCTACTCCTAGGCTTGGGCTTTTCTTTATGTTACTCAAGCCAAATAAAACTGGAACAGCAGGAAAAGAGTTAATTGCATTCTGTTTGCCAGCTACATGCTAATAGTAAAACAGTGAGTACCTTCCTCTGAGAGAAGCAGCTCCTTTGCCTTACTGTAATGATAAAATTTTCTGTAAAAGCAAAGGCAATTTCTTCTCCTAGAAGGGCTCTGACTTAGACATACATTAAAGAGCTGTTTTGCCCTGTTTAATGCAGGCATAGCAATGACAGTGCTCTATGAGAGCAGTCACAAAGTCATGCTGTCCGTCACTTTGAAGTCATTCATAAAGTGTGTAGATACTGTAATACTGTGGGTTTAAAGCCAGTTCTGGGAGAAGATGTCAGTAGCATAAGCCAAATAACCAGAGAGTAACTAAGACCTTGTCCAGTGATGCAGTAGTAACAATCAAGGAAAAAAACATCTTCAACTTTGAAGATGATCTCCAGTGTGAAGTTGTTCTTCATGCAGCGAAACCTCGAAGACGTTTGGACCCTACCACCATCACTGGTGATGCAGTGGTTGCTGTGCAGCACGAGAATCTACTCCCAGTAGTGACTGGCAATATCTAATATGGAGTTTAATGCTCTCATGCCAACCATAAGCCTTGTTGCTGCCGTTAGGGGAAAGAGCGAAGAAACACAAACATGCAGTGTAGTCTCATAAAATTACAAAACTCAATAATATTTTCAAAATGTTGTGATGATTCATTTCATGACATAATGAAGAAATATAGATCACTCCTCCTTCAAAAGCACATCTGGCATCTTTTTGACCATAACAGCAGGTCAAACTACTTCCAACACTTGGATGATGTGCTGGATATTATTTGTCTGGAGATAGGCTTTTAACTGAAGTGTTGCTGGTCCATCTATTCTATTAATTTTTTGCTGGCTGAGATTGAGCACTCCCATCTCTCTCAGAAATCATACTAAATTTATCTTCAGATGAGGAAAGAGAGATCAGTTCTCAAGTCTGAGAAGGCAAGCTATGACTAATATAATATTCATTGTTATTTTGATAAATGTACACTTGGTAATTGATAAAATATCAGCTAAACCAGTTTATGATCTCAGCAGAGCAAGAGATAAATGATGCAGTCTTTGCTACATCATTGCTCTGACATGGATGGTGTTAAAAAATAGTATCTACACAGTATGTTGTGTTCACACTTTGTACCAACTCAGAGAGACACATAAGTAACTGTGAGGGACAGCAAATTATTCTAATGCAATAGGGAAGTAGTGGCTATGATAACGGTACACAGGAATCAGTAAGAGAAAAGATATTCTCAAACAACTTTAAAAACTTCAGTATTTTAATCCATTTTAGAGAGGAGTAAGTATGACAGAGTTCATAGGAAATAAATTACTTTTGTTGAATTTCTTGAAGGCAAAGCACCAAATACTCTTCAAATTTACGTAAATAGTAATTATGAGTAATGTATGTTACTTTGCTGTCAATAAAGAAGACAAGCAACAATTTGTCCTAAACAAATTAAATGGTATTAGAGTATTGAGAACTGAGAAAAACAAGTTGTTTTAGGCTATGTGTCATCAGTGTAGTTTCTTAGCTTCAGTGGTGGAAATGATGTGAGCACTCACTATAGTTATAAAAAGTGTAAAACCTGAGTAGGAGGAGAGCTCATTTTTAAGGAGAAAGAAAAAACAAACCCTAAACCAGAAAACATCTGTTTAACTGGATTTTATGTGCCCTGTAATGGATCCTATACACTGCCTTCTGCTCACTCTGTTCAGTGTACATTTACCTTACAGCTGGAGTTTATTCTGCGAATCACTTGTCAGTTCCCCTTCTGGTAATGTAAAGGGGAAAAACTTCATGCATGGATTTACTTCTATCCTTAGGTACAGCATGCTCAGAAGAACATTTGCTGTCTCTGTTCAAGGCATTGGCCCATTTCTGTCTGGCCCTGGTGTCAAGGGAGTTAATTCAGCAGACTTAAGGCAGCCCCGTGAAAGCAGGAGCCTGGCAAGGCTCAAAGGAGCCTGCTGTTGGTGGAAGTTCTGTGTGGGTGCAGAGTAAACAAGGTTGCAAATTCATCTAATAATAGACGAGTTGGTTCCAGAGGACGGTACATTTAGAATTGGGTTCGGTGTAGGTCACCACTGTAGGGGCAAAGCAGTACACAAGAACATGAGGAACATCCTCTGGAGAGGGATAGTGTGGAGTGCTCCTGGGTGGAGAACATTGAGCCTTTGTGGTAGCAGGTTCAGCTCAGCAGCAAAAACCTTCCTCTGGAAGGAATCCTGAACAGGATTTGGCTTCCATATCCACCTGGAATGGCAAAGGGCAGCCCCAGGTCAGGATGTGCTCCAGCAATGGGTCTGAGAGGTGCCAGAGCATTGGGCCTAGCTGAGTGTCCACCCTCATACAGGCTCTGAAAATATGCCTTAAAAATAAGCCAACCAAGCAATGGCTGGCAGCAGAAATGTTCCCCCAAACCTCTCCACAGGGTATGGAGAGGGAGAGGTGACTCCTCCAGTCAGCAACCCCAGAAAGGAAGAGGCAGAGTTGCCCTTCCCTTAAACACTTCAGCTGGTTTAAAGGTCTCACTGATCAGGTAAGCCAACCCGCTGCAACTCCCTATTTTTTCGCCCCATCCGTAAGCTTTCCTTCTGCTACTAAGCCACGGGGGTGGGTCGGGAGGAGAGCGGTGCGTGCGTGGGGCCCGGGGAGCGCGGTAGCGGAGACACTCCCCTCCGCCACCATTGCGCGCCGGCCGCCCGCGGCGAGGTCCCGCTCCCCCTCCGCCTGTCTCCGGGCCGCCGTATGGAGGACGGGGAGCGGGTGGGTGGGGAAGCCCGAGCGCCCGGCGGCGGGAGTCGCTCGCCTCTGCCGGCGCGGTGGGCGGCTCGGCTCGGTTCGGCTCGGCAGCCCCGCCTGCGCAGCGCCGCAGGGGTTAAGCGCCCCCGCTCCCGGCGGGATCGCTGCCGGCGGGGAGCGGGTTAAGCGCCTGGCGGCGGCGGCTCCGCCACTCGGCTCCGCTCCGCGCTCCGCGTCGGAGCCGATACGGCGGGAAGATGGCGACGGAGGGAGCGAGCGGGGAGCCCGGCTCTGGCGGGCGGGAGGACTCGGCGGCCACGGCAGCGGTAACCGGCCTGGCGGGAGAGGGGGCGCGACCCAGCCGCGGCGTGGAGGGTTCCCCATGGGGCTGGAACGAAGCGGTGCCTGGAGACCTGCCTCCGCCGCTCCGTCCCTCCGCCCTCCTTCTTCCCCCGGGGCGGGACGGGGTTCGCTGCGGGACCCGCCGCCGCGGAGCCCCGTCCCGCCCCGGGCAAGAACAGAGAGAGGCGCGGGGTCTGCGTCCTTGCCGCTTTCCCTCTTTCCTCAGCGGGGGCGGTGGGCTCTCTCCCCCATTGTTCCTTCCCGCTGCTCCGGCGCGGGGTCGCCGTGCGGCGCCCGTGAGGGGCACGGAGGGGGCTCCGCTCCCCATCTCGCCTCTCCCGCAGCCACCCCCTTTTCCGCCGCTTCGCACGGCGAGGGGGCTGCGCCCCGCCGCTCCGGGAGGGCTGAGGTGCTGACAGCGGCCGGGGCGGCGGGACCTGTCAGACCGGGGCGGGGGGAAATGTTAGTCTTTAACCCTTTGCCGGGCCCGCAAGGCGCTTGGCTTTCGCCTGCCTCTCTAGAGGCGTTTTCGGCGCAGAGGCACCGTCCTTTTCCGCCGCCCCAAAACCCCGTCCCGAGCACTGGGTGTGTGGAGACGTCTCCGCTCCCAGGGGCAGGATCTGGCTCCCCGCTTAAAATATCCTCAAAAGCCGAGCAGAACCTTCTTCCCTACTGGCGTGTCCTCTCTGCGGGTGGGTGAGGCGGCTGGGAGGGAGGCGGAGGGATGCGGTGCCGTGCCAGTCGATGGTTAAAGCGGTGTCGGGGGAGGCTGCGCTCCTCTTGGCCAGCGCTAGGCTCCTCTCACCGGCTCCGCACGGCCCCAGGCAGGGCTGCAGGGCTCGTCCTGTCGGGGGGTCTGCGCCTCTGCTGGGCCCGGCTCCTCACCCGTGCTCTGGCAGAGCTCCCTGAGCCCGGCAGTTCTCCCTCTCCCGGTGCATCCCAGACCTGGCGTGGTCCAGCCTGCCTGGGGACTTCCCGGGGCGAACCAGCCCTAGGTACTCGCCTGGCTGACAGCCGCAGGTCTCGTAGCGACAGGCGAAGTTCAGGGCAGTAAAATCGCGGTGTTGCCTGTTCTGATTTGGATCCTTCCTGAAGGCGATGACTCCCGAAGGAACACTACTTTCTCTGAAATTTAGGCTATTGCTTGCATTTTATTTTTTATTATCTTGTTTACTTCCAAACAGGCATTAATTCTTATCTGAAACCTTGTTCCAACTAAGTGTCCTTGTGTGTCTTAAAATCTGCAGCGTTGTGGAAATTCAATTTTCCTTTAAAAAAGTAGACCTTATGCAGTGCATATCTATAACATCACTGTCTTTTAAAACAACGATATAACCATGGCATAAATTAATATTAATGTAAGAATTAATAAAAGCAGCCTTACATACTTTAAAGCCCAGGTTTTAACCAAAATTATTTATACTAAATTCTTTAGTATAGTCATATTGATACTGTCTTAATTTTCAGTTTTAAAATATCAAACAAGTAGGTTGTAATCAAGGAGCATTCCATATTGCCCTGTTAGGCAGTGGAGTATAAGCCACTCATGCAATTTGGTGTTCTCATTGTGAATGATAGGAGGGATAGCTCTCTACTGCACACTGATTTTAAAATATGTTTTTAAAACTGAAGAGATGCTAGGATATAAACTGTGTGTTTCTCCCTGACAAAAATAATGGCTATACTTGAGCAATAACAAAATACTTTTTAATTATTGTTTTCCTTTTTAGTTTGCCTTCAGTCATTAATTTTCCTTTTTTTTTCCCTTACCAGTATAAACATTTTATTGTTGATTAATTTTATCGCTTGTACAGGAAAATAAAAGGAAAACCTCTGTGCAATGAAAATATTTTTTTTAAAATAGCTTTATGATATCTAAATATTTCTTTTGAAGGGTTAGTATGAATAGTTTTTATTTTCTGTCTTTAAACTGGAAATACAGAATTATGAATTGGATCATCTTGCTTACTTTTTGAATGACCATAATCATTCAGGTGACTATCTTATTAATCACACTAAACTTCAACTTATAACAAACTATTGTTTTCAGTACAGTTTTAGGTTAGGTTTTTTGTTGGATTCTGGTTTTGTTTTTTTAAAATTTGTTTTTAGTTCTCAGAATCCTGATTGCACAAATGGTGCAGTAAAAAGCTGTGAGAGCAGTATTTGTAATAGTAATATGTTAATTTGTAAGTTTTATGCTGTAAGCAGAAGGTGTGTAACACAGGACAGGACAGTACAGTAAGGTTTCTTGATAATAAATACCATTCTAATGTCTTGATACACTATCAATAACATCACTGGAAAATAAAGACTTTTTCTGCACTTTATAGAAGCACTGTAGAAAGGATGGGAAGTGCTTCCCTCCCTTTTTTTACATTCACCAGGGAATTTGACTGGAAAAGCCTAGACTGTTCTATAGTGTGTTACATTTACGAACAAAGCTGATAATCTTGTTATTCTGAATTTCCTTGGATAAAGCACAGCATTTGGTAAACCCATCACTTCTTTCCCACAAAATACTGATATTTTTATCGTGGTGAGGATGACAAGGAAAAATGGCAGGGGAGTGGTTCTGATCCTTTTTCATACCTGCTCAGCATGATTGCACTGAAATTGTGATGGTGCAATTTGGACTAGAATTGAGAGAAAACATATGTGTGTGTTTTAAAACATCTTCAAATGACTTCCATCTGCATAATGTCTACCACTAATGATTATATAATAGCGAGAAATAATCCAATTTGACAGTCTTTTTGTTGAAACATTGAACATCAGCCTGCTGTGCAGAGGGTTGGCTTGTCACACACTATAGCTTCAGTGTAGCTTTAACAAAGCCTATGAAAAGCCTGTTACATCAAACATGAAGTTTATTGAAATTATTCAGTAAAATCTTTGGGTTTGATTTTGCTTGACCAGTGATCAAAAGCATATATGTTATTTTCCCCTCAAAGACCATACCTTCTACTGTCTGTAAAGCTGTACATATAGCAGATATTGATAGAGTGGAATCTTGACTCCACTAAAGTGAGTAAGGTTGTTGCTGCAAAATTGCATTGAGAATGATGTGTGCATGTCCCATAGGATCATTCTGAGTTGCTGTGGGTCATGTGATAGTACAAAAAAGGTTGTACTATGTGAAAAACTATGAATATTAAGAAAAAAAAAAAGATAAACTGAGAGAAATTCCATGATACTTTGTGGTGACATTGTGGGGTATTTTATGGTTAGCTTGGTATATTCACTATCTATCAATCTGTAAGAACATTCATTGCAGAACTGCCATTCTGGTCAATATAGTGAAATGCTAAATTATTGCTTGATCATATAAATTATATAGGCTGATATAGATCAGTTGGAAAAATTCTTACCTGAAAAATACTGCAAGTAGCAGAAAATGAGACCATAGCCTTGAAAAGCAAAGACTGTATCTCTTACAAGAGATTACATCATGGAAAATGATAACTTACAAAAGGACTTTAACAACCCTGTCTTCATCCGAATACAAGTTTTCAGTGTAGCGTTATAATTCAGAGAAGTTATTTTCTTCTAGTCAGATGTGTGCTGCTATTGTGTTTCAGCATCTAGGTGACATGCAGAGATAGTGCAGTTCTGTCTGTTCTAGTTCTCCTACTTCTCTGTGGTGAGAGATTGATTTTGATCCATCTTGCAGTGATACACTTCAAACCTTTCTTCCTCTCCTCCCCCTTCTCCAAACTACAGCACTGCCTTCTCTGTGCCTTCTAGTCCATGACCTGCAGCACATCCTCTTCCTGTGTTGTCCTCTCCCCCATCTTTGGGGATGAGGAAAGAAAACCAGTGAATGTAGTCCACTTCGTAAATGTTCCTTCCTCTTCCAAATGGGGACTGTCTCACTGTCTGTCATTAGAGGGGAAGTGCAGAGGGGCAATTCTTATCCAGATACGTGAAAGTGGCATGGGAGGTGCAAAGCTGTAGGATGCAGTAAGTTCTGTTGTTTTCCCAGCTGTTTTGAGTTCATTTGTGTAAGCATTGCTTTAGCCTCAGAGGGGATATACCAAGATAGGAATAGAGATGGAAATTGGGACGGGAAGGAAAGATCTCAGGAAGACAGCAGTTTGTGGTCTGGTTCTGCACCTACTCCTACCAAAGAAGAGGAGCAATTGATTTAAAATACCTGTATAATTCGTGAACATAGAAACCTGAAGCTGTCAAGTAGGCTTAGGGAAGACATACTGGTGTGTGCAAATGATACATGAGCTAAAGCTTTCTTGGGCATTGATTTTTGGGTCTCTTGTAGCACGAAGTAAGGTGTAAAATTCTGGAAAACAGAGAGAGCTTCAACAGTGTGTACCCATGTCTGTATCTAATCATATACTATTTGCCTTAAAAGTGACTTATTTGAAAGCAACTTGCTGAACAGAAATTACCCATTAAGTCTAAGAATTTAAACCTGATGATAGAAGATTTGTGGGCCTCAGTCTATATAAAAACCTAACATGCACTGAAATAAAAAATTACAAAGTACCTTTATGGCTTTTAATAGATTGCAAAAATGTTTTAACAGCTGTGACAATATCTGGGTGTGTATAAAGGTCAATGTCTTAGTAATTTTGGAGGGATAGGGGACTGGTTGGTTTTTTTTTGTTTGTGTGTGGGTTTGGTTTTTTTGGTGGATTTTTTTTTGTTTGTTTGTTTTTGGGTTTTTTGTTAGTTTGGTTTTGTTTCCGGCGGGGGGAGGGTTGGGGTTTTTTTGGTTTTTTGGGGTTTTTTTTGTTGTTTCCAAAATAAATTTCCGAGCTCTGAGGTATATTTATGGTTAATGTTGCAACTGTTAAAAATTTTGCTGTTAGCTGAAGCCAGGAAAGCCCACAACAGCTAAACAAAACCTCCCCCACACCTTTTAAAGAAAACCTATGAAAAACCCAGAAAGCTGGAGAGCTGTGCTTGAGGAGGGCAGAATAGGCGGGTAACTTCTTGTGGTGAACAATCCAATAAAAGTCATTGAGCTAATGGATGTTATAATTAAGTGCATATACAGTACCCTCATGATCCCTTAGGCAGGACTATGAAATTTTATGAGTCTTGAATGTTAACATCAGATGATATTCTCTTCAACAAAAAGCTCCATATTAGTTGGGGAGCAAATTCAACAGCACTGCTTTTCCTTGATTGATATTTCTCTGCCTTCATACCTGTTTCTCTTACTAAGAACTTTCCTAAAAGTTATAACTTACTTCTTAAGTTCATCTTGGATGTGGAGGGAAATGGACATGTATTTTTGCATCAGATAATTTCTGGGGAAGCATGGGATCACAAGATTCTTACCCTAGTTTCAGACTAAAGAACAAGCCTTGCACAGCCAAAGCAATAAACTGTGGTTTTCCCTGAAGTAATTATGAATACTATGTGGATATTATAACCACTTGTTTTAACAGTCTCTCTGTTTGCAGTTTTCTTTATTAGTAGAGGTCTGTGATTCATTTGACCACATACCCACTTCCTTTTATAGTTGGTGGGGTGAAGTAAATGACTAGAAGGAATAGCCTGTTTTAGAAACAGGTTTGTGAACTTCACTGGTTTTGAGTGAAGTAACTTGGGCAGCTGACTCTTGAAGGTATGGGTGGAGGTGTGAATGGGCTTCAAGACACTTAAATTTAGATGTCTACGTGTATGCACAATGTTTAATATACTATTACAGTGGAGCCATGAGCTAATAGTTTTGGTGGTGGTTAGCTGAATAGCTTTTTTGTCTGCTTGACTAGGCTGATTAGTTCTCTATTGAAAATAGAGGGACATCAGTACCTGACTTACACAGCAGGTACCATTAGGTACCTCACTTACATCCTGCTGCTAGTCCAGTTGGCATGGATGATTCTCCTAAGTTCTATATCAAATCTGCCTGTCCCAAAAAAGCTATCTCTGACCCCTGGAACATTTTAAATCACACTAAATACTTCTCTACAGGAAACTAAAGAGAATTAGTCACAATAGATATTTATATTTGATCAGATGCGTTAGGGAACATATTTGATGTTGTAAAACATACAAATCATGGTTGTGTTTCTCTGCTGCAGTTGTTTCATGGGTCTGGCAGATGTGAGACCATCATTATACTAGAAGTTTATTTTGTATAGCCTAATAAGTAATAGCAAACCTTTTTCATTGTTAGAGCCTTATCTGGGAAGTCTGCTTTGTGAATCCTCAAGAGGATTCTGATGTGTATTGATTGGAACTCAATTTAAAATATGTAGCAAAAGTAGATAGGTACCTTTCCCTTCCCTTCTGAAAGTACTATTTTTTACTTTTGACAGCTTTTCCCTATGTGTCTACTTACACACCATTTTCATACTTCTCCCCACCCCACTCCCACCCTTCCACCCTTCAGCTCTCAATTATGCTCCACAGGTTTCTTCTCCAAGTCCTGGGTTATTACCCAGCTCCACCACTTAAAAGCCTTTCTGAGCAAGAAGGAACTTGTTTTCTATGGTCATTTGTGATTAGTTCACAGCTAACTTGTTTTTTGCCTGTGTTTTGTTTAGGGAAAGTATATAGGTGTGGCTTTTATATTTTACCTATACCTTCAGGCTTCTGCTGAAGGCAGCAGAACTTTTAACAGTTGCTGTGATAGCACAATGAACAGCACTTTTATCTCCTGGGGTTGCCAGTGCTATCAACTGGGCTAGGTAAGCAAAACTAAACTATTGGCACTGCCGATCCCTCACAATTTTTTTTTGTCTTTGAGTGGTGTGATGCATATAACTGTAAAAACTTTTACTATTTCTACTCTAAATTGCTTTGTCTGTGAGAAAGACTCCATTCTGTTCCTATGCCTCATGGTGACCTTCCAAATTCATCTTCTTTCTATCTTTTCCAAAGGTGATGGAGGCTGGAAAATGCCTCTCCAGTTTGATCACTGCCATTCTGAGTAGTCCTTCTCTTGTTCAGAATTGATGGATTTTTCTTCCTTTTGGCTTGGCAGAGCTTATTTTAGTCTTTAGCAGTGCTGGTGTCATTTTACCTGTACTGTTTTTGTGATGCACACAGAGGTAGTTGAATGAGTTTTAGCTAATTAGCAGTTTGCTCTGTTGTCGGTGTCCTTGCTGCCAGGCAGCATACACCCCTTACAAAACTGATCTTGAAAAATAACATGGAGTTTTAGAGACATACAGAACTGAAGTATTCTTTTTCAGGTACTTTATTCTTATAGATCAAATAAACCAAACATTTTAAAATCTGAAAGAGGTAGATAAAAAATTCTCTTGTCTTTTGGTTGTGTGTACCAAATGTCTTCCTAGGGCAACATATTCCTGTACCTCTGTTATAAAACCAATACAGTGGCTGGTTTGATTGCATGGTTGTTAATTTGGTGGTTAAATTGTTACAGCTTGGCACTCTACCACAGGGATCCTAGCAAAACCCCAGATGACACATAGGCCATGAGCTACTTATGCAGTCTTTATTTTCTGGAGATCTAAGACTTATTGCTGCCCTGGAAGATGTTAGAATTATTGCTTTTCTCGATCTAAGCAGCAGATTTTTTTCTATGACTTGGCCAAAGAATGCTCTATCTGAGTAAGAACTTGGGGCAAGCTTGCTGTGACTGACATCTTGATCCCCAGAAGATGGCACGGAGTGTTTAAGAGGGAGGATAGTTTTATTTCATCATATGCTTTATCTACTCAAATCTTAAAAATATTTTTACAACTATGCTTGAGAATATTTTAGATCTTTAGGCTATGTATTTTGGTCCAGTCAGGGTAGGCTATGTTGTAGCTCTGTAAGTGCTGATTCAGAGATGTGTATGGGGAAAAGACGTGGTAGTGTCTTCAGTGACTGCCATGCACACTGATCCTGTGTGAATGGATTCAATGTTGCTTATCCATAGTGAACAAATTGACGATGACCTTAAAGTACTGGAAGAAAGTGGTCATTCCAATTCAGAATTTGTTAAATGAAACTGGGGAGGAAAAAAGCCTCAGTGGGCATAAAATTATTAATAAACAGGACCAGAAAAATGGTGGTGTTCTCTTTCATCCTTAAAAGCACTTTTTCTGTTTATGTATCTCTTCTGTTTGATTGCGGACTGTGTCATACCTAAAAACGAGAAGGCATCGGACAAAAGTAGCTGACAGCAAAGGTGGTGATTCTACACAAAATGTGTAGTTGTGCCGTGGAATGTTGTGGATGCTGAAATTACATAGAGATTCAAAAAGCAAGGGGGCAGGTTCACAACAGATATGTCAGTGGAGGGCTGCTACATACAAAATGACAATTTCTGGCTCAGAAGGTGAACAAGCTGAAAATTGCTGGAGGTTGGGAGAGTATTTCTGGGAAGTGTCATTATGGGCTTGTTTTATTCTAGTGCTGATTTCAAGGCATCCCTTATTGGCTGCTTTTGGAGACAGGATGCTTGGGTAAGTGGGCTTTTAGTCTCATATGCTAGAACTGTTTATATATGAAGTGGTTTTGCTAGTTCTTATTTCAACTTTTTAAAATTAAAAATATAATACTCAGTTGAATATCTTGTTGGAATGTCTTTATTAACATTTCTTTGTGTTTATTCATATCTAACCATAAATTACCAGACAGCACTCTTAACTGCTAGTTTTTGCTGTCTTTTCATATGTTCTAGTTCAAGGTGTATCTTTGAACAAAATTTACTGTAATTGTTTGATCAGATGCTTAGTTAAAAGTCTCATCACTGCATCACATATGTTGAAGAATGCCTCTGGTTTGTTAAGAATGGAAGAATGATTTCTTTTATGTCTCAGGAAAGACTGCAGATACTGAATGTTTCACCTGTGATGTTCAGCTCTTGACAAAGAGCTGCCTTGTGTTATACTGTTATACCTTCTGACAGACTGAATTTACTGACTTGGGCAAAAGAGTAGGATCATATTTCATGTGGATGTCCCTCTTAATTTTGTCACTGGCTATCAGAAGCCTTGAGTGCTTTTTTTTTTTTTCTTCAGAAGTGGCAAGCATATTTTAGAATGGAAAGATAATGTAGTGGATAAACCATTGAATGGCAACTTGAAAGAGTGTCACTGAATATTATGTTTTATACTACTTGCTTTCTATTTTTGGAAAAAAAATATCCCTGCATTAGTTTTCCATCTGAAACATGGAGACTTTTTTATCTTTTTTAAAGGAAGTTGTATGAAGAAACCAATTCCTGTCCTTGAGGTTATTAGATTTTATGAAGTGGTGCTCAGAAGAACAATGGTGGATAAGTGAGTCCTTGTATCTGACTTAATTAAATGTCATAATTAGAAATGGCAAGAGTGAAATCTGCTGCAGCCTGTAAGGTAAAATCTACGGGCACTAGATTACATGAGGAGCTGTATAAGTTTAGTGACTTTTCATTTTATGTGTGTCTTTAGATCTTTGAGCCTCGTACAGAATTGTGAGGAGGGCTGTGAGAGATTGCTGCAGCATATATTGGAAAAAAGCCTTCAGAGAAACTGTTTGTTTCTCTTGATTCGTTGGCATGGAGATTAAGAGGTATTTTTTGGATTAGAGGAATATCTGACCCAGGCAGCAAAAATAGAAGGTAACTGTTCAGGCTGAAGTTCTGGTTAGAATGGATGGCCCTGTCTTTAAAACAATCATGCTTAATAGAAATAGGGGGACTGGAGCATTTCTTATGAGGACAAACAGAGGGAGCTGGGCCTCTTCAGCTTCCAGAAGAGATGACTGAGAGGGGAGCTCATCAGTATCTGTGAGTATGTGAAGGGAGGGTGCCAAGGGGATGGAGCCAGGCTCTGCTTGGTGGTGCCAAGCAGCAGGAGAAGAGGCAGTGGGCAGAGCCTGATGCACAGGAAGTTCCACCTGAATATGAGGAAGAGCT
This sequence comes from Acanthornis magna, assembly GCA_036785705.1. Lineage (NCBI taxonomy): Eukaryota > Metazoa > Chordata > Aves > Passeriformes > Acanthizidae > Acanthornis > Acanthornis magna. The sequence continues at coordinate 20,742,913 of JAWUZG010000001.1, forward strand.
GCTTTACTGTGCAGGTGACTGAGCACTGGAACAGATTGCCCAGAGAGGTTGTGGAGTCTCCCTCACTGGAGGTATTCAAGATCTGTCTGGACGCAGTTCTGTGCCACGTGCTCTGGGATGACCCTGCTTGAGGAGGGAGGTTGGACCAGATGACCCACTGGGGTCTCTTCCAATTTTACCCATTCTGTGATTCTGTTAAATCATTGCTCCTCCATGTTGCTCACCTAAATGAGGAATCTCTATCCAATGTACATTGAATGTAAATAGCTAAAGTTCTGGCACACAGTTCTCACTGGCCATTTGTGCATCTCTTTGTGTTTTAACTGCAAAGTAAAAATGTAGCACAGTAGTGCTAACACAGATACAGCTTTTGGGTATTTTAGATCTATGGGCTTCTAGCTTGAGGGAAGAACAACTGTTCTGCCATCCTCTTGCCCTGAGAAAGCAGAAATTGTACTTGTCTTATTTTTTGTTGGATTTTTTCTGTGCTGAAGTTAAGTTCCTGAGTAGCTGAATGTTTAGATTTTACGTGCTTCTGGGAAAACAGACAGTATATCCAGACACACTGCTCACCTAATTTGGCAACAGATTACTTCATACTGAAGATAGCTGAGTGTTTGCATTGAAGGACTTCTCTAGTAAACACATCTACATCATGGCTAGGAGTCTAGTGTTTACCTTACAGGGAATAATAGCATATTGAAAATCAATCTGGGCAGCTGAATCTAGCACATGAAATAAAAATTGTTTTCTCTCCCTGAAAGTAATCCCCTTCTAAATTCACTAAGTGCCTACTTGTGTTAGCATTGTGGATGGTGAACAACAGATTTATATTAATCTTATCTACCTCTGTGATTTTGTGAATATTGTAACATTCCCCACACCACACCTCCAAAATCAAGACTTCCAGCCTTGTAGTCTTTCCTCATACTTACTTACAAAGTACTTTCTCCTCTCTCCTAATTTTTTTAGTTAGCCCGTTCTGCATGTTTTAGATTAAGACTTTTGTCTTAATTTGTGTATTTGATATGTGGGTTTACCAGGGGTTTATATAGTGGAAAAACAAGGTTGTACACCTGTAAGTGAAGAATTATGTGCCAACTTCCACATGAAATAGCTGTCTCTGCCATTTCTCTATCATTTTTCCGGGTTATTGATGAAGAACTTGAATAGGGCTGGTCCCAGAGGTGCTCCCTGCTTACCTGTTTCAATCTTGGAAAGTGGTTGTCACCCATAATGTTTGCTTCCTATCCATGAAGTGTCTTTTATTCCTATACAGTTGGATAGAAGTTCCTGTATAATAGTATTAGATACAGAACCCTGTCCAAAACTTCTGGAAAATTCAAATGTATTAATGTCCAGTAGATCCCCTTTACCATGTGCCTGTTGACATTGTTCCAGAACTGTAGCAGTTTGTGACATGAATTTGATTTTACAGAAGCCATACTGATATTCCCAGAGTATGTGCTCAATGATTTTATTCATCAGTATAAACTCATTCTCCTGCCTTGCTCAGGGTGGCAGTCAGACCTACACTAATCCTGGTAATCCTGTGGAGTGGATAGATATTGTTGCTATGAACTGTTGTTTGTTAGTGCCTCTTAAACCTGAACTGCTCCCTCCAGCCAAACAAATGGCATTGCATATACAGCATACACATAAGATTTCGCATCTTTTCACGAATTGTTCTTCAGAAATTCACATTCAGCCCAGTGTATGGTTGGTGATAACTTGGTGGCTGTTTGCACAGGTACGTTAGGTGTGTGGTGGTTAAGATCCTTTCCCACCTCTTGCCTTCCTTCCTGTAGTGCTGTTTCACGTCTGTTGAATTGTTTCAGCCTCTGTGAAGCTGCACAAAGGAGTTGTTAGTCACCACGTTAGCCACTTCGCCATTTCACCTTTTTTGTTCACCAGACTTTGCAGGATTGATACCTTGCAACAATTTGAAACAATATAATATGGGAGGGCTTTAATTTCTTAATTTTAAATCAAGAAAATCTGACTATTTGCTATTATATTTGACTTTATATAGTACAAATAAAGACACTGACCTTTGACAGCTGTAGATGGATGCTGATACATCTGTGTTTCAAAATTACAGTAACTGTTGTAGTCAGTGTGCTCATCAGTGTTTTGTTTCTTACAGACAAGAGAGTTTGATGTGGATAACCTGAGCAAGCCAGAATTGCGAATGCTTTTGAGTGTATTGGAAGGAGAACTAGAAGCACGAGACCTTGTGATTGAAGCCTTGCGAGTAAGTTACTTGGTTGTTATGGTTTGCTTTTTGGATTTTTAAAAAATTCTCTTTTGCCACTTCCTTTATACTGTACATAGAATATTATTAGTGGAAGAGTAAATTGTGATTTTTAAAGTTTCAGGTTGACTAAATCTCAATAATCACAAAATATATTATTGATTAATTGTTGCCAGTCAGTAACTCTGTGTAATTTTGGTATAAAATACCAATAAAATTTCAAAGAAACAAGTGAAAAACCCATGAAATCTCTTCCCCTTTAAATTCTTTTATAAAGTCTGTTATTTGTGGAAGGAAGGAATAACTTCAAAGGAAAAATTAGTCCATTTGTAGTTTGTTCTAATGGGCCATATTCAATCATACACTCTATTCAGTGCTTTCATTTTTGGCGAGATGGACGTAGGGGCAAAAATCAGGTGGTCATATCCACTTAGGGAAATATTTTTGTGGCTTTTTTGTTTGTTTGCCTTTTTGGTAGTAAAAGGTAAAATATGAAATATATACTCTTAACAGCACTTGCAGTACTTGGTTAGGTTTTTACTGTGTAAGGCACATGTGAAGGTTAGTTTTCTGCTTCAGAAGACTGCAGTCTTAAAGGCAACTTAGTTGACTGGAAATGTACAAGCAAAACTATTTTAATCAAAATATAATTTTTTTAATGACCATATTGATTTTAATATTACTCTGGATCAAAATGAAATTTAGCAGAGCTGCCAAATAGACTGAAGTTTTTGGGGAAAACCAGTTTTCTATAGGTTCAAAATTTTTATCACTTCGTAGTTGAATAAGGGAAAACTGTGCTCTTTAAGGTATTGAAGATATTGTAAAGCAAAACCTTAATGTAATAAAATATATCTGGTGCTAGTTTTTAGTAGTATGTATAATGTTTATCAAGTAGTGTGAGAACATTTTCCACTTGTAATGTCACAATAACAATTGTAAATGCATTTTTATTCAGTTTTAAGTTTTTTTGTGGTGGCTTCATATCACTTGTTGCAAATGGAGCTTTAAAGTAGCTGTCATCGATGTACTTGAATTAATAACTGAAGACTTTATAGGTATAAACCTCTCTTATAAAATGAAATTTTCATTTTGTAATGACAATAAGACACTAGGAGCAATATTTTTCTGAAGTATTACTGTACTTTGAAGTTATTTTGTGTTTGGCCTTCAGTTATATGCATGTGTTGAAATGTACTGCCTTTTCATCTAGCTGTTTCACAATTTCACAGCTCATTTTCCTTGACTAGGAACTGTATTTTCCCTGCCTGCCAGTTAAGGTTTTGTAGAAGTGGAAACAGTGTGCACACCACATCCAGAATCTCTTTTTTTGGCTCTTCTAGCTTTGAAAGAACGCAAATAGAATATTCAGTCAATTTTTTCTAGTAAATATTCAGGAACAAGCTACTACATTACATATGAAAGAATGTATATATTGAAAATCAGCAAAATGGAAAAAAATGGGGGGAAAAATGTAATATGCATTTAATGATAGTAAACATTAAATATTCAGGATAGTGCAGTCCCAGGAGAAAAATAGTCTATATCGAATTGACATGCACCTGCTGAAATGGATAGTATGTATACAGGGGGTTTTGATGATTAATACAGATAAATAGAAAAAGTAGCTCAATTGCACATGAGATATTTAAATGTTGAAAGTTGGGGGATGGGTTTTTTTGTTTGGTTGAGTTCTTTTCTCCTGCATCTGAATTTTTAGTTTCTCTAAACAAAGTCTACGTGTAACTCAAATCTTCCTGGCAGTTTGCCTGATTAGCTGTACTACTACCAGGAAACCTGGAAGTTACACCTGCTGAAGAACTGTACAAGGATATGTTGTGGTATGATACTTTTGGATCTTCTGGCGTCTTAAGTTAAGAAGTCACAAGTCAGCAATATTAGCAGCTGGAATCTCCAAGAAGCACAAAAAAAAAAAAACAACTAGATAGCCAAATTTAGGTCTTTCATAAAAGTGGAATTGTGTTAGATTTGGTGCTTTGATTTGCTTCAATAAACTGACATACATGGTTTGCTTATCCTTAAAGCAAGAAGAAAATGGTTTTCATATAATAGAAAAGGCTAACATTATCTCAAAAAGAGATGATGATCTGTTTCAAAATTAGGAAAAGTCAGTGAGTGTGTTTTTATGTGTTGGGGGAGTTGGCTTGTTGTGGGAGTTTTGTAATCCTGCAAGCAGTTTGGTACTGTTTCAAAGCCTAATTTCTGTGATAAGTCAAAGCCTGATAATTTCCAACACTCTACTGGGGAATGTGTATGTTTTCTTTTTGTCTTAAGTGATCTTCCTGTCAGTTTAAAGTCACTGTAGGATATACTCTTATTGAGCAGTTTTTGTATGTTCTTAATTTTTTTTCAAGACTACAGAACTGGATCTTTTAATCTTCTCTGAGGAAGTTCTCTGTTCAATCTTGTGATTGTCATCTCAGTTTCTTCTCTATAGTCAATTAAGTTTAATTGCATAATTTCTAAATGTCTGTGCCCTTGCTGTAGTAATTTTGCAGGGTTTCACTGAGTATTTGTAATGTTTGTGCGATAAATAGCACTTACATAACTGTTGTAAATACCTCTCCTAGAAGGTTTTGGCACTAAAGAGAATCAGTCTTGACTGATCACAAAAGAGCTGATACGAGCTGATAATACTAAATATAATTAAAGACTCACTCACATGGTACTACTCTTAGTCTGCACCTCACATGAAGTTTCTCATCTGTTATTGTTCTGTCCTTTTCCTGTTGTATCAATTCATGCACTGACCTCTTGTTTCCCACTTCACTTATTTTATGTGACTCCATATCATGTCCTTTAGTGAAGATTTATGGCATATCTAATTGTTTTTTCTCTGTCTATAAGGCCAGTTATGTAAAAAACCTCACACCTACCTTCAAAATTCATAGCTAGGATTTTTTTTTTCAGGCTGAGTCTTACAGGACTGTGGTTCTCACAGTGCCAAGTGTTTCTTCTCCTTGGTATGCAAGTAATATAATCCCAATCTATACCTTCCACAGTATTCCCTTGTGGAATGAAACAGAGATTCTTGTCAGGGAGTTATGGCATGAGAACTAGGAAGCAGGAACAGTAGTTTTGAATAAGATATGAAGCTGGAACTTGTGTCTTACTGGTTTTGAGTTTTGATTTTTTTTCCTATACCATGTTTATAATTTGTATATATATGTATTATGGAGCTTTGACTTAAATTACTTTTAAAATCTTGTGTTAAAGTAATTATTTTCATTTACTTTAGAAATTGCAGGATTAGGATTTAGGATTGCAGTTTAGTGCTTCCTGGTATGTTGTAAAAGAGTAATTTGCTTGTGGGGGTTCTGATGGACTACACAGAAAGCACTTACGACATCTTTGATTTTTCTGAATTGAGCCTCAGTCATATATATATGTGTCAAACCCTACTAATTAATAAGTCGTAGAAATCTAAAGTAATAACCTTCTGGATGTGTTGTGGTTTTGTGACTTCTGGTGTTCTGGGTGTTTTTTTCCTCTTGTTTAAAAAATAGCTGTAAAGTTATATGCAGTTTGAAGTGTCAAACAAAGAAAGAAAACTACATAATGAAGCCCTTAGTACTGCTGCAATAATGCTTTTTTGACAGGACGACCATGCCCCTGGATTTCCAAATTGTATGTGCTTCAGAGGCATGTCTTCTGGCTGTTCATTTACAATATATTCATTGTGCCATAAAATAAATTATTGTCTTATGACTTCCAATTTAATTTCTCTTGATGCTAGTAGCCATCAGAGAAGATGCCTATTAACTCCTTGTTTAAGATGTTGCATAACTTTTTCAGTTTATTTAAAACTTGATTTCAAAAGGTTACAGTCGAGTGAGAGTAAAGAAGAAAAGCTTCAGAGTTTGTTACTCTGCTTTGAAAAGATTGAACTAGGGAATTAAATCAGTCCAATGGGTGTTGTTCAGAGTGCAGAGTGTCCATTCCGTCTATTCTGTGTAAACAAACAAACAAATTAGAAGTGCGAAAGGCCAGGAGTTGGAGATTATGTGAAGAAATCTTGTTAAATTAAATGGTCGTCCTGGGGGCAGGGATGTGGAGGGAAGATAAGTTTAGTTAGTAAACTGTTGGTTTTTACTAAGGCACTGCAATTTGTGCCACATGATAAATTAGAAAAAATCAAACCCAGTGTCACAGTGTATAACAATTAATACTTTCTATTGTGTCTTTTTTCCATAATGTATTGTAGAATTTCATTGGATTTTATATAAATTTTAGATACCTTGAAACAGAACCAAAGCTTCAAATTCAAACTGCATTTGTAAGAAATATGCAGAGGATATCTGGTTACTTCCACGTTTCCACAATACATTGTTTTTCGTTTATAATATGCACAACTGATTCCTGCTTGAAATAGTTATGGTAATTGTCAATCAGAGCAATTTGAATTGCTGGACAAGTTCAGCCCTGTGAGAACCAACAGACTTGGAAAAGTAGACGTTCATCATGCTTAGAGTCAAATTTCCCGATTTATTCTACAAGTCAAAAGTTAATTTACTGTAGGGAACAGCATCAGGATTCACCTCCAAGGATCTTGGTGTAAATCTTTCTCATTAGCGCTCTGATTTTGTATAACTACTACACCAAGTGATTCTCATGATTTCTCTTTTTTTGAGTCTGTAATTGCTGTATTTTAGTAGCTTTGTGATCATGGTTGTGCTGCAATTAAAATTAGATTTAGATTAAAATTTAAATCATTAAAGTTATTTGGTTACTGAGAAATAACCTGCTGATTATTTGATATTGAGAGTCCATATAGTTAAAAAGGAGGGAGACTTAACCGTAGCTGCTGCCTCCATCTGTCTTAATTATCCAAATAAACTGTCCGCCTGTAATAAGGGGATAATTTATTCCTGATGTGGAGGTAATGTGACCACATAATCAAAGCACAGGTCTGGCCTCCCACAACTGTGATCTCAAATACAGCATTCATTTGTTGTTATTTTTGCTCCAGAGAAAAAGTGTTTGCTGTGGCTGTTTACTTTCTAGAGGATTTTTTTAAAGTGCATTGACCCTCATATGATGAATTGATGTGGTAGTGTTAGCTGTCAAGAATAGAATAGTAAGTACCAAATACTGCTTTTTGTGGGGATTCTCCCATAAAGTTAAATCATTAGTAGGTTATTTTTCATCTAATATTTAAAGTCCCATTCAGTTGGGACTTCTATTCATTGTAAAAATATGTTTATTTACTTATGTAGATTTCATTAGGTGGTAAATGGTAAATTGCAAATGTATGCTTGCTTCTATGGTATGCATTATTTAATGTGAACATTACAAAAAATACAAATTTTTATGATACTAGACTTTTTCATATACCACATTGCATGGATTTAGAACAATTTTACTTGATTGTTGGGAAAAATCACTAATGAAATTTTTTTTTAATAGTCCAAAAGAACTGCCAATACCAGCAGTGGATATATTTTTGTTTAATTAAAATTGACTACAATATCAATGTGCTTTCTCTGAGCTTAAGTGAGCTCCAAATCAACAGATTCTGTGTATGTCCTGGCTGAGTCAGGAGGACAATATGTGAATGGGAAGATTAACTCTGTTGTAGGTGTTTCTTCAGTGTTGTAAAGCCCTACTGTATTTAATTTTTACTGCCACTTCCTAGGACATGAAAGCTTATCCTGTGTGTATGTGTTTGTACCAACATCTGTTTAATCTTTCAACCAGTTTCTGCAAAATCTGACAAAATGGTAGGCATTTCAAAAATAGATAGTGCCATAAAACCAGGCAGCCTGGTAAGAAAATGTTGTAAGGAGTCATACTGTTGTTAGGCCCTTATTTGAAGGGAAGGCAGAAATTTGTGCTATCTTTTATTGAGCACTGTGCAGGAACTGTGGAGTACAGAGTTAGGGAAAATCAGACTTTGTTAATTTATTTGGGTTAGACTATCTAAATTTATAAAAAGAAGAAAAAACCTCTGCTATAGAAGTTAGTTCTGCCTGAATTTTATCTCCCTGAATCTAAGCATTTTGACAAGCTTGCAGGTTAATCAATAGAGCTAAAAATAAATCCTAGTTTCTATATTATGTCCAAGTAGAAAATCCATATAAGATAATTTGTGATTTCCCATAGCAGGGTATATGAGTTCTTGAAGAGCAGTGGTTGAATTTTGTAATGAAGGTACAAATATTAATGTAATGAAATAGGTAGGTTAAAAGACAGAAATTAATGCATCCTATAACAATGCCTTGTATTCACATTCAAGTTTAATAACCCATTCTATTATCTTTACTTAAAAATCTTGTGGTCTAAAAACGCAAGATTTAAAAATAAGGACAAACAGCTTTTAAGAGAGTGTAGTGATTACTGTGTAGATTTGCACAATGTTTCTTTGACATAGCTAATGCATAGTATGTTGAATGCCGATTCTCAGGTTCCAGCTCTCCTGTTAATCATTTTAGAGTTACTGGTATATCAGTATTCAATTGCATGAGAAATTCAGTATTTTATCACAAGTCTTCAAAAAAAGGGATCTCAGGAGGATCCCTCATTTTGGACCGATGAGGTTGTTTCAGAAATTATGGGTAGCTTATAAGATGTTAGAGTTCATTATGATAAAGGCCATTTTTTGCATATCTGTATAAGAAGTGTGTGTGAAGGAATTGCTTGAGTGAACCTAACTTGGCATTCTGATTAAGAGCATGCTTTTGAAGAAACTGTCCCCATTGTCCCCACCTAATTTTGCTTTGATTTGCCTTACAGACTACTCTCAGAGTGTGTCAGCTGAACTGACACCAGTTAGTCCTAAGTAAGACTTCTTCCAAGAGGGAGGACCATGGGCACACAGAGTCTTTTGTCTTCCCAAATGATGCATTTTTGTTTTGCTTAAGCTAGTTTGCTTTCAAGTTTTGAGCTGTGCATTGTGGAAGGCTTTTATTAGTAAACTTGTCTTTCAATTTTGACCCACAACAATTAAACACTGAACAGTGTAGTTTTATTTTAATCTCATTGAAAACATGAACTGTTTTGGTGATAACTGTCAAGTGTGCATATTTCTATACCACTTTTGCAATTCTGTAAGCATATGTATAGATCAAACCATAGACACCCTGAGTCTATCATAGTTTATCACAGCAGCATACTGTACGATTATGTTAGATTTTTGGTGAGTACTTGAGAATAATATTGGAATTTCTTTGCAAAATATGTGACCTTTCATGCTCAGATCTCCATTTGCAATGATGAATTCACTGTTCCTTGGAAAAAAAATAATTAGAAGGAGAGCTGTAGATACTTGCAAGCTATGCTTGTCTACTTTTACCTGTCTGCTTACCAGTGAATTCTGTCTAGCTAAAGGGCTTCCTTCAGCTGCCAAGACAGACTTTTGCCTACTGTAGGTTGAGATTTTAGTTTGAAAAAATTGAATTTGTCCGTTAGAGTTTCCATATCCTTTTAATGTTATTTGTTGTCTTTTGCATCTTGTCAGGGGATGGTACTTGGTTTTGCCTGTTCTCTGACAGTTACACATTAAAATAGAATTATTCCCAACACAATAACTGTCAGTTGTGTATGAATAAAGTTTTTTATCCTGAACTACTGCACAAAGCAAGAATTGTACGATAAGACTTAGGACTTCTAGAGTGAACTTTGGGGTTAGAAGGGAAGAAATCTGGGAGCTATCAGGAAAAAGGGAATGAATCCTTATAATTTAGTTTTTCTCAAATTGACTGATAGGGAGAAAAATTACACATCCATTAAGTGTAATCTGTCAAAGGGAGTTATACAACCTATAAATGATGAAGATCCTTACCTGCAATAATTGTTCTAAGTTGGGGATTTAAAATGAAAATTCAAATTTCTCCTATAGGTATGAATCCCATGGATCCAGAATGGAGCTAAGAGCCCACAGAAGGTGGCTTTGGAGGTTTCTGGCAGCCAGTAAGGCAGCCTATTTTGTAGCAGGTGTCTTGGAAACATGATAACTATGTAGAAGGAGGAGCAGAAGATGTTAAACTGAGTGTAACAGAAGGTTATTGTTGTAGACAGTATGATGGCAGTTATTGCTCTTGGTGGCAGAAGTGAATCATGAAGTAGAAGTCAAATAATGCCTTGTTTGCATTGCCATTTTCCCCTATGCCAATAAATGGTACAGGTAATTTTGCTGATAACAACACTAAAGTGCAACTGAATACATAATACTTCTTTCCTTGATTTGTGTGTCTCTTCATGTTACTGATGATGAAGAAAAAATGGGTAATGTTTGTTCTTGGTTCTTTCAAAAAAAATAGTAAAAATTTGTAAAAAAATAATTGTGGATAAGACAAGAAATTTGATTGGGGTCCTTTTCAACACCTTCAAAAATACACAGCCTCGATCACTTTTGTTGTTCTTGGGTGTCCATGTTCTCATGCTTTTCTCCCTCCTGCTCTGTTTTGATGCTGTTCTGACTGGTAGGCAGGTCCTTCCACCTGCTTCTCTCACAGAGAGAGGCATTTGTCTTAGAAGCTCTGACAGTGTAGTAAAAATACTTAGCACTAAGTCTCTTACTAAAGCCAGACTTCCATTTTTATTAATAAATGGAAAAATTGAGGAAACAGAGCAACAGTGATTATAGTGAATTCTCTCTGAAACAGCAAATAAAAGCCTTGTGTCTTCAAGAGTGTCAGCAGCATTTCCCAGTTCGGTATCATCAGCAACCTTGCTAATGGTGCATTTGGCTCCTGCATCCAAATCATTGAGGAATATGTGGAAGAGAACTGTCCCAAGGATTGAGCCATGAACAGCAGTAATGACCGACACCAGCCAGATCTAACCCCATTCACTACAAGCCTTCAGCCAGTTCTTCACCCAGTTCACTCTGAGCCTGCTCATCCCACAGTTGGAGAACTTGTCCTGAAGGGTGCTGTGAGGGACAGTATCAAAAGCCTCACTAAAATCCAGGAAAACTACATCTACCACCTTCCATTCATCCATGAGGTGGTTGACTTTACATAGAAGGATATGGAACTAGTTAAACAGCCATTTCTCTTTGTGAACCCATATGGACTCTACCTGATGATGATATTGTAAATACATAATTTGCCTACTTTTTTGTTAAAATACTTAAAGCTTGATAATAATTGAATTGCCATGCGGTAATGTGGGGCGGTATCTTAACTGGGGTTTTGATAGTTTGAAAATATTAAAATCTAAATACTAAAAATTAAACAGAGACCCAGATTGATTTAGTGAAAGCTTTACTGTTATGTCTTTGGTATGTTTTGTTCTTGAGCTGAAGAAGCTTTTTTTTAAATGCTAAGCATGAAGGTTAAAGTGCTCTATTTTGGTTAGAGATGAAGTCAGATTTCCTTCAGCACTTCAGAAGAATGGCTGACAGATTTCCATGCAAAGAATTATGAATTGATTTGCATGAATTTCAACTATAAATTTGAACATGCAAAAAAGTCTAGATGACAAATGGTTATTTAAAGTAACCAGAGAGCTCAAGTATCTTCTATCAGCTGAGACTCATTATCAGTATGAAAATCTGTATTATTTTCAGAAATAAATGTCTGGGCGGTTAGATAATCAGAGCATCAAACAGTGATATTTCCTGACAAAATATTGGCCTGTAATTTTCAAATGTTTAAGCATCAGACAACAAAGCTGTCATAAAATAGGTCTAATGTAATCTTTAAATGGAACATCTAGATGGTTCTTCTCAATCAAAAACACATGTTGTTTCATGACTTGACCTTTTTTCTTCTTCATTTAGAAACTTAGTGCAAGGCCTGAATTTCACCTTTTGCATTGTGCGAAGTGAAGGATATTTTATGCTCACTGCACTGTTTTGTTTTTTTTCTTCTGGGGCTGATCTGTTAGTAACTGATCATAGCTTTTTAATATGGCATTTTCATTTTAAAATCCGCAACCTCAAAATAGTGAGTTTTCATTACTCTGAGGAAGCAAATTAATAATGAAGAATTGGAAACATATGTCTGTCTGTCCTGTCTGTTTGTACCTCTTTATTTCATGGAGGTTTTTGTCAAGTAACAGGGAGAAAGGGAAGGAGGTTGTGCTACTTTTCAATGCTGGGGTAATAATAATCTGGTGCTAGTGGGTGATACTCTCCTTTTACGGAGTCAGAGCCATAAGGAAATTCAGGCTTGATCATCACCTTGGTTCTATAATTCTGCTTCATTACTTGTCAGGATTGTTTAAATGTTACTTAAATATTTAACCTTCTATACACAGAGATTTTAATTAATTGTTTGGCATTTTGTACTTTTATCAAGTATGCTTTTTAGTGCAGAGAAAAAAAAAGCAGTGTAATATTTGGATACTTGCATGAAACAGAAAGTCTATTCTGCTGAGGATACTGTGGATAGCCTGGTGAAACATCATGCAGTCAGTCTTTTATTCAGAACTGTCTTTTAACCTTGAAAAATGCTTTTTAAAAACTTGGGTTAAAAGTTATGTGATTCTGAGAGAAATGGATACTTAGCAAATTACAGATTTTTTAAAAAGTTGGGTGGGTTGTTGTGAATGAGAGAATAATGCAACTTTTGGAAATGTTTCATGCTTGAAGTAACATTTTTAGGAAACTGTTTATATCTCATGCTGTCTGCTGTACTGTAACAAATTTCATTTATTTATTTGCGTGGCTTATGACTGTTATGAGATGCTTCTCCAAGAGCATTTTGAATGCTTTTTATGACTATGTGTGTCTCACATTAAAAATTAGGAGCTGGTTATATTTTCTTTTCTGCTTTGTACCTCTACGAAATGACTTCACTTCTTTCATGATCGTACTCAGTCATCCATATAATACAAAACAATTATGTAGGTCTGTCAGAGCATAATCAACCTGTACGCTGCTTTTGTTTAACTTGCTGATTGTGTCCTCCAATTTCTCAATTCTACTGTTTTCACTGTTTTTGAACTAGTGGCCTGTTATGATCATCAATCTTCTCTAGAGAAAATCCATTTTTTCCATCCTTAAAATGGACACGCAAGTTTTTTTTCTTATAATACTTGACATTTAACTTGGAAACAGACACTTTGAATGTATGGGTAAAATATTTTTCATATAATATGGAGTTCATTAAAATTCAACTCCCTTGTAGATTTTGCATTGGTATGCACTGTCACTGTGCTGAAGAAAGGAATTCAGACTGCAGTTAAGATTGTAAGGAGAAATTGAGCACCACATGCTCTTGGACAGAAATCATACTGCAAGATACTGTTTCCTCAGCAGTCACTGATGTTTACATTTCCATTTTTAGTTTTTCCTATACAACTTTATATGGAAGTAGTATCTCACGATACTTCGAAAACATTCATTTACCTCTGCATTAAAAAAAAAAAAAGGCAACTGAAAAAGGCTAACAAAGCCCCCAAACCCAATCGTGTAAGAAAATTGCTAGCATTCTTTACAAAGGCATTCTTAATTAATCATAGTAAGGCATGTTATCCTCCAGTCTGGTATTTTGCAGGTGTATCTGAAGGTACTGGTTTTATTGTGAGTATATACTCATTTGCCTAATTGAATAGCTACAACAAATCACTTCAAGAAACTATTTAATTTTGCTGAAGTAGATTTATAAACGTGTTCCCTTTCAGCCATCTTCCTCTTCTGAAAAAACCTATTATCCTTTCAGTTTTATTTAGAATGAAGGGCTCACGCTCATCTTTAACATAACACATAAAATAAGCTTTTACTGCCTGCTTTTCTGTGCTGGTTAGTTACAGAAAACTTTTTACCACTCCCTAATTCATATGTCAAGAGAAAATATTAATATGAACCTGTCAACATCTGTTGAAACAATTTTCGTATATGTGGAAAAGGAAATTAATTAGAGCAACAAACGCTCCTGAAAGGAAGGAAATTTTGTTTAAGGGTTCTGGGGCAGCTTTAATTCAGTTCCGTTGTTCCCCAGCAGTGTAGGACATGCATATTTTTGATGTTTATCATTGGTTGCTGCATGGAAGAGTTGGACCTGCTGAACTCTCTTAACTTGGCAGATAAATGAAGAGGAAACAGATACATTGGGGGAAAATACAGTATTAATCTTAAAAGCATAATCTGTTGCTTGTGTATATTCTGTTGCTGATTATGAAAACTCATTTCAAAAAATGTGGGCAGCTAATATCAACATAAATTATTAAGCAAATAAAACGAATAATATTACTTATGTGGGGTTTTTTTGTTATTTTCATTATTTGGCTTATTTCTTATATACATTGATCAAATTTCTTTTTCCTAGCTTTATGCTTTTTAGCTGTAAGTCCACAGTAAGCTGGATACTATTTGAAGACCTTCCTGCCCCCTTACATTCTTGTTTCAATAATGGGGGAAAATCTAATTAGACATCGTGATTCTCAGTTTGGTCACTGAAAATAGATTTTTGTCTTCTTCTGAAGTGGAATGGAAGAAACAAATAATTACAGACCAGTTCTTATATTGGATTTCAAGATTTTCCCACAGGCCAGTATCCAGATATCTTCAGTCCTTTTGTTCTCTCCCTGCACACCCCACTGCCCACTTCATCTGCCCGTAGATAAATGGGGTCAGTGACTGCAAAAGGTCAGGGTAAGAAGTGGAAGTTTCCATGAGGCAGCTTGCAGATAACTCGAGGTAACTTGGAAAAGTTTGGTGTAGGATGAATGAGGTGTCTTGCCATATGTGGTAGGAGGCAGGCTCCCTGAGAGAGTCATAAAAGAAGCAGTTAACAGCCTGATCCTTCAAATTCTTGTTGGCTGAAGACTTAGAAGATCTGAGAATAAGGCTTCCCCTTGTTTTGTATAGCTGCATAATCCCTTGGGATTGTTTAATACTGATTTTTTTACTTTTGAAAATACCCCAGACTAAAAGGTCTGTTTCCCAAGTCATAAAAAATTCTTTCCATGATCCAAAGCAAGACATAAAGGCTTACTTATAGAACAAGTCTTGATTGTTTTTCCTTCCCCTGAGAACTCCTTTTTGTCATTTGTTACTTGACAAGGTTAACAGCATTTACAAACTAAAAAAAAACCCCAAAAAACCCAGTCCTAGAAGAAATCACTAATGAAGTAATTTAGGTTGGAAGGCACCTTGAGAGATCGTTCAGTCCAATCTTCTTCTCAAAGCAGATGGCTTTATCAATTCTATCTTGGGAAATCTTCTAATGATAGAAGCTTTGTGTTTTCCATGCACAACAAGTTCCAGTGTTTATCTGCTCTCCGTGAAAAGAATTTGTGTCCAACTCAAATTTCCCTCATCACATCATGGAACGATTGCTACTTGTCCTGTCAGCCTGCAGACCTCAAGCACCTGTCTCCCTGATTGTCTCTGTTTCACACTGAAAAGTCCTATTTCTACTTAGCTCTTCCTTGAAGAGAAGCTGTGTTGTACCTTTTGATCATTTTTCACTCCTCTCTGAAGATGTTTTTAGATCTACTGTGTTTTTTTTGGTAGTCCATCCTTGATCTAACTTAATGTTGCAGATCAGCCATAAAGAAACTTTGAAGTTTAGGGTTTTTTTAAGTAGTAACGTTATTTTAGTCTCCTCGTTTAATGTTTCAGGTCTTGTGTAAGGATTTAAAAGTTCTAAATAAATGTGATGTTCTTACTGGCTGATTTAAAAAGCTGTTGTAGATAAGTTTAATATTATGCTCTATTGCAGTAGTGAAATTCATGAATTAACTTATTTAAGGGATTTTATCTTTGGTTTTATATATTCTGTCTTGATTTGTGTGTGTCTACTGTCACTTTTCATTAACAATTACCTGTTGGATGATTTAGCTTAAGTCATGGTTTTGTGTACCTCTGACATAGGCTGAAAAAAGTATCATTTCCCATGGGCATCTTTTCATACTTCTAAATGCTTCCATCTCAGTCCTTCCTTAAAAGGTTCATTGCTGTGCAAATGGGTATGTGCAGAATACTAAAACTGATGGTTTATAAATTCATACAGCACCTTTCCCAATAAAGTAGTCCTGATGACCTCCTATAGTGGGTGCATATTCTGTCTATTTTTGAAAATGTTCTATTTGATAATGAATTCATTTAATTATTTTCAAAGGAACAGTTCAGATGTTATTTTCTGTATATATTGCTGTGCAATTGAAGTTAATATATGAGACAGGGCTAATGCTGCTTTAACAGAACCACCAAATTGTGCAGAGACTCTTTTAAAGGAGTAATTGCCTGTATGATTTTAGATTGCATATTCCCCAGATAATGACTGCCATAAAAACCAGATGCCTTGATATTGCTACTAACTCTTATGACTTGAAATTCAGAAAGGAAGACAATAAAAGAGAGAAAAAAATTCTGATTCTAGAAGTTTTGTTTCTCCCATCTGATATACTTTAGTGAATTTCAAAGGGAGAGAAGTATTATTTAGAGGCTGGAGGAATCCTGCAAAAAACCTCAAGCCTAGTTTGTCTTTCTGTCGCTTTGTGCCTAAGTTTTGGGAAAATACTCATTATCTCCCTTTTACCAAGTTTCTGCTTTGTCTTTTATTCTGGTACCTTCTTTTTAAATCATGTATTTTCATCCCATGATTGTATTTTATATTTGTAGTCCTTGTATGAAGACATGGAAGCATTTATTTTAGTATTTTACATTTAGTTCCACTTTGAGTTGGCAGCATCTTTCGATGACTTTGCTGCCCATGGTCTGAGAGTTGCCAGTCTGTTGTACCCTGTGCTTGAGGTTATGCAGTTACGGCTTCAGCCAGTCTGTCATCCCAAACCATATGCTGTTTGAGAGCTATTTGTTTTTCCACAGTGTTTAGCATTCACGTTTTCCTATAGCTGCTTTTATTCTGGTTTTGATTTTCATTCAGATGGAGCTCATCCCTACTGTATAGTTTCATCCTTTCCTTGGTTAATGAATCCAAACCCCTGGTCCTCTTGCTGTTTTGGCAGGTGCACACTGAGTCTTTTTGCCTTGCTCTGTTAATTGCTGTGCATGTTAGGGAACATTTCAAATAATATAATGATATTACATGCATATAGTATGTGCCAAGAGGACAGCTGGTCATGGGAATAGAAAAAAAATGGAAAATACACATCATCTCACTGATTGGCAATCTGTTTCCATAAAGGCACAAGTGATTGCCTTCGCCTCTAAGGTCAGTTAATCTTCTTGGCTTTTTCTTTGGATTTAAGAATGAGGGCTCTGGTGGTCTTTTAAAATTTACAGCAGCCCTCCTTCATCTGTTTTTCCCTTTGATGTCTCACTTTATATAAACTAAGTGGTTTTTAAATTGTTGATAACTTATATATGGACTCTGCATCGCTCTCCATTTAAATTCTTAACCTGCTTGGATTTATCATCTTGCTTGGCTGATTAGCAATCATTTTTATCCATTTATGGTAAGGTTTTTGGTTTTGATGGTTTCCTTTCCATGAAGGTGGAAATCCTAAGCTATTTACTGTCCTGTAACTTCATCCTATAGAACCACATGTTACAAATACAGCCCCTCCCTCTGGTTTTGTAATAGTACCTTTGGAACTAGCTGTTTTATTTTCTAAGTTAAAAATTAAGGGATTAAAATACTAGACTAGCTAGACTAATTAGGGGTTACTTGCAAGGCACTTTATGAAAAATAGCTAGGTTCTATCAGTTTATTTTTGTCTCTTCAACCAGTTCCTACCTGACTTCATAAGCCAAGCTAGACTTTAGGTCTGAATGAACTATTAGCTTTTTCTAAAGTTGTTCTCAAGAGACCTGGTATTTTTAATAAATATTTTCAATTTATATTTAGACTACCACATTGAAAAACAAACTAGAAGTATTTCAAGCATCGGAATATGTAGGCACACTTCTTTCTTTTCCAGACACATTCTCATTTACGACAGCATTTCAATCTTGTAGGCAATATACAGGAAAAAGTTGGGCATTCACTAAGGTATGTTACTTTTAGTTAGTCTTTGGGGAGTTTTTCTAACATACTTCTTATGTTGTTCTTTGTTTTCTCATGCCCCAAAGTGTGTGTTATCATTCATGAACTTTTAATATGTTAAAATATTAACTTTAAGCTTTCCAAATGATCTGCTAATTCATTGGGTAAGCATTTGGCTTCTTCCTCCTCTTTTGTATCTCAGAATTGTCTTATTCTTCCTTTTTTTTTTTTTTTTGTCTGCTTATTCTTTAAAACTGAATTTGAACCAAGTCACAGAGAAATGCTTTTCTCTATTTTTGGAGGATTTCTCTTTCTGATGGTGTTTCTCTGCACTGTGGGGTTTTTTCCTGATTTTTGGAGGCGTATTTTCCTTTTAGAGATTGTAAATGAATACCTAAAGGAAATATCTTAAAACCTTAAATGGAGTATATTACTTTCTCTGTAGTCTAACTTTCTTCAATGTGTGGACGTACTTCAAAGAATGCATTTCATTTTATTTCTCTGTTTTTGGTTTGCTTTTCTTTTTTTTTTTTTCTCTTAGGCCCGGCGCAAAGAGGTTTTTATCCAGGAGCGATATGGAAGATTTAATCTGAGCGACCCATTTCTGGCTCTTCAGAGAGACTTTGAGGCAGGTGCTGGTGATAAAGAAAAGAAGCCAATATGCATGAACCCTCTGTCCATTTTAGAAGCTGTTATGGCTCACTGCAGGAAAATGCAGGAAAGAATGTCAGCTCAGTTGGCTGCTGCTGAAAACAGACAAAAGAAGGTATCCTGCTATTGACTTTTTCCTTTTCCCTCTCCTGATTTGTTCTTTCATGTCGCTTTTTAAATTTCCGTCTTTGTCTTGATTATCATTATGAGTGTTAAACTGCTACCACTTAATTGTCATATAGAGTGAGGTGCTGGTTTTCTGGTAATACTTTCTATGCACACCTCATTTGTTCTGTGAATTTAGTTCTATTTATGGAAAAAATTAAATATAACTGGTACAAGCTGATACAGTGGAAATATAAGTAGACAGCTCAGTGTGAGCTGAGATAGCATCATCACAATATATTTTTAAACCAATACCATTGGAGCCTTGAGGACCTATTGTTATTTTTGTTCTAACCTGAATAGTGTAAAATAAATAATTTATTTGAATTTTTTATTAGATGGCTCTATTTCATAAGTCAGTAAAAATTACTTGTAACTCTAAAAATACTTTTTTGCATATTTAGAGCATTAGCTCTAAAAAGAAAATAATTTTGGAACAAGTATGTTGCAGAAAAAAGTGCCATATTGAAGATAAAACAATGTCATTTGAAAGTGAATGATTTGTTGGTAGAATGTATTTCACCAATAAGTAAGCCATATGTTCCTAAAACATAGCTAAACATGAATATGTTGGGGAGGGGGTTCTGAGAGGAAAGAGGGGAAACAGTAATATAATAGACTAATCTAGACAAGGTATTTTTGAATACATGGAAAAAATGTTTTCTGTGTGTTTAATCATCTTTGCTGGGTAGAAGATGGATAGAATGTCTTCTACTGCTGTGATATAACTTTTTGGTGATAGTTTTACATTGACTTAAAAACCCCCAAACAACAAACATGCTAAGACAATTGACATAAAATTGATTTTGGTGGTGATTGCTCTTTGGGAACAAATGTGCACACAAATGCACTGGAAGTTGCTGGAAATACATGCTTAAATTAAACCGGCAAACATTTTGTTTTTATTTTAGCTCTGTTCTTTAGTTTAGTTTCAGCATCATTGCTTTGTTAAGACTTCAGGAAAACAGAAAAAGAAAAATATTACTAGACCTTACGTATGATATGTAAGTCTTTAAACAGTTTCATGTGGACAGAACTGTTACTGGTATGTACCTTGCACTTCTTTCTGAGAACTTTTTAAGTATTCATTTTCTTTCTCAGACGCTTTTTCAGTAAATATAAAAATGGAAAAGAGCAAGCAAGCTTACTTGTTCTGACTGAAAAAGGATATTAGTAGAAACCCTCACACATCTGCCAGGACGGTTGGATTAGTTTATTGTTTCAGCGCATGGCCACAAGTCTCTTCTTGTACCTAAATTCTTCATCTGTTTCTGGCTTTTATTATATGGACTGTTACGTGCACATAAGATGGGCTCACGTATTGAGAATATGTCAACATATTAATATGTAAATTCAAATTTTGTCCTTTTTTTGTCTTTTTTTCACCAAAGTCTATATCTGTAAGTCTGTACAGGAAGGGATGCTTTTGTCTTTTGCTTCCTAGAAGAATACATGAGCCTTTTTTTCTTTAAATCATAACTTTAAGGATTTGTTAAAAAACTGCATGTTGTTGAGCAGCTGTGTGCATGACTACAGAACTTACATCTTCCTCTTTTAAACTCCATTAGAAATTCTATTTTTGCAGGACCCACTCTTAAACTCCTTGGGTTTGTGGCAGCAGATGATGTATCTCTCAACCATGTCCATTCACAAACCATTCATTCAGTGTTTTATCTTCCCTTAGCTCCATATTTTTCTGTCTGTTCTTCATCTCTCTTCACCTCTTCTGTGGAAGAGGGTAATGAAGGTGTTTTGAGGGACTTCCAAAAATGTTCAACAAGGTAGGGTGACACAGTGTAAGCAAAAAAATCAGCCTAGACAAATGTGACCTAAATACAAGTCAGCTGTACCCCCTCCCTCCAAGAGTGGATCCTCTTTCTCTAAATGTGGGATACCTCTATCTTCATGTTTGGTATCGCTTCACTATTCCACTCTAAATAATGAAGTCTTTGTACAGCTGTGTTTATTTTCTCTGGATATTATTGAACTTTAAAGAGGCTCAGACTGAACTCTTATTCCTAGGGAGACTTAATATCTTTGAATATAGTCACCTCGAAAGTATTCTCTGAATAAAATTTTTATTTAATCGCAAAAAACAAGGCATAACAATATACCAAAATGTAGAAAAATTAAGGAGGTGCACAGAGGACTGTAGGTCATAGGCTTACCATATACAAACATCTAATTCCCAGATGTCATCTGCTTTGTGTTATGTCTCCATCCTCTTCCATCTCTTTGAATGCTTTTCTTGGAGCTGCTGTGAAAATTAATTTTGAGTTTTCCTGGGAACACAAAACAGATCATCGAAACGATAGTTCTTGATTTGCTGAGGGTTTGCAGTGGAGTTAGTATTGGGATGCATGCTCAAAGAAAGGCAAGCGTGGGTTGGAAAGGGCCTGTTGGTGTGATTTAGTCTAACCTTGTGCTTAAGGCAGATTATCGTCAGCAGTACATCTGGTCATCTGTGAATTTGTCTTGCTTAGTCATGAAAACCCCCAGGAAAGGCAATACTGCAGCTTTTCTGCACTGGTGTCCATGTGAAGAACTTTTTCCAAGACTGAGCCTCTCAAAGGGCAAGTTTTCTTTTCTGTAACCTTTTATTATGGGGTCCCACCTGCCATTACCAAGAAGAATTTTACTTTTGTCATCATTGTAAGGGCCCTTAAAAAGGTTGTTGTTGTTAGAATATCCTTCTGTCTATTTTTCATTAAACTATGCAAGCCAAGCTTACTCAACATTTTCTTACAAGGCATGCTGTCTCTCACCTTTGAAGGGGCTTTGCTGGTTAGTTCTTTGTGGGATACTATATTTTTTCTCAGTATCTTTTTTTAGCCCTTTTCTAATCCTTCTTAGACACATTTCTAGATGCTTATGTTACTGATATCATATAGTGTAAGCATATAGTACATTTTGCAGATATCAGGCTCGAGTTAGTTTATAAACACATAAATAATTGCAGCTAGTGCCAAATCTGTCATCTAAAGGAAAAAATACCACGTAAATATTCAGAGTTTTTTCTTATTCAAGATGATGCAGCCAAAAGGAGAACAAGAGGGAGAGAGGGAGACATAAGAGGCAATGTAAAATGAGAAAATAATGCTCCTTTTGTATTTTGAAATGAAATAGAGGATTTACATTTGTATTAGGGATCCTTCATTTAGATGCAATGCTTACAAATAAGGCATTATAATAATATGGTAAGCTGATTTCATGCCGGTTATATATTGAAATCTGTTTGTAATTATTTTTAAATAATATAATTTCACAACACTTAATTTATAGAACCAGAACCTCATCTGAAAACAAAATAGCAGAATAATAAAGTGTAGAAAGTCCTGATAAACATATTTTCACTATAATCTTTTTACATCTCCAAGCTTTAGAAATTGTATACATTTCCATTATTTTTGTACCTATTTTAACAAAGAAAAGGAACAGTTGGATGCTCCACTTGTTTTGAAATGCTAGTGAACCATGCAAATGCTGCTGTATCGTTTGAAAAAGCAATGAAATCATTGTGAAAAAAATAAGGGGTTTTTTTCACTTGTAAACTATGATTGGGACCATTCCTAAATACAGTGTAATTGTAATAGCTTGTTAATTTAATTTGCAGCTGTACTTTCATTAACATAGCTGAAGAGATATTGCTGCTGATATGGTTTGCTTAGCAATGACTGATAATGCCATACCTTATTTTTCATATGTTTAGCACTGGTTTTTGGGGCTCTGAGCAACTTAGTCTAGTGGAAGATGTCTCTGCCCGTGGCAGAGGGCTTGGAACTTCAAGGCCCCCTTCCAACCCAAAGCATTCTATGATTCTGTTTCTAAGAAAGGGTGGGTGTGGTCTTGTGAAAGGTATTGTGCAGAGTATCAACTGAGGATAAAGCTGTAAAACCCTGGTGCAGCCCCTCTGCTGCTAAATAGGTTTTGAAGTATTTGAAACCAAGATGATGTTTAAAATGTAGGTGTTATTTCCTGCAATTTCTTCCTCATAGGTGTTTAATAAAATGGTGTATTAACATATTTTTTCGTTGCTTTTGTAGAAGAGGGTCTGTGAATAAAAGCATGAATGGTAGGCAAAACGAATTAGAGGCAATGATTATATGAATAAGGGGAAAAATTATTCTTACCTGTTACCTGCATTTTAGTAGGTAGTTCTTTAATTCTAGCTTATAACATAGTTTATACATCATTGATGTCAATGAAACTTTCCACTTTTAGTAAATACCGGAAAATATTTGCCAAAAAGTTGGTCTCAGAAATGAATGTCTTATATATAAATGTTAAAACAAGATACAGGATACCAATTAAGTTCATGATGGATTTAATCTCCTTCAGAGGAAGAGAAGAAGATAAAATCTGACCCTTTCATTTCTGGCCGCAAAGATTTTTTGCAAAGCTCAGCGCTTATTGTGTATGGTTCCTTTACTGAGATAACTTTATGTTATGTCCTGTGTCAAATTTCTGGAGAACAGGTAGCTCCATCGCTCAGGAATCAGAGGCATTTAACTGCTTGTAGGAGTCTCTCTGTTGTCAGCAAAGTAATAGAGTTTACTTAGTTTCTAAATTGCTCTTCAGAGATGACTCTCTCTTTCTTTTGCTTGCATAAGATTATATGCCCTTGTGTTAGATATCACAAATCACCTTCCTGGATTCATTTTAATCATAGTCTCCAAGATTAAAATATCAATGTCAGGTTAATACTAGGTTATTATGAAATGAGAATTGTTAATGAGAATTATTTTCTATGTTTTCTTACAGTTGGAAATGGAAAAATCTCAGTTACAGACTCTTGAGCTGGAGCACAAAAAGCTCTCTGCTCGTCTTGAAGAAGAACGTGGAAAGAATAAGCATGTAGTATTGATGCTAGTGAAAGAGTGTAAGCAGTTGTCTGGCAGAATTGTAGAAGAAGCCCAGAAACTGGAAGAAGTGATGTCAAAATTTGAAGAGGAAAAGAAAAAGGCTACTGAATTGGAGGAGTCTCTTGCAGCTGAGAAACAAAGGAGTACACAAATGGAAGCTCAAATGGAAAAGCAGCTGTCTGAGTTTGACACAGAGAGAGAGCAGTTACGTGCCAAACTTCATAAAGAGGAAACGCACACCAGTGACCTCAGAGAAGAAAGAGATAAAATGATCAAAATGATTGAGCAATTAAAAAAGGAGAATGAAAGTAAAGCTAATCTTTCTCAGAAAAGTAAGGATAGGAGTCTTGTTTCTGTTTCAGTTGAAACAGAAGAGCCAAGTTCAAGAACTGTTGCCTGCCAAACAGATACTGTAATGATGGACAGTAACATAGAAAATGCTAAGAAGTTGCCTTTGACTGTCTCTATAAAGCCTTCTACAGTGAGCCCACTAGTGTCTGGCAATACGAAAATGAATGCGTGTGCCAATGCAGCGTTAGTGAAGCCTGTCATTGATAGGCAATCATCATCTAGTGAACTTGTCCCTCCCACGACTCCTGTTCCTGCACAGAATCAAAATAGAATTGAAGAAAATGGACCGAGTACAGGCTTATCCCCTGATACTTTATCAAGTAGCACTTCCCCTTTTCCAAATAGTAATTCCCTTGGCACCCCTACCACACCAACTGCCACAGCTCAGAATTCCTCGCTCACTTCTTCTATACACAGTCTGCATTCACCGTCTGCCAGTGCTACTGGCCATCCAGGCCTAAATCCACGAGTCCAAGCAGCTAGGTTCAGATTTCAGGCAAATGCAAATGATCAAGACCAAAATGGAAACACAACCCAAAGCCCTCCCTCAAGGGATGTATCCCCTACTAGTCGTGACAACCTAGCTGCCAAGCAGGCGGCTCGGAATACTGTTACCCAAGTTCTTTCAAGATTTACAGGCCCTCAGAGTAGCACTCCATTGCGGCCAGGAACGTCACATTCAGTGGAAGCTGGCACTTATCCCCCAGTCGGTAGAACGACTTTAAAGACTCCAAGTGTATCAAGAATTGACAGAGGAAACCCCCCACCTATTCCTCCTAAAAAACCAGGGCTTTCACAGGCTCCTTCTCCACCACACCCACAGCTTAAAGTTTTAATGGATAGTAGTCGATCCCCAAATACAAGTGCAAAAACTGACAACAAAACCATGACCTCACCTCTTTCAAGTTCACCACAAGGAATCAGGGTAATAAATGAGGAAATTATTTCTAAGTCCTCACCTCAGCTGCCACCAAAACCTGCTATAGATTTATCTGTGGCACCTGCAGGCTGTGCCATACCAGCCATAGCCTCATCTCAGGTGGGTGCCTGGCCTTCCCACTTTCCTGGACTGAACCAACCTGCATGTTCAGAAAATTCCTTTGTCATTCCCACCACCATTGCCTGTAGCTCCTCCATAAACCCTGTTAGTGCTTCATCCTGTAGACCATGTGATTCAGACAGCCTCCTGGTAACAGCATCAGGTAAAGGGATTGATATGCTACAAATTGTCTCCCTCAAAAATAATGTTTGGGTTTTCTTATATGTCTTGTTTGCTTTATTTATCTTGTCATAACTTTCTTATTTTCTAAAAGCTAAAATTTTTGTTTATATTTTTTCCACGTTCCAGGGGTATGGGAATTCTTTTGCTGATTTAGTAATGTTACAAATTAGTTTGTTTCCTCAAGGAAGTCTCCATATTGAAGGCTTTTTTTAAAAAGGACTAATATTTAAGTGAGCTGCAGATAATAGTATGTTAAATAAACTCCTTTTAATTTTTTTAAAATTTATCTTTGGTTAATGGTAGTATTTTGGACTTCAGAATGCTTTCTCAGTCTGAAATGATGTTTTGAATATTACCTCTGCAGGTGATCTTCCATGGAATATGTATTTTGATGCTGTGTTAATCTTCTAAAAAATAGGGTATAGCTGGGGCTATGGTATTCTGCTATGGCAGTAGATGGTTGCACATTAAGACATATAATTGCTTGTAAAACACTGCAGTTTCCTATATATCACTACATATCTATAGAATACGTTTCACTGCTTTTGTGATTATTCGCAATTGGAGATGGGAAACACATCCCATCATCTAAAGTTCACAAAGAAAGCTAGCTTAAACTCTACTTAGTTGTATGCTATTTTATTTTATTAATATAGGGATGTTATTTTAGTATCTCCTTTACTGACTATATACAGACCCAAAGAACCATAATGACTTTATCTGTAATATTCACATAAATATTCAGGAGCTTCTTTGTGTTTTACCCAAAGTAAAGCTTGTATTTTATTGCACTTACTCTTCAATCTCATTTTATTTATATTTTTAAGGGAATTTAATCTATTTTGGCTAAGTGTTCTGGCAAACTGCAGAACTAAATAAACTTAGAGCAACGGATGTTATGCAAATACGGAAAAACATTTCCTTCAGAATTTTATGCTAAGAAAAGTATGATATTTTATAAATATATAGAAATAGAAATAGATTTTGTCTTAGAAAAGATGAACCAACTTTAATAACACTGGTTTTGTTAAGATAATGTGGTCCGTAATGCCTGAATTCAGGCCACTTGCTCACTTTTTTCAGGTTCTTTTACAAGTATGACTTTTTTTGAGGTGAAAAATATCAAACAAACTACAAATACTGCTGGAACCTCCTTCCCATATCTGCATTTTCATGTCCTCTAGGCACAGAATCAGTTAGTTTTATTAATGATCCTGTTGATTTTAATGTATTTTATTTACTTTTTTTTAAAAATGTTTAGAATTTCAATTTTACATTCAGTTAAAGCAGAGCATGGTTAAATCTTATTCATATTTTATTGTATAGTAAGTAGTGAGCTTCAATTAGAATTTTTTAATATTTTTAACAACAGCGCCAAACAATTTTAACATATTAAAGGATGTTGACAGAATCCTTCATTTTTATATTTTTTTTTGTTTGCCAATAAATTCATGCTTCTTTCTTCTTACTGTGGAATCAAAGAATTGATAATAACCTAATCACTAAAGTATTATATTTATTAATTTTAAAAGAGTTTGCTAGTTAGCTCAGATTGCTTTAGGAACATATCAACAGCCTGATTTTCAGTAAGGAAGTGTCTTGGTTCTAGGAAGAGGAACTATTAAGAGCAAACTTAAAATGGGAGCTCTGATCCTGCCATTTCTGCATTCTGCTAAAGTAATGTGATAGTATCTTCTTTTAGAGATTGTACCACATGTTGCTCCTTTCATCCCTGGTAGGAAAAGGCATGGGCCTTCATCACTAATGTTAAGCAGACTGCACATAGAGATGTTACAATGAACATTTATGGCCTGATTCAAAATCTGTGGCAGTGTTTTCATTAACTTCAGCAGCTTTTGAGTCGGTGCCAAAATGCTTCTGCTCTGTTTGGATTTCTACAGTTCAATGGCTGTAAGACTTCAAAATGGAAACAAACGTAGGCGTTTGGATTAACATACCCCTGGGATTTCTGCTTTCACTTTCTTCTTAGTTTTGTGCTTTCTATGTCACTCTTCAATGAAATATATTTTTTTATTTTGCTCATTTCTATAATGGTTGATTTATTCTCTCTTTACAATTGGCTTCAAAGATAAAAGCGGGGCGGGGGGGCAGGGCAAAGGACTGATCTAGACTCTGAAATTAACCATCTCACACTCTGAAGCTGATGCCAGAAGCTGTTTTTGTCTGTCCCTCTGCCCTTCATCACTGCATGCCCTACAAGCTCTCACAGATGTTTCACATTTCCTAACTTTTTGCATCTGTAATGGTGTCCCTAATTTATCAGTATCTTTTAATGTTGGTGCATTTTGTTGGATGAATTGAACTTTATTATTCTGCTTCACATGGATAATAGAATCTAAAGTTGCATTTGTTATTACTTATTTTTATATCTTTTTTTAGAAGGTTTTCATTTAATGGTAACCTAGTATAATGAATGTCATCACTGAATTGCAGCAACATATTTTTCTCTTCAAGGAGCTGAAATGAATATTAAGATGTGGCAAGGAATTAAAAAATTCCTTCCATTTTGGCATTTCTGTTAAGGATGGCTTAAAAATAAGCAAATAAACTACATCCAAAAACTGCACTTCTTTTCAAAAGGAAAAGAAGGCCTGAAATACCATTCATATTACCAAAATTCCAGTGTAATTTGGACTAAGAATTTCAGTAACTGTTGTGCCACCTTGGCAATATCCACTATCAGTTAACTACCACAAGAAGACAATAAAAAAATACAGAAGTACTATTTTTAAAACATTGATATATGTATAGCCAGAGCTGCAGCACAGTTAGTTTCAAGGAATAACAAACGAATGGAAAAATAAAATCACTTTCGTAATGGAAAGGAACACCAAAAGTTGTGCTTTGGACCTTAGGAAATTTTGTAAGTTAACTGTTCTCAAATGTTGGAAGTTGAAGATAGTTTTTTCTTTTTTGTTTGTTTTGGTTTTGGTTTTCGGTGGGGTTTGTTTGGTTTGGTTTGGGTTTTTTTTTGTTTTGTTTTTCTTTTTTTTTTCTTGCCACTTAAAGGATACAGTTTACTTTGTATATTGCTTATTGGGTTTTTTTATGAACTTCAGACTACCCTCAAAATCCTCTGATTAAAAATACTGGAGGAATAAATATTACTAAGATATTAATAGTCAGAACGTAGCTTCAGAATTGTAGTTATAAGAAGATTTATGGAGTTTCTCATTGGTTTAAATTTGGATTTATAAGGTAACTTCATAGCTGTAGTGATGACTTCTTACAGTGAATATAAAAAAAAGTTTAATAATAAGCTAATAATATTGTGAAAATACTGCAAATATGTTTCCTTTAGGTACTAAACTAGCAAACTTAATTTGAATTGACAAATTTAGTTTACTTTAGAAACAAACTAAAACTTTTTTTTGCTGTTTTTTAAACTGGAATCAAGCTATTTATTCGTCATTGGTGTTGGCTCAGGTGATGAATTCTTGTGTAAGTCTTGATGTTAATTAAAATGTATCGAGATCTTATAAGTTATCCAATCTATTGTTTCTGTAGAATGCTATTGGGAATTTCTGTATTTCATTTTGTTCTCCAAAATGTGGAGCAGATCATCCCAGCATGGTAGAGCTACTCCTACATACTCTGTCTAGTTCAAGATGTTGGAGGTTGGATAGCACTTTTCAGCTTGAATGGAATTGAAGCTATTGCCCTGCAGCTCTTCCTCAGTCTCAGGCATTGCAAAACTGCATTAAAAGCTGCATAAACTTGCTTTGTATGGTCAGATTTCAGCCTCATATAGTAGCCTATTTGTGGCCACAGAAGACAAAGTTATTTATTCAAGAGATAAATATAATGTGGATTTTCTAGAGGTAATAGTGAAAATATGAAAAAAGCCCCAACCTTTCTCCTATTTTCTCTTGCAGTCTTTGATCAAGGAAGAATGCGTAAAATATTCCATGCCTTGTGCAGTAAATTTCATATTCTTAACAAAGTCCCTACTAAAGCTGATAAGTAGTCAACGGAACATTTAACCACAACTCCTAAGCTTTCAAAGTTTTGGATTGAATATTCTTTGTTAATGGATCTTGAAAGCTTTCACAAATAAATTTTATATAACCTGTTATGCATTCACACTGGAGCATTTTAAAATATAATGTTTAAGTATCACTGACTAAAAGGAATGTTACCTTAATGGAGAGTTCAATAGTAAATATATTTCTGTATTATTTGTGTAAATGATTTCTACTTTTTTTTTCATACATATTGAAAGGCACTTGAAGTCATTAAGGGCTCTCTATGTGATTTATCTTTATAACTACGAGTTATAGAAATACTAAATATATAAATACTAAAGTTTGCACTAAGACTATAAGGAGGATGAAATTACATATGAAAATAAGTACTTTGTTTTGAAAACCTTTCTATAGATACTTTAAAAAAAATCTTCCCAGCATATTGCAAATAAATTAAAACTTGTCCAAAACTTCTGTTACTTTTGTAATTTTGATAATACAAATTTTTGAGACATCCAGATGCTATTACATATCACATTTCACATTGACCTTTTGTAGTGAAGTCCTGTTCATTTGTATTAACAAGCGTCACCCCTGAATGCAGTTTTTTCTTCAGAATACTTTCCAATGTACAGACAGAGCACTATCACAAAACTTGTGCTAAACTAACAAATGCTGTCATTTTGAAGATACTTTTTAGTTCTTAAAAGAACACAGAAAATACAGAGCTTCATTTACGTGTCTCTAACTTCTATTGCTTTAACTCACAGGCTGGTCTTCCTCCCTAACCCCTTTGTTAACAAGTGGTGGTCCTGTCCCCCTGGGTGGCAGGCCCACCCTTCTTCACCAAGCTGCTGCCCAGGGAAATGTCACTTTATTATCAATGCTGCTTAATGAAGAAGGACTGGACATTAATTACTCTTGTGAAGATGGCTATTCTGCCTTGTATTCTGCTGCTACGAATGGACATACAGGTAAATGGTACTACGGTCTATTATAGCATCCGTGTAAAATAGTGAAAGCTTGCTTCATAAGTTTTTAATATTCAATTAGGTCAAATGCATGCTTCTTAAAAATGTGAAATTGAGATACATAGATTCTATGACCACAGTCATGGTATAGCATATATATAAGCAATGCTTCTTGAGGCAGAATTTTGGAACTCAGAAAGCATTTGAAACACAGAAAATTGCTTGTGCTAGCATTCTGCGGAACATCCATTCTAATTCTCCACTCGCTTTGTATAAAAAGCCAGTAGTTAGTATCACTCCATATTCTGTGAGAAACTAAAGATCTTTTGTAGCAATGGCAACTTGAAAGAAAGAACTTTCCTCTACAGGGAGTAAGCAGGAAAGAATAGGTCATCATCAGGGTTTTGATCTTCTGCATCAGCAGTGAAAATGATGGAAGATAGCGTCAGAATAGTGTGTTACTTGGGAAATAAAATGAACTGTCTTTATTTTTAAACTAAATGAAATAGCCTTCATTTGTTGCCTGGGCTCTCCTGAGAAAATTAACAGGTTTTTTTTTCTTTCCCCATGACCCCAGCCCTCCTCCGTATTGAGGAGGTTACATTTCTGAGCCTTTCAACAGTCACATCTTCATATTATATGGATATATTTATGAAATGCAGCAAGTATGTTAGTAACAGATATAAATTTCATGAATACAAACTCCCAGCCATAATTTTCAGACTTTTAATATATGGCTCTCAAACAGCATCTTCTTTTAAAAATCCAGTCCACATTACTATAGCTTTTTCTACCTGTGTAAAAACTTCCAGATTCTAATGTTGCAAGTAGTATCACTATGCTGTTTTGGACACTAAAGATGAAATCCAGCAATAACAATGGCAAATATTCCATTTATTTTTAGTAAAGTAAAAAATTTATTTCAATGTAGAAGGTGGAACCCAGTTCCATTAAAGCCACTGCTTTCAAGAGTACTTTGTGGTTTTATTTAATAAAATATTTGTTAGTGACACAATTAGAAAACCCTGATCCAGTGTTCTAAATAGTACTTAGAGAGACTATTTCGTAATTTTTCCAAAGTATTTTAAAAATAAAACTAAAGGTAAGATACAAAATCTGACGCTAGGCAGATAGTGTACATTTTTCTGACATGTTCAGGGTTAATTTTGCTACCAGGCATAGGGGAGGAGGAGTTTTCCTTTTGCTCGGAATGGTATATTTTGTCTTTGCTTTGTAGGAGCTATGGTTTTTTTCATAGAAACGTCTGGGCCTTTTCACCTGAGAGCTTCTTTCCTGTTGCAAAAACCTTTAAAACAGTGAAAAAGTACTTTTTTTTTTCCCTCTGGTGATTTTTTCTTTTTTTCAACTTGTTATCTACAGTATTAAGAGTCCAAGTTAATTATATCGTGTGGATTTATCATTCTCTCCTCACTGAATGGACATTTGCTGTATTCATCTAGGCTTACATCCATTTATCATATTTATCATTGCTAATGTTTGTGGGAGAGCATAATTGACCCAGCTCTTCTTTACTCATCTTGTATTCCAAAATTGCTTCGAAGCAAATGTCCTGATTTTCAGTTACAATTACTGAGCAGCTCTTAGACAGCAAAGGCAATTTGGTTCCTTGTTTTGTTGTCAAAATTTCAAATAAGAAAGACACTTTACAGAATTGTGAAAACACAGTAATAAAAACAAACACATGCATGCACACCCTGTAATTCTTTAGTGTCTTGTTTTTTGAAATAAAAACTATATTACAAAGATTATAGTGCAGCTCTTCTATTCATAGTTGACAGGATGTGAAAAATACATTGTTGTACAAGTCATCACATTTTAGCAACTAAATGGATTGTGTAAATTCTGACTGAGAGAATCATACTGCAGCACTGTTGATGTCTCATTAATAAATTATATGAAAATTGAGAGCTACGGATTTATAATATTTTTGCAGAAAGATTTTTGTGCTTAACTTTATTATATGACCCTTTTTCATTACCAGTTGTTTGTTCTTTAGTGAGTGATTATATGTAGCAATTCAAAGTGGAAACTTTTAAAAACAAGTTTACTTAAATTATATAGGCTTAAGAAATGAAGTATAGGAATAAATATTTTAAACAGCCCTTTCTGATATCTTTTCTTAACTAGCCAGTTGAAAGAAATTACAGTAGTGTAATTTTAAGGTTAAAATAATTTATTGTTCAAATTTTTCATTTTGTTGAGTTGTGTTGTCAATGGTAAGTTTCTGGTTTTTTTTTTTCCTTTGGAATCATATGATCACTTAGATTGGAAAAGACCCATAAGGTCATTGAGTCAAACCATAAGACTTAACACAAGTTTACCCTGTGGGTGATGACATCATGATTTAATTTATTGAGAATATTTTTGAAGTGGACTTAGTGACTAAATGGATTTGGAGATAGATTCTAAGTTGACTAACCAGATTTTCCTATTTCTCCTGGAGAAAATTTTGCCAGAAGAGTAGCTTTAGAATTGATAAAAGCAAGCATAAGGAGTACTTCCCGTCAGAAACACCATGTTTCAGAGATTTTGGGGAGGGTGGAAAGCGAATGATCTCCACACATTTTCAGTGAAGAAATGCAGTATTTGAGATGTGTAGATAACTAGAGAGTGGTAGAGCACATTGTAACCAGCATGGTGGCAGCAGCCGTTACGTGCTCTCAACCCATTCTGCAGAAAAAATTGAGTTACACAAGAAAAGAGCACTGAAATATTCTCTCCTAATCTATCCAAATTGCAAAATGTACAGCTTTTGTGTTCGGAAACAATTGCCTTTTGAGAGCTGCAGCAGAGGGTTTTCCCAGTGCATGAAGTTAATAGCTCATGCTTTGTTTCCACCACATGCTCTCCCTAATTCTCTAGGTCTGAGAGAGAGAAATTCACCCAAAAAATACACACTTTTCTTTGTGTTTGGATGGACATGAGGAAACTGTTAATTTCATTATTTAACCGCTGGATTGGGATAGCTGAACAGCTTGTTTTGGAAGGCTGTCTTGGTTTGACCTGTTAATTTCATGATTTAACCACTAGATTGGGTTAGCTGAACAGCTTGTTTTGGAAGGCTGTCTTGGTTTGACCATTAGCAAAGAAGGTCTTCAGGTCTATTGTGGACTTAATAACAGTAATTCTCTTAGCTAATAGATCTGCATAGTGTGGTGTTGCAAATCCTGACCATTCTCTGTCACAAGAGCTTGAGAAAGACAGAATGAAACAGTAAGAGTTCCTGAATCTGAGAGATGTGGAGTGAATAATAGCCTTTGGACTTGGCTATGTGCTAATCTTATGCATTTATGGTGTAATTGATTCTCTTCTGTCCTGAGTATTTGGAGGCTGTGGCACCCTGATTGATAGGAAAAAACTGGAATGATGTGGGAAGTAGAAAGGAGTGAGGTGCAGAGACATACAGCTACATGGAGTCAGCTTTGTCAAGCCACCGGATGTATCTGCATGATGTTTGCCAGCACTCTGGAAGAACTAACTACCCAGCTGTGGTGGAGAGCAGTAAAGTCTCCAGGTCTTTGTCCTAATTCGCTTCCATGTTTTGCTTTTATTTTGACCAACACTTTTAACTTAGGGGCACCAATGTCTGTCTAGTGCCTGCCCTTCCACCCGGTATTCCCCTCTGCTGATTACTTCTATGGCGGACCAGAGTGAACCAGAGTGAATGAACCTGGAGTGACCCAAATTACCCTTCTCCAAATCCCAGTAAATTGTCCATCCAGAAGACCCAGGCTTCTTGGAGATAATTGCTCTTTTACTTGATATGCCACCAGAACAGGTCATGTAGAGCTTATTAGCTCATATGTTCTGCCTTATGTAAGTAACTATTTCCTCATGGTCACACTTATCCCTAAGAATAAAAAGCTCTTTTCAGAAGCAATATTTTCAGAGATAAGCTTCACCAGAAACAGTATTTTCACAGACATAAGCTACCACCTGAATGACCTCCCAATCAATAAATGTGAATTAACCATACCTTTCTAGAAAAGTAGTCTTGTTCTGTGTGTTCATGGCTTTTGCATGGCTAACATGTGCTTTATGAAGAAACAGAAGAGTATTCTAGCCAAATACTTGAAACTGCTACATGAAATTTTTTTTAACATCCCTCAAAAACTTTAGAAGTATTTTAGGATGTCAAGCAGGAATCTGTATTTTCAAGTTAATAATTTAATATAGGACTGGGATTGTCAATGCAAAGAAGAAAAAAAGGTCGTTCTTAGCAGAGTACTACTTGTGTTAAAAAGTGAATGAAAATATAATTTTATTTTAAGTGCTATTATCTTACAATTGGAAGACTTGGTAAGTTAGTTAACAGAGAGTGTCTTTATGACTTAAAAAAAATGACAGGTGAAGTCCTGGTAGCTTACCGTGACAACCAACTTTACAATAACAACAACAACAACAACAAATTACTTGTTTCAAAATTAAAGAATCTTAGTCTACAAAATAATAACTTAGAGTGTTTTAAAACCTTGTTTCTTAATGTTAAATTATTAGTTCAATCAACTCCACAACATCTGTATTAATATTGGAAAAAAACTGTAACAGGAGTAAATGCATTAAAGAATGTATTTAGAGTTGTGAGATTTCTAAGTAATTCTTAATATATTTTTTCTGATATCCAAGTAGTTCTTAATACATGTTTCTGATACCTAGAGTTAAACTTCAGTAGCAAAACTTGGCTTCAGGACTTTACTGAGTGCTAGAACAGCATGCATTAAGCTTGCTCAGAAATCAGGTCAGGAGTTTATAATTGGTGTTGTAGCTGAGCTTATTTTCCAAGTAGTAGTTTCAATTACAAAAGACTTGTTTTATTTTGGTCTGGAGCCAATTTCAAGAATGAGGAACTGATCAACTGTTTTCTTCAAAGTTAATTGCATCAAATGATGTTCCAATTTGTGGATGAAAAGCAGTCTAATTACTATGTAATTAATTATCTTGAATTAGCTGTAGGGATGATGGAATCAGGCTGGTACTATTTTTAGCATGTCATTTTGGAAATATATGAATGGGAATGGTTTGGGGAGGTTTGAGTTTGTCAGCTTATTTTATTTGTCATTGCAATCATAAGTCAAAGTGTCCTAAAACAAGACTGGCCAGTGTGTTGCTTGAGTTATGTGTGGCTTGTGAACATCTCCCCTGTGGCTGTCATATTTGTCACGACTGCCAGTAGGCAGTGATACCTTTAGGGACTCCTGGATAATTCAAATTCCCCACTGTGGAGGTAAATTAGCTAATACTGTGGGTGTTGCCAGCAGTGGGTGTGTATTTGAATGCCAGCAGAACCCAACCCAAGCCCTTTTTGCAAAAGGCTGGTGATGCTCCCGCGGAGGCAATTCTCATCTCTCTCCTACAAACTTCTTCCTGAGCTTCTGTTTCAGTCCCCTAAGGTGTGTGATGTGTAGTCCAAGAGACTGGCTGATTGTTGCCCCTTGAGCAGACTTTAGCCTCTGGCAGTTTTAACTTGATCTTGTTGACTCATTCTGTGCTTTTGCTCCATTTATAGATTGTGTGAGATTGCTGCTGACTGCAGAAGCACAAGTTGACGCTGCTGATAAAAATGGCTTTACACCCTTATGTTCAGCAGTTGCTCAGGGACATGTCAAGTAAGTGAAGCCTTTAAGATTTTGCCTGTCATCTGTTACTCAATTTTATATCCTCTTAACATTTTGTACTTTTTCATTACATTACTGTTGCATTCTTATGTAGAAATCTTTTTAACCATAACTTCTTAAAAACATCGACTTAAATTTATATTCTTATGCAATTCTGATTTTAATATTTTCTATGAGTTTTGTTTCCAATTTCAGCTCTTAAGGTTGCTGAGCATGTATTCTTAGCAATTACAATGTGGTACTGGTCTACCTGGGCATCATACCTCTGAATTTCTTAATTTTCTTTGAGTTTTCAGCCCTAGTATAGGATTAACAGAGAAAGAAGGAAGAAAATTATTTTTGCACTGATTTTTTTAAGTGTAGGAAACTATGAATATCATATTCAGAGGCAAAAGAACAACTGAGTGATATAGAATCAAATACCTTTAACAACAAAACAGGTTTTTTTAAGGTTTAAGATTTTTGTATCAGTAACTTTGAAAACCAGAAAATTATGTACAAGTCAAAGAATATTACTAAGAACATTCTTCAAAATGTAGTTAGAATAATTTATGTCATAGAATCATAGGAAGTAGAACTGGAAGTTGGAAGCAACTATTAAATAGTCGTTTCCAGAGCATCCTGATCCAGATAAAACTATTTTACAAATTCAAAAGGCCTTAAACGGAATTACTAAGAATTCTTATTACAGAATTTTTTTTTATATATATCTTTGCTTTTTTTACCTTTCTGACTCTTTTGATATTTACATTTCGTTATTTTTAAGGATTTTACTCTGATACAGTAACACATAGGAATCCGTCTTTGAGTGTTTTACTATGATAGGCCCTGACCCAACAAGGAGAAAGAGTGGTATCTCTGTTCCTCTCACAGTCTTCCATAAGTATATGAAAATCTTCAGAGATTCGCGCTACTTCTTAAAGAGTTCAAGCTCATCAACTAATGGTCAGTTTTTATTGGAAGTCTTAATCCAGGGGTAGCAGATGCCCACTAGGTGTTTTGAGCACAGAAATATGTGTCTAATTAAGTGCTTCAGTGTTTTACATAAAATCTATAAAAACTACATTTGACTTGACAAGACAAGCCCAAAATACACTCTTCATATTCTCTCACTAAAATAAATATCTTAACACTTAGTTTAAATAGGAAGCTATTTATTTCCCTGACTTATCCTCGCAACACTTTGCTATGTATCATCTGCTGTGTTGTGATATTGCAGACGCTATATTCTTTTTCCTTTAGGGTTACTTATGTAATATGATATCCTTAAACCCTTTTCTTGCTTTTACTTTTTTAGATACTAAACATGAAGTGAATTGTGAAATTGAGCATGGAATAATGACAGGGCCGGTGAAAAATGTCAGAGAGACTATGAATGGTTCAAGCTGTTTGTTTTGTTGATCACTTCAAAGTTCAGGCGCAGAAAAGAAATCTGTAATAGCAAAATTTGGGGCAACAGTATTGCTGTCCCCTAATGTGGGGTTAATGACAGCATTAAAGTGCTATCAATTGCACGGTATGTGTCTGTCATAGATTTGCTAACCAGTCCCCTGTGACATCTTCATTAACCTTGTTCCTGAGCCAAGACAGCACTGTTGTTCTAACCCTAGTTATGTAGTCAGGAAAAAAATCCTAGTTTTTTGAGGCTGGTCCAGTAATATCACCAGATCAGAAAATGGTTTTAGGAGAAATTTCCAGAATCATTTACCGTGTGGTCCAGGCCAGGATGACTTTCCCTGAACTTGAAATGGAAAGTTGCTGTAGCTTTTCCAGACTCACTGAATACAATGTAAAATATCAAACCAAATATTTCTAACCTCGCAGACTTAAAACTCAGTCTTAAGCTGCTGTATTGAAGTGTCTTGTTATGCGCACTTCTTAAGCTGAGTTTTGTGGCTGTATGGTTAGGATGTATGCTTAACACTTCTTAAGGAAGAACATTATTTTTATTTGGTGGGGTTTTTTCTGTTCATTTGAGCTTTTTTGGAAAGCGTAGCTAAGTAATTCATATCAATGCTGTCTGTTTTACTCTTCCCTAAAATTGTGCATTTTATCCCAAACTTAACTGATTTTTCTGACTGAAAAACACTTACCAAAAGGCAATTTTCTTAAACACCTGTGATTTTTTACTACATAATTTCTTGTATACTTACATTCTTACATATACCTTACATTGTTTTAAATATTTTGTCGTCGTGTATTTTGTTATAGCATGGTCTCCTAAATCAGTAGTTATTTGGCATTGCATTACCTGCTTTGAGGCTTTATTGTTGATATGCTTTCTATTTTTATGGACTGATAAATATTGAGCTGGAGAGCTGGGAACTGATCTTTGTTTACAGTGCTTGTTTGAACTGCAGAGTGAATTGACTGCCATTAAGATTTTTCGAAAGTCTTAAGTGTTATTGAATAGCAAGGTTGGGGGAGGGAAATGTAGCCAGTCCTGGCACAAGAACTGGGAAAAAAACTGGATCTACTGCTACAGGGTTGTAAGTTCCAGGAGCTTGGATCTGAATGCCAGCGCCAAGGGAATTGCTCTTCAGCATTCCATCTTATCTTCCATCCTGCATAACCCAGTAGCTGCTACCAATACACCCCAACCCCAAGCCATCCTTCTGGAGTAGCCTCCACTCAGGGTTCTGAGTGGTAGGCACTGCCGTAGCTGTTTTGCTGTCTACACCAGGTTACTTCCCTAAATGAGTGTCCCTTTTGCTGGTAAAGCTAGTCCTAGTCCTTCTTTTTATTTTTTCCCCATTTCTTTTTAAATCTGTTTTAAATATCAGTAGTCAGAAATGTTTCTTTTTTTGCTCAGCTGAATGTTTTTCTTAAGCAGCTGTCATCAAGTTTTTATCAGTCTTGTGAAATTCAGTGTTTTACATTCACAGTTTTTAAACTACTGCAGCTACAGTAGTTTAAAGTTCAATATTTACATATTTAAAGTAACCTGTCTTTATACCGATATGTAAAGTTATACCTTATACTTGTGTATATGTTGATCACAGGTAGATCTGTACCTGTAAAATCAGTACTTTATTTAAAATATTTAAATGTTGTAAGTTATAAAGAGATGTTGGATATCTAACATAAGACAATTTTATTGCTTTATTTTTTGCTGTAGATGTGCAGAATTATTAATTATGTATCAGGCTGATATTAACCATGCTGCTGGAAGAGGACAGACACCTTTGTACTTGGCCTGTAAAAATGGAAATAACGATTGTATTAAGCTATTGTTGGAAGCTGGAGCAGATCGAACAGCAAAAACCAGTGTAAGTTAAAGTAGTTTGTAAAGTTAAATTACCTTGTATAGTACTGAATATTTACATTAAAATATTTATTTAAACCTTTCTTTAAAGGTGGAATAAACCATATAACTTGGAATTAGTATTTTGTTCTTTTCATCATACTTTCTGGGGTTTTTTTAAACCATATATTGTCTAAAATCTCCTAAATAATGTGACTTTCATACCATTTTACATATTTCAGGTTCCACCTGCAATTTGCTGCAACTTTTCTCCAGCACTGGATTTTTAAAATGAAAGTTTTCTGGTTCACTTATTTTTAAGGTGGAAAAGTGAAGATAGGGATTTTGCTTCCACTTATTATGTTTAGGGTGCTTTATTGTTGTCCTCGAAGGGACAACACCCCAAAACTTTCTTGCCAGTGTTGTAAAGTCTCATATATCATTGGCAGAATATGGCCAAAAAAAATTGTATCTAGAGGAGAAAGGGAGGAAGACTGTCTCGAAATTAGTGCCTACATATTGCCTTTTTCAAGTACTTTTGTAAAGTTTTTCTTAAGAGTCTGATGTCAGTAGACTCTCATGACAATAAATATGGGTTATAGGCTGTCTCAAAACACAGCACAAAGAGTAGGAACTTCACAGAACATATTGCTCTTCCTGTAATTATTACACTAAATTTTTTGTCATTCGTTTATTTTGCATCTGGAAAGTAAATATATTTGACTTGGAATGAGAGGAAGTTGTGATGTCAAAACCATGAAACTGAATAATAAATTGATTATTGCAACATGAAACAATATTGATAGTTTGAATCTTTTTTATTTGATGCACAAGAAGGAAGCAGTTTACTAACAGCTTGTATACCCTATATCACTTAGACTCTTCTAAAAATTTTGAAGACCTTATCCATTGGGCTGTCCATGGAGAAAGCTGTAAAATTTTTTTCTGTTACATTTTCTTCTCTCTCTTCCACCCAAAACACATACAAGCAAGTTTTCCCAAAGGATTATTATGTCACTTCTGCTTGCATTCTTAATTTGCAGACAGAGCCTTCCATTCAGATTCATGGCTGATGCAAGTCTGCAAACATTTTTCTATGTGTTTGGTGGCAGTGTGCTTTTTGATTTTGGTATTTTTCAGGATGGCTGGTCACCAATTCACGCAGCAGTGGATTCTGGTAATGTTGAAAGTCTCAAGCTCCTTATGTACTATGGAGAGCCGAACAATGGGAACTCTTGGATGGATGCAGAGCCTAATTTAAACTACTTTGATTTGGAGAAGAGAGAAGATGACTATACCAGTACAGTGAAGCCTGTTGTTTCTGCAGCTCTCATCAACCATGCTGACAAAGAGGGTTGGACTGCTGCACATATAGCAGCATCAAAAGGCTTTAAGGTTAGTCTGTGTGACCAAGTTACAGTAACCTGATAGAATTTAGGCAAGATAAATCCTTTTATCCTTGAAGAATTAAAACTTAGATGTCGAATCTAAGTTTGTTATCTAGTTTATAGGCCAACTTTATTTTACAGAGACAGACAGCGGACAATTTACCCCAGAACCCAGGTGTCAAATGGAGTGAATTGTCATATTTATATGTCTACTTCTTATGGAGCATTAATAAAACCAGGAAATATCATTACTTGAGATTCCAATTTTCAAAGTTAAGATGAGGCGAATTCCAATTCATTAAATGTCATGTGCTTATAGGTATTAGATGGATATAGTTTCCAGTTACAGGTAGGAATGATTTAACGATGAACAATTTTTCCTCTGTGAAGGAGGGGAGAAAAATTTGAGAATCAGATGTGCAGAGTTACATTGTTTAATTCATTATTTTGGGTAGCCTTTTTAGCAGTCAATGAAACAGTTTTGGGGGTTGGGATAACTAATGGCATGGAGGATGACCTGACAGGTCCTACTAATGCCAAACAGGAGGAGTTCTGGAAATTTAATATTACTTGAAGGTTTTGACATCAGAAGCTATACACTTCTAATGCTGACTCCTAAAGGACTTCTTTTTATATGGTAGCTGTCAGTCAGATCTTACTGTGAAATTTTTACCCAGGAAGAAAATAGAGGGTGCTAAACACAGAAGAGAGTGAATTTTAAGAAAATACAGTCTGAGACTTCAAAAATCAGCTTTTGTGTGCATGCCTGTTCAATACCTGTCATTATGTTGGCTCTTTTCCTGATAAATTTTTATGACAAGTTCAAAATAGTCACAGATTTAAGATTCAGTTTATTAAGTTTTGTTTTTTTCCAGGGACAGCCACTGCTTGCTCAGTATTTTGCATTACAAAGAGTCAGTGTTCCATTACCAATGTCTGTTAGGCAAGTGTGGACTCTTATTCCAGTTTCCACTCGTGAATTTAGATGGAGTTTAAGTTTAAGGTATTTGTCATAGTCTGCAAGTACCTAAATAACGTGCAGGATGTTGGCTCTTTCTGCTGTAATACAGTCCTCAGGAGCTTTGAATTTAGGTTTCATTTGTTGTCTAAAATTAGGTGATCTCTCTGAAAGTTCTGACACTGGAAGTCTTCACATATGTCTTTCATGAATAACTCAAGGGTTTGAGTTTCTGAGCACATTCCAAGTCAACTGTTTAATAAGATCTCCATTGGTTGAGGGGAGTCTCTTAGGTGATGAAGGCAATGCATAGCTGGCAGTCAGATTCCTAGTTTTGGTGTTGCAGAGACTTTATAAAATTGTATTTGATTAAATGCATTTATTGACTTGAGATACGTTTGGGATATTTAAAAGCTAAAAAAGCTTAATAGCCATGTCCAAGTACTGTTAACACTTCG
The DNA here is from genome assembly GCA_036785705.1 of Acanthornis magna. Classification (NCBI taxonomy): domain Eukaryota; kingdom Metazoa; phylum Chordata; class Aves; order Passeriformes; family Acanthizidae; genus Acanthornis; species Acanthornis magna. Next base: position 20,784,922 of record JAWUZG010000001.1, read on the forward strand.
ACTTCATTCTCTAATCCATTATGTACGCTGCATGTCATTCATTCCAGTGCATGATAGCTGCATATAAGCAGCGCTGGCACTTGCATCCATTTGTTTCGAGATGGGTAGGTGCCATTCTTTACAGATTAATTCTGCTAGGACATCTTAGCTCTTATTTCATAGGCAGCAGAGACAACAAAAATCCTCGTTTAACTATGGAAATAAGCTTGATTTCTTTGTTCTGTCCCACTTCTTCCTGCTTTACTTCCCATTTCCAACCTCACAGTTCAGTCCTCAGCCTTCTGCTGTTCTGCTATTCATTGCTCTTATTTGAGAGTGTTAACAAACTAACCTGGGAAGAAAATATGTGCTTTTTTCTTCTTGATTTCCTTCTGGCAAACTTAGTGAGCTAATAATTTTTTTTAAGTACTTATAGGTGTTCTATTTACAGCCTGGTAAAATTTCACCTCACAGGTAGATACACCTTGAATGACTGCTATATTTATGAAAGGTCTCAGGGTGTCAGATACACTGGCAAAAGTTTCTGTAGAACAGCTGCAAAATAGGTAATACTAGTCAAACATGCAATAAGCCAATGTTCTGCATCAAAATACTCAATAGTTGCTTCTCTGTGCTTTTAAACGTCGGTTTGCCCACTATGGTTAACCCCAGACATTATCAATACAGTATTAACTAGTATAATTTCTGTTAGTTTCTTTTTTTCCAATGTGGATGTGTCTTTAAAAGCATATCAGAAATGGCAAAGCTTTCATGAAGGCTGCCTGCATTGTTACAGAATCATGATCATATAGGATCTACATAATACATATTTTTTCATGTTACAGTATCATTTTACCTATCCAAATTTATATGCTAATAGCTTGTTTCTAATTTTAATGATTTTTCTTTTTTATGAGCATATGACATTTTTCTAGAGGGCATCATGTTGTTGGCATCCACAAGATGTTTGTGCTCTGACTTAATAAAAATGCATTTTTATATTGCTGCATTCTTAATATGTTTGCAGAATTTCAGGTTTCTTCTTGTAGAAATTCTGCCAAAGAAGAGGCTTCCAAGGTGCTTTTAAAATTATTCTTTTTCTGTGTCCCACTCAGATGTCAGTCATGATGGAAACTGCTACTTGATGAATTGGAAAGTGAAAACTGGTTTTATGCATTGTTATCTGAGTAATATTTATTGGTCTGTATTTAGCTTTAGAATTGCTTATTTAGTGTTGCTTGAACATTGAGGCCATCATGTTCAAACCAGGATAATAGTTGGGGTTTTTTTTCTTTATCAATATCTAAACTAGTGGCCAGATAAAAGAATTTAATTCAGCTGATCATTACTTGATGCTTGTAGACTGTGGAACCCTAGCTGTGTATGTTCTGCTTTTTCACAATCATGATTTGAGACTTTCAAGTCTGCTACAAAATATTTTTACTCCTGGTGTTCAACTCTGTGAGAAACATAATTTGGATTGTTATCTACAGAAAGTCTGTAGCTGATCATCTTTGGAAATGCATGCGTAAGAATTTCAATTGGGAATCTAACTGCGTACTGGTAGAACTCTTTAATGCAGCAAATGGACAAATAAATAATACAGTTCCTACCTTTGCAGAACTGTCTAGAAATCCTTTGTAGCCATGGTGGACTAGAGGCTGAGAGAAAAGATAAGTGTAATCGAACATTGCATGATGTTGCTACTGATGATTGTAAACATCTCCTAGAAAACTTAAGTAAGTAAATGCTATCAGTGCTACATAAAAATGTTTTTAGTAAAGAACTTGTGGGGCAAAAATGAGAAATATGAGAAGGGGAATTGTCACTTTTTTTGGCATCACAATATTAAATTACCTTGATCTAGCAAGTTTCTATTCTCCAAAATTTGCAAAAGCATCTGATAAAATTTATTGGAGGTTATTAAATTACTGATGTCTTTGTTTTTAAACCATTCAAAAAGTTGGTACATGTTGAACATGTGCAAACATCCTATTCTCTTAATATTTCTGAATTTAATATTAGTAATTTTTTTTCAAAAACTATTGCCCTCCTCTTATCTTTTCTTCAAATTCTTGCAGAAGTAGTCACTTACTGGTGGGGAGCTGTCAAATTTCCTCAGGCTAAGATGATCATCTAGTCATATCTGAATCTCTTTTTACGGCCTGGTTTTATTTGTCACTTGTTTATTCCTGAGGGGATTGTTTGTTTGATTCTTCAAATATGTCTTAGAGACAACATCAAAGAACTTTTTTCCAGCATCAGTAACTTCTGTAAGAAGATTGCTCTTCTGTTGAAAGCTGTCATCTTCTTCCTTCTCTGTAAGTTTTCTCAAAATTCAGTAGAGCAGGCTGATCTGTGTGTTTCTTGAGACAGAACTTAATTCATCCTCTCACTAGTTTTGTGTATTTTATATCACTGTATAAATCTAGCTATAGTTATATCTATATATACAGAGAAATACATCTATATTTCTCTGTATGGTTAGAATTATGGCATTTGCAGATTTGTATGCTTTCTGTTTTTTCACTTTTTTTTAATGTTTGTCTTGTGAGATACAGGGATGTAGGTAGTTAAGTTTACTGATTATCAACATATTAGGGATGTTTTCTGACTGCTGCTTCTGATTTTCCTCTTCAGCTATTGTAATCCTGGTTCTTAGCACTTTACTGCAGGTTCAGAGGGGAACACAGCTCTCTTTCTAATAGAAACTCCTCCATAGTCATCTTCTTTTCAAACCGAAGCAAATTTCTGATGGCTGAATCTGCAGCCTGTTAAATTAATGCTTGTATTATTTCTGTCAGTCTGACCTGTTTCTCTGGTCATGCTTGTCATGAATCCAACAACTTCCATCAGGTCAGAACCTTTGGCCTCTCTTTCTTTTCTTTTCTACACCTTAAGCCAAGACTGCATTTTTGGGTAAGGTGTGTATGTACCATCGTCTACCTTCCTCCAGCTCCAGTAAGGTTTCCATGTAAGAAGAGACATGCATGTAGGACAGGATGTGCTCTGACAGATCTGAAAGACTGGGGGCCAGGATTGCCAGCCATGCCTTAGAGGTCACGTGCATTGAAGTTTAGGCATGATCTGTACCTCTGTCCTTGGGGCCTTTTTCCTCGTGGAGAACCCTGTATTCCTTACAGTCTGTGCTCATTTCCCTGAGGTCCAGCCATCAGAAGGGCAAGCCTTTGATACATTTCTCACAATTCCACATCTGAAGGATGCCTCTGAGTAATCTTTTCCCTATGGTAGGGTAGTGGGTTTAAATCAGAGCTTTTCTGACATCAGAGAAACTTCATTGGTTTGTATCAGCTGAAGATCTGGCTTCTGAACACAAAAGGAAAACCAAGACCATGTTGCAAGACTTCATAGTAAGCTGATATGGGAGGTTTTTTATGGTGTACTTTTTAAATTTCAGGGATAATTTCTGAAAGGTATTGTTTGGCATGAAAATTGGGACATAGTTTCCTTTTCATTTTTTGTCATCTAAACGATTTTCAGAGATTGCTGCTTCTGTTGAGTTGTATTGCAAAGAGCAAGATTTAAAATACTTCATAGTTTCTAGAATGTGCATGTAAATTGCCTATTTTCCTTTTCTAATATTTTGTCAATTTACTATAGCAATTCAAATATGCCCTTTCAAGTGCATTTTCTGTGTTAGCTCTTAGCTTTTTATTTAAAGATGTTTGGCTCAGCTGTGTTTTCCAGTTGTGCACTCGTGCCAGAAAATTTTCTGTATTGATAATAAAAATGTGCATAAACACAATAAACTGAAAAATTAAGACACTGCTTACCATCTGTCTTAATTTACAAGCAATTAGTCTGTAAAGAGGAAATATAAGATTAATTTTTCTCTTGCTTCCTGTTATTTAAGCATAATAATACTGAACTTTTTTTTTTTTGTAAAAAACAATAGATACCTTGGTATTTTCATCACTGCTCTGATTTTGTGGTGGTTATCTGTGCTGTTCTTAGCATTTGCTTCTCTGTATCAGGAATTATTTTGTAGCTTTCCTTTGTAATATTAGGTGTTATTGGTCTATAATAACAGGATTATTTTAAATTGAGTTTTACAGTTTTTCTCATTGGTGTTTTGTTTTTCAACAGATGCTCTTAACGTACCTGTAAGGATTTCAGTCAGTGGCATTGAACCAGTCCATTGTGGTACAGAGGAATTTGATACAATATGTGCTTTAAATATCCGCAAGCAGACGTCATGGGATGATTTTTCAAAAGCAGTGAGTCAGGCAGTGACAAACCATTTCCAAGCAATCGCTTCTGATGGATGGAGGAGCCTAGAAGACCTGTCATTTAATAGTGCTGCAGAATCCAACATTGGCCTCAGTGCAAGCAGTATATTTTCTGTCAAACTAGGTATCAATATTGGTGTTAATGAAAAAAGCAAAGCTTGGGGGTGTTCTCAAATTTGTGAAATCTTCTAAGTAAGATAAAAATATCTTTGGATTACTGCCATCTTTGAAAGCTTAGACTAAGAACGACCAATACTAGATATGAAATTTTGAACAGAGCTGTCATGAAAGCATTTCTTACTTTTAGCTATGTGTGTGGCACAGTTAATTACACACTTCAGTATAATCTCAGGGATCATGAGGCCCTATGGTAGTCCTTCACTCAATTTAGTACTCCAGAGGAAAACTCAGTATCTCAGGTGAAACTAAATTCTCACCTTGAGTGCTGTGTGCAGTTTTGGATGCCACAATATAAGAAAAAGCAATTAGGGAATGTCCAAAGGAGGGGCATGAGGATAGTGAAGGGCCTTGAGGAGAAGCCGTGTGAGGAGTGGCTGAGGTCCCTTGGTCTGTTCAGCCTGGAGGAGGCTGAGAGGAGACTTCATTGCAGTTACAATTCCTCATGAGCAGAAGAGGTGGGGCAGACACTGATCTCTTCTCTGTGGTGACCAGGGACAGGACCCAAGGAAATGTCCTGAATTTGTGTCAGAGGAGGTTTAGGTTGAATATTAGAAACAGGTTCTTCACCCAGAGGGTGGTTGGGCTCTCGATCAGCTCCCCAGGGAATGGTCACAGCACCAACCCTGACAGAGTTCCAGACATGTTTGGGCAATGCTCTCGGGCACATGGTGTGACTCTTGAGATATCCTGTGCAGGGCCAGGAGCTCGTCTTGGGTGATTGTTGTGGGTGCCTTCCAATGCAGAATATCCTGTAATTCTACAGAAACAATTCAAAGCAAGGCCCCCATTGCATCTTTACAGTACATCCAGAATATACAGTAAATACAGACTGTAAATCACTGGCATAGGTAAACAGAACTGCTGTTTAATGTAACTGCACTTAGCAAGGTAAAAAAGAGAAGCCTTTAAAATTCTGGGAAATCAGCCAAAATGTGGTGGCATTAGTAACAGTTGTACAGGTTTCTGAAAATCCTTGTACTTTGTCTTAAATCTCCTTCCTTCCTCCACCTTCTCATCAGCAAAAAAAACCCTAGTGGCATTAGACTGGGCAAATTATTCTATTTTACTTTATTTTACATGTAAAGATATAAAGACAGGCTAGCTGTTAAACTTGTGTCTCAACTGGCAGAAAACATTAGTATCTTAAGTTGTATATCAAATAAGTATATATTTGATATACAAATATGTATATTATATATATATAGTGTTTTAATACATCTCATACATGGGACTGGTTTGTTTGTCAGATTTGTCAGTGTATGCACATAATCATTGTAAGTAAGTGAATATGCTTGAGGGTAGGACATTTTCTATACATACAAGGAATATCTCTCTCTTTTATCTTTTCTTTTTAACAGGAAACGTTTCTCTTTTATCTTTTCTTTTTAACAGGAAACGTTTCATGGTCAGCAGGTCAGATTTTTTCCCAGCCACCATGGGACTTCTTGAAGAACAATAGAGCTGAGCATATCACAGTGTTTTTGTTTGGTAATTTTCAAATCATAATGTTTCAGTTTTTAATGTTAAGACACTTTGTATGAAATACATAATTTGCGAGTCATTTGCTACTGATTTTGTTCTTCAGTGTTGCTTGATTCTCAGAAATATCCAATTAATTGTTTAACTGGATTTGAAAGTATCTACAACATTTAGTAAATATGTTGGCCCATAAAAGTCCTACTGCCTTTTTCAGTCATAGAGTAGTATCCATATTGCTATGTCTTGGATACCCATGAATGTATGGTGCTAGATAAATGCCTTTCATTTATTCCACATTTTCATTTGCGTAGCCTCTAATTTTAAATGGTCGCTATAGAACACTGCATGAAAATCATATGTATCAGTTACACATGCATGTAAACATGAGAGATTCAGGAAAGTTATTTGTATTCTATCTTGTTTTAAGGACCTCAAGAAGGCTGTCTAAACAGCGTGACCTATGCATCCATGATCCATCTTCAGACGCTTCAGAATTACCTCCGCCTGGTCAGTACTAAGCTAGTTTCTCTCTGCATGCTAATTGTTTGTCAAAATAATTCTGGAATAGTGTTGACTAAAATTAGGTTTTTGCTCTGTGAAAGAATATCAGGGCTTCTAAAAGAACGAAATGGGATGAAAGCTGTTATTTTTAAAAAAAGTTCCCCCATAATCTTACCCTTTAACTTTAGTCTCATGAGGGCATTAACTTTCTTTTTTAAATAGATGCTATCTGATTAACTGAACTGCTTAAAAAGATATTAAAAGCTCTTTGATATCTCACTGCTTTCCAAAGTTATTTCATTCCACTTTTTGAAGGGAAAATAAATTAGAATGACATTCATGTAAGCAAATATTTGAGACTTGAATTTTATTACTAGCTTATATAGAAATCTCCGGTAACTCTCACAGTTTATTTAATACCTCAAAATGTAAGGATAATTGGATAATATGAGATAAATTTCATAGATAATTTCTTTTAACATTGCGTTAAATAAGAATTAGTTTAGTATCTGCTTAATCTCTGTTGTGTCCTTGGATAGTATTTTGTTGTCAGAAGAACATGCCACAGATTTGTGCTGTATTCAGCAGTATTGCACAGAAATATGAGTGTATTCCCTTACTGACATTTTAGAGATAAAATAATTTTAGTTAAGATAAAATAATTTTTATTCTACCGTACTGATAACAGGATCTCATTTCTACTGCAAATAAAGCCCTCAGTCTAAGTCCTCAGTCCTTAAGTAGAAGTGACTTAGATGATTTCGGCATCATTCTGATGTATATATTTTAATTTAAAATCAAGAAAATATTTGTGATTACTAAACCTATTCTTCCCAAATGGTATTTTTAAGTTTTGAAGTTTCTTATAACATAATACCTTGCCATGTAGTTTTACAAGTTAGGATGTAAATTTATCAATATATTTCCAGGACATTTTATGCAAATATTTCTACTTTGAAACTAATATAGTAAGGATTATCAACTCCAGTAGTGGAAAGAAAAGAATTTTGTCTTTTAGATGCTGTTTGTGTCATCTAGGTAAAAAAAAAAATCCAGGTCTGAAGTTCCAGGAATAATTTATTTGTCTGTCTGTAGGTTGAACAATACCGTAATGTCATTTTCCATGGTCCAGAAGGAAGTTTGCAAGATTATATAGCATATCAGATAGCGGCCTGCATGAAGGTATTTACACAAACATATCAAGTAAGTTAGTCCATAAATCAGAGTTTTCACTATTTCACCAAATATATAAATTTTCAACACAGCAAAAGCAAGTGGCTGCAGGATCTACATGTGAGATTGTTAAAATTGAAGTGGATGCTGGTTTCTCCAAGGAGCAACTTGCAGAACTGTTCATCAGTAATGGTAAGGTTATTTCAGCCGGACTAATTTTGGTTATTTGTGGGAAACTTTTTAATGGTGCAAAGTAAAGAAATACGTTAAAACATTTTGCGTTGTGGATGGCATGTTTTAATTGAACCCATAGTTTTTCAGGTACTTGGGGCCAAGTTATATTGAGTCTATACCGAGGGAGAGCTTAGTGTGACAGAGCTTCCAATAAGGAGCTCTGTCAAACGTTCATGCCATTTAAGTAAAATTAATAGTTTTTAATATTTATTTCTGGCTCATTCTTTTTTCCCTTTGTTTGTGAGCATTTAAAAGTTGATTGTTCTGGTTCAGATCTATTGAATCAGGACTGAAGGTCTGCTGTCTGTGCTCATGAATGAAAGCAGAGCCATCCTGTCAGGTTGTCAATGCCGTGCAGTGCTCTGTTCTGTTTGTTCACGTGCTACCTGGCGTAACTTCAGGTTATGGCAGTTTTTTTTCTAAGAAAATCCTGGTCACAGTTTTCAGGATAGCTTGTGCCAGTGATTATTCCCACATGTCATTTTCAGTGCCATCACATTGGTGGGAGAGAAGAGACCATTTAGTCAGAAGTCAGCCAGGCTTTGGTGTTTGGCCTGCAGGCGAGAATGTCACTCATAGTTTGGTTTGTTTACTGGCCACTGTCTCAGGAAAGCTGCTTCTCTGGGATACTTTACTCTGTGTCAGCAGCACAGGTCTTTTTAATAGTCTGGGTTTGCATTTCAGCATGGTGCAGTCTCTCATTTTCTGCCTGCTTCTTTCCCCGTTGTTCTGATGCATCTCCTTTCTTAAGGCAGCACTTCTCCTCTAAATGAATCCCTCAGACACAGAAGAGGTGCCTGTCCTCCCTCCTCTCGAGCTGTAGCCTCTTAGTAAAACAGGGCAGTAATAGTCAGAAAACTGCAAATAAACAGCAATGATCAGATACAGTCTGTTGTTGTACATTTTGCCCTGTTACATGTCAATTTCCGTAATGACCATTGTTAGTGCCACCTTCAAAACTTTTTAAAACAATGCAGGGCACAATATAGTCAAGAGTGTTTTGTTTTATATATATATGTTAAAGAAGCATTCACCTGGGATTTAGCGTTACAAGAACAGTTGCAAAGCCATGTCTCTTTTAAACAGTAAGATGTTAAAATCAGGAAAATTTTTTAAAAGTATTTAAAATGTGAAAAAATGTATGTATGTCGTTTTAATGCCTATTAGGTTCAGATGCTACTGGTTTTGCCTTATACTGGCTGTGATTATTTGAGTGATTCTTAAAGATATTGAAGGAAAGTTTGAGGAGAAGATTGCCTATTTGCTACTATCTCGCAGAATGATAACATTTCATATAAACATGGACTATTCTTAAACCTTTTATCACTACATGGTATAAAGGGTACATGTTAAAAGTTTAAGATGTATTACAGCATATGAAAGAAATGGTTACAGAGGTCTTTGCTATCTTTTTTGTTTTATTTATTTTCAGTGTACTGAAGTCTTTCCTATCTATGACAATCCTATTGTAGCCGTTTCAGGAATTTATTGTAATCATAGCTTTCAAATTTTTTTCATAATGTACAGTATGATATTCTTTCTATTGTTTGATTTTATGCTTTCAATTTTGAATTTATTATCCAGTCTGCTCCTGTAAACAAGGTAAAAGGAAAAAAAAAATTAAATCCTTTATTGCATTAGTAGCAGTAAATTTTGTATACATAAATTAAATTTTCCTAAGTAGGCATTAATGGGATTTTTCTATTTCAGCTTGTCTGATCCCAGTCAAACAGCCTCCTGTAAACAAGACAACAATTGTGATTTTAGAAAATCTGGAGAGAGCTTCTTTATCTGAATTACTAGGAGATTTTCTAGCACCTCTTGAGAATCGGAGTTCAGAAAATCCCTGCACTATTCAAAGAGGTATTTAAAGAACTTGGGTTGCAGAAATGTTTTTCCTACAGTACAGTTTTATTTTAATATATGACAAACAGGGAACGGGAGAAAAATTTAGTTTGTTCAGTTCTTATGTTTTATTGTGAACAATTCTTAACAAAGATATCAAGTTTTTGTACTAATTTACGGGGTTTTGTGGGTTTTTTCCTTTCTAATTATGTCACTGTTTCTTGCTTTTATGTGAAATCATGTCAAGGCTTTGAGTATTTCAGTAAAGTGTTTTATGGTTCCTTTTTAGCAAATGGAGTTTCTGGTGCATTTTACTTTCATGAGAATTGCTTTTTACTGGGGACCATCGCAAAGTGCCATCTTCATGGCTCTGACCTGCTGGTTCAGCAGCATTTCCGTTGGGTTCAACTTAGGTGGGATGGGGAACCAATGTGTGGCTTGCTTCAGAGGATTTTAAGGAGAAAAGTTATAAACAAGGTAAGAACTTGAATCAGCTTCAGCAGTTACATTCATTACCAAATCTGTGAAATATGTACAATGGTGAGGCCAAAAGCAGAGCAGATAATTTAAGTTGTTTCAGGAAAAAGCATTCATTCCTAGGAAGATACAGGCTGTGTGTCTGTCAATGTTGTGCTTGGCCTCATAGAAATATGTGTGGCCATGGCTGATTAGCATAAACACATTGGTTGGCTGCAAATAATGATACTGTGGCTACTTGCCTGTCCACTGCATGAAACATCCTTCAGTAATTTTTTTAACTTCTACCTGAAAATGATAGTAAGAGTCAGTTCAACAAACGTAAAATCTCTTTTTCAAAGAATTTATTCTCAGTGTCTAAAATAAGATACAATCTGTGTGTTTTGTCAAAGTTTTAAGCAGAAAAATATTTTTCTTGATTTTCAAATCTAAAGAGGGGCAAACTGTATAATTAGAGAAGTTGTTTTGTGCCAATAGGCCTGCTGAAGCTGGAACAAAAGTCCAAAAGAGAACGAAGATGGGAAGTCTGTTTTAACAGTAATAAATAAAGATGGGAAATGAAAAGAAAGATGTAGGCAAAAGAAGAATCGTCTACTTTTGAAAGTTATTTGGAATACCATTTGAGTGTGATAGCAGCTATTGCTGACAGTCAGGCAGTGTTAGACATTGGCAGAAGGAGTTTCAGCTGCAAAGGAAAATAATCTTGGCAGCAGAGTTTTGAACAAGCTTAAAAAGGGAGATTGTTCTAGGAATAGAAAAAACTCAGTAATGAAGAGTCCTGTTGTGGGACAACAGACCTACTGTCAGTTCTGAGTGTTCAGCTGCATGTATCTTGGTTATCCTTGGGGATGTCATCTCCTGTACCCTTTGCCACAGTTCTCATCTATAAAAGCTTACTGATTCAGAGAGATCCTGAAGAGGAAATGTGTGGTAATTGAACATTTCAGCCAGGACCATGAGGAAATTTAGAAACATTCCTAAGTATCCTTTAATTGCAAGAACAGGAATAGAAAAAAAGAATCATGTGAAATCTGTCTATGAAACTCTTAATGGACTACTTTTCTTAGATTATGTTTTTTCAGTTATTACTTGCTCATAGTCAAAGGCTGCATCAGACTTACTCTGCCAAACTGGTTTGGCTACAAGAACTTGCAGCATCCCATAACAGATGTCATTTTCAGGCTATTTTTTTTTTAGGATTAAAAGACATCCTTAGTCTTATAGGTTAGAATCTGACAATGTAATAGGCTCCTACCTCTGACTGAAACTGAACAGAATTTGGGTAGTAATCTCAATAAGTTTATTTTCTCTCAAGCATACATGCAGATGGTGGCTATTTGGAGAAAAAAAGCTACGTGTCTTCTTGTATCTTCCCTAATTGAATATTGAAATGCCCAGCGTGGTAGCACATTTTCTGAAATACATACATGTGCCATATGTAAACTCAAATGCCAGTTAGTATGGGACTTAAAATAGTGGATTCCAAAGTCAAAAATAGAAGAAAGATTAATCTGTTATAAAAATCTAAAGCAAAGTAGAAGCACATTTATTGCTAGAACCGTAGACTATTTCAAACATCATTGCTCTGTATTATGATACCTTGTTTATGCCTTAATATTCATGTTTTCAGGTGAAAAGCTCTTTTCCCCTTAGTTTGAACTGTTAGGATATATGGGAACAGTTTAAATGTTTTTCTACATTAAATTTGCCTGTGGACTCTGTCAAGAAGCTCTGGCTTCAGTGCTGTCATTTACTTTCCTTGGTGCATCTTTTAATGCTTCCTTTAATTTAAACTGTTACAGAGGATAATCCTAGGATTAGGATGATGAAGACTGTAATTTGGAGTCAGAGGAAACAGGAGATTTTTCTGGCACCAAATAATTTGCCCTTAACAAGGCGTACTAAAATATGTAAGTCTTAGAGGAAGATATCTTTCCTTCATTGCTACTAGATCTAAAATCGGTATGGAAGTCCACTGAGCATATGTCTGGATCAGATATTCCTGTTCAGTGTGATGGTGCGTTCTTCCATATGCCTTATTTGTATCATATACATTGCATTGTATATGGTACGTATCTCATGTAATCCTAATCTTAAACACTGTAGAAAAAGCACTGGTACCAAAGTTTGTGTCTCAGTTTCCCACAAGAAAGTAAAGGCATGTCAGTTTATTGATAAGGATATATCTTTTAAAGTGTAGGTGGGAAAATAAGTTTTAATCCAGCAAGATGTCAGTATGTTTTATAAAAAGGTTTTACCAGTTTTTGTCTGTTCCTGATCTTTTAATAGCAATTCATGGAATTAAAACAAACCCCAAGCTTTCCTTGGGTTTCAGGGAAAGTGTTTGCAGCTCTGGTGTTATGTCATGTCAAACATCTTTTCTCTGCAGTTCAGAGGCAAAGTACCTCCTCCATGTGATCCTGTGTGCAAGATCATAGACTGGATTCTTGCTGTCTGGCACCAGCTGAACTCTTGCTTATCACGTCTAGGAGCACCTGAAGCACTTATGGGGCCAAAGCATTTCTTCTCTTGTCCTGTGGTTCCAGGGCACAGCCATGCAACAGTCAAGTAAGAATTCTGTTTCCTGTTTGGTGCTGTTCAGTGCCAACTAGATACTTACCACAAATGTAGTAGTTGTGTTTCTCCCAAAACCCTGCTGACTCAGCAACCTTTAAAAAGTATTTTAGTAAAAGTAGCTGAAAGTTTTAAACTTCTTGGCTATTTAATTACTAGAAGGGCAATTCTGAAGGACATGAGTGGGAAATGGGTGTCTAATAGTGTGCAAAAGTCAGTCTTCTTGTGATCTCTCATTTATTTTCAGACACCAAGGTTAAAAGATTCAAGAATTCTGAGCTTGAAAAGTTGGTAAAGTCTCCTTTTGAAGTTGTATGTAAAGGTAGTTTAGAGAATGTTTTCTCACTCTTTTAAATATGTGGTATAATTCTAAAGCATACGTTCAGTTTAGAGATACATTATCTTCGTAAGTGCCACCGCAACAGTATATATGTTTAGTTATACATATGGCTAGCTGGTCAGTAACATTTAAAAAAAATCTAAAATTATGAAAACTTTGGCTTTCCTTGCCTGCAGTTGCATAAACATCTGATCACATTCCAACTCCAAATGCTAGAAATGATAAAAGAAATAGTTACAGAATTTTAAATTGTGTTAATTTCACACTATGATGTTTGGATATATCAGAAAGGTAATGAGCCCCTAATTAAGGTTCAAATTTATTCAGAATTCAAAGTGTAACATTGGTTTCTGGAGATGTGACATAACTATTCTCACCTGGTATCGTAATCTTCTTTTGAGTCACCACCTCTGTTCTACTCTGACCTTTTTCTCCTGTTCTAGTTTCTGCTGACCCTTCTTCCAGGGGCCTTTGCTTAGCATGTGCAAGGCTGTCTCATTTCATGTTCTGTCTACAGATCGTGATACCTTTTGTTTCTTCATTTTCCTTTTTGTTTTCTAAAAGTACAGATTAGATAATCTTCAGAGAGTAATTATCAAAGTCTAAATGTGGATATAACATTGACTTGAAATTGTATGGGTGCTGGGAAGTAAAAAAAGAATAAAGTATACCAGCATACCATTCCATCTTCCTCTTGAGCCATGTCCTCTAAAATGTTTTAATCATTTATTTATTGCAGTGGCTTTAATAGAGGACAGAAAACTATTCTTTAGATACCTTGGTTATACATTTCTGAGTTTGAATTTCTGCTCAGTGTAACTTTGACTGGTTTCACAATGCTTTGAGTACAACCCTAAAATGTCTTGTCTTGTAGCCATATGCCATCTGACTTCTCATTTCAATGTAGTTTTTGTCCACTAATAAACAATTAAAAAGCACAGTTCTGATGAGCTCTTACTGGATACTTTTAGTTTAGCAGCATGATGGCTAACACTGTGCTCATGTAATAAATAGCTTATAATTAGCACCTCACTGGTTGCTGTTATTTCAATCTAATTAACCACTCCTGTCCTCTTGCCCCTCCTCTCCACTGTGCTATTCTGCTGCTTTTTTGCATTTAGTAAAGCTTCTGAGTCAGTCCAATTCATTAGGACAGCAGACAGCTAGCTACAAAGGGGGTTTAGTCTGGGTTCAGTCTTAGCATGAGACAAGAGGAGGAAGCAGCAGCAGGGAAGGCAGAAATAAGGTGTGACAGGAAATTGTTTCCTGCTGTGTCTTTCATGTAGCTTCACCTGTTTTGGTAAGTAGAGTGAATAAATGAAGAAAATTTTAAGTACATTTTTTCTTGGTTTAGATTTAGGGATTCAAGATGATGTTCCGAGAAGAATGACTTTCCTTTTGCAGTGCTTTTTCAGGGGCAGGGGTGTGTTGTACCTTTCCTAAGTATCAGCTATATCAAAGAATGGAGAACTTGATCAAGATGAGCACAAACTTAAAACTGAATTTAAATACCAGCTTGGAAGTTTATTTAGAGAGCGTGGCATTGTATAGCCCATCAGTTGTTAATTGCTGGATTAGAATGGGCTCAATTAATTTTATCTTTGCAGTGTTCATTTGAAAGCTTGCATTGGCAGAAACTGAGAGTTCTTTATGTCTAAAATACAAGCAGTTGTTTATTTTGGTATCTTAGCTAGCAGAAGCAGACTGTAACTATATGGAATAATATCTACAACATTATGCTAAGGAAGTTCCAAGGAACATCTCCAATATACATTTTACATTGCATTTTAACAACTGTATTAATTATTTTTCGAAGCAATGTAACTTTATCAAGAACTAGCATTTATTTCTTCCTAACATGAATTTTTCACTTCTTTGCTAATACAACATAAACCTTCCCTCTTAGAAAAACAAAAGTCCCAGAAGAACCATGTCCCTTTTAATCAAAATTTTGAATCAAAATCAGACTCAGTCTCTGAACCAGACAATCTGGAAAATCCACAGCATCCTGGAAACACATTTCACCATAGATCAAATAAACAAAAGGAGAGTGAGAGCAAGGCAGCTCTATGAATAGAAGTGTCTTGTAAACTGGACAAGTTTGGAAATGGAAGAATACTGGAAGGGGTACAATCATAAGTGAATACCTCTTTTTTCCCATGCTGGCAGCAAATAGGCTAGGAACGAACACCTGCAAGCATGGCAATTTTTCCATGCACTTCTAAAAAATTTTTTTTGTATATACATGAACACACACCTTTCTGGGACATTCTTTTAGCCTTAAAATGAAAGGGTGTTTTATAGTACTTACCTGAAGGAGGAAAAGCATCAGGTGATAAGTTTGTCAAGGCAGCCTAAAGAAATTTAGATCAAATAGTTTAATGTAAAACAAACAAGTAAACCATACCTTAAATAAAATCAGTCCCTCTCTGAAATGGGTTGCTTCTTGAAAATGCAAAATCTGGTATGTTACCAAAGTATAAAATCTCAGCTTTTGATAACTGTCTTTGAAGTTAAAGGATTGGTTTTGTACCTACAGGTGGATGTCCAAGCTATGGAATGCTGTGATAGCTCCCAGAGTACAAGAAGCCATACTCTCCAGAGCCTCTGTGAAAAGACCATCTGTACCAGGACAAGCAATTGCCAAAAAAAGTCCTAGCCAAGGGCAACAGGCTGTCGTTAAAGCTGCTCTCAGTATCTTGCTAAATAAAGCTGTTTTGCATGGCTGTCCTGTACCCAGACCAGGTAACAGTGAACTGTCTGAAAGGCAGGTAGTTGTACGTTGCAGAACTGGGGCTTTTAGCTGCTTCCCTCTGCTTTTAAAATGTCCACAAAACATAACTGTAGCTCTGAAGGGAGGTGTGGGGTTAAAAGCACTTACAGTCATTAAACTAAGTACTTGTATAAGGTACTTCAGGAAGAACCATTTGCAACAGTCAGTTCTTCTTAACACTGTTCTACTTTTGTTTCAGAGCTAGATAATTATATAGCAGATTTTAAGGGAGGAAACTTTCCTTTTTCTGTGGCTTCAAGCTACAAAAATTGTAGTAAGAAAAGAGGTGAGACTGCTTCTTGGAGAAAAGTGAGCACAAGTCCTCGCAAAAAGTCAGGCCATTTGTCCTCCCAGTCATGGAATAAGCAGGAGACAAATATTGAAGGTAAATAAAGCTTTTTATTTTCTGTTCTGAAAGGGGTTGGGGGCTAAACTGTGTAGATGCGAATCAAACGTTTCTCCTACATCATGAATTGAAAATTTTCAATTAAATGACACTCATATTTATGTCCACCAGTAAAAAATTGTTTACTTTTTTCCCAAAAAAAAAAAAAATTTCATGACTGTGAGGTGTCGTAACTAAGTTTGGTTGTTCTAATGCCCTTTCTGTTGTCTGATAATGAGGTAGGCATTGGCTCAGATGGTGGAAGAATAAGCCGTGGTTGCACCTCTGACTGTATGGAATGACACTGTATCAGTCTCTTCCCCAATACCAGATGAGAGAAATCTTCATTCCTTTATTGGTACTCCTTAGATTTGCTCCACATTTAGAGTATCCATACTTTTGAGTTTTCTTACACTTACTTTATAACTTCACTACAATAATTACTACTGAGTGAATCCAGGTAAAAATAAATAAACACATTCCTTCTCAAATCATGCATCCTTTGTTCAGTCTTATCAGAAAAAATGAGTAGAATAATCTAGAAGCCCTGCAGTGAAAGAAAGATATCTTTGGGTTTAAATTGAAGATTTTTTTCCTTTGATTTTCACTTTAATTGCAAAAAATATATAAAGAATTTTGTGTAGTCACAGATACTGTAAGGTTTTCAAGACGTTTCCACATCATCTTCAGTATGTTGCTTGATAAAGAAGGTTTTATGTGGCATGTGTATAAATGTGGAAGTTGTATTAGTGGCTGACACTTCTGAAAATTATTTTCATTTCAAGATCATAAGCCATATAACAAGCAGTTTATTACACAGAGATAATGTCTGGATATATTCAGAAGCAACATAATTCTTCTAAAGGATGCATATTTCTAGAAGGAAAACTTATTACTATTGTAACTAAATACAATATCAAACAGAAAAACTTCCAGGGGAAAAGAATCAAAGTACTTGCTTTCTGAAAATGAAGGTAACCACTTCAGAGGGAAGATTTAGGAAGAGAAAAAGGCATGCACCCACACACTTCAGGGGCAGTAAGATTCTATCCTCAATTACCTCATATACAAAAGACTGAAATACTTGATTGCCTGTTCTTTGCAGTGCTAAAATGAGCTGTTCATTTCTTCAGCCCTTGTAAGAAAGAAGTCTTTTTCTGACTGCAACTCTCATGTCCTGATTGCCAGTTCTCCATTTGAATTGTGAACTTATCTAATCCCATTAAGAGGATTTAAGAAATAATGAACATAACCTGAAGTAGGACGGTTGGTGTTGTATCGTGTACCTGAGAATGTTCTTGGAATCCAGTTAATATCTGTGAATATAAGTCAAAAATTGAATGGTCAATTAATTTTAGTAGTGTTCTATTTCGGACTACCAGAATCAATTGCTGTTCCTGTTTCCAAGTAAAGGTAAATTGTTTATCTTCATAAAGCAAATTTAAATATTTTCTGGTTGACAAGCAATTTTTCTTGGAGGGAACCAGTAAGGGTGGTTCAAATGCCTAATGCAGAAACCTCATGTTCTCTCTTTCACAAAAGCTTAGGCAACTCCTGCCCTATTTGCCATTTTAGAAGTTCCTAGTGCTGGTATGAACAATTTCAAGGGAGGTATTCTGATCTTTGACACTCTGTTGACATAATTAGTTAGTAAATGGGAGCACATTTTCCCTATTTATCACAGATTTTAGAATAAAGAAATCAATGCACACGGTAACGAGTCAGTCTCTCTTTTGTGCAGGTATGAAGTCTAAGACTGTGTTGCAACCAAACTGTAAGAAAAGAGCTTCTCTTACCACAAAGTAAGTTATAATTTCTGGTATTTGTGACCCTTTGCAAAAAAATAAAGGTGATAACATTCTGTTGTAAAGCAGCACATTGTAATGAATAGATTAATAGATTGCATTTGGTAATGTTTTGGTCCCATATCTGCAGAAAAGAAGTATTTTTAATGTTCATTTCTGAGAGGAAGTAAAATTTATGTACTTTGATATAATTTTAGAATCCATTTATTTCAAACCTTGCAGCACTACATGTCTTTTTATGTAACAGAATAGTCTATGACTTAAGAATATTATGTAACACTTACTCTGCCTTGAAAAGTTGACCGTATGCTTTTTTCAACTGGCATTATATTTTAAAAACTCCTCTGGCTATTTCAGCTTGCTGAATGGCAATTCAAGATGGTACAGTACATGCACTTTAGTCCAATGATAAGAGTTTCCCTGAGAAAGTGTATGAATTAGCTTGAGGCAACAGCATTTGAGACTTTACTTCAGTCTGAAATCTCAGTTCTACCTTATTCACAGGCACAGAGAAAATAGAATATTTATGCTTGCAGTATGCCAGAGGTTTTTTAAGTGTTTGGAATTATTTTCAAAAAGGAAAGTGGAATAAAATCGATTGCTGCATCTTAAAAAGAGGGGAGTCTTTGAAAATATTAGGCAAAGGAATCCTTGGTTGGATTTTCAGAATAGAGAGAATAATTTGTATAGAAAGATCTATTATGAGATAACAATTATTAACAACTACTGCTGTCAGTTCGTTAGATGTTATTTTGTTTTTGTTTGTGGTAGTAAAGGTCATTTGAAAAAAAATCACTATTTTTTAAGTGTTTGTAATATTTCTTTTAAAATTTTGTATAATAGCTTAATTTCAATGTTCTCTCAGATTGTTTGTTTGGGTTTTTTAACCAGATCTTCAGAGAAGGATCGTTTGAGAACATTAAATCTGGAGCAAAGGCTGTCTGTTGATTCTGATGATGAAGTAGATCTTGTGCAGGAACTTCAAAGTATGTGTTCCAGCAAATCTGAGCCTGATATAAGCAAGGTAAACACAAGGCTTTTAAATAATTTACTACATTACCATATTCAGTTGTTTGTTATTTGTTTAAAATAAATTTTTAATTTACAAGCCCTGTTTGAACTGAAAAAAATTATTAATTTATTTGGGAATAAGCCAAAGTCAACTAATAAATTATACATTTGAGGGTAAGTGTTCTGGATTAATATACACTACTTTAAATTACACATTCACCAATTTTTCATGTAGAAATTTTTGCAGTGGAGAATGAAATTTCTAAGTTCTTAGAATAGCCTGAGTTGGAAGGTACACACAAGGATCATTGAATCCAACACCTGGCCCTGCAGTTGAGAGCATTGTCCAAATGCTTCTTGATCTCTGTCAGGTTTGGTGCTGTGACCACTTCCCTGAGAACAGCCATCCCTGCAGTACTGTTCCCTTGTTATGTTTCAAGCTGTCATTGCTTCCACTGGGAAAATGTTCTGTAGTCTTAAAAACATAGAAAGTTTTCCCTAATATGCATTGAATATTTAGTTTGATTAATGAATCCCATCAGCCTTCACAGAACTGGTTCAAAGCTCCTCTGCTGCATAGGCAAAATGCAGTTTACTGCCCCCAGCAAGAGAGAATGGATTGGCCTAATTCTTTTTCTTTAAAAGTGGCAAAAGAGGGTGAAGGATGCTTGCAGGGCTCATAGTTTTGGCTTAAGTTCTATGCTGGAATGGGTTGTGGGTGGTTATGGGAGGCCTGTTGAAGCAGAGTGTGAAGCCGTGGATCTCTCTCATTTTTTCTTCTATACCAATACCATGCATCTTGCCCTGTGGCTGAAGCTATTTATTCTTTTCCATCTTTCCTCCTAGCAGCTGAAATGAATGGCTGTGACAGGAGGCTGTGTTCACAGTGGAGCAGCTGTTCCATATCTTTTGAAACACAGAGTCAGTCTTAGGATGTTGTCCAGTTAGGCTGTGCATGACATCCTCTAGGATTTCCCTGAACAGCAGTTCCATTAGTTTTGCTTTGTTAAGTATTCTGTTTATTCTTAGACGACGACCAAGTTTTTATTTAAAAAAAAAAAAAAAAAAAAAAAAAAAAAAAAAAAAGGAGCGCTGTGTTTGGGAAGATTTTTCAACCTATTTAATGGAACTCTTTATTATAGTGTTTTGTTTTGGATTGTTTTTCTTAAAGTATTTACAGTACATGCATGAGTCACATTCACCAAGCTGGCAAGCTAATCACTAGTCAGTTAGCAGGGATTTACCATAGCTATCCTTAAAAGAATAGGATGTGCTTAAAGAAATGGTAACCAACTTAAAATTGTGTTTAATAACATGCAAAGTGTAATTGCTTGTTGATGACAATTCAAGGAAATACGGGTTAGATAAGGAAGGAGATAGATGTCATGTCTTTTGTTCGGTTTCCTCACCATGGGTGGAACCATCCATGGGTGGAATTTCTGTTGTTAATTCCCCAGCTGCCTAGTAGAGCCTTGCAGAAGTAAGGGTGCTGTTGCATGCTTTCTTTGTGTGATATAATTTCAGGCTGCCAATGGAATAAGTACTTCTGCTCTTTAATTTGCCCTTTCACTTGAATATGTTCCTGGTGCCTCCACTGCGTTGGGATTGAGTACTTTTGCAGTTGCAGAATTGAATTGGATCAGCTTGCCCCTGGATAAAATACCAAGTTTTCAGTGAGGACAGCAGCTTGAGCAGGCTCTATCTGTTATTTTCTGGTAGGAAGAAATAGGAAAAGGGAAGGAAAAATAGTAGGGAAGAAACATGGCAGGAGGAAGAGAAAAGGATCATTCCTTTCTCTGATGTTCCTGGGGGCTGGGTAATATTTACTGGGAAACTGCCCTTAAGCTCCACTGAATAGCATTACTCTGGAAATGTATGTTTAATCTTCATCTGATAATAGTTAATATGAAATCTCTATCTCCTAAAAATGCACTCAAGAGTAAAGAAGATATATTTTAATTGTTCTTTGGATATTTATGAATTGCATTGTACAGAAACCATGAAAATAAAATCAAGCATCCAAAATTCGGCAAATTGAAATATAATCTCTGTGAATAACTAAAAAAATCACCATTTTCTTATCTTTGTTTAGATTGCAGATTCTAAGGATGAGTTATTGATGTTCAGTAACTCTCAGAATATTCCTGTATTTTCAGCAAGTGGTACTAACCCAAATAAAACAACAGCACAAAAGGTAGGTGAAATGAGTTTTACAGTAGGATAGAAAAGGTGTCTTGAGTTTCTCCAAAATCTGTATTTCTGATTGGATACTAAGAATTAGTGCCCTGTTTATTACAAGCAAAAACTGTCATAATTCTTAGGAAACTTGCTAGACTGCCATGCCAAGTTTCTTTCATGTGTCTTAATAGAATCTAAAGATTTATTAAAACAATGGATATATTTGCTTTCAGTTTGGGCTTTTTACGTAAAGCCATCTCCCTAGGCCAGATATTTTTGACAGTATGTTGACACTGTAAGTTATTCCCATCAGATATGAAGAGAAATAAAAACTGGGTCTGTTGTTTCCTGTCAATTAATGTCATTCAGTAAGTTTGCAAAAGCACTACTTTTAAAATTCTTGATGTAAAATTGCTGGTTGCTCTGATGTCAGAGCTCTCAGGGGCAGAAATATTGAAAAGACATGATATTATCAAAGTTTGTGAAAAATATCATTTTTAAGGGTATTCCTATTTTTGACCTATTTGTTGAAATATACAGTCATCTTGCTATGTTATTTACATAAACAAAATTCAGTAACTTCAGAGTAGTTTCAGAGTAGGAAGATAAGCTGAATATGACTGGAAGACGTAATAAGTCCACTATCATCTTCTTTTCATATTTTTTCATATCCAAATATTCAGAATGTTAGAATACTTTCTTGTAATTTTACTTAAGATCCATAGAACAGTCTCCACTAAAAGAAATAATTTTAACCTTGCAGATCCACATGTAGGTGGATCCTTTTGAATATTTCTCTAAACACATTTTCAGGCATCCCAAATCAGAGCTTTACATAGTAGTGATGCCTGGATAATTGGCTAAGTCAGCTGACCTAGGAGTTCCTACTGTACATTCTTCCAAGTGATTTCTTTTTCTTTAAAAATTCCTGCTAACAACAGAAGGCATTAATTATATTGACTGCCAAGTAGATAAGTTTAGCTGCGTGGGAGGTTTTTGAAGAACTTGGTCAAAAGATTTCATACAGAATAAAAACAAAATTATCTTTTTGGGGAAATGTTGGCCAAAATGAAGGAAACACAACCTGACCTTCTGCTAGAGGAGAAGGAGATCTAATAGAATGACAAGCTTTGTTGCTAGATTTAGTCATTATTACAACTAATTTATTAAAAATTTAGAAGAGCACACTCCTTTGGAAGCAGAAGTCAAACTTTCAGAGACAATTGTAGCGATGATGAAGTGATGCATCAGCAAAAACTGGTGAAATGAAGAAGGATTTGCAATTAGAAAAGCATCCATTTTCTGAAAGGGAAGAGAATCCTGGTTGTTTTTCACATCAAATGGTGGTACTTATTTATACACAAAATGCTTTTTTTTTTCATTTCTAGGATGGAGTGCGTCCTCTCAGCAGCAGTCGAACTGTGGAAAGCAGCAACAGTAAATCAAAGACAGAGTTGGGTGTTTCAAGGGTTAGATCTTTTCTTCCTATTCCTAGAAGTAAAGTCACCCAGCCTTCTCAGAATACTAAAAAAAAGCAGCAGCAGTAATACAAGGCAAATAGAGGCAGATAAGAACACAAAAAGAGAGATTTGGAATTTGCACAAAAAAGAACAAATAGAAAAATCCAATAAATAAACCTGCCTATCTTACAATTTTCTGTGTTCATATAATCTCTATTGCAAAGAACCAAGTACTCAAATATGTAAATATTTTTTAAAAACAAACTGTTACCCTGTAATGTAAAGTTTGTACAGGACCACAGTTTTATTTCTATGTACATCAGCTGGAAATTATATTGATTTAAACTTCAGAAATGGGCATTTTGCCACCTCCATAGATGGTTGGGTTTTTTCTTCTTTTATTATGAAAATTACTTATTTAAATGATAAAATTCAGGGGTACCTACCACAGGATTCTGTTTGTGTATATGCTGTACATAAATATATTCTATTAAGTTCACGTTAACCCGCATTCAGATGAGTTGCACAATATGTACAACAATGGCTTAAAGCTATTGTTCATGCATTTTAAAGACATGCTTTATCTTCACTTAATGACAAAATAGTGAATGTGGCAATAACTGAAATGTTTGGAAATGCAGATTGATTACTTTCAGCTACAAGCCATATTAAATACTTTGATTTCATCATCATCTGCCTGCTGAATTGTGATTTTGTTTTTCTCAAGCTTCTCTTCATCTAAAATGTCATGAATTTCCTTTATAACTTTCATCTTTTAAAAAAGGAAAGAGATTGAGAAATTAAAATGCAACAAAAGTTATTTTTCTCAGACTCTTACTCTTTGATAGAATTGAAGAAAATGTGATCATTTATTAACTTAGTTTTTCTTGTATACTGTAAAAACTTTTATATGCTTCATTTGTGTTTTAAAAGCATCCGAGAAATAACAGTGTTTTACAGAAACAGATTTTACTGAAAAAGAATCTGAGCAAAAGCATAACTACAGTATTATCCAAGATAATGTAGTAGCAATGAGTTACTATGTAATTATCAATTTCTGTTGTGGATTTAAGATGTAATTGCTGTAAAATGATACTTGAGTTGCAGTTAAAATTAACTCTTTGTCATTTTTCTCTCCACTACTGAGGTAGATCATGTTCCCATGAGGGACAGTTTCTATGCAGGGCATATTTCCCCAGCCTCTTTCTACAGTAGCTGCAGTTATATCCTTGTGAATTGTAGGAACATGGAAATGTGCACTGCCAAGATAGATCACCTGTTGGGCAGGGGAAAGTGCAGAGTTTTCTTGAGATCAGACTTAGATGCATTCTGCTGGGTTACTGGGAGATGGTTTGGAGAACTTGGACAGTGACATGGTGATGCCTCTAATTTCCAGAGGAGCATTTTTCTCAAATTTAGCCCAGAGGAGGAAAGGATTAACTGTTTCCTAATGCTTTGCCTTTGTATGTAAAACAGTCATCCCAGACTCATGTCAATAAAATTTTTGTATGGCATATTGTCTTTCTGTCTCTTAGTTTGTGTGTTTGTGTTAGCTCTATAGATATTGAATATTAAAAGCTTATTTCTGAAGTAATTTCCTGCACAATATATTTAGAAAGTATCTTGGTTTTTCGCAGTTGCTGTTTCACTAAGGCTTCCGTTTGCTGTGTGATAGTAATGGGTAACCAAATACAGATAATTTCACTAGAGATTAGTTTTCACTTTTATTTTTTTAATTCATTTTTGTGCTGAAAATGGTATGCTGCTTTTGCAGGTGTTCCTAGCAGAATGAGCCAGCTGTGAAGTGCTGCAGGTCAGAGCAGTGGGTCTCAGCAAGTAGGATCCTGAATGTGCTGAAGCAGTGAGCAGCAGTGTGGTAGCTTGTGTGAGAAGCTCAGGTATGGATTTCATAGCAAAGGGGAACACAAGTGGATAACACTGTTTGTAGGGATCACACAAATGTCAACATCAGAATTTGTAATAACAACTTTTTTTAAGAGCTGTAAGTGAAGAAAAATCCTGACATGCTTCTAAGCTAGGTTTGTTCTGCATTTAAAATACACCTTGGAAATTTCAGGTCTCATGTAGATCAAGGGTAAGCACTGTACCTTTGTGTGGGAAGATACTGGGCAGAGTGTCCTAAAGCATGTTTTGAGACATATTTTTAAAGTGTGTATTGTCTGTGAGAATGAAAACTAATCAGTACTGTACTGTGAGTGAAAATCTGCAGAGGACAGGGTAACTTTGATCATGGTGTGAAAGTTAGGTCTCTTGCTAAATTTAGCATTGCTTTTCAATGCCCTCATTATCCTTCCTTTTTCAGCCTGCTGTCCTAAGCTCTCCATCTGCATCTTTTACCTTTTTGACTTCTGTCTGCTGTCATTTTGTTTGTCAGTCTGTCAGTTCAACAGAGTCTGTGATCTCCATGCAGCTTTAATCACACAGTATCTTGCAGATCTCCTAATTGGTTCTTCTCTTCTGCAGTAAGTGCTAATATCTCTTGTTAGGCCACAGCAGTCCCTGCCCTCAGTGAACACCACATAACCATAACACAGTTTGCTTGTGGACATACTGACTTGTCTGCTGGTTTATCACTTGGTGTGTGATAGGTTGTGCTGGAGCAAGATCAGGCTGTGTTCATGAGCTCAGGTTCTTCAGGTTCTTCCTGTGATGCTGCAAGCAGCACTCATCATGTGTGACTTGTCATACCAGCTCCTCTCATTTTGGGTTAGTGATGGGCAGAACCCTTTCTCTTCTTTCCTGTGTCTCAGGGGATTGATGTGTGCTGTGGTGGGTCATGCACATCCATGCTGCATCTGCTCCCAGTTGTCATCCCAGGACTTCAAAAGAGGTTAAGTGGAGAGAGAGGGACCCTGTCTCCATGGAGCAGTTTCTCAGCAAGTATAGGGAAGCTTCTAAGGTTGAATCTACCTGACAGGCTACTGGGGTAGTGAAAGACTTTTAGTTTGGCCCTCATCTGACTACACTACACTTTTTATACACATCTCAATGTCTTCAACCAGAGGAACATAAAGATAACTTCTCATCCATCAGCTTTGGTAAGTATTAAACATTTCAGCTCTCCACTTCAGGCCAGTCCTGAAAACAAAAGCTTTCAGCATCTCTCCTATGGTTCTTATTTCTTGACAAGAACATGGAATATGTTCCTTAAACGAATGTCTGAATCCATCAGACAATATTTGCCTTTTGTTTTGGGCTGCTGAGCAGGAACTCCAAAATTAAAAGTATGAAGAAATCTACTCCATCATTCGACAGACAGCAACATTCATCAGCAACAGCAAGACCAGCAGGCCTGAGGCATTCTCTTCCTATAATACAGCTCAAGTGATTTACAAAATACATCAAAACCCTCCAGCTTTCCAGTAAAACTGGAGAAGCAAAACAGCCTCTGTTGGTGGAAAAAGCTTGGAGGAAGGATGAAGGATCACTTTATTGGTGGTAACTCTGTCTAAAGTAACATTTTTGATGGTCAAACCATAATTAAGAGATTTTAGAATTATTGAGTGGGCTGTTCTTCAGAAACTTGAAGTCCAAGTGACTTTAAGGGAGCACTTAGGTATGGTTATACTGGGCTGTAGCATCACTCAGAAACCTCTGGTTGCATTTTACAAGGGTTGTATTTTGAGGTTGAATTGAGCCCTGGGGAATGAACTTAGTATAAATATTGTTTATCCTAGGAACAGGAAATTGGTTTTGGAGAACATGAGGGTTTGTAAAGGAAATGTATTACCGTATTGCATTGCATTGCTTAATTTGCAAGATGTTGTTAGGCAGCAACTAATGGTCCATTAACGAACAACTGTACATCTAGTTCTAAAGTGGTATGAACTTCAGAACTAGATGTACAGTTCTTGGAAAAAACTTGGTTTTTTCCAAATGATAAGTCATAGCCAAGTAATTGTAGAGCTAAAATAGCAAATGTATAGTAGAAAAATGAGGAAAAGATAATCACCAGAATATTTTTAGGTAAATAAAATGCAACAAATTATGTAGTTCTGTAATTACCTCCAGCAATTAACATCAGTTCAGAATTAACGTGGAGAAATGCTTTAAAAGGCTCTTTTTCCAAGGTACATTTCAGAAAATAACTTAAGCCAGTTGCTTAAACAGGGTAGGTAGAATTCAAGAAGCATAGAGGCCATCGGGTGTTTAGCAGCCTGGTGTACAGGCTGAGGGATTTGAGGCTTGTGGAACTGGAGGAGGTGGATCTTACAAAAGGCTTTGGAAATGGATATTTAATGAATAAAGCACAGCTGGTAAGACACCAGTTAAGCAACTGTGAAAGCAAAATTGTTTGTTGGAATAGCAGGCTTGTTTGACCCCAGTGAGATACTGAGCAGTTCCCGCTAATGACGATTATCAAGCTTCTTTGTGCAGTTATTTTGTATGTAAGATTTATGAAAATCAGTTAGTGTGCATAGTTCAAGTTTGTTTAGGCTATCCTTGCTTAGCCTTTGCTCTCCCAAGAGCTTCTTAGTACTGTACTAGCAGTGTGGCCACCCTTCTCCACTGTACCTAAGGACAGCTACAGAATCTCTTTCCAACTTTGTCCTTTTGGTTTCGTCTTAGCAGGCTCCAAAATTAAATCTCCACATGTAGTATTAAAGTCAGCATACTCTTTGGCTGTATGTTGTACACACCCACATTTCCATATAGGTGATTTTAATGACTAAGTATTCTTGTAGGAGTATTTTTCATATCCATTTTATTTTATCAAATGCATGCTTTATTTTATCAATAAAGCATGCATTTATTTTATTTTACCGTATTTATTTTGCCATATTTATTTTATCAAAAGCAAAGCATGTGAGAAGAAAAATTCCCTTAAATAATGCTCAGCCTGTGTTTATGAAGGTCATTGTTTGTTCTTCCACTGTTTATGGCCTCATTTTCTTCTTTTTATATTTTTTCCCTTTCCTCTTGTGCTCCATTTTCCAGCATGTGCAACTTCCCAGCTTAGCTTCAGGCAAACAGCCCTGGGAGCTGTCATCCCCCTGGCAGCAAGTACAAGAACACTTACTTTAGAAGGTAACGTGCTCTTCTCGACCTTTGTTGGGAAGGAGAGGCTGTGTCCTCCTCCTCATGAAGGTTGGTACTAACTTTCCTCCTGTTCCAGCCTGAACTCCAGAGGAGCTGAAGCAGTGGTTTGGGACTGAAAGAAATAGCACACTCTTCTCGTAGTTGTCCTCAGAGGGCAGCATCTTGCCTAGGCTCTTTAGGACAGGCAGTGTGATGGTGGTAGCTTGGCACTGATGGCAGAAGCTATTTCAGTGAGTGTTGTGGCCCAGGGTGGGGGTGATCAGTCAACTGATTTACTTTTTCCTTCGAAGTCCTCCTACTGCATGTTTGTATCAGCAGCATCCATATGTCCCATCTACTACATGCTCCTGCTGTATTTATCTTTTTCTGTCCTGAAATGTGTCCTTATGTGCAGAGTCCAGCTTACCTGCCACCTTCTAACTCCAACAGTATCACAAAGTATGAACAATTAGTTGCGCAAGCTCTGAAGCATGCCGTGGTTCTAATGACACATTGGTTCTTTTCTGCTGATCTTTCTGGTCATCTTGTTTATTTAGATAATAAATACCCCCACTTGGTGTGTCTGCTGTAACTCCGAGTAACATCCTGAAAAAGAGCAATCCTTGGCATGCCTCCTTGGGCTTGGCCACACTGCAGCAGCCCAGGCCTCCAAGCCAAGCTCCTTCCAACTCTCTGTTAAGGCTTGTACAGAGAGCTGACTCTGTGAGAAAAGGGACAGTGTGAACAATTTGAGGAGAAAGGGGGGGGGGGGGTAGATGGTATTCAAAAATGATGCTATTTCAATGTACACTTGGTTTTCCATTGTTACAAAGCAAGCAGAGCTTAGTGGCAAAGAAACATGGCAAAATTGAGATGCAAGGGTGTCCAGAATGCTCTGTGAGCAAGCAGCATTGCTTTGTGGAGAAAATCAGGCAGCGCAAGGAGGTGTCCCCACAGAAAGGAAAGAGACCCAGGTAAATGCTAGAAGATAGACAAGCATAAAAGTACAGTTTGAGCGACAGGACAGGAAAAAAACCACCAGCAAATAGTTGCAGAAGAAATGTAAAATGAAGGACAGAAAGTATGTACTGGGGGACAGAGCTAGAGGGAAAGCAGTGATGCGGGAGGGAGCCCCCGCACCAGCGCCTAGGCAGAGGCAGCCCAGGAGAGTGGCACAGCTCCGGCTGCTGCTCCAGGATACCGAAGAGCTCAGGCCAAGCCTTGCCTGTGCTGCCCGTCGCAGCCAGGGCTGAGCGCAAGCTGCCGTCTGAGCCCCGCAGCACCACCTAGTGCCGCCCGGCCGGCCCGAGCCAGCCCCGGCAGGCCATTTCACCCTGCGGCTTTGCAAAGAACAAAAGCACTCACTAAAAGTAATTATGCCCGTGGTTTTGATAGGCAGCAATGACTGAAGTGAAAGTAGCAGAATCGATCCACAGTGCCGGCCCCATGGGGGTGGGGGGTGTTGTAATGTGTTGTACAGGCAGGTTCTCTTTTTTAAAATTTATTTAAAGAAAAAAATAATCTAAAACACCTGTATCACTAGAATACTTTAGTGCACAAAGACAGCATTGGACAGTACCTGGCCAAACTCTGGGGCTGCCCTCGTTTTCAACAGCTCTAGCATAATGAGACATCAAAGTCTAGTAGCAAAATCTCCCTGCAACAATCCAAATATAAAACTTTTTGTACAAATATATTTTTCTTTATAGTACGTAATCACTCTTAAAATACATAATTTCCTTAGCAAAAGTTTGCAACAATATTAAAATAAATAAAACAACCTAGAGAACATTCAGTTCCATAATAAAACTGCAAACCAGAAGAGTATAAAAATTAATTTCATTATTAAAGTCTACTTCTGAAAGGTTTCTTCCTTTTTTTTTTTTTTTGTTAGGCCAAAGTAAAAAGCATGGAAAGATGCCAGACCTACGCAGACTATTACAGGTCCACTGCCAGGAGTCCTGCCTTTTGCTAGATACTGATGTCAGCCTGCACTCATCCCACTGTGAGTGTGTGCAGGGTTGGGTCAACAGTGTCCTAGGTTTTAAGAGGAAATACCAATTCTCCCTTAACTGTGGAGACATGACAGATGTTGACTGGCTTCCAAGTCAATATCCTCTCTTCCTTCATTTTCACCTATGCATGTGGCATTTGGCCTTTCCTGCTAAGCTGAAATTACAGTGGCAGCATGGAAAACAAAGAGGAGGAAGTTTTCTGTGTGCCTTGCTGATATTGTCCCTTAATTCATTTGCAGGAAGTGAATCCAAAGAAGTTTTTTACATTCTGATTTTTCTATTTTCCACCCATGTTTAATTTTTTTTCACATTCTTCCTGCTGTCTCATCCTCTCAACCCAGCAAGAACATTTCTAGTTTTCTGAAACAATTATGTCAGGCTTGGCAGGTTACTCCTGCTTGCCATCTCGTTTGTATCCAATCAGAGCAGCTTTCCAAAGGAAATCTGGTTTCACCACTCTAAGTGGCAAAACTTCAAAGAATGTACTAACTTGCACATGATTAACCACAGAAGGGAAGTAATTCCCACATGCTCAGGCGGTCGCTGCAGTGAACACCTCCTGCAAGGCTGAATTTGTGCGTGACTGAGGCAGGTTCAGAAGTGCTGGTCCTGTCATCATGGGGTACTGCTGACCATTCACTCCACAAAAAGGGTCTCTACTCATTATCTCACAGCCTCGTTTCCTGCACTTCTTCCTCAGTCTCCTCCTGCAAGGCAGTGATTTGGGGTCGGGGTTTGCGTTTGCTGGAGTTTCTGTGGTGCGCTGGGAGTAGCTTAAGGCGCTCGGCGTGACTGATGGCCTGCCTGAAGGAGCTCTTCTCGTTCAGCAGCTTCTGAATGGATTCATACTGCCGCAATTTATTGTCCTCAATTACCTGGAGAAACATCACTCCGTTAGCTGGGCAGTGGTGCTGCTGACAGAATTCAGCTAACGCAACTAAGGGAGCAGGGAAGAGACATGAAGGCATGGCAAACATCTCCTAACAGAAAAAGCCCAATTTATGATTTCTAATTTCTAGTTTGCAATTTCTAATTACAACTACAAAAACACGCATTAAAATCTGAACATGTGGAAAAGGTGCCGCTTTCCCAAATGACACAGTGCCACTGGACTGGCTGGTTCCTCCTTGTGACTTGGTTTTACCTCTGAGTCCCTTTGTTGAAGTCTCCAAGAACTGTGGCATTTCCCTGGCACTACTAAACCTCCTAGTTAGGAAAGTGTTAACTGTTCTATTGAAAGCACAGGGAGAAGGCTGCCAGCAAGGTGCCAGGCTTTCTTTGCTTTCTTCTCACCAAACAAGGAAGTGCTGCTCCCCTGTGTTTGAAGGAGACAACAGGTTTGCCCTGTAAGGCTGTGCCAGTCTCCCCTGTCAGGCAGGAGAAAAGGCAAAATCAGGCTCCTTTGCTGGCACTGCAATGCCACCATATCTTGGGTAAGGAAACAGGTCTCACAGGAAAGAACTTCTAGCATCTCTGTTGCTAAAATGTGGTCTGGAGGGTAGGAAGCCTTTCCGGGGCAGAGGCTGCCTGCCTGCCGGGGTTCTGCTGCCACAGCAGCTGGGGATGAGGCTGAGTCCAGCACACACAGAGGAGCAGCACATCCAAAAGGATGTACAACCTGCCTACTGAGTGCCCTGCTTTGACTGCAGGCTGTGTTCCTCCTGGTGTGCTAATGCACCCTATCAAATAGACATGGAAAACCATGTTCCACTCTGGTAGTAAAATTAAGATGCCCTCTTACAGAAGAGTAAAGAAAACACAAAGAGAGGAACCTAATTTTTAAGAAAAATTTACGTAACTTCCCTTTTCTTTACTAACCATTTTTATATAACAAAGGAAATACCCCAGGACTTCAGTAATTTGTCCCCTTGATTAAAGGTGAAAGGAATATTTACATGGCTTCTTGAAAGAAATCAGCAATTCTGATCATCACATATTTTCTTAGGAAACCCCTCTTCCCCAGGTAGCCTCCTATTGCTCAATTCAGCTGTTTCTGCATTTGCAATAGTAAAGCTCTCTGAGATTACGAGATTTTTCTGGATCTCCTGAGCCAATCAAAAATATAAGCCCCCTGGATCAGCAGCTGGATAACCTAGACAACTTTCCTTCTGGCTGAAACTTTCCTTCTTGCTTGGCCAGAACATGACCCAGCTCATGTGAACACAGGTGTCTGTGACAGCTCAGGTGAAAGAGCAAACAGAAGCCTGCTGCTGTTCTGCCAGTGGATAGGTTGCTCAACTGCCCTGAATGATCCCCATCAATCCAGAAAACATCATCATTTCCACTTGGTGTGTTTTGCACGTTCATCAAATGCAGTGAGACAACAGTAAGTGAGCCTATGAGAAATACTCACCAAAAATCGCTGGCACTCCAGCATTGCCTCCAGCCTGTGCTCGGAGAGTATCACCGTGCAGTTGGCAAACGCATGCTTCAGGGTCTTCCTGATCACTTGGGAAGTTCTGAAAGGCAAACAAACTTTGGCATTCAGACTGCACTGTGCATGCCCATATCTACACTGCCATGTGTAACAGCCTGGCTGTGTGCTACACAGATCACACGCAGGGACACAGCTCTGCAGGGCCTCAGCTGCATCTCTGCCATGATAGCACCGATCAGCCATAGAGTTAAGGTTGTAACCAGGCTTCCCTGATCCCCCATGCAGCATTACCAACATACATTACTGAAATCAGGTTTCCTTTTTACTGAAAACAGGCCGGACAAGTTACAAAAGAACTCTTTAGATGGTGCTGCCTCACAGATTTTCTTATTTCATATTAGAAAACAGAAGAAATGAACAAAACATACACAGGGTCCAGGTGAGCACTTGGTTCATCGAGCAGCAAGATTTTAGCTTTGCTGAGAACTGACCGGGCGAGGCACATCAGCTGTTTGTGGCCATGGCTGAGGACGCAGCCTCCATCCACAAGGACAAAATCAAGCTTGCCTGGAAATTGCTCTATTACAGACTTCAACCCAACCTGCCGGAGAAAAAAAAAGGACACGAAAAAGTGGCAAGATTTAGTTACTGCTGACTGTGGCAATCATTTACATCATTGTAAATGTTAAGGGAAGTGATTTTTGAAAGGAAAACGAGCCTCTTTGGTTACTAGGAGGTTAAAAAGAAATGACCAAAATTTATATGCTACATTACAGCAACAGAGAAAATAACCCCAGTCCCCATGGCTGCTGTCTCTACAGCTCTGACAGTGTTTCCATACACTCTTTTTGCTGCCCCAATGGTCTTGTGCACTTTGTTTGTACTAATGGCACGAGGGGGTTCCCTTTGGCACTGGTTAAAAACCATTTAGAGGGGTGCCCATGCCAAGTGAAGTTGCTGCCTTTGGACCAGAAAGCAGAGTCCAGCCCAGGAGATGTTTTCTGACTGTTTCTTCCAGTGCTCCCATTTGCTCTCATTGGGAGATTTACACACCAAAGCAGAGTTTACAGACACATGTTTATAAAATATGAGAACTAGGAAATATATGAGTTGCATGCCTCTAAAAAATGCTATAAAAATGTAACAAAACCCCTGGAATTTATGAAGGACACCCCCCTTGGATTTTTAAGATATTACCAATCTCCAATTAATTTGCATTCCAGGAAAAACAAAAAAAATTAATTCCTACTGTGTGTTTTAAGTTTCTATGGAAACCATATTAAACTGTGGTGTATAGGTATATGTGTTGCGCTTCTGAAGAGCTCATGCTTTCATTTATAAGCAAATTAAGGCCAGTGTTTTGTTTCTTACTTCTCTTTTCAATACACATTGTTGAAAATTGTCCTTAATGAAATTTTGCATTTAATGGCTGGAAAATGTGCTTTCTTCTTAAAACTGCACAAGGTCTCTCCATGTACCTGTAGGGTTCAGACAGCTGACTACAAGAGTAAGACTAAGACTCACAAGTTGACACGAGTCTGACAGATTCAGGTGCTGAAATATGGGGACAGTAAAAAATGAAACATCAGACAAGGCCTTGCAGTTGATTGCAAGGAGCATAAAAAGCTGATGCTGATCTCAGGAGGATCCTCTAAATCTCAGCAGTCAACATAGGTCTGGAATAAGCTGACAGTTAATTTCTGTGCTGTGCTCCCAAAATTACACTGACTCACTGCCACTGCCGAGCCAGACTTCAAGAGCATGAACTTGGTAAACAATCCAATCACTCCTAGTAAAAAGCATTACAGCTCTTTTTTTTTTTTTTTTTTTTTATTTGCTTTGCATTCTTGCTTGTGCAATGAAAACCTCAGTATCACATATGGATTTGCCAAAATGCTAAATGATAAACACTTCAAAATAAAATTTTTTTCATGCCATTGTAAAAGAGATCTAGCTCTTTAAAATCCCAAGCTCAATTCAAACACACACTGGAAACAATCCTCCAAAGCAGGAGAGCTTATCTTCTTCAAGAAAGGGGATGTTGATCCACACTCAATTTTTTTCTGAGCCTCAGAGAAGCAGAGAATTAACGCTGAACATGCTGTTGCCTCTGCTAAGACTGTCTGAAAAACTGCTGTCACACCATCTAAACAAAAATGTCATGATATTTTTATTTGACAGTAAGTTACTCACAGAACGTGTCTATTTTCCTCTTTTCCAAATGTAGGGAAGAAATTAGAAAAACCCAAGCAAACAAGCAGAGACAGAGTTAGCCTCCAGAATGGGAAAGGAGGAAGCTCTCCGATTAAGTCCCACACTTGTAAGCATTTTTTTATACTTGAGACTTGCAATGAAAAAGGAAAATGGCATCATTTCATGGTTAAGTCTGTATTAATTAGGTCATCAGTACTTTGGAAAAAGGCATCTGCTTTCTAGGCTGCGGCCCTTTCCTTCCTGTAATGCTCACCTGACTTTTCCTGGGCATTACGGACACCTCCGCAACCCATGAAGTATGGTCAGAGCCAACAGGTGGCACCTGACAGCTGCAATGTGTGGGGACCAGTGCAACATGGAAACAGAATCTGACCCCTAAGTTTGGGAATAAGGAAAAAAAATGTTGCCAAAACCTCAACATAAAATCAGAAGAAAACCTTCAGGTTCAAAAATCTAACTTTCCATGATTCTTATTTTACATGGCAGAGGAACCTCCATGGCACAAGTAGTACAAAAGCCTGAATGCTTTGTCAGAGACTGCTCCTCTCACCTGGCTTCACATTATTCTGAGAATTGCAATAACTATTTATATAAAGCATAATAAATATGATTTGTAGCACACCATGACCTTTCCCCTGCATTTGTTTCCTATGACTTTATATAAATGTAAAATATGACAATCACGTGACCTACGCTGCACCCTGCTGTAACCACATCACCAGAGGGAGACAAATAACACTGAACAGTATTACCTCCTCTGCAACTTTCCATATTTCTTCGTCATTCCACTGCCCATAAGGGTCCAAATTCATCCGAAAAGTTCCAGAAAATATGAACACTTTCTGCAAGAAAAAAGACATAGAGACATAGGTAGATAGATAACCTGAAACATTGTACAAAGCATTGGAAATTGTAAAGCACACAGAGAAAAGAATAACCTTCTGCAATTACCAGATAGAACTAATTGTAAGTCATTATTTTTTTTTTTTTAATATTGTTCCAAAAAAAGTTATTCTGAAAATCCTTATATATTAAGGTTTTGGCAATTATCTTAATAAAATCTTAGCTAAACTTGTTTGAAAACCAGCAAACCCCAAATTTCAGCAGTTTTCAGAGTAAAACATTTCCTGTATTGTCATTTTGAAATAAAACTTTCAATACTATTTTTGATTCTTGACTATGTGAAACATATTCAAACATACAAAAAAAAAAAAAAGAATTGTCAAACCAAAGTGTGTGCTTCCACAATTTTGTTTAGAGAGAAAAAAACTATTGGTTATTTGTCAAAATTCAGAGACATTGTCCTAAGTTGTTTTTCATCCATGAATTTCTTTACCCACTCTGGAAGAGGCTTCCCTGATGGATGCTGCACTCCCTGCTCTGAGGTTTCCCTGGTGGACACTGCAGCCAAGCTCGCTCCCCGCTCTGTCCCGTGCCTGCCTTCCGCTGCAGGAGATGAGGAGGATGCTCATTTCCTGCCACTGAGAACACGCCCTTCTCGAACTGAGGTTTACTACTCTGTGCTGCTTTCTCCATCAGTTCAGGCAAGCAGATTTAAGCAATCATCCTTTGGATACACATTTTGTGGCTCAAGAAGCATTGACTCAGACAAAATTAAATATTTGTTGAATCTCTTTTTACATGGGGTGGGTGTGTCAGATTCTGATGTAAATTAGATTCTTCAAGGGACACTGAGACTGTTCAGCTTTTCTTAACAAACCGTTTTTTTCTATGCTGTAAGGTACACCTGCTGTTTGTAGCAGGGAGAACTTGCTCTCAAAGAATTTAAGTGCCTTGTTCAGAAATATTATCATTTGCTTGCTCTTTCCTTGTAGATACACAACAAATACCAAGAGGAAAAATCCGAGACAATTATTTTCTTCTTTCTTTCTAAACAAAGTATTTATGTAGAGAAAATGTGTTGAAATGCCAGTGATTCACAGCCACGTAAGTTCCTGGAGTCTTGGTAGTCAACCATTACCAAAAGCAGTGAAGGACTAGCTGTACCAGCAGAAAATAGCTGATAGAATACACTTAGCAAGTGCTTTCCCAGAGTTTGGCCTGTCTACCACAATTTCCATCTGACTCAACCTGGGAACTTGGCATTCTTTCATCAGATTTCAA
Organism: Acanthornis magna; assembly: GCA_036785705.1. NCBI lineage: Eukaryota > Metazoa > Chordata > Aves > Passeriformes > Acanthizidae > Acanthornis > Acanthornis magna. Next base: position 20,821,336 of record JAWUZG010000001.1, read on the forward strand.
GGTGATTTATACACACATTTGCATTAATTATTTAATTATTATTAATTAAGAACATTGCAGAGGAAAATAAATTACATTAATTAATTTGCTTGATTAAGATAAGTATGCCATTGCCAACTTATTTGGTGTAAAAGAGAAGGAAATAACTGATTCAAGAAAGCAGAGGAGAAAAGCAGCCGCACTGTGGTGCCCTGCACTCAGTGGGATGGATTTAAGTGTAATGATACCTTCACCACATGGCCAGCAACACGCTGACTGAGCTGCAGCACCACACACAGCTAAAAATTAATCACTGAAGTACTTTTTGTAGCGACAAAGGGGAAAGAGTAGACTCTTTCCTTTATAATTGTCATTGTTAATAACAGTGAAAGCTTCGGTGAAGTACAGCACAGTCCTTTTCCCATGCCCTGCACTGGGTAGGTGGTGTGAGTGGGGTGACATATTTGCAGCAGGATTAGGTCCTTCCAAGTACTGGGTGCGGTGGAAACAACAATGCTGTGGAAACAGTGTCAGACGTGGGTTTGTTCACACCCTGAGCCCCATACATTTAACTAATGGAATAGCTGTTTTCATTTCTCACTGGTAAAGAATAGTTAACTGAACAAACCAGTTTTAAAGAAGATAGGGCTGAATAACATTCCTGCTGAAGTGCACCAGGCAGAGCAATAAAGGGTACAACTTTCTGCTGCTATTTCTAATAACTGTGCTTTCAAGAAGCAGGGCACTAAAAGCAAGCTATTCCCTAAAGCAGGGTTGTTTTTTCATCCCCACAAAGTAAATATTTCATTGACCTGAGAATTCTGGTACTTCTCTCTCCATTTCAACACCTCCTTCCTCCCAGTTCATTAGAAACCATATAGGGTTCACTTAAGTAAATACCATGTGAGTCACCTAGGCAGTTTAGAGTCTACTTGAAGAGAAGCAGAAAGAAATCTCTCCACACTCTTAAAAACTAGAAGTCTAAAGTGAAAGAAAAACACCCAAAAATGAATATGAAGGACTTATATTGTTCATAAATATGAAAGAAGTAGAAATAAGGAGCGCATTGGAAGGGTGAATGGATGGCTGGGTAGACTGGCTGCAAATCTGGAATAATTTCCTTTTCAGTCACTTGTTCAAATTCCCACAGGATGATAATGGGTGTGATTATACAGCAAATACTTTCTCAGACTTGACATTCACCCACAAGCAAAACATTCGGAAACATAAATATGATCATGTTTATGTTCTGACCACCCCAAATATTGCAATTCAACCCTTCTGAAGGACATTAATCCCCATCAGTGGTATGTGTGGCACTAGGCTTCCTAAGCAATTTATGTGTTATGTGGAGAATCAAGACCCTGGCGTACCTAAGGAAATGAGTACAGAAGAGTTAAGGATCAGCTGACAAGAGGCTGCCAAGGAGTGAGAGTATCCTGGCTGCAAGTAGCTGCTACTGCAACCTGTGTGCTGCTCCTCAGCAAGGCCCACAGATCCTTCTTCCCAGGGTTGGAGAACAACTGTAACATCAGCTGGAACCAGGCAGTGGCTCCATGCACAGAGAAGTTATGAGTAACAACAGCATGACCTCCATGTAGTCTCTTCTGCTTTGTCCGTGTTATAGCAGCAGTATCAACATGAAACAAAATCAAGTTATTATGTGAATGCTTTAGTATTAGGTGCAAAGTTAGAGGATTTGTTTTCAAGTGTCCTTTAGGGACTTTACATTGACATTAAAATATTTACAAGCAAGAACAAGAGTACAGAAACAATAAAAACCTGAAAGGTTTTTGGGACCAGTTCTGTAACATTCTCCCTTGAAGACACCAAAACATCTGCCTCCCATGGAGTTTACTGGTAAACATAAGTGCTGTGCTCCTGGCAACACTGAACCCATGATGTAGAAAACAACCTATATACTGGCTGAAATTACCATGAGCATATGGGGTTGTTAATTAACATCTCCAGTTGCCCTGTGCATGGGTCTGATGCAGTGGACACTCCCTGATACGATAGGGTATGAAAAATAGTGCTGGAGACAGACAGAGACAGACAGATACAATGAACAGAATGTGATAGCTGCTGAAAAACTGGAACTACAAAGACAAAGTTGCAAAATTTCACTCTTCAGTAAAATAAAGGAGCAAAACAAATTTGATTTTTTTTTTGTCAGCTGGCCGTCCTGCAAACTGTAGAAAACTTGTTCTCCATGATAAGCTTGATTTTAACTCTATATGGAGTATTTACATGTAGAAAACAGTGTGAGATCCACTAGGATGCATAGAATAACACTCGAGAAAACAACAGAAGTCATCTCCTTCCTTGGAGCCAGCAGCACCTCATGAGTCTCACATTTCTCATCACTTATTTTAACTGGCAATCAGCTACAGGTCTCCTGTTTTCCATTCAAAGACAAAATTCTAAAGGCATGTTCTCAATCTGACTCTATTAAATACTGCAGGATGCAATCTGCATGAAGACCTATGCAAGAAAGCCTGTGTGTTGAAACCAAATGCAGCTGGAAACCCTCACTCTGGAAATGTGGTGGGCAAACACCTGCAGAAGAATCATCAGAAAGGCCTGTCCAGGAAGAAGGGATAATGGGTGCAAAGGTACAGCCTGGTATCAGTGGAGCAATTGTTTTGTAGGAGAATGACAAACAGCCTGTGGGAGCAGTGCTGGGCAGGCTGTGCTTCAGCAGCACAGCCATGTGAGAAACTACAGGAAGGAACTTCCTTGTGGGTGCTTCAGGAAATATATTTTATATGATTTAACTCTTCACACCACCACAAGGCACTGACAGCCAGATTTGAGATACTGAAAGAAACAAGGGGTTTGCCTTTACTCCTGCTCAGTGTGATCCCTGACCACCCTGCAGGTCATTCCATCACAGCCTGCATGGAGCAGACAGCAGTGTCTCAGGACACTGTGTGTGCTATGTGGTTGTGCATTAGTGAGGTTCCCACAGAGGAAAAACACTTCTTTTCTACTAAATTGGGGAACCTAGGGTTAAGGAAGAGAAGGAGACTGTTGGAAAGTTTTCAGGAGGAAGCATGCCTCAGGTAGAGCTCCCTTCTCCTTTTGTTGGCGAAGCCTCTCCTGGAGACAGCGAATATCCAGGTGTTGCTGTAGGTGAGCCTCCCAGGAAAGTAAAGGCAATTTTTTTTCCATTCTGAAGCTGTAGGTGAATGGCAAAGAACAAAAGGCTCCCTTTGTTCTGCTGGGAAAGGCAGGGTGGCATATGCAATTTCTCTTTCCTGCTGGGAAAGTGCTGCCGAAAACTTCATTTTGTTCTGAATGTGGGAACTTTTGAGGCATAATGTGCAGTTCTTTGCCAAGGCTTTGGGACAAGTGCTGTGAGCTGAAGCATGTAAAGAGGCTGGCAACTCTCATGACCTTCCAGAGAATGGAGGGCTGGGATTATTTGACATTGATCCATGTATCAGGGACTTGCAAATGTGAACTAAATGTGTAATTTTAACAAGGACTTAACAATGCACCTCACTAGGAGAAGGGCAAGTTACATTGCTCATGTAATAAATGTCTCTTGCATTTTGCTGATGGCTGCAAAATGATGTTTTCTATACCATTAGTGACTCTATAGTGAGTGCTCAGCTATGAGAATTATTCCTCGTATTTTTCACTGGGAAAATGAGACTATTTGTTACCAAGCATTCAGATTTCTTCTCAGTCCAGGTGTTCCCCAGGACAGCTGGAGATGGAAAGCAGCAACTCTGCTGGGCAACCACATCCCAAAGGGCAAAAGGCTGAGAGCAAAAGGATGACTATGGGAGAGATAAGGAAGTCCCTTCCAATACAGAAATTTATACTTGGTTGTATAGGAAAATTTTCCAGTGCAGACATGGCTTATACTGGTAAAAGCATCCTTCATCCAATACAGCCATGCTTCAGAGGACAGCTGTATAACACACCTGTCCTCCAAACTAAATACAAGCTGCTGCACATGCAATTCACTGCACAGCTGCCTTGATCTGAAAGGGGCTGTCTTTTCCTACTGGCAAGCAACAATGACTCTGCAGAACTGAACCAGCTGTAATAAAGAAATAAAAGTGTAAAGGAATAGATAGGTGTGAAAATGTTGAAGAGAGGACAGGAGGTCAGCTATCAAATGGCAGCTTGCCAAGCAAGCCTCAGCTCAGCAGGCAGTGAGTGACTGGTCGAGGTCAGGTAAGATATGGGTCCAAACAGTGGACTCAACACCGCTCTGTTAGCCTTGGTTTGTTGGGGGTGTAATGTGGCAGTGAAGAAAGGGTCGCCCCTGACAAGGTCAAAGTGCTAAAAAATTGCTGCCTCTGAGGAAATTTCAGAGTATGAAATGCACAAAGAGAGTGGTGCCTGCTTTGCATGCCTACTCTAAATAAATGGCATTTGGGCTACTATGGAATAACATATTTGAAAGGGAAGCTATCACAACTCAAAACTGATCATTACGTAGAAAAATTGAATTCTGAGTCCTTGTGTTTGCAAAATCAAGGCCACTTTTCTTGCAGCACGAACATTTCAGTGTGTTTTAACAGTGACCAAAGCTGTAAAACTGACAGCATTTTTACGTTAAACTGTCTGGCTGTCCCAGAGTCTCACCAACTATTTTAAAGTGCCTCATGTAGTCAGTGCAACAACAGCTTTATACTACACATACACTCACCAGCTTTCTAAGACAGTAACCACCTTTCTCAGATGGGAGATTATCAGGGAACAAACCAAATCTTCACAGAAACAAGATGGAAACAGCTTTACTGTGGGGACAGGATGGGGGGAATAGCACAATTAGGGTTTGACAGCTAAGAGCTGGTAAGATTGCCATGAAGTGTTATGTGAATTAGTCTGCCACAGTCACAAGATTTCCAAAGGAATAAACACTGTTATGGAAGAGATTGTGTATGTTTTGAAACTGAGGAACTATAACTGTCAGAGGAGAGATGGTCAATGTGTGTTACTCATGTACCAGTGTTGTTGGTAAGGATAGACAAAAAAAGTACAAAAGCATTAAAATTACGCCATTCATTCCATCAGTTTTCATTCCTACCCTTACGATGAGCAATCACCTTTTAGTGTTACTGTATGCAGACAATAACATTCCTTTTCCAGACAGATAATCCACAGCTGCAATTAACATGACACTGTCCAATGGTGAGGACACCGGCCAGGGACTCACAAGCCCTAGGTTTACCTGTTTGCTATCAGTCTGCCGGGGAAAACAAGTGTGCAGGACACTATGCAATACACAATACATGTGCAGTATCCACGTTAAACATAATATGTGATGTAAAGCTTCAGAAAACAGTAGCTGAGAACACTGATTGCATTTTTTTCTTCAGGTGGCACTATCTCGTTCGGAATCAACATGCAGACTGTTTCAGAGAGGCAGGAATAAACAGGCTAGAAATGCTTCTGTTTGAGCATGATGTACCTTCCCATTTCTAGAAGAGTTCTCGTGGGAGCGGCAGAGAAACTCTAAAAATGCAAATTTTGCTGTGAATCATTGCATCCATCCACCCATCCATGCCACTCCCCTTTTCATAAAATCTGTGTTTTGTTTGTTTCTCAGCATACAATAACAAACATCTTAAAAGCAACTATGTACATATGGATACAGAACCAATGAAAATAAAGGCACAAAAATACACAGTAATCTCATTACCTGAGGAATCACTCCAAATGCTTTTCTCCATTGCTGCACACTGACCGTGTTCCAGGAGACTCCATCAATCTGGATATCCCCTTCTGTATTCAGCAGTCTTAAAAATGCAAAAAGTAAAGTGCTTTTTCCTGAACCTGTTCTTCCTAAAAGGCCCACCTGCAATGCAAACCATAAAAGCAAACATTTAATAATCTTGACATGTAAATCACAGACTAAGGCAAAAACCTGAGTGGTCTCAGCAGTGAAGAACAGTCCAGATGGATCTCAACAGGATAACAAATACCATTCATGTGGGAATGATAAATGCTTACAGCAAGGGCTGAACCAAACACTGGACAGACTCTTCTTTGTTAGAAGAGTTTTGTTAGAATTAACTACATGAAAAATCTGATAGCCTACTCTTACCTGAAGGACAGAAATATGCTTATCTATTATCTTGTACTGATCAGTCCAGCTCTTTGTGTCTTTTCCCTTCACTTGGGTGTGAAGCCCTCGTCAGCAAAATCACATCCAGAAACCAAAAACTAAGTAGGGAAAGCTACTCCATTTTCATATAATTGAAAATAAAGGGCCTGACTGATGAGTGGGGTAGCTTGGGGCAGAGGCAGTGGTTACAGCACACATCATGCCATTGGATTCCCCTAAGCACCTGTTCAAGTGTTAAACCTGCCCAGCTGGTGCTGATTTTCCTTATCTCTAAGGTGTGGAGAAACATAATAATACATGTTTGGGATTTTTTTAAAAGTTGTGCTTCTCTTGTAGGGGAACTGACCTATTGCAAGAACAAGCAAATATCTGCACTAACCACCACCAAGCTCCAAGATGCTGCCCTTTCCAGCATCTGGGTTTACATGGCTAAGGATGTCCTGTCTGAGTGTGGGCTGCTTTTGTAGCGTGACAATTTTGGTGATGTGGAGGTGAAGAAGGGGATTCTTCCTGCTGCCTGGAATCCCTTTTGCAACAGTGCCTCAGGTATCCAAACCAGATGAGCAGTCTGTGCTGTGTTGCACCTACCCCTATTACTGACTGTATAGATTTGTATTTCAGTCTACAAAAAGAGCACAAGGAAAGACTCAGGGAACTACAGTTCTGTTAGTCTAACCTCAGTTCCTGGAAAAATCATGGAGAAGATTATTCTGTGTATTACTGAAAGACATTTAAAGAATAATACAATGAGGCACAAGCAACAAGGTTCACAAATGGAAAGGCCTGTTAAATTCAATATCCTTCTATGATGCAGTCAGCTGCCTCATGGATGAAAGGAAGGCGGTGGATGTAATTTTTTCTGGATTTTAGTGAGGCTTTTGATACTGTCCCTCACAGCACCCTTCTGGACAAGTTCTCCAGCTGTGGGATGAGCAGGTTCAGAGTACACTGGGTGAAGAACTGGCTGAAGGCTTGTAGTGAATGGGGCTACATTTGGCTGGTGTCGGTCATTACTGCTGTTCTTCAGGGCTTCAGGGCTCAATCTTCAGGACAATTCTCTTCCACATATTCATCAATGATCTGGATGCAGGAGCCAAATGCACCTTGCATTAGCAAAGTTGCTGATGATACCAAACTGGGAAATGCTGTTGACTCTCTTGAGGACACAAGGCCTTGCAAAGAGATCTTGATATTTTAGAGCATTGGTCAATGATTAATAGGATGCAATTTACCCAGTCCAAATGTCAGATTCTGCACCTGGGATGGAGCAATGCCAGGCACCAGTATAAATTGGGAGAGGAGTGGCTGGAGAGCAGCCCTGCAGAGAGGGATCTGGGGGTGCTGGCTGGCAGCAGGATCAGTGTGTGTCAGCAGTGTGTGCCCAGGCAGCCCAGAGGGCAAAGCCCAACCTGGGGTGATCAAACACAGCATCACCAGCTGGGCAAAAGGGGTGATTATCTCACTGCATTGAGCATTGGAGCAGCCTCACCAGGAGTGCTGAGTGCAGTTCCAGGCTCCACGGTTTAAGAAGGATGTGAAGGTGAGTGAATGCATCCGGAAGGCAACAAAGCTGGTGAAAGGGCTGAAAGGAATATCCTATGAGGAGCAGACAGGAACTTGGGCTTGTCTAGTTTGGAGAGGAGGCTGAGGAGCAACTGATCTCTTCTCCCTGGAATCCAGTGAGAGTTCACGTGGAAATGGTTCAAAGCTGCACCAGGGGAGGTTCAGACGATTCCATTCCATCCCATTCCATTCCATCCCTCAGCAGAGGAGAGCTTGTCTGTTTCCTGCTTGGTGCACATGTCCTTACCTATGTGGTAGAGACAAATCCTCTCCAGTTTAAGAAGCATCTGAGTCCAGGGTTCACCACCGAACTTGAATCATAGCCCTTGAGAAAAGGATTTTCATTTTTACTGCTCTACCCCCTCTCCATAGAGTACAAAAGTATCTTTCATTTTCCCTAATCCACTGCTTCACAGGACCTTCCAGGAAATAAATCCACCAGACTGCAGTAGCACCTGCATCTCCACGTTCCAGGAATCACAGGTGTTTCTTTTTCAAAGGCAGAGTGATTTCAGGATGGTGCTACAGGAAGTCAGAGCTCTGGATTCAAAATTTTGGTGCCATCTAACTTAGTAGATGAAACATTCAGTTCATTTAAACCAAGACAAATCTACCAAACCTGGCAGAGACTGGTGCTATCCAAATGAGGAGTGAAGATGTGTCTTGTGTCAAGGCCAGGGAGCTGTCACTGAACCTGTGTTCTCATTTACATGGGACAGTTAAAATCTCCTCTTCATCCATATGGCTCCAGCTCAGGAAATCACAAGGCTTTCTTCCCATTCCACCAAGGATGGGCCTTTAGCATGAACTTGAAGCAAAGTGTTAAAATTCTATCTAAATGCTCTCCTGAAAGTAAAGCCCTTTCTTAAACGCAACCCCAAACGCGCATGAAGATTAATTAGATGTTCTTCAATCCTCTAAAGAATAGAGCTGTTTACGGTCTGTAATGTAATGAGTCAGGGTAGCGTAGAGCCCTCATGGAATGGGTGAGACGGCACCTCCACCCTCCGGCCGCCGGAGCCAGCGGTGCATTACCCTTGGCACAGCAGTCGGTATTCTTTCGTGCCCTGCCCCATTGGGTCAGGCTGTCCCCAGCACCTGCACTCACCAGAAAGCTTCCCTTGCCACAGCAGGAGAATTTCAGGCACAGGAAAACAACTTGGAAAACTGCTGCATACATATTTTATCCTAAGTAATTTGTGTTCTTCGGGTACTTTAGAAGATACTTTGTTTTGCAAAAATTTCATTTACAAAACCTTACTGGTCTCAAAATCCTCTTTAGTCATTGAATAGGTTTATGACAATTCTATACTTAAGGTTAACAGAAGTCAGAACAAACACAACAAAACAGTGTCTTACCCTCTGGCCCGAACTTATTGAAAAGGAAATGTTTTCTAGTACAGCAGCTCCTCCTTCACCATATTTGGCTGTAAGGTCTTTCACAGTCATTTGGCCCCCAGATGGCCAGTTCTTCTCTTCCTTCACATGTCTGTTTTCAATTACAAGGGCACCTGAAAAGTGATTATTCTTCTCTGGCTTAATGCTTTTTGTCTCTTCTGTTGGCATATCAATGAATTTAAATGTTCGTCCGACAGACCGCATCTACAAATCAGAACAAACAATATTCTAATAGCAATTCATACTAAACTATCAAAACAAATGAAATAGAATTGTTCTTAATTCCTAGCCAGAACAATGAGTCTTTCTGCTGTGTAAGCTACTGTCATGAGTAACCCAAAACACTATTGTATTCCATACCTATCTGTACCCAAAACTGTAAATGTCTCTTTAAGAGTGTGGTAGGAACTGGAATTACAGGGCAGCTGGGAGGTGCTGGTCCCTTGATAAGGTCAGGGCACCGGAACTGAGTCCCTCTTGCACCCAGCAGGGTTTCTGAAGTTGAAGGCTCCTCTTCCAGTGGGCTTCTGTGCTTCCAACCGTAGCAACTCGGAAAAACTGTATTTCGCAATTAGAAACTGTTTTTGGAGTGAACTTTGCAAACTCAGTTGGCAGCAGAGCTTGAGTGGGTCCTGGGGGGCCAGGTCACCCTGCATTGACACCAACAGAGCACATCTCCCCCGACACACGCGCAGTCTGAGCACATCAGCACCAACCCCAGTGGGCAGGAGTGGGTGGCAGTGCTGCTGACCCCACATGCGCTGCCACTTCTCATCTGTCACTAGAAAGGCTCTGTAAGCTCCCACCTTCCCAGGAGGGCTTTTTTTGGTCTGTCATTTTTCCCTTTGTCTCCTGGACTGCATGGTCACCTGGAGGATGCCATATTGGCAGAGAGAGCTGGTGCCATTTTCCCTTTGTCTCCCTACCCAAGGCCAGCAGCAGGGGCTGCCATCTTGGGAGGGGGTGGTACCCTGCCATTTTGGGCATCTCTTTGTTCCTGTGTGGTTCATGAGATTTACCAATTTCATATCTAATGATTATTTACTGGGGTTTTTTGCCTGCTGCTGTTTCACTTGTTTCACTGTTGTTTTTTCCACTTCTATCCACATTCTATCACATTCATTCCTTATTGGTGGAAAGGGATTGGTTGCAACTAAGGGAGGGTAACTCATTTTAGTGTCCACCTCTTTAAATTGTCTTAATCCAAGACAGCTATACTATGATATAATCTTCAAAGGTTGGCTACTTCTATACCTACTATACATTAGGTGAAATATATATATCACCTACTATATACTAGGTGAAATAATAAAGTCTTGTAGTTCATGAACTTCAGACAGAAGTTGCTAGTAGCAGTCTTAGTGAATTTTCAAGGGAACAGGGGACTAGGAAAGATTCTCTTGATCTTATTTTTATTAAATGGGTCAAGGGTCAGTAAATAGTTAATTAATCTCCTTCACTACAACTTCATTGCTCAGGTGGTCAGAAAAGGTATTTTTTACTTTATGGACAACTTTACTGTTATAACTTTATTAATTTTGAATTCTAAAGAGCTCCTTTTCCTAGCTGCTTTCCCCATTCCTTTAGGAAGGGATACATTAGATCCGGTAACCCTTTGTTCTCCAGGACTAAAGAAAAACCAGGTTTAAGCCTCTTGCTTAATATGTGTTCTCCTTCTCCAAACACCCCAGTTCAAATCAAGCTTTCCTGTCTGACCTGAATGTACACAGCATTTTGCATTATGTTTCCCAAGGACATTATACAAATGCATTGGTACTTCCCCATCTCTGTTAGAAATATCTGCATTAACGCATTCTAGGATCATACACTATTTTCTTCACAGTCACATCTTATAGTCCACTTTTGATTGAGGGGTGGTAAGCCAAGCTTTTTTCCATTTTAGCCATTTCTAACCAAGATCCTCACTTACAACTGAGGTTATTCTTAGCAGTCCCTAAATTCAAGCCTTTGCACTTTTGTTGCTGAAATCTATTTAATATCTGCCATTTGAGGTCACCTAATACATTTCAGCTCCCAGGATCCTTTATGCCAACACTGCCTTTCAGCTTTGTGCTTTTGGCAGATTTCTTCAACACATTTTTTTCTTTTGTTGAGAGCATTTAAAAAAGATTAAAATGAGCTCAGTCAGCAGTCTAATCTTTGTTGAGTAGCCTCCCTACAGGTTAATACTTACAGCTTAATGCCATTTCCTTTCTGACTAACTCATTAACTAGTTTACAGTTCTTGTAATAATCCTGATATCCTTCATATATAATACCTGAAACAGAGCCACAGTCAATGCTTTCCTGAAGGCAAATCAGATCTACTACATTACTTTTGCCTGGAAAATAAATCATCAAACACAGTTATGAGGGTAGTGTGACGCAACCCTAATATCAGCAAACATAAGTGACTCCAATCTATAAGCATCACATTTTTAATTAATTCTTAAAAATAGTTTCTAAAGACTGCTGCTCTCAGACTACCAAACTGATGGTGTTACCAATGACTTCTCATTTCTCCTTCTCAACAAAAAATTGACAGTTGTTATTTTATCACATGCCACCACCACTGCCAGCTTGTTTTATTTATTTGAAGTGGCCATTATCAGATTTCCAGCTTCTTGGCCAGTTCTTCCTGAACACTTGGATGGGAGGTCTGCTCTACCTGGTATGGGTGGCATTGTTCCTGTCTGGTTTCACATGTTTAAATGAAATGTCCAACTGCAGAATTCAAACACCCCTAGTTGAAGACTCTGATTTTAGACAGACTGGCTCACAGGTGGTGCATACGTGCCTCCAGAAACTGTACAGGAAATTTAGAGAAACCAGAATCTAGCTGGTTTTGCATGTAATTCCCACCTCAGGTATTATAAATCCCATTTCTACCTTCAGCTCCACTTTCAAGCCCACAGATTAAACACTGCCTTTTTAGTAAAAATTAAGATCAAGTATTTATCCAGATTTTGGGCCATTTTCAAGCCTAACTCTGATTTTGTCAAGTTTCTCTATCTGCTTCTTGACCTCCAACATATAGCTTGTTTAGGTTAATGTTAAAAATCCATTCTGTAGAGGCTGTACTTTCTAATATACTGTCAGATGATGTTGTTCATGCTGGCAGTCCTAGAGTATTCAAAATGTCCTATTTTTCTCCTGTTAAGGAAACAAGTTTCAGCTCCTTACTGGAAGAAGATGTGACTTCCCTTTACATTAAGGTACCTAAGTGCCCCAGTCCAGCTAACTTAATTAATTAAATTCCCTGTTTTACAAAAATTTGTTCCTGGAAAGAACATTTGTTCTATAATCTGTATTCTCAGAAATATATCTCTATTTAGTGGTATCGTGGAAAACCCTTTGTACATCTTTGTTTAATTGCTTTAATATTCCTTCTGCAAAGTGCTTCTACGTAATGTATTATGTAATATTCCTTTTTGCTCTTCAATCCCGATTGAAACATTGTTAGGTAGATTTTCCACGTGGAAGCAAATGCAAGGGAATATTGGGATCATAGCATCATCCCAGCATCTTGAAACACAGTTGTGTCAGAAGTTTTAAAAAGGATGCTAACACACAAGCCTATCAATTCTAATTTCCATCTCAACCACAGTGCAAGATGGAAAAGCATGGTCACAATCATGTTCCTATACTTATGCCAGCTCATTTTGGTGACACAAACAGGAAGACCTTGGATCAGGCTGACAATTTTCTCCCTGTCTGACTGTCAATAGTAAATCCCACAATGAGCACCGTGCAGTTATTTTAATTGGTGTTTGATGATACCTTTCTTTTCAGAAATCTTAGCTTTATAGAAAGATAGCCATTTTAGAAATGAAGGTCTTTCTTGGCTTCATCAAGAACCATGAATGTTTGTACAGGCAGAGATTCTCCACAATTGCCCAAGAGATCATACCACTATACACTATCTAATGTCTGCCATGAAGCCAGCTGGATGAAGAGCCTTTCTATAAAAAAGAAAATTTCATCCCAATGTCCTAACTCCCCTGACAGACTTATCAGTTACAAGTGCTGATATTTTAGACAGTTTAATAATTTTAAAATCAATTCTGAATGCCTTGTACTATATCTTGAATTATGATTTAAATCTGGGAAGAATGTAGCACATCAGTAACATTTTATAAAAATATCCATTCTTCCTTTCACGGATAGAAACATTCTGTCATTCATAATGACAGGTATAGGATAGGTGACAGCAAGTTTCTTATCCATTATTCCCATCAGCACTGTGCCAGCTATATTCACATTCTTTAACTATTACTTTTGAATAAAGGAGTATATTTACTATTTCCATCCCTACGCCTATAGCACAGAACACTATTTTTAGCCTTGCCTAATTGTATTTTACTGAGATTTTAATAACACTGCAAATTCTTTAATTTATTTTCTCTTTAATATCACTTAAACTCTTCTTAACTTTGAAGAATAGTTCATAATATAATTATATAATGATTATTTCCAGAAGGTGGAAGAAGTGATTCTTTTACATGTAACCTAATACAGTTAACTTAATCAAGCTCTGTGTTATCTTCAACTAAAAAGAGAGCAGTCACTCTCTTCAGACCAGACACCCACAGTACTCAATGGCTGAGTTGCAAGACATCCTCTCCTCACACACACACTGCCTGGAAAGTGCAGTGTGCAGCTGAGAGATCCTATGGGAGGTTGGTCCAATGGCTCATGTCGTAAAAAATCCTGTGCATTAAGTCACTGCCAAAACTGGCTCTGTAGGCAGACCAGATGGTTTTACCAAGGTTTCACTTCATCTGCTGGTACATTTTGGGTGCACTTATAGGACATATACTTCTCTTCTGAACTGCAAAAATGGGATGCTTAGTTCACGTAAAACTTGTACTGAATTTTTTTCTCTTTTTCACACTGCTGTGCAGGCAGGCAGAAAAGAAAATGTTCTAAAAATTTTTTTTCATTCTGTTCCCTTCCACATGACCAACACCTCACTTTAAGGACTGCCATTCTGATGCAGGTTTTACAGTCAAGTATTTACTCTGCTTAAACTTTGGAAATTACTAGTATTCTCAGGTTTTCTGGTAGCACTAGTAAAACCATATAAAGATCATTTCCTAGATTAAAAAGAAATCAACTGAACAAAGGAGTAATAGTATGGGAGTATAAAAGCATGAAAATCAGCTGTAAAAGCACCATTATTTTTCATAGTTGTACTTTTAAATTTGATCCTTTTTTCTACCCTGTATTACTTTAATTCTTCAGCATCTCTGATGTACAGGGTGGGGCATTGTGAGGTTTAGCAAGTTTGGTTTTATTATCTCCTTGGGAGATTCTTTTTATATCTCCTTATATAAGTAATCTTGGCAACAGTAAAAGCATGGCATTTTCTCTTTCCCTGATAAAAGGAACTGTCCTTCACAGTTAAAGCACTGCTCCTGCAGGATATACATCAGTGAAAGAAGAGGTTATAAAGCATTAAAATAGTCCACTGGGAGTAGCTAATGCTTTTCTGTGAAAGCAGCACTTACTGAAAAAATTATTTTCTATTTCATTATGAAGGAAAAAGAAATTCAAAATACTACAACACTGCCTAGAAGGATAAGAAAAAGACCAAAAACCAACTAAAGGGATATTAGCAAAATTGATCAAAGTGAAACAATAAATCTAGCCTAATTCGTAGCTTTAAATGAAACAATGGATAGCTGTCAGTGTGACCACATATGGTGTGGGGGAGGGGTTATGGGGTTTGTTTTTAAAAAAAGTCGGAGCAGATAAAGTGTCAGGGCTGTAGAGAATGAAATACCAAAACTATTAAACCATTGTGGGGTGTTAAGAGACAACAGGGATTTTTAATTTAAAGCCAAATCTGTTCAACAGAAATTGCTTCAAAGACAATGTCTGTATATGTAAAAATGAAAAGCAACCTTCAATCTGTGTGCCAGTGTCATGGAAAGCTCAAGAAGGAGATTGTGTGGAATAAAGTCAAATTTGCCACTTACCCATCTTTTTGGCCAGCAATGGTTACAGCACATTTTTTTTACTTTTTCACATGATCTTGCTTCCCTGTTCTCCTGTCTTTCTGTCCTTTTGTTTGCATTTATTTCACTGATGTCCTGTACCTTGTATATCTTGTAAAACAACTCAGTAGGAGCTTAATATTTTGTACTAAGTTCAGCAGATACTCCTTTGGATATGGCTTTCAACCACTTGAAGAAAACTCCAGCTTATGTGACAGCCAAAGACTGCTACCTACAAATGTGCTATTCACTCGGGCAAGCTTGTCTGCAGGCCTGTAAACACAGATATCACAGCTGCTCAAGGAAGGGCTGGAGTGATGTCAACTAGAGCAGTGTGTGCATATCTGTAAGTGGAAATGTGGAGATGTGTCAATTTTAGTCAATCTGGTCCTGTGGGGAGCTTCAAACTACCTCTTGAGATAAAAATGGAGTATAACTATATAGACTAATACATCAGGCAAACCTTCGCAAAACATCTTTAGCCAAATAATTCTAATATTTTAAAGAGGGAAGTGCTAAATACAGAGACTACAGAGCAGGAAATAATACCTCTGTATTACCCAGTGAAGCAGTTTTATTATCTTGACACCATTAAGCTATTTTTATCTGCTTGTGCACAGGAGCAGCAGGATGGTCAAGAAAACCATTCTGCCAGCGATATCTATTAGTTTCTCATCTGGGATACCTAAAAATTCATGTCATGAGGGTGGGCAGTTATCCACTGCTAAAAGATGTCCAGAGGATCCACCTATAAACTGATAGACCTTAGCAAGCTATGAATAACATAACATAACATAACATAACATAACATAACATAACATAACATAACATAACATAACATAACCAGTGCTCCAGCACAGTGCTTTATCTTAAAACAGAGCAAAGTACTCAGAAATGTCTAGAGCAACCTGAGACTTCCTTTTCAAGGGAAGGGGAGTTACTTTTCTGTTGCTACTAAGAGATGGTAATTTAACATTACTGTACTTTTAAAAAGGGGAAGTTCTTCTTTATTAAAACACTACTGTGTCCAGCACACTCTGAATCCTACAGTAACACTTCCTATTCCACTCTTGTGAAACACCTTCAGTTTGCATTAAGCCATGTAATACGCACATGTGATTTGTATACAGATTGTTATACTTCCAGTGATCCCATTCTGCCTTACAGGGGATGGAGTTTACAAATGAGAGCCGAGTGAATGAACGTTGTTTTTGCTGTTGTGGTTTTGGGTGGCTGACCTACTAGAGAGGAGCTTTGTGGAGAAGGACATGGGAGTCTTGGTGGATGACAAATTGACTATGAGCTGGCAGTGCCCTTGAGGCCAGGAGGGTCAGGTGGTAACCTGGAGTGCATCGGGAAGAGTATGGCCAGCAGGTCAAGGGAGGAGATCCTGCCCCTCTACTCGGCGCTAGTGAGGTGACATCTGGAGTGCTGTGCCCAGTTCTGGGCTCCTCAGTAGAAGAAAGACAAAGAGCTACTGGAGAGGGTCCAGTGGAAGGCCACAAAGATAATTTGGGGTCTGGAGCATCTCTTTTATGAGGACTACAGCAGCTAGGCCTGTTTAATCTAGGAGAGGGGATGCCATTAGAGCATGTAAATATCTCACAGGTGGGTGTCAGTTGGATAGTGCCTGACTCTTTTCAGTGGTGCACAGCGATAGGGCAGTAACCATAAACTAAAACATAAAAAGTTTTACCTCAGCATAAGGAAGAACTTTTCCACCTTGAAGATGACAGAACACTGGAGCAGGCTGCCCAGGGACATTGTGGAGTCTCCCTTTCTGGAGACATTGAAAATTCACCTGGCCACGTTCTTGTGCCACCTGCTCCAGGTGACCCTGCCTTATCAGGAGGGTTGGACAAGATGATCTCCAGAGGTCCCTCCCAACCCTAACAATTCTGTGATTTACCAACACCACATTTTACTTCATTATTAGTCACATAACTACTGTTCAGCATGTCTTGCAGTTACAGCAATGTAGCCCTTTCACAAAGTGCTTAGCCTTCAAGACAGGCTGTTCTAACAAAGCAAAGAAAGAGTTAGCATAAAATATTTGGTGGATAGGAAGCACTGCCAAATGGCCATCAGATTTCTCAACTATCACCAGTCACATGTGTAAACAACAAATTAGATGCTGTAAGTGGTTCATTCCCAGTCTTGAGGCTCTTCATGATTCCCCTCAGGATTAATCTAGTTGTATCATTTTTTTTTTTTTAAATTGATGTTGGACTTGCAAATATTGCTTCACTGTCACCATCTGCTCTAATTATATATGTTTTTATATGACAAGTCATTTCAATTAATCAGGATTTAATGGACCCTATGATCTGCAGTAAATTTTTTTGTTTTCCAATGCTGAAACGGTTGGCTCAAGAAGCTAATTTAGGGTTCGGAGACAGTAAGACTGGATGGGAGAGATTTTTTTTCAGAATTTTTTTTTTTCGTTTATAAGACTATGGTATTTGGTTGCAAAAATTCTGTCTAAAATAAATCCGAGAATGCATAAAGTGGAAAGAGATCAATAACTATTAAATTTTAAAATAAAATCTAAAATTTTCATACATTTAAGCTAAGGTATGATGAAAACTGTAAGAACAAACATATTCTTTTATGAGTTTCCTGTCTGCTTCTCATGCCTTAACAAATAGGCGATGAGAAGCTAACCTTGTGAAATACTCTGTTTTAAGGCAATCCTACCCATTAAAATTACATACAACTGAAAAACCTTATGTCAGAGGTCATCTTACATAAAACCAGAAAAAGGCTTCCAGGGAAGTCAAGGACAGATTTTTAAATCCCTATTGATAATGGGTGAAAACAACTCTAAAACATCCATCGTGATCTGCTATTCAAAGCTGTTAAGTAGACCAAGGAACATATATTATATATATAAATACAGGAAATATAATCATAACTAAGCAACCCCAAGCCTTTTTGAGGTTTTCCTATCACTGCTAAATCTGCAATCTGAATCCTCAAATTCAGATTCAGTAAAAAGTATTTGCTGTTGCCAATTCCAGGCCAGGAAAACTTCTGATCATGGAAAAACTCAGTTTGTGTTGTTCCAAAGCCAGTAGTTTTCCAACAAAGGTATGAGGGAAACTTTTCTGACATCTGCATAATATTCAGCTCTGAAGATAATTCACTGCAGAACCATAATCAACAAAATAAGGCAATTCCTCAAAGGAAAGCACAGCACAGTGCATTTTATGCTTACCAAACTATCAACATCTATGCTTGAGTTTACGGCCCACTGCAAGGTTCCCATGATGTTCATAGCTAAAGTAAGAATAATTCCAGCTGTACCTGGTCCATCACCTGTGGAGCAAAAAACACATTCAATTTCTATGCAAATAAAAAGCCATTAGAAATCAGAAAATTAGCATGTATATCTTAAAATGCATATTCATAATCTCTCCTCTTTTATTTCATGGAGAAAACATGCTTTTGTTAATCATAAGAAGGACCAAGAGCTAAATCATAGTTAAACACCTGGCTTTGGCACTGAATTCACTAGAAACCCTAATCTTGCTTTGGCAGAAGAAAAAATTAAATCTTGGTACTTAAGCTGTAAACAGAATCAGGTCTCTGCAATCTTGATTTGACCTTCCTTTTTCCAACACATATGAATCTGTGAAATTACTCTTATCTAACTAAAATACCACACACAGCTAACAACTTTAAAATTCAAAATGGCTTACATTTTCATTTCTTTGACAAATAGAGGACATTCTCCTTAGTGTTTCACAAAGATGCAGATATAAATTCTTTAGCTTTAATTGTCACTTGTAACAAGCATGGGATTTCCCAGGGATTTTCCTTTATGACTTCATACAATACAAGAATTTAATCTACCACACTGTTGCTTTTTAACCTCATTACGTGTACAATGGAACTGAGAATTTAAGCCAAATGCCTTTCTTTGATTTCTCCATTTTTTATATCGTTTTCTTCAACAAACCTCCTTCTGTTTTGCTTATAGACATTTCATTATCTAAGTAGTTATAAAAGTAAGCAATAAAAGCAAAATATTCTTCATGAAAACTGATAGATTAAGAAAAGGAATTTAGTGTTACTCCAAGGGCTTATTATTTATAACAGTAAAGGCTACAATTGTGGCAAGATGACAAATTTTAACCCTTTTTAAAAGTGTTTCTAACTCCTTTTCTCATCCAGGAAAAAACCATCCAGGAAAACTAACACAAGAAATGTTTCTTCTAAAAATCCTAAACTATGAAGGATACAAAGTGAGAAATGAGAAGGACAGCAGGGAACATTGTTTCCCATGAATGGTAGGGGAATCAGAAGTCTCCTTAGTAACAAAAGTACTGTAAGTGCCTATTTTCGTACAAAAGTATTTCTGAGATTGATTTTTTTTTTCCTAAGGAGAGCTAGAGCTCCTGATACAAGAAATAGAGGATCGCATTTAATAAACTATACAATATTTGATAAATTGCAAGCTCTTACATAACTCCTTATCAACACTGAAGTATGACTGAAAGAAATGTGAATATTGTTAGATTTAAAAGCCTCCTTCATAAAATCATGAAACTCTTGTTCATCAGCAACCACAGTACTGAAACTGCATCCAGATCCTGCACACCAAGTTCAGTGTAAAACTTGGAGAGGCAGAACAAACATAACAAAAGCACAGTGAATAAAAAACTCTATTTGAAGTAATCTCTGGCTGAGTTTTTCCACAGAACTGAATTATTAACATTTTGGGGACATCATACATTTTTTGCTTGTTTGAAGCTGGCTACACCTGGCCAGTCATGAGCACCACTTCAACTACAAGTAAGATATAGTGTGATTCTCATTCATATACTATGTTAACTAGGAATGGTGAGTCATTTTTGAGGGGACTTCCAATAGAATTTGCAAAATTTCACATAGAAAAATGGGTCAGTGGGTTGGGAATTAAAGAACTGGATGACAATTTTGCCTAATGGTGTGGGCTTTAAAAGATTATTAAAACTTTGCATGTCTTAGTCATTTACAAGTGAGAGTAATATTAACTTCTATTTACTAAAAACATTTGTACTATACAGGTGTGATCAACATCCAAGCTTCTCGGTAATGTGTTTCAAATACATGAGATAATTTTACAGCAATTACGATCAAGAAAATGGTTTTTTCAATTAAAAAAAAAAAGTTTTGTCCCTTCAGTTATCATTTTCAGAATAATCCCTTTAATGAGTCCTCTATTATATCAGACTGCAGGTAATAATGGTGGTATTTCTAGTTTAATTAATTTGTGTTTACTATTATGACATACTTAAATCAATGACTCCAACATGTGCTAAATTTTGCAACAGTTTCTTTCCCTCACAATTTTCTAAAGCTGAGCTGTTAAAAGAGAAGCAGCAGACTTCCATTTCAGTACTCGGCTAAAGTTACCGTACCTGTAGTTATGATAGAGATAAATGCCACAGCAACAAAAAAGAAAACAAAAATAATTTCTATCCTCATCTGGAACCAGCGCAGTGTTGACAGGTAGAGGAACCAGTTTGCTGTGTGTAGGTTCAGAGCTTTGTGAAATAAGGTCTCAAAATACGGCTGCCGCCCAAAAGCTCTCAGTGTCCACAGCCCTTTCAAGCTTGTAACAAGATGGGTGAAAATTGGACTCCGAGCTGTAAAGTGTTTAAATTAGAACAATACAAACATGCATAAGCAAATACCTTTGATATCATGCTCACCCCCCGCCCCATGCTCTACCTCACAGCAGCATAAATACTGTCAGGGTGTAATTTACATATGTTGTATGACTGAAGTAATCCTAACAAAGGATATACAACAACAGTCTTTGCAAGAATGGGTTGAAATTGCATTCAGTGTATTGACAGGAAGGGATCACAATAATTCTTTGTAGTTAGCACATAACTGCTTGTCTCATATCTACTTGGGGAAGCTCCTGGCCTTCTCTAAGATGCCACAAAAGAAAGGCTGCTCCTCCCCAGCCAAAATTAATTCCTGCAATTTTGATAACTCCATTATATTAAGCTTTTTTAGCACAGGCAGAGTACTTTAATGCTCTGGATTCAACCGCATTGACATGGTGCAGTTTTAAGCAGATCTTGCATTACATAAAAAGTGGTGAGCCAATGCTGGATCCCTGTGAACATCAAAGAAATTTAAATTTAGATCTGAGGAACTCCAGAATTATACTTAAGTAAAAGGGAAGAGGATCACCACTGTTTAAGATTCAGGACTGATTTGCTGAGGATCTGCCAGTTTGCTGCAAAGCCAGGCAACAGTGCATGATCTGCAAATTCACACTTCAGAATGAGGTTTTCAATTTTATTTGGAACATTTTAGTCTCTTAATGGAGGGGGAGGAAGGAAATTTAATCAAACGACTTATTCAGAAATAAGAGCTCTTTGTAATCAAGATATATCCATTGAAACTTTTTCTTATATAGAAACAAACTCAAAGGGTACATACCAAGTCTGACCACAATTTTGAAAGTTACATTTACTCTCAAGAAAACTGTATGTCAGGATTTTATTTGTTTTCAGCTGCAGTGGTGACAAAGCCCATCTTTAAAAAGGCTTTTTTTATTGCTCTTTGACAGCAGAGCACTCAGTATTGGCTGGATCAGTAACAGCCCTGGCTTTAAGGAGATACGTGTTCTGCTCCCAAACACAATGTCATCTTGCAAGAGAAGAGGCAAGAAAGAGGAGAAAGGGTGAATCACTTCTCAATTGATTTGTTGTGGATTTAGAAGTCTACCAATTTTGCTGTTCCTACCTTCAGATTCCAGTTGTTTCAGCTGCTGAGAAGTGTGGAGGAAGTATGCCCTTAACAGAATAAAGGCTGCTACCACAGGCACTGATGCCAGGAAGATGTAGGGTTCTAATATTGAGACTACTGTGATAGCGCCAATCACAATCAGTATTAACTGTAGAATGAAAGAAAAATACTATTGATACAGTAAACTTGTCATTTTATATACTAGAGGTTGGTGATGAATCTCCTTCCTATGGCAACTAGGTATTGTTTCAACAAACATAAAGTGCTAACCTAAGAAGATTTGCAGCTGAGAACAAACCTCCATGAAAAGATCATGAACAGCTTGGACCAGAGCTGTAACCTGTTGCAATAAGCTGCCATCTTTTCTAATAGATGGAAGAAGTGTTTTGTTTTGTACAATCAGTATTGCAGGCTTCTAAAATATGAACTCACACAAAACCAATAGCAGCTAGGTACCCACTCTCCACTTAAAATTGTAAGAGTGACACTTGTAATATCTGCAGCCACCTACCAAACCTACCAGTGCTGTCCCTGTCTTGTCTGGACTAGGTGTGCAAGACTGTCAGGAGCTGAGTGACAGTCTCCTGCAGGTTCTGGGCAAGGCCGTCTTGCTGAGGATCAGAAAAAGTGGGAAGTTGTATTTCTTTGCTTGCTCAAGGGACTGTAACCCATATATGAAACTAGCGCTACTGCTTGTCCTGATCAGAAGATGGGAAATAAATTGTAAGAGAACTTGTGGTATGACAAATTAGCAGTTTCAGGAGAAATAAAAAGGTGTTTAAAGGCATCAGACGACTGAAAAGGAACAAAATTGTTTCAGAGTTAATTTAGCCTGCCAGAGACTACTACCAAATTAAGACCTCATCCTCAGTAGTTCCAGATGGATTTAGCTAAATCTGGTCTTGATCTTTACTCTAGAAGCGACTTAAGCACCTAGACTGTTTTTGTCTCATACCTAAATTTAATGAAAATCAAGTATATCACTGTACATAGAATAGCAAAGTTCTGCTTTATATCAGGGCATTACTTTTCACACTAAACAACTACTTCAAGCTGCAAACTTACCAGCATAAGCCAACTGCAGATGGACAATTTGGACAAAATAATGAACGTTGCATTGAAACATCACTGCAAATGACCAGTCAGCAAAGAAACAGATGGAAAGCAAAACTAATTTCACATTAGGAAGAAACTTGCAGTTGGTGCTTTTGCTACTACATCCACATAAGCCCAAGTACTTAAATTCCCAGTATTCCAAGTTAGAGGTCTTTCATGAACAGGTAAGCATGTTCTAAGTTTCCTACCTTTTTTATCAGGAATCTGAGCAATGCAATAGCAGCATCACATTTTATGAAAATAATTACATTACAGCTGAATTAGCTAAAGGAGGAATGGCTTTGAACTGAAAGAGAGCAGGTTTAGATTAGACATTAGGAAGAAATTCGTTACTGTGAGAGTGGTGAGGCATTGGAACAGGCTGTCCAAAGAAGTTGTGGATGCCCCGTTCCTGGAAGAGTTCAAGGCCAGGTTGAAAGGGGCTCTGAGAAACCTGATCTAGTGGAAGGTGTCCTTGCCTGTGCAGGAGGGCTGGAACTAGATGATCTTTTATGTCCGTTCCAGCCCAAACAATTTTATGATTCTATGATTTCTTTCACCAGTTTCCTCATTTCTCTTAAAGGAATGGTGATACGTGTGGGTTACGCTTGTGCAGGCTGTTTAGCACTGGTCTGCAGCAATGCAAGAATGGATTTGTTTACTCATTACTTCAAACTGCAGAAATTAGTAACACTTGTATCTCTCTCTAATTGTTAAGAAGCAAATGAGCTGTTCAGCTGATATTGAGCCAAGTTACACAGCTTTCATATTACTTGAGATTACAGTCACTCAGTGACTGTTATAATTCCCATTTCTGTCATTTACTCAAATTTTGTAAAGGTCACCATAATGCCATATTGTTTTAACTGCTGGTCCCACAGTTATTTAACTAAGAAGTTGAATATGAAACTCTGTGTTATCTCATAAGCTCCACAGTAAGTCTAAAGTCAGAGAGAAGATGATGAGACTTTCTCTAAAAAGGCAGAAGCAAAAAAATGTAAACCACAGGCCAGCTGTATTGGCGTATAGTTGAGGAATGGCAGCACAGGGCTCATGCAGCCCAGTACAGAGCCACAGTGCTGTGCTGCAGTGACCCCAGATCAGCTTTTAGCCCTGGGACAGAGGGCAGATGGGGAGACATGTTCCACTGTTTCCCAGTTTGGAAAATGTGGGTAGAAGTAGACGGAGAAACTCAGCAAGCATTCAGGGTGGCAATGACTGCAACAGCCAGTTTGATTAACCAACAGGAGTTTATAATTTAGGGAAAAGCAGTCATGACCACAGGCATAAATGTTCAGGGAGTTCACGATGAACTTTTGAGTGTGACTGTATTAAACCTTAGGGACAAGCAGTATGTGCCAGCAGCATCTCACAGGAAGGATTTCCAAAAAATGAGGACTGGTTGATAGAACTGGGTTTAGCCTTAAGAGAAGGCTTAGGGGGATCTCATCACTTTGTATAACTATCTACTGGTATTTATCATATTTATATAAATTATAAATGTTTCTGTATATGCAGTTTTAAATAATTTATATAATTAAAAACATATTCTTCTTATATAAATACCACTAGGTGTTTCTTGTGGACCACAGTGCTTGAGCCAAATTTTTTTCAATGGCACACACTGGGAAGATAAGAGGCAATGGGCATAAGCTGAAATGCACAAAATTCCATTTAAACATAAAATAAAGCACTTTTATCATGAGGGTGGTCAAAACTGGAACACGTTACTCAGAGAGCTTGGAGATATCCAAAATCCAGCTTGGCCTTGAGCAACCTCCTCCAGCTGAATCTGCTTTGAACAGAGGGGTTGGACAGGTTCCAGGTCCTAGGTTCACACATCCCTTCCACATTCTGTGATTCTTCAATAATCAGCAAAAGGAAAAAGTTCTGTCTATAACTTTTCTGTATCTTTAAGAGGAATCTGACTTTGTTCATTAGCAGACTCCCAAGTCTGAATCTATGGAGGATCAGAAGGAATTTATTGTGAAGGAATGACTGTCAAAATTATTCAAGACAGTGGGTAAGCTCAACGACCTTCAGCAGAAGAACCTGGAAATCCAGAGCAGCTTATCATGCATGTCTAGAAACCTCTGCAGCTGAGACTGAGAAGAGGGAGGTGAACCTGTGGGACAATAGGGCATAGCTAAACCTCTGAAAGGCGTCAGAAGAGAGAAGCCAAATATTGGGATTTTCCCTATTTTTGGAAACATGAGAAACTAGTCAGTTCCTTGTAGAAAGTTTGAAATGTAGAGACAGACTAACTAGCATAATTCTGGAATAATATCCCCATGCTAGATCCAAATTATCAGAAACAAAATGGTCATATCAGAAAACACAGTAGTGACCCCTGTTCACACTGAAGATTATACTGCTGATTCAGTCTCTCAATGCCCATTTTTACTCATTCAGCAAGTCCTCATGACATCAGCAGGACATGAAGTAAAGCTGTAATACACTTGAACCTCTTCATGTCAAGCTGCATTGGCCTTTCAGAAGTCATGAGCCAAAGTTATCAATTACTTACAAAGATATAGGGAAAGGAATTCTGTCTTTTTCAGATAATCATGTTAATGGGAACTGTAAAACAGGCAAACTCACAGATGGAGACAGGCAATCTGTATAGCAGAGTGTTTGGGTTGATTAAGTTGGGCCTGTATGTCACCTAAATAATGTAGAGAGGAACAGGAGGGCCACAGAAGATTTGCTTTTATTTTTACAATGTTCTGGGAACCAGTTCTAAGGAAAAGCCGGCATCTCCATAGAAGATAAAGGAACAGAAAAACCAAGAATATATGCAACAGGAGAGAAGTAAACTAAGGGTGATGCTAGCAAACTGGGACCAGAAGAGCTTAAGGAGAGGAAGTTATGAAAGTGATTGAATGCAAAGAATAGTATTAAAAAATAATAAACTCGAGCCATGATAACTGAAAGAAACTAAGGAATGCCCTTTACGACTTACAGTTGAATGTGGGCAGCAGCAGGGACACTTGTCTTGTAGGCTACTACAGGGCAAAAATATTTCAGAGCCTAAGTAGTAAGAGTGGTTTGCATAAACAGTGAAGGTAAGTACACATAGAGGCAAGTACTCAAAAATGAAGCAATAAAGATGATCTACAGGATAAAAAGCTATGTAAATAGATATATAGATTGAAAAAATTCATATGATTTCTTTTGCAAGATGTACAGCTGAAATATTACATTGCTATAGTACAGCAAAAGTTACAACTTTTATTCTACAAACCTGAATGAAGTCAAATACTGTAAGTGGAAGTAAATCATCCAGTACTGCTGTATCTTTCGAGAATCTGTTAAGCATACCACCTATAGGTTAAAAAGAAAAAAAAAAAGTCAAACATTTTAATACCCCCCAAATCCCACACTTATCACTTTAACAAAAGGTATGACTTCTGAATACAAAATATTGAGTACAAGGTTTTTTCAAGTACAAGCTATTCCATTACAGTTAGTGGAGCTACAGATTCTTTCCCCATGGAGGAATTTGGCTACACAACCTCTGTTTCAGCTCTTGGGGGAAAAAAAAAAGAGGAAAATGTAATTAAAAAAAAGAAAAAACTAAAAAGGGCAGAAACAGAGGCACAAAGCATAAGGTCTGTACCCCTTATTCAGCAGGCCCTGCTGATACAGAAAAAATTTGGATATCAGCATTTGCACAGGTTTGTAACCAGTTTCTTCATTTCCGAGTAGAATTACTGTGCAATTAAACAATGTGTAACAACAAAGTTAAGAATATAAGGGAAAATAAAGGATAAGCCCATTGTTGTATCATCATTTAGCAGTGTCTCCTCTAATCTAGTGCATATCAGTAAAAAGCATGTGAGATAGGAATTTCGTGTACAGTGGGAGATAGAACTTGTTGCACCAGTTATATAATGAGCTTTATCTCAGTTCCCAAATTTGAATATGCATACCATTATTCACACTAACTGATGTTTTATGCCATTTTAGTAGGACTATTCATGAAAAAAGCACTATTTATCATCCACATCTGACTTCTTGTCACTCATGACATAGCTGACTATATCTTTTCTATTGCACTTTTTGACAAAGTCTATTCTTTAGAAGTTATTCTACTTTTATTGCCTAGAACAGTTAACAGTTTATTTTCTCCAACTTACAGGGTGATATTTCAGAATCAGAATTGACAACTGAAATATGTCACATTTAAGTGCAATCAAGTTTCATTAAAAGATTCACAAATTACCTTATGTGGCAAACTTCTAACATTCCGCTTGACTGAAAATGTAAATGGAAGGCAACAGTGTCCTTTAACAGAATGAAAACCATTTAATTGAAATTAAATGCATAAATGACTCAACCATCTCCCATCTCAGCTACCTGCTTTCCAAGAGTTGAATGCTGACATAGGTGCATGAAGAACTGCATGCATCATCTTCTGATGAAGAGTTTTAGACACTGTTATAAGTGTATGCACAAGGGGCAAACCTCTGAAGATGCCCATGGCAAGCAGGGTATCTGCCACTCCGACATAGATGTAAATGATGTAGTAGCTGCTGGTGTCAGTGACAATCACAGAAGGTTTGTCAGAGGTGCTGTTTTCTGACTGTGATGAATTTGCCTTCAAAGCCGTTCTGTGGGATGGAAATTAAAAGTAAATGCATTACTGGAAATTGCGTGCTTTTTCTCTATTATCTACTAAACAAAACCAAACAGTACTCCAGTGTTCATTTGTTTTAAAATTATGTTAATGGTTAGCTATAGATACTTCCAGTAATTTTTAAAATATTGTCATCTATGTATGAAATATAAATTACTAATTGCTCTGATAGTCTCTTGTAAATCTACTGCCTATTTAATCACTAACAAACCTAACCTAATGAAGGAAAATATATCCACTTCTTTTGTGCAAAATTTAGTTTAAATATTGAAAAAAACTGAACTATTATGGAAGTAAAATGCTTAAGGTATATTATAAAAATCAAAGCCCTTAGTGACTTCATGTAGATGGAAATCAACATAAATCACTCCACCTCCAGTCAGACCTAAGTCACCATATGCTTCTATACTCAAACACACAGACTCATTGCTGCAGGACAAAAACAGGGATCAAAACCATTAACCCAGGAAAAGCCATGGGCTTTTCCACTGCTCAGTGTGTTTTAACCTTCAGCTGCTGACCCTGTATCTTCTGGGAATTTTTCATAGATGAGCAAAGGAAATTTTACAAATAGGGTCTTACAGAAAGTGCTCCCTTAAAATGTTCCTAAGAAAAAGTCTTACCTGGCACCTCTGATTATTGAAGATAATCAGGTCCATGTATCCCTAGAGTGAGCTGACCCAGAAAAATCTTGCGTACAGTTGTGTACTCAATAACAAGGCACAAACCATGCAACTGTTAGCACTCTAAGTACCAGCTTAAGATACCACCTACACAAGGTATTTAGATCATCCATCTATGAACCGTTTTACTGAATATGAGATAGTGACTATCCACCTAGAATTCTGGCAGAATTTATTCATTATTTACAGAAAAAATGAATATAACCAAGTCCCCCAATAAATTGTCACTACTTACTTTTGAAGAAACCATACCCCAGCAAGAGAAGCAGCTACCTGTGACCAAAGAAAACAGAGTCAGATTTTGACTTATCACTTAATGTACTTTTTCTCACTTATCTTTTTTCATTGACTTTATACCTGATTTTAGAGGGAGCATAATAAATGGGCGGAAGTCAAACTTACCTGAAGCAAAAATCTTGCAATATCTGCTTCTCTCGCCACAGAAACAATTTAGTGCATCCCACCAGGAAAGCTACATTTAGACTTGTATTACAATCAGGCTCTCAAGTGCCTAAACATTCTTTGTTTTTTACCATACTACTAATGAAGGCTTGCTAATGCCTTCCTAATGATAACTGTATGCCTTAACAGATTTTAAGTTTTAAAGATTAATATTTTTAATGAGCCTAGAAGAGTAAGTCTCTCAGTATCTTCAAAGGCAGCTATTCAAATATGAATGTCAAATCTTTAACATTGTTATTTTTGCATTGTTGTTCTTGCTAGCTGATATCTACATTTGGTGTATCCATTTGACTGATATTGCTTGGCTGCTTAGTTTTATGTAATTTTCCACATAACCTACTGTTATATTTTTTAAATGTAGAATTAAACCCTTTTATTGTGAGATGGTTCAGTGTTCAGCAAGAGTTTAGTCTGTAATATATATTCTTGTCTGTCCACTAAGATACTGGAGATCTTCATCTAGTCTATCACCTTTTTAGTTTGCTCTATTTCTGACTATGATCATTTTTTCTAAGTGTTGAAACAGTTTTTACATTTTCTTCCCATATGTTTTTATGTCACTGGTACAGAAATGTATTGTGGTAATACCCCAACACATGACTGAAGTCTTCTCTTTGGGAGCCACTAACTTTTGTAGAGCTTACAGTAAATAACTCAAGATTGACCATGATGGTCCTGAATTTTAGGTATTTGTTCAGGCTTCTTTCACAAAAATATTTTTACATCTCCCAGCAGAATTCTGTTCTCCTCTTCACTCCTTGCAACAGAGGAGTTTTTTCAGCTGTGAAGATGATGGTAGGTAATATTGTCACAGAATAGTTTCACAAAGCCTTTTTCTGTGCTTTCTTTCAAAACCGCTCTTCTTCCAGTTCAGCAACCCTCGTCTCTGGGTATTACATCCAGGAGACACAGTTTTGAGCTGCTTAAGTGAGATATGCAACATACACCTCACAAACCTAGGAAATATATACAATTGATGTCCTATTTATGGTGATCCGTGTGGACTCACCTTGGAACGTGCAATACAAAGCAATCAATTCAAAATCTAAAATAGCATCTCTAGAACTCCACAATAGTCCCACCCAGCTCTGAAGAGTGTAAAAACACCACTCTCAATTTACTTGGATGTTCATCGCTAGCCACCCTTCATTGTCTAAGGTTGGAAGGGTACAAACTGTTAGCACAGGACACATAAACACTTGGCATGTTATTTCAGCTCATGTGCAGAGGTTAGCTAAAGACTGTGCTGTGGCTGGCTATCTTCCAGCCCATTCATTTATCAATAGGCTTTTTCTTCAACAATAGCCACACTGGAAAGTTTAGATTGTATGGAAACATTCTCTGTCATAAGATTTTTTTTTTCACTTAGAAGATGAGGCTTTTGAACTGTTAGAAAAAGAGTTAGTCTAAAATAAAAGCAAAAATGTGTAATCAAGATTAGAAATATATGTTGAATATACAGGAATAAATCTGGTATACCTTAAGTTAAAATTTCCTTTGCTTCTAAAACTCACATTCAGCTTTGCTGTTGTTTATACAGCCATTTTCCACGAACTTGAAAATAAAACTTGCATGATAAGAAGAGCTACGTGTCTAAATCCTGTCTTGCTTTTGGAGTTGGTTTAAAAATTAAAGATATTAAACTAGGTCTAAGCTCCAGGACTTATTCCTGGTCCAAGAGAACTAACTTAAATCACCTGCATAGTGTAAATTCAGAATACCATCAATCACATCATTCTCCAGCTACGATGATTCTAAAACTTTGAATGCCACCACAGAATTGCTAAATACCCTTTGCTGACAATCAGCCAGAAACTAGTCCAATATTCCTAATGGATTCTTCTCTTCATTCAGTTCATGCTGAAAAATGCCAAGAGAAATTCACACCATATTTTATAAGCTGACATATGAACACAGTCTCATTAATTTCCTACAATGAAACATTCCTTCCCATTGAAAAATACTTGCTTTAGGATGTTCATGATAGAAGAAGACACTGTGAGATTCTATATGCTAAAAGTCTTTCCTAAATTGAGAGACAAGACAAAAAGCAGGCAATTTCTAATATATGAAAAACAGTCAAATGTCCATGAACAGCCAAATGTTCTTCAGTACTTTTTCCGGTGTTTTGCACCATCCTCAGAAAAGGTTTTCTCTGCATGCTGCAGGAATGCCCCTGCCATCTTTAACTGCCATCACAGGCATTCAGTTCTCGGCCTTACCCACCACTCTTCTTTCTCTAGGAGCAAAGCCAGTAACTCATTTTCCAAAGCAATTTTCCAGAATTTATGTATGTGCTTATCAGAAAAATTATGGCAATTGTTGTTAACTCCCCAAGGCTCTGCAAAGATAATTTTTAATGGAAAATGGAAGATTATTCACCTGTGAACAAGAGACCTGCATAGGGCAATAATTCTTATTTACAGTACCACATAGCAGAAAATAACCAGGATAATTAGAGAAGTTGGGTCTTCTGCTACTGTGCACTAACCACTAACTTTGGTGAAGAAACGCTCATCTAAGCAGTAGAAAAGTCACTGCAATATAACTTAGCAGTTGTCAATATGTGATATACGCATGAGCTTATGTCTTGGTGCTTCATCCATTTTTCACAAAGAACAGTTTGAACAAACAACATTTGTTGCAACATGACACCAAGCAGAGATTTTCTTACCTCAACTAAGAAGACAATCACACACAAAATCAAAACAAAAATCAAGTTTTTGTGGATAGTAACATATCTGAAGTAGGTATTCCATGTAGTAACAGTACCCATGCTTTCAGCATCATCACTGAAGCATTCCTGTCAAAAAAATCAGTAAGATAATAGTAAGAATTATAATAATATCTCTATATGAGAATTTCTGACACATGAATGCTATCATTCTTTCTGCTAACTCACTGCAAATAATTGTGCTGAAGCATTTAATTGGCTGATAACAGCTGGAGACGAAGATACTAACTGGTTGAGTCATCTTTGTTATAAAAATACAATCTAGAAGTTTTTTTTAATTTTCAGATAACAATGAGAGAAGCTGAGATTTATCCAGCACTACCAGAATCAAAAACTATTAATCAATACCTATTTTCTTTCAATGGAGATTATTATTGTGATTTTAGAGTAAATTTGTGAACAGTCTGAGGGGTTTTTTTCTGCTGATCTCAAAAGAAAATATGGGCAGTGCTACAGCAAATTATGAATTTAAATTTTTCTTGGACATCTGTTTCCACCTAGGAAACTCCTCCAGAAAGTTTTCTTATCCTGAGAAAATCAGCTGTCAGCTTTGAAAACAAAAGTAATCCATCATGACCAATTGAAAGCATTAGGAAAAAAGAAATTTTGGTCCAGTTCTTGGTATAAAACTCAACCTTCTAGTTTTTTCAGAGTAAAATCAAGCTTACTCCTCCATTCATTATCTGCATCAGGACACAAGAACTAAGCAGTCTGACAAATTTGTCAAATTTTATCAAATTCCAGTCTTAAAAACTGTGCTAGTATTTCAAATGTATTTTATTTTTTCCATGAACCTTAATGTTTCAAAGGTAAATTTTACATAAATGTTTTACAACTCTGTTTTTCCAAGTTATGGTTTCAAATTTCATTTTAGCATAAGTAATCAGAAAGGTAAAGTGCCAGAGATGAAAATTCTGTATTCAAATTCGCTATAGATAGCACTCAAAAAGGAACAAAAAATAAGGCAAGATAAATTTTTGATGATTGCAATGATTTCAAAGATGATACTTCAGTTTAAAAATTTTCATGGGTATTCAAAAAACATATTCCAGAGAGAAATACTGCATTAGGAAGGAAATAGTCAAGTAGAAAACTAGATGAGGAGCATATTGCACTAAACCATCACCATAACTAAACCCAAGAGGAAGGTAAATCAACACACACCTTCAAATCCTCTTCATTGATTTCATCAGTAATGTCCAAGACACTGTCTCGAGACACACGCCTGGTGTAGATATCTATCTCAGAGGACAGGTTTGTCTGAGGCACCATGGACATTTTCCGAAATGCTGTACTTCCCTTTTTGGCAAAGTTTGGTCCGTGGTTCACAGAGCCGCTCGTCATCAGGTTCAGCACGGATTGCCTCCTCCGCCCTTGCAGCAGGTGCTCGGTGTTCAGCATGCCAGTCCGCAGCAGACCCACGTCCCCCTGCTCGAGGTCAGGCACCAGCGAGAGCCTCCTTTCTGGTGGGTCATTTCGGCCATCCTCTATCCCATTGACCTGCATCCCGTTCTTCTGCACTACTGACAACTTCCTATTTGCATTAAGGGGGTTAATAATTATGGAGTTCTTCCTTTTGTCATTAAAATCTGATTTTTGTTTAAAAGATTGCTTCTTTATTTCGTTTCGTGATCCCATGCCTTCTCCTTCAATGGAAAATCGTCGTAGAGTCTCAGTAAGGATTGAATTTCTTCTCTCTGCGCTGAACTGATCAAAAGAATCAAATCCCATCAGCTCTGAGCTGAAGTCTGGCCGTTGACCCTGAAGTTCAGAAAATGTTCCATAGAAATAGCAGCTCCCTTCATGTAAAATTAATATTTTGTCAGCAATCTTTAAGTGTTCCAGTTTTGAAGTAACCAAGATCCTAGTTTTATTTGCCATCAACTTGCACACACAGCTGTAAAAGATGAAAGTGTGAACATTTAGACTTTTTTGTTCTCATGGTTAAATGATGCTTTCATCCCTTTCAATTTGCTTTTACCTGCCCACCTCCCAGTATAAGCAGTCTTGGGTGCTCCTTCAAACTACAAAGAAGGTGGTAAAGATGTGTAAAGGGTGAGTACTTTATCACAGGAACCAAAAAAGGGGTAAAAATTAATCATTTTCAGGTCAATCCAAAAAGCACAGTCCATCATGAAGTATTTCTTTTCATCTTAGGGTTACTCAGATCTGTTGCTACCAAACTTAAAAGTATTACTTCAATTTCAAAATGTGAAAATTACAGTGGTTGAAAAGCTCATGGATGGCAGTGAGTGTCCTTACTGTTTTCATCAAAAGGACAAGCCAAACGTCTCTGACTTGCAACCTGCTGCCGATATCCAGCAGGCAGTTTCAGGTGATTCAACATTCACAGACTAGAAGAACAAAATACAGGACAAAAGGACAAAATACAGCTTTTTGTAAAAAATTGTACTTACAAAGCAGGTAATTGTTTTAAAGTGAAAGCCTTTCTGGTACAAAGATATGTCAGATATAAAGCCATGCACACTGGGAGTAAGAGATTACAGCAGGCTCAATATGCTGAGATGGAAGAGGGAGCAGTAACGCTCTCACCTGGCCCAGGCTTGCTCCCTGCACAGAGCACTGTCCTACCACTAACACAAAGTACTCACAATACGCAGAATACTATGAAAAACCCTAAAAATAAACAACCCCAAAAGGTATAATTTTGATCACTTCAGTATTTTTGTACTGTTATTAAAAACCCTCCATTATACTTTGTGCTCCTTGGTGAAATTCTTAAATACAATCTTACAAAACATACAGTACCTTTCAAATATCTCTTTTTCTGTAAAAATGTCTAAATGTCCGAAAGGAGAATCCAGGAGATACAAATCAGCATCTTTGTACACTGCTCTGAACAGAGAAAATAGAAATTACATTAGCTTTCACATCTCTTATAAATTTAAATAAATGTAATTTAAGAAGAATGCCTCAAATCTTGTAATTACTGGACTTTCTACAGCAGCAATTTGGAGCTGGAGTTTAACACAAGATGTGTTTATTTATAAGACATCATTCAATAAAGCCTTTCCTTGCTGCACACCACATTACAAATTAACTCAGTTTTCCATTAATTTATGTGCAATGGAACAAAGCTGTCTTTCACACAGGTTGCCCTAAAGATCTGTTTATGGCCTGAATCTGACAGTCCCCATCAATGTACAATGACCATTTCAATGAGAATTTAGTATCTACTGTAATATCTACTGGTGCCTGCGAGAATATTGCATATATGTAAATAAGCATGTGAAAAGACTTTGGTCTCAGTGCTTAGTTTTAAAAGTACTTTTTTTTTAAATGGTGAGCAAAACCAAGTGTATTAGTGAGGCTTGGTCTTGCAAACATTATTTGAAATGGGACTGTACAATATTTTGAGTTGAAGACATCAAAAAGGACCTTGAGCTGTGTGCACCTGGACATGGCTCACTGAGACCAAAACCTCTGGTTAGTGGCTTTATTCTTAAGAACAAATTTGAACAGAAATTAAAAAAGACCCTCCACCTTCCTCTGTGAGAGTGAAAATCATTATGTGATATCAATCAGATTATAATTACTAAAAGAAATCTGGATAGTTGCATTTCTGTATTTTTAAAGTACATTATTCAGTGTGAAAATATTTAACTACCAATAGAAAAGGCCCTCAATAATAGCCCATTATGTTAATAAACCAAGCAACTTTATTGAAAAATCCTCTGACACAATGGATTTCATTGACCATACATTATGATGTAGTGGCCGCACAACAATAAAAATTCATACTGTCCTGGATGCTTTTATCAGCAAATAGTTTGCAGGGTTTTATTGCTATGACTTGTGTGTTGGACTGAGTAGCTACAAATGACTGGCTTTAGGGTACCAGGCCAGTGAGCTGGCTCAAATCCAGGACATGCACCATTTTTTCCCTTGGTCCTTTCTTTCCCCTGGTTGCAGCTGCAGGCACTGGCAGTGCTCTGTAAGAAAGATGGACTCACGCGATCTCCACGTGCTCCTCATGACGGCTGGTTGATGTCACTGCCATCATGGGTTCTCATTTCCCTTGACCTTGCATAGACTACACCAGATATGTTTATGCAGCAAGTCCAAGCAAATAATGTCCAGTTTATCACCAGTTTATCACCTAGGTACAACCCAGGGTGATCCTAAATTTACGCCTCTAACTTCTCAGAGTTTCATTTGCAACCCACACCTCAATACCTGCACACCTTGCAGCACGCTGAGCTTGGACTGGAGCCCAAACAAAATGTAAGACAGTCACTATCTTTTCAATATTTAATTGTTTCTAAAATTGCATTTCTACAGCTGACAACAAATATGTAAGTTCTGTGAACCTCCAGAAAATGAGCTGTGACCATCTGAAAAGTGACAGACATGATTATCCATAGCATCTAGGAAATAGTCCATGTAAATATTGCATTTTAAATGAAAATCTAAGTGGGTTTCATTGTTTTGGGGTTACATGCTCTAAAAGCTTTGCCTGCTCCTCTCCTCTCTCCTCTTACTGCATAAACCAGAACCATTCATATGCCTCTTAAATCTCACAAACCTACACTGAAAGATTCTCTGTTTTAATCATCTCATCTTTTAGCCTCACACAGATATGCACATCTTTCGTGGGATGCCAGTGCAGATCACTATAATGTGATTTTACTTCTCCCCAGTGTTTCTGAGCATGGGAACCAACACAAATTGCACTTGGCACAGAAATAAATGGGGCTATTTACACATCAGAGCTGTCATTACTGGATTTCTGATGATAGCTAAGTGATTCTGCTGAAACACATAGCTAATTTATAAGACAAACACCTATGTTATTGTTCTGTAGACCTTCAGAATTACTTACTAACATGGAAGGTCAAACAGACAAGGCAGTTATTCATAAGTACTGACTAGCCACTGCTTTCCACTTTTTCTTCTTATGACAGATAGAAACCCAAAAGTGTTAGCAAAAATGTTTTGAATCATGGCTTTTCTTTTTTTTTTTCCTCTTTTTTTTTTTTTTTTTATTTTTAAACCTGCATACAGGGAGTATATCACTGATCAATATATAATGTCATAGCAGGGAAAGATCCTGGAATATTTATTTGTATCTTTATATGGGTTTCTTCAGTAGAGAGAAAACTACACTTAAATGTCTGAATTCCCAAAGACATCATGCATCAGGGAGGGAAAGACTGATCTTATGCTAAGCTATAGCACTTGACTGACATCAAACTTTTAAAATGTAGTAAATTAATATGCAGGTGTATCATAAACAAAATTGCATAGCAAAACTCAGATTCCTGATAGTAAAATCAAGTTCCTGATATACCTGGAGGATATTTATTTAGAAGAACTTAGTCCACATGTATTTAAATGCCTAGTCATTATACATTCCATATACATGAAATAGTACACTACTTAGAGAGCAAAATACTCACCTTGCCAGTGAGATTCGTGCTCGTTGGCCTCCACTCAGAATGATTCCACCCTCACCCAGCAGTGTATAATCTTTGTCTGGGAACTTGGAAATGTCCTGTTAACAATTTTTTTTAAGAATCAATATTTTCCGTAGCCAAGAAACTCAAGCTACAGACTGAATGTAATGTACGTCCATAAGCATAGTGTACAGCGGTGTACAGACAGGTTGGACAGCAGTTGTAAAAAAAGGAAATGTCCCATAGGAGTTTATTTATTTCATTTGTTTATGTAATCAGAAATGGTGATAAGAGAAAACATATCATTCTATCACAGAAAGCAATCACTAGCTGCAAGATCTTAAGAACAAATATTTGTCTGAATAGTTATCTCCGTAAAAGCAAGGAATGTACCTTTATACAATGTCAATCCAAGACATTAACTGCTCAAGTTTTCTGTCAATGAACGATAAGTGCATGTGCTGCTGAAGTTAGGGAGAGCAAGAAGCAAACTCTGTTTCTGAGCTCTTCAAAACCCAGAAATTTATACTTCAGGCAGGTTCATTAAAAAAGGCTTGATTAAATTCCTAGCCAGGAATGCTCAAGGTTTGCAAAAGGTTTAGGAACCAAGTTCCACTGCTCAGGCTATAAGTTACTTTGAACTCATGACTATGTTAAAAATGAATCTTTAGCCAGTGATTAAAACAGAAAATACCATTTCACTCTCATGAGACAGAGAAATGAGAGAAGGACACTCTTGTGTCCCACTGGCAGGGGTAGCCAGAATTTTTCCTTGAGAGGCATATTGACCACTGATATTGATGATCCATGCAAACCACAGAAATTCATGGAAGTGGAGACAAGGAAAATGGCTTGTGTGCTTGAAGGCTGTCTAGTTTTTCTACTTTTAGAGTTGCTCTAACAAAAAAACATTAATTCCTCCTTCAAGCCTCACCTGACCTACATCCGTAAGCCAATACAATGACACCACTATCACTGGGGTGGATGTAGTTTCAGGGGACTTTTCCCAGAAACACAGGCTGGATGAGCCTGTGTTTCTGGGATGCCTGTGCCTCACAGCACCTAGGCTTCCAGGGGTACACCTTCAGGGCAGTGTGCCACACAGCGAGTGGGAATCCCTGACTATCCCAGAAGCTCCCAGTGCCTGTGCTCACTGCTCAGCAGCACCGTACTGCCTGTGCGCACCTTCCTGCTCCCGAGGCAGGGATCCCCCACAGCCAAGGAAGCTGACCGAGGCACCCAGTACCAGCTAAATCAGCTCCAGTGCTCTCACACATTACACAAATTTTCAGTGCTGCTTCTGGGGGGGGGGAAACGTGGCATGCATTATCCCTCAGAACCCGAGCTTCTGAGAGCAATCTTTAGGCATTGCCCTGGAAGGTGTAGCCTGTTCAGGGGTCTTGTCCCCAGGCAGCCAACAGACAGGCATGAACTCAGCTGTCTGCATGCCCTCTGCAGCACCCACAGAAATCCTATGGCCTCTGCACTGGAAGACACATGAAGCACTTTCAGAGCAATACCACTCGGAGCAACACCACTTTCAGAGCAATACTAAATTGAGCTGCTCTCTATAAGTTCATATTTCATACAAAGTCAGGTACAATCCAATTTCGATGACTCCTGCTATAATTTTGATGATTGATCACTCTCTGTTGGGCAGCCTACTGCCATTCCAGGCCGCTGAGGTTTTGCAGAATAAATAAATAAATAAATAAATAAATAAATAAATAAAATAAAATAAATAAATAATCCTTCCAGAGAAATGTTTCCTTCTTCCTCCCCTGCAAATTGCCCTGACCTCAGGAACAGAGTGAACAATGCTGTTCAGACCTGGAACAGTGACAGATGAAGGGTCCAGCCACTTAAGGACTAGAAATTGACTGCCTGGTCTGTCAGGAAATGGGAGATTCTCACAACTCTTTAATTTGATAATAGCATTTACTTCCTGACTTAGAGGATTTTGACCTTAAAATCAAGATGCTCTTATGTATGGAAAATCTCTTGCAGGTGATTTCTAAATTATTCTACATTAACTAGTTATTTGCCTCTCATAAAAGGAGTCAAACAAGCAAATCCTTGGTATTAATATAACAGCTCAAGTATTTGCAGAAAGAGCAATGTGAAAAACAGTGCCGGCAACAGTTTTAAAGAAAAGTTTTCTGAATGTGACAAAATCACCTACCTATAGGTCACGAAGTGTTTAGAGAGAACATGTGAAATTCTGGAATATAATGTCTTCTGGCATTTATTTGAGACAATCTGGTCAGATCACTTGGGGTCTCATTATGTACATAGGATTCACGTTATTCATCTGTAACTTCGGCATTTACCCAGTATCTGTGCCTTAACATAGGAGTCTGCATGGTTAAGAATCCAGATCTCTAAGCTGATTTCAGCTGTTCCCCATTTCTACCAGTACTGCAGCTTGGAATGGTGCTGGTGTCCTTGCTGCTTCCTGATTCTAGTTCTTCCAAAAAAACCCAGGTCAAGAACTGGGCCCAGTTCTTCTCCTGCAAATAGGGTAAAATCCTAGCCCTACTGAAATTCATTCCAGGATTCCCATTGTTTTAAATGGTAGTGGGGTTTCATCAGATATATTTCTTTGCAGGTGTGTCAACATGGAATTTTAATCAGACTTTTAATGAGTTCCCCTTCTGCTCTCCTCTACCCTTCACCTCAAGATAATATATGGCATGGAACAGACAAAGAACTTTTCAGGCTGTAATTATAATAATTAAAAAATGTTTAGTAATTTCTTTCAAAGGCGTAAACAGAGTAATGAAGTCCAATACACACACAATGCTATTTGTTGGAACACGCATGACCTATTGTAAAAAAGTACATAGGGCTGGTCCAAATACATCCTTGCTGTCATTTTATGCAGGAAGTGAAATCAAGCCAGGGACAAACGTAATGTAATGATGCTTAACGGCACAAGACCCGGCATATTAATGAAGTATGAAGCAGCCACTGAATTTTCTTGAACATATCTGTTTCTAAATGCTTAAACTGAGAAACCTGTTGGTAACTATTCATACATGAAAACCCATATAGCTCCCACAGACTTTAATTACTTTTGTGGATGCTTCTAGTATCAGGAGCTAACAAATCTCAAGTTGCACACTCAAGGAGAAGGCACCCTTTTTATTAGCTATTTGCTTTTTTTGCAGTGTAAATGACACATTCATCTACCTCAGCAGCAAAGGGATGGCCCTCATAATACCTTTGGGCTTGACATGGAAGAATACAGCCAGGATAGCTTCAGGGTGAACAGGAAATACAGTCTTGTTATTAAAATAGGAAACCTCAGAATAGACTTCACACTCCAAGTCTTCTCTGTAGAGATTAATTGTTATCAGAATCATTTGATAAATCATTAACAACAATGAAGATAATAAAGCAAAACCGAAAATAGTCTCTAGGAACTCTAGTCTAGAGTTACTTAATAAATCCAAGGCTACTCAAACTACTTAAGCAGTTCTAATGATAGAACCTACATATTTAACTTATTTGACCTCTTTTTCTTCGTTAAATTTGTCCTTAATTATGTGGGTTTTGATCATCTCTCTTCTGCCTTCCCTCATAAAAGACAAAACAATCATGAAGCAGAGCAGCAGTCTTGACTCTCTGTATTTCATCTTCACTCTATTTCACTTCTCCTCTATTTCACTTCTGTTTCTTTACCATCTCTGTCCCCCTCCTTTTCTTCATTGCTGTTAACATTCCCTATGTTTATTTTCAGAGCTCCCAGAAAATTCCCCTACTTTCATTGCTACCAAAGGACCCTCTTTTCTATCACCATCAACTTTTCTCTGTGTATTAGAGAAGCTGCCTCTGAATACACTTTGCCATTCCTTTTCTGTAGCATCTACTATTTGCACCAAATTTGAAGAAAAATACTGAAGTCTTTATTGTATAAAAAGTTGAATACAAGTTAAGTAGAAGAAGCACCAGGGGTTTCAAGCAGGAATTGCAATACCATTCCACTCTATTTCATAATTTTTCTCTTTAGTTACAAGAGAAAAAATAACTGCTACCTAGTTTCTCACTAATATGATTATTTCTGCACTTCCAAGCAATCATATTCAATTCTAATATACCAATGAGGTAGAAATGGGACTGAAACAGACCTCTGGATTTGAATTCAGAGATTACTAAATATCTTTAGGCAACCAATATGAGATGTCATTCTGCAGGAAGCATAACTTTCCATTTGTCTTGATTTTCAGTAAATAAATTAAATAAATAAGACAGATACAAACTAAACTGAAAAACTTGAGTTTTTAAAGTTTTGAAATTAAGGCTTGTGTTTCAGACTTATACTGACCACAGAACACTTCTATGAATTTTAAAAAGATGAAGAATTTTCAATAATTTCTCATATTTTGGCTTTTAGGTAACAAGCCTGAACAGACTTGAATCCTCATTTTCATGGGAATGAAGCCAGAAAAATAGATTTCTTTCAAGTATTTCAAAACAGATATTTTAAAATTTTATTTAGGTAACTCTTTACTCTCTCCCTGTGATTCTTGAAGCCAAGGCTTTTGTTAGACTAGCCAAACCATTTATGAAGAATTCACGATCCAAAAGCATAAGCTTTGTTTTTGCAACAGTTTGTGACCTTGAACAGAGTGTCAGGCTCACCCAAAACTCACACTAATGCTGGCAAAACTTGCTTTCTCTATGGCGAAATATTTCCGTGGAACAGATTTTTGAAACATGAAGTAGTCAGTGCACTGCGTGTGGGTAGGTTAAACACAGGGTAAGAGAATTAAATAAGATTCCAGAAAAGACACAGAAGATAAGACAACATCCAAGGTAATCAGTCCAGAGCGCTGTACTTAAGACAGGGAAAGGGGTGGGGAGAGTTGTCTTGACTGAAACAGGTTTTTAACTAAATGATACCAACAGAGAACATTGTAGGTGGTGTCTGTTATACGTATTTGGGAGGTGTTCCCCTGCTATAAAACAAACTACCTCTTAACTTCCAGTTCACCCAGAAAACACTGTGTCTGCAGCTTCACAGTTGACCTGCCAAAGATTTTGGGCCACAGACAAGAATTTCAGTTAGAAGAGCTAACTGTGTATGCCAGTGGATCATGCCAGTGCGGGGTGGAGAAAGTATAAAGGTAGCCAGCTTTTGGGCCTACATGTCTGAGATGCAGTAGTGGGACTGGGAGGTTTGACATGGTGCTAATAACACCAAGGTTGTGGGATCAATCCCTGCATGGCCTTAAGAGTTGGACTCGATCCTTGTGGGTCCCTTCCAACTCAGAATATTTTGTGGATCTGTGACATATTACGTGGACCTTCTGCCTGAAAGACGCAGTTATTCTCCTTCAGCTGTTTATATTAGGATGTGATAAACTTCACCTTAACATGCCAGTGGCTCTCCCCAGCTGTGAAGACAGGTTAAGTCTCTCACTCTTACATAATTTACACTGTAGACATATACCTGATTAGATAATCAAGCTACCATTTACTACCCTCTTGCAGAGAATTACGTACCACAAAGCACTCTGTTCCACACCTGAATGCTTATTTTTCCTCTTTCACACAATTTGTAATCTGCCCGTTTCCCTTGTGAAAATAAGGTTCAAAATCAGGGCATAAAGTATTTCACTCACTGACATAATAACCTCTCAACTCCTACTGATTTAGCCATCTGACAAAAAAAACAAAGCAAACCCAAACCAACCAAACAAAAACCAACCCAAAACCAGGACAGATAAAAGGAGCCGGAGCAGTACAGTGGGATGCAAGGATGTGTTCCTTGACACTGCAGTGAACATTTCACCAAGGGATAGACACCATCCCTTGCAAGGAGATATTGAACACACAGGAAGACAAACCTGGGCTTGGTGTATTGACTCTCTCTTTCCATAGGTAATCTCTCCACAATCTAATTATTAGATGCAAATTAATCTCTTGCACTCCCCATACAATCAGCTCAAAACCCCACAGAATCTGGCCACAAATTTCTTCACTTCTATTAATAATTTGATTTCACATGGAAACACTTCCTCTATTTGCATGCCATGTTAAACATTACATTCATGAGCAGCTGGTGGCTCTCAAATCAGAACATGTGTTTACTTAGAGAGTGGTAATCTCTCGAAGGTAGTTTGCCATTATGGGTTTATGGCCTCTTAGGTAACTATTGAAGATCAAATGAATTAACTAGGTGGAAAAAGATCTATCTTACATAACAAAAAGGTAAAACTAGAAGTCATGGAAGTATGGCTTCAAAACTCATGAACTACTGGACCCCCTCAAATGTGATATGATGCTTGTTTATTTTTAAACATGAATAACTATAACAGGCCTGCTTCTATAGTCTTGACTGGAGGAATGTCTCCTCTTCAGATGAATTTGTTCAAGCATTTAAACATGAAGATTCCTGTTTCAACTGTCCAAATGTTTTACATTTTTAACTTATCAAGTGCTAAAATCAAACAAAAATCCCATACCCTCCATACAGCAGGCTCATTATACTGATTTTTCAACCTAAATATCTGAAAATCAAGTCACATTCCTTTCCCATTCTTCATTACATGAGTAAAAAGGATTTTGCAAATCCAATTACCCCCTACAAATTATACCCTACAAATTTCCATTTATATTCATGTTATCCCTGTCATTACATCAATACATTCTCCAATTAATACAATCCTTAGGGAAGACACGCTTGTAGAATTGCTTCAAATTTAGTGGCAAGTTTCCACAGACATACAAACTCAGGAAGTTCACACCTCTCAGTGACTTTTACTACATATTTGGTGCTTACCTGGAAGTAGGCAAAAGTTCACACTCTTGCTACAATTTCTATTATTAATGTGATGAAAAGTACTTGATAAGAAGGGTAAACGACTTTGTCAAAAGTGCTGCCGAGACAGCACCAATTTGTCTTATCTTACTTTTTGAGTACCTTTAAATTTGCCTATGGAGACTGCCTTTAAAAAATGCACTTAGAATCCATACCAATTGCATCTTGTCTTCTCTCTATTATAGCATGCCAACATAAAACTTTAAATGTAATAGATTTCAGATAATAGCTGCAAACTCAAAAGTACTCTCATTAAAACAATTAATTTCAAAAAAGCTTCTAAATAAAGGACAAATGGT
Organism: Acanthornis magna; assembly: GCA_036785705.1. Classification (NCBI taxonomy): domain Eukaryota; kingdom Metazoa; phylum Chordata; class Aves; order Passeriformes; family Acanthizidae; genus Acanthornis; species Acanthornis magna. The sequence continues at coordinate 20,865,273 of JAWUZG010000001.1, forward strand.
AAGCACTGCTGATCTGTGCTGGAATGGTTTGATCTAGGAGGTGAAAGCCTTCATTTTCTTATTTGTTTACTGGGACCTTAATTTTAGAAGGCATATTAAATTAGGCACTCATCCTGCTTTCTTGCTTGCTAAAATAATCACTACTTCCCAAAAAAAGGAAAAAAGAGCAAGAAGGCAGTAGAGAAGGAACAGGTAGCCCTTCTATGCATCTCAAAAATTTTTTACTGTGATGTTTCCCAGAATGTAATTTAAATATATCGGTATTCCCTTGAGTTCAGCATCACACAAAAATATGGGTGATGTCTGCACACAACTTAGATCTCATTGCAGTCATATTCAGTGTGTGCCAGGCTTTCAGAAAGAATTTTTGCCAGTAAGGCTGTTTCTTTTGGATATCAAGAACTCTAATGTAGCTCTTAATTACAGTCCCTTTATCTCAACTCCAAAGCAGTCTTTTTTGTTCTTTCACCTTTTATTGCTTTTCTCTTCACCTCTTCCTGTTTACAAACTGAAGTAATGAGAACAATATTGTAAACCATGATTTTAACGCCTCTGAAGATCTCAGAGGAAAAGCATAATCAAGAAATGTAATTGTTATCAAGTTCTGAATAATTTTACACATATAAAACAGGCTACACTACCATAAAATAGATACATACAAACAAGCTTAAATAGTACCCTAGGCATACTTTCACTGATGAAGAGCGATGCAGTTGAGAACCCTTCTCATGATTTTCAGTATTATGTATTTGTACAGTGACATCCTGAAATTATGAGAAGACCTGAGCAACTTCCCTCACTGAGCCTTCAACACATGACTGTGTTTCATTATGGATCATTTCAACAACTCAGATCTCATACACTTGGGCCAGGTTGCACTGTGGTGTCCCTTGCTATCCCCATGTGCCAGAGAATGGTCCTCTAAAGAGCAGAGCCGTGAGGACCAAGGACCATGAATGAAACCTGTGACACTATTGCTGTCACATGTGTCATCAAGTGGGACTACACTCCAAGAAGCACCATGAAAACACACGCTTCCCACATGCAGACTCACAGAGCAGTGTCCACTGTACGGTGATTCCCTGCACTGACCGCCCATCAGTCACACATCAGGGGCGTGGGGTGAGACAACAGCCACGCTATGCATGACAAAAAAGGATACTTGAGAGACATGTACACACTAACAAAGCCTGTAAACTCAGGCACTGACTGACATCCTAGTGCACTGTGCCCTACACAAACACGCTTTGTCAAACTATCTTGGCACATTATTTATGAGGGATGCAGATCTCCAGTATATCATAACAATTTTTAATCTTCAACTTCTGTTTCACAGTATATCACGGACATGTATAATGGCACAACTGGAGGGTAGGTGAACTGCATTAAGGAAACAAGAGTAAGAAGCTGAAGAGAGAAATCTCTTAAGAGTTAAGGAAGTACAAATGCAGCTACCTGAACTACTTGTCCCATTTCAGTGCTCTAAATTGCTATAAACTTATGTAAGCTTGTAAAAGAAATAAAAGAAAATCCTTTTATTGCTCATGGTTTCACTGCTTTTAGTAATATTTTTTGTGGTTAATCAAAATTAACTGGAGAAGAAATCACCTTTTTAATCTTACTTTTGATGGTTCCATACACAAATAAAACAAAATTAATATCTTTTAGAATAAAATAAAACGCTCTCCCATTCAAGAAAAAACTACCAAAGACAACCTGTTGTTTAGGTAATGGCTAACATAACCAGATTTGCCATTCTCTACAACTTTACAGAATAAAAATCTAACATAAAACACATTTTAACTTCTGAATAAAGATTTGATTTCCCATAAAGGGAAAATTCTATTCTTGGACACCTAAAAGTATGGAAAGCTCTGGGAAATATTTACTTGCACTTTCCATCTTTTATAATTACTTAGAGATAAATTTACTTTGCATACTTAGCAACTCTAAAGAGGCTCTAAGTGATAACTCCTTAGTAAATTAACTACATTCCAATCAAAAATGTCAGGCAGGAGAATGTAGTGCTGGCTTTTGTGAAAATTCTCATGTGCCCCAAATTATTTAAATTATACTTCTGTAATATCATTTCCATATCTCCACAGACCTACACAAAGTGTAGAGCACCTTCTATGACATCAACTGGCTTCAGCAACCTGTTCTGCTGCAGACAAGAACAGGCTACTCACTGTGTGTCTGGAAGCCTCAAACCCACATAAAATGGTACATCGTGACCCACACAGAGTGACCTGCAGTATTCTATTGGCATTAATGAAGAAGAAGGGGAAAAGACGTAAAATTTAGGAGATGGACTAGAACTTCAGCTTGCTTCTTCTGTAGGTTGAAGGTGGAAATGACAAAGTAAAAGGGGCATTTCACAGGTATGTTACTTTTTGCCCTACTAACACATCTATTTGCCCACTGGGTCAAAGAAGATGGTTTTTTTTCCAAAAACATTGTGGTGAGTATGGAGTTAGGAAATAAATCTCACTTAGCCATTGTTAAGAGCTGTATGTTAACTGACTTTGAGCATATGTGCAGTAAGGAAATAAACTCCCTTGTGTCACCAATCCTTGGTTTCTTGAGGGTTGCACATAAGAACTAGACTCAGCAGGCCTGCTTTCAGGTGGAGTATATAACTACCGAGGAAGATTGCAGAGACAGGGGCGGAGTGAACTCACTTAGGCAAAAACCCACTGAATTCTCCTTTCTGAAGAAGAAGAGCAAACAAACATCCACAACTCCAATGCAAAGCACTAATTCTTTCATAATAAACCCCTAAAAGGTCGCATTGGGGAATAAACAGGGAATTAATATTTGAAATCCATCCTTCAATCTGCCATACTGAGTCTTGTTTGGTAACTAACACATGAAAGCTAACAAGACAAGAAAGCATAATAATAGCAAAAAAGTAATGCATTTGGCTTCCTTCCAGACCATTCTGCCTTCTCTTCAGTCCAGCTCAATTAATTCAGCCCAGAAAAAAACAACAACTTATAAGTATCAAACTCAATCTCAAATAATAAGCCCTGCTAGGAGGTGAAGCATATCATTCTGCACAGAGCTGCACCAACACAGATCAAAGCTGGCCTGACTGAGCCTGTTTGGAGAACAAAGGAGCTGCAGCCTGCCGAGACACTGAGCCACCTCATGAACACTGGGACACCAAGCTGTCCCTCCAGCACTGAGACACGGAGCCACCATCAATCACCCAGGAAGGGCCTGGCTTGGGAAGCCTCCTTGAGCAAGGGCAGTTTGGAACTGCTGAAGCCAGTTGTTTTCTTGGAGCTTTGGCATTAACTACAACTTTCACAACTGGGGTTAAGGACTACTCTTCAGAAAGCCTGACACGGAAGTCGTTCATTCTCCTGTCTTCAGGAGCTTTCAAAGAGATTTCCAGCAAACCAAATCAAAAATCCAAAGACAAGCTGAAATGGCCAGAAACATACAGGAAAATATTATTTTATTGTTTAACTATACCCTGCTCTGAGATAAAATGCAGTAACCTTATTTTTAAACAGACTGGCTATGGTTTCTTGCTTGATTGGTGCTAAGGGAAAACACATTTCACTGTGTCGCCTAAAGAAAAATCCTGTTCAGCACAGTCAAATATTTACTGGTTTTATTTGTACATTACAGGCAAAATCTTAAGGCACAGCAGTAAGTTTGCAAAGGTCTCAAATGCTGGCTCCTTTTGCATCTTGTCATGTGAAAAATATCTTTTCTTATACTACCCTCTGTCAATATCAAACACTTATAAGGACATTTTAATGTGATTGTACTCATTGGGGGCTACATGTCACATAAGGATCGACCCTGCAATAATTCCCAGTGTAAGAACTTTTGATGTGTACACAGAAGAAATCCCAGCCTATTCAAGACTTTCCACTACATAATTCAGGGTTCTGCCACAAAGTTCCAATTACCCCTTGAGCCATTTTTGAAGTGCAAAAGAAAGGAGAAAAACAGGTTAATTTCCAAGACTGTAAGGAAAAGCTTCTTTATGGGGAAAAAATGTGACAAAAATTATAAGAATAATATATTTTTACGTAATTTCTTTAACATCAGTATGTTTCCTCATGTTTTTAACTAGCAAGGAAGGCTGAGAAGGCAGACATCATATGATATCTGAACCATCTTACTTAGCTTCTGTTGTGTAAACTACCAGAACTGTCAATGTCAATGTATCTCCCAAGCAGCTGGCAACAAGCTGACTTGCAATTCCACAAAATTGGGATACCAGGCTGAGTTCCTTAAACCTCAGAAATTTCTCACTTAAAGCCCCATTCCCCAACTTTCTCTTTGGGGTTTTTCACTTGGGTTGGATCACAGGTCTTAAAAGTCCTAGATGACTGACCTCTTCTAGTTGGCAGGCTTTAATGACACTCTTGTACCGGTATTCATCATAGGATACACCAAAAATTATGTTTTCTTTTATTGTTCCAGGCATGATCCAGGAGACTTGAGGTGAAAAGGATATCCTTCCACTGTGTTTAATTTTACCCTGCGAAGGCTCCAATTCTCCCATTATCAACATCAGAAGAGAAGTCTGAAAAAACATTAACACTTGATTAATATATCAGAGATCTGTACAACAATAAGAAATGTTGTACTAAATGAGAGTCATCCTGCTAAGTCACTTAAATGGCATATTTGTCTTGTCAAGAGTGCCCCTGTAAGTACTGATTTAGTGCAAACTGTAGTTAGTGGAGATTTTTATGATACATGTGATTCTGAAAGGCCTCTAATATGAGAGAAACTTAATTTAATAAATGATAAAAAATGTGTAAGGTATCTTGTAAAAAAGGCATGCTGCTGCAAAAGTATGTCGTTTTAATGAAGTTTTCAATAATTTTACAAGGTAAAAATCTATGTGTGAGATACATACAGTCATAAGGTACTGGTATTTATGGAAAATGTTATTTTTCACATTATCAGTGACTATTTTTGTTTGTTCTTCGTACAACATAATTAATGTTTATAATTTTTCTAGTGTTCATGAGTATTATCTGTATTGCCTTGAAAAATGCAATTTCTTTGTGTAAGTATATACAATTGCTCAGACTCATCTGAATTTTCCTCTGTAACTGTTAACTCATTTACGTGAATGCATGACCTAAGTATATTTACTATTTCCCTTCATAAAAGAAGTGATTGCAATTTCAGTACTGACATGTTATAATTTCAAAGTTAATCAGTAGCTTGTAGTAACCTTGTCACACATCACCGGCTACTAGATCAAAGAATGGAATTGAGAAATACACGGAAAAATATGTTACAGAGCCATTGCAGTGGTGTTCTTATCACTAATAAACAGTCAACAAAGTTGAGACGTAACAGCCAAAGATCTAAAAAATCTGTCTAAGTCACAGTTTCATGCTGTCAAACCCAGAGATCCTTTTGCAAGCTATACAACATATTGGAGGAGTCTCATGAGATTCTTTCCATTATACCAGAATCTGACTTTTCTGAAATGCAGAGTAAGAAGTTTCCAATCTTGCAAAGGACAGCCGCTTGGTCTGTTTTGTACACTGGATGTTAAACTACTGGATCTTGTGCCATACAAAAAAATAAAAGCAAAACAAGCTCTTACACTGAAGCAATATTAAAGAGCTGATGTCAGGCTTCATACCTGTTATAGATATAATAGTTGTGTAGTCTGTTTCACAGGCCTGACAATTCCTGGAATACACAGTAACAGCCTCAAGCAACGTGAAGGAACCCTTATACCACGAAGGTGTAAGGGAAGGGCAGTATTTGATGTGGGGGTCAGGGGGTGGGAGGCAAATTTTATCTTTTGTAACTTTTTCAGATAAGGCTTTTATTTTTATTGCCTTAGAAAATGCAAATTTGTTGTATGTATATACTCACATGAACTGCTCAATGTAATCTAAATTTTCCTTGATTTCCTATGTAGCAGAATAAAGGAGATATACATACATCCTTCAGCATTTTCCAGTTGACATTTCTGTATTACAATTACCAGCATTAGCAATAGCCATAGAAAAACTATTCTGCTAATTTAAAAGTATCACAGTAACACCTTAACACATTATCTTGAGGACAATCTCATGTTCTGAGTCCCTTGCTCTTTCTTATGGGGATCATTACTGAAAAATAAGAAGCCTTGATCATATTGAAATTGATGGGTCCTTTGTCATTGACTCCAACAGACCAAAGATCTTACCCCATGCAAGTAAAAGAAATAAAAATATTTTCACCTGTAATTTGTTGAACAAGGAGAAGCATAATGAACATTTGTTTTAAGTTACACATCTCCTCAAAAAAACCAGTGAAGATGAAAGACTCATCTAATTAATTGCTGTTCAAAGTGAATAAGAGTACCACAGCTCAATTCATTTTATATTAATGATGTTAACTGGACGTGTCATCTGCAAACTGAATGCATTGATAACATTTTGGGGTAGTAAAATGATGATTAATCTAAACCACAGCTTTTCACAGAAAACCACGTTTCAGCAGCACCTCCCCAGGCTTTCACATGGGTCTCAGGAAGCCTGAGTGAGGCACTGTAGGAACTGGAGCTAAGTGATCAGGTACACTACATGTCCAGGGCACACACACCTGGCTGTACTCCTGTCAGGTTTGTCAGATTACTAACCATCTTGTGTTCAAATTTTTCCTTAAAATGTTAGCAAGGCAGGGAAAAAAAGTTCTTTCTAGCACACTGAACCGTCTGAATATCTGTGCTATATTCTTCATTTTTTTTAAAAGTCAGGAGATTCTCACCTGAGCCTTAACTTTAGGTTTCAGTCTGCATTACTCCTGTCAAATTTCCTTTTACTTCCAATAGGAAAACAGCTTGTTGTTAAATTGCTATTTCCTTATATTTCAAACTCTGTCTCATATTGGCCACAGACTAAAACTTCAAGTAACTATTTTAGTGAAACTTGCAGTTTATCCATACTTTTTCCTTCAGCCACCATTTCTGCAGCAAGCACAGGATGGCAAGAATACAGTAACAATAGAGGTAACAATACAGGTAACAACACAATATTATTCCTCAAAATATTAGGACTCTTGTCAAAACAGAAGAAATAGAAATACCTTGCCTGCTCCAGTAGATCCAGAAACAGCTAATAGCTGCCCCTTCTCAATCTTGAAATTTATATCTTGAAGAACAGGGGAGGCATGAAGTGGAAAATTACTGAAGAAGAGATTGCTGTCTGTGCTAGGAGCTTTGCTGTTGTTATTTTCCTGGTTTGCTTTAACAAACAGCTCTCCAATTCCCTGCAACATACATGGATATGTATTAGATGTACATAAAAAATAAATAAAACATGCCTATGCAGAGATGTATATCATACCATGGATTTATGAAAACATATGGACTTACTTTTCTCATCTTACTTTGCCTATCAATAAAATACTCCTTATATTCTTAAATATACATTCTTTTAACGTATGTATTGGACTTGTGCCTAATTTTGCAGACACAAACAAAATTTGCTTATTATAGAACTTCTTTCCAATGTTTATACATGCCACAGCCTGATCCTCTTTTCAGGCTGGCTTAAATCATTAATAACTACTTATTACAGGCCTTAACACTTATTCAAAGTTTTCTTCCAAAGTTTCTCAGCTGTGGATAATTTGATATCACGCTTTCATTACTTGCTAGGTCTTCCTTATCTGTTGAAAGCTGAAGCTAGTTAAAATTAAAGAGTGTAGGCTGCTCTTTTTAGAGAACATTGTGGAAAATATTTCAAAAAAATATGCATTCTGTGCTTTAATATAGTTTGGGTAAAAGTACCAACCTCATCCCAAAAAGCTGTTACTTTGTCCAGCTCAGCCCCAGTGGTTGTTAGATTATACTCCAGAGCTTTATATTCTTTTTTCAGCAAGAAATCCTAGAAACACCATGAAAGCAGATGAAACAGTAAGGGACAAAGTCATATCACACAAAGCAGTACATATTTGCCTACACACAGCACAATATTTCCGGTGGCACTTTTGCAGTACAATGTTTTCAGCAAAAGGCATAAATACAAATTATACAGCATCTTTTGGATTCAGAAGGAAATGTTTTTGAAACTACCAATTCTTTCATTGCTAGTGAAAACAGAGCCATAAAGGTATTTTATTATGATTTAGAAAGAATATCAAAACTTGGCACTTGTTTTGTTTTTGGGACTTGTATCAGGCAAGATCACCCTCGGACCTTAACCCTTTTCAAATAAAGCTTTGGTTTTGGAGTAAGATGTAGAAGGTTGCACTCTGGTGAACAGTGATACAAAGCAGCTACATGCTGCTATCTCCCTTTTCCAAAACTCCAAGAGTTTAAAAGAGTTGGAATGATCTCTCTACCAACAAAAATAAAAGGCAGATAATGATCCTGGCAAGCACAGCATTGATGTAGCATAATTTCAAGTGACACAAGTCAGCTACCTGGTGCTCCGGTTGCCTTCTGGGATAACAGTAGGAAATAAGAGTAAGCCTACGCTAATGTAGGAAAGACAGCCTCTCTATTCTATTCTTTTATTAAGGTTGTATAGCCTGTAAGTATCATCTCCTCCAAATTCAACTTTTTTAAGTTATGTGGAAGCAAATACACGGGCAATACAAAGGAAAAACTAAGCAGACTCATGGGAAAATCAGTTCTCTAAAGTACTCTTGCAAATTTTCCTAGTAGAATAAGCAGGGGAAAAGCAGGTGGTTGAAAGGGCAGGAACTGAAAAACTGGAAAGCAAAACACACATGGTTTATCAGGGTGGGGGAAGAAAAAAAAAAGGAAATTATAGCTATGCTTTCATAACAAAGGAGTCATCCAGTGGAGCTCCTGAGCACTGATAGTCAGAGAGAGCACACTGATTCTGAAATATCATGGTCTAGAAAACATGTGAAAATACAATAACTCAGGGCATATACCTGGCCCAGTCAATTCTCTAAACAGATGAGGAAATTAAATCAGAGAAATGTATGAGTGGTTGATTATTCTTATTTATGTTTCTTAAGACTAGTAAAGGGCTTCGGTGTTCTGGGATTCTGTCCACTCTATGGGGACTATACTGAACCTGCCACAAAGAGATGATTATTTATGGATTCTGGTGCACCCATTTGCTAATATCTCCAAAGACAAGCATTCAGTGAAGTAAGGGCAAGGGTGTGACAACTGGGCTTGTCAGTTCTGTGACAGGGCATTGGACACACTCTTCCAGGAAACAGGAGAGAGAGGATACTTCCATTAATGCCTAGGGAATCGGAGAGCACAAGGAAAGCCTATGATGAGACCTAACAAGGCATCCTTCTAAATGTCAAATAGAAAGGTTTATGGCTAGATTTCTTGAATTTCCTGCCTAGTTGAAAATCATAAAAATCCTACACCTACTTCTTATTCTATACTAAGGTTCAGATATCTGATTGAGATCCTTAAGTTCTGTATTAGTTATTTTTATCATACTAAAATTAATAAAATCTATGTTCAACCAAAAAACCCACATCTATAAATACATAATGAAAAAGGCCTAAGATTTCACCCCAAAATACTTTAAGAATGCTTTTCCTGGGGAGTAATTTCAGAACAGGAGATAAAAAAAGATAGACTTAATGAGAATTCACCCTGACATGACTCTGCAGATAAGCCTCTCATGCCGGTACATGAGCAGTTGATCTCAGTAGGTAAGGTGGGTAGTAATTATTTGACTGGTACCTTAATTATGTTTGCTACTCAGAATGAATGAGATGCACATTTGCATAAGATGCACAACCTCCTGCTGGTCTTGCCACTATTATCTAGAAAAACAAAAGAGCTGTGACTGCAACTCCTGGAAGCCATGTTATATAAAACATGTGCTAATTCTGAACTTCCTTTTCTGAAGAAAAAACATCTCTTAAACACCTCAACTCATGATTTTATTAAGTTATGTGTTCTGCAATGAGAATAACTAACTCAGTGTCACTGTTTCATGAAAAAAAGCAGCAAGCAGGTAGCATGAGACTCCTGTGGTTATGCTGCCTGGGGAACAATATCAAGATTTGTAATGACATTTCATGGTGTTTAGTCAAAGCAACATATACTCAAAAAGTCTGCATAAACACTGTGGGCTTTTGTTGATCAGCTGACAAGATAACATGATATAAGGAATTGGCTTACGTACTTGGGAAGATTTTAGTCTAGGTACCCTACCTGTATTTTGTTTATTGCTCCAATAGAGTCATACCAGGTCTGTACAGCACCGGGAAACTGCCTGGTCACTGTCATTCGAAGAACAATGCAGAAGGAAATGGTGGTAAATATTTTTCGGAGAATAATTCCTTTAATCAGAGCATACGGAAGCACAGCTAAAAACACTACAAAGAAGCCCGAAAAGAAGAAGGCTGAGCTGTTGAAATATCTCACATAAGCAGCTTTTCGGGTAAGCTTCAGTTCAGTTCTGTTAAAAAAAAAACCAAATGTAAATAATTGGTGTAGGATTTCACAGTTTACATCTTACAAATATTTTGGATGGAACTCTTGGTATAACAATTAACTCAGAGGCTCACTCCTCCTTATTTTCTAGAATTGCAGTTAGAAAGTAAGACTCCAAACTATTTTTGGGCCTAAAAAATCATTAGAATCTAATTTTGACATCAGTGTTCAGAGATGTCAGACAAAATAACAATAATCTGTCATCATTTAGATACCAAATAAACCGCAAGCCTCTCCAATCCCTGGCACAACCAACCTTAAGCATTTAGCACTGTAGTATGTGATGCACTCCCAGAAGCATCATCCTATACTCATCTGGTCATTTAGATAGATAACTCCCCTAGAAAAACGATGCTTTGAAATGCCAGATTTGCTATATGTGACCATAAAAAAAAGCTTACAATAGACAATCCGATTAGAAGGCCATCTTGTTTTGCATGGCAACCTACTAACAACTTCACCCACAAATTAAGGTGTCACTTAACCTCAGTTTGAAGAGGTGGAAGGCAGGGAGTCTTCTCTTCACCTTCCTTTCTCCATAGAAGCTGTCTATGGAGTAATTTCCTGACTCCTGCGCAGTCAGGAATGCAATTGGTGATTACTCTTAGCTGCTTCCACAAAGTCTATGCACCTTATAGGAAGCTATTAAATAAAAAGGATAAATAATCCAGGGGATATAAATTATTTTCTGAGTTGATAGCTCTAACTCACAGTGCAGAAGACTTCTATTGACTGCTCTCATTTTGACCCTGTTCACGTTCCCCAGGTACCCTGCAGCTCAGTTTTGCCTGGACAGAGGCACCTCTGCTGCAGTGACAGAATTCCTCCAAAACCAATTAACTGGGGATCGAGATGGAGCTAGACCCCAAGATGCCCATTCACTGGTGAGTGCTGTAACCACTGAGATACCGTGCAGAAGTTTGCAGTAACATGGCTTATGGCAATACCTGGTGTTGCAAGGCTGAGCACCACAACCTTTATGTGTCTTCTCTTACTGAGCCAATGTCTGTATCCAAAGTTCATCCACATTGTTGTTGTGTGAAACTCCCTTTCAGCTCCCCACCACACATGCATGAGACTTCTACATGCATCCAGCATCTTATCAACTTTTGTCAGCCAAAGAGATCTTTAAAATCCCTGACAGAAAATCTGAGCTCAGCCCGTTTTGGAGAAGTGCCTAGCATTTCTTGTTAAGTCTGTATTTCACAAGAGAAGCCTGAATAAAATAGCCAGACATGCAGGTCCGGCCCTGAGCAGGGACACCTCCATTACACCAGGTTGCTCCAAGCCCCATCCAGCCTGACCTTGAACATTTCCAGGGATGGGGCATCCACAGCTTCTCTACGCAACCTGTTCCAGCACCTCAACACCCTCACAGGGAAGAATTGCTTCCTAATCTAAATCTACCCTCCTTCAGTTCAAAGCCATTCCCCCTTTTCCTGTCACTATGTACCCTTGCAAAACATCCCTCTACTGATTTCTTGTAGACTCCCTTCAGGTACTGAAAGACCACAATAAGGTTTCCCCAGAGCCTTCTCTTCCCCACGCTGAATTATCCCAGTTATCTCAGCCTTTCTTCATAGGCCAAGTACTCTGATCTTGTAATAATGCTAGCATTCTTGTCTTTTAAAAATCCATGCATCATACAATAAAAATAAACTCCAACATTACAAAATTTACTATAAATTATTATAGAAAATATAGATAATAAAATAAAAGTCCAACTTCCAGGTTTCTGTGACCAGTGTGTGGACTACAATTTATTTAATTAATTTCTGGAGGACTTGCCAGCATGATGTGGCCTCAAATTTCCTAAAAGCAATACATGTGACTAGTGACATCAGGGGAATCCTAAACTAGTTCCATCCTTGAGCTAGCACTCGTGACCTGGATTCAGAGTGAGTTTTCTCTGATTGTTTATAGTAAATAATTACAAATTCTAATGGTAAAAAACACTTCACTTTCCCTGGATTGTCTTTCAGAAAGCAGCTGAACGAGAAGGTGTTTGTGGAACAATATAATTTTATGTCTTTTATTTACATGATAATATGACACTTATATTTCTTTTATTTTCCCAATCACACACCTGGCACAGAATTTTATTTCTCTGTAAAGGACTAAACAAACACAGGGGACACATGGGAGAGCTTTAATGCAGCGTCACCCATCAATCAATATGTCACTTCTCCTCCCTTTCCCCAAGGCCCTTTGTTACGCCTTGCTGGTAACAAAGACTTCCTTCTCACAGGTCTCAGCTAACTTTTACCTCCTTTCTCCTTCAGGTTTAGTAGTTACAGTTCAATCTTTATATTAACTGAGGAGATAAGCATTCTACAAGGCCATCTACAGACAATAAATGTTAATGTAAATGTGCAGGATAAATACACGAATCTATGTTACTTTAATCCTTCCACAGATTGCATGCAAATTTTATAATCACCTTTATTGCATTTCTCAGAAAATGGCTGCACAGGATTCATATTGTTTCCTTCACCACAGAATAGGGACGTGTGTTAAGCCTTAAGTAACCATCACAAAAGGGCTTTTGATTTTAAGATGAGGACAGAGTCGGCCAGAAACAAACACAGATCCCACAATTGTTTTACCTGCGCAAACTAACCACTGAAACATCATTATAACAAATGAGGAAGTAAATAAAAAAAAGAAAAAAAATCTCACCTCCACTGGAAAAAAAAAATTGGGAAAAACCCCCAAGCTGCAGTGTGGGAATGTATGGTTAGTTTATTGAGGACTAAGAGTTGTTGCCTTACTTCTTAACTAACATGACCACAGATGATCACAGCCACCTAAATTTTTTTTCTGAGCACATAAAAAATTTATGTAACAAATGAGCACACTTACTCACGGATGTTTTCAATCATTTTTTCCATTGCATCTTCCCAACAATAGGCTTTAACTGACTGTATATTTTCAATTATTTCTGAGGTGATGACAAGTCTTTCATTGATCTTTCCTGCTCTCTTATTCCTACAAAGTAAAAAGGCAGTGTGTCAATCTTCATCTTTTTCATCCTGTATAGTTAGCTTGTATCCCATTATATCTTACGAAAACAGCTTCCATATATGCCTCTGCTTAAAATGTTTAACAGAATTATTATGAAGAATGTAGAAGGAATTATTAGAAATCCAGTAATTGTTTTTAAAAGGAGCAAATACAAACTCTAAAAAGAATAAACCAAGCAACTAACAAGGAATTTTAATTCTAAAAATTCTAGATTGAATGTGAAAACTAATTTTATCACTATTTACTCCATGTTAGACTTTTCATTTTTTTAAGTTTATACACCTGCTTCTAAATAAGTAAAGTTTTGTCTGTAACTTTCCCTACACAGGAAACACTCTTTGGACTCATCCTATGTAATGTCATAACCAGAGTCTCTCTATCAAGTGGTATAAACTTCTGAAAACCAATGTGTTTCAGGAAAAATATAGAAATATTTTAAAACATTCTTGTCACCTGTATTTCATCATCATTTGTCCCAGCCAGGCTTGGAATAAGACCATGACTATTAGAAAAGCAAGTCCAGAAAATGCAGAAGCTTCTAACATATCCCAGAGCAATCCCATCAGCAGTGCCACTTGTAATGGTGCAATCCATACAAAATGAGCCAGAGCAAGACCCTATGGAAGGCCACAGAAGAAAATAATAATAAAAGTTAGAGATTAGCTCTGAAAACTACATGAAAAGGAAGTAGTCCTTAAAGTGACACTTTGAAAAATGTAATGAAGAATGGTACAAATATTTCTAGTAGAAAAACAAGTTTGTAAAGGAGGACTTGTGATCCTGAGCACATAGCATTCTGGGTGTTAATTATGATGACAGTGCAGCAATACATATACATTCCACATAAAAACTTTGATTTTTCTAAGGCAAAGTTCAATATGCAGCTGTCTCTTTGTTATGTATATGCATGAGAGAAAGTCACAGCTTTGTAAAAACCGACTTTGGCATCAGTGCTGGCTTTTTCAACCACTGTAAAATGGGAAAAATACATCTAAGAATCTTGTGAGAGTGTGTTAATCTGATATAGAAGGCAAATATTACTGTGGGGAAGAGATGACTATTGTATGAACACAACTAATTCAATGCAGATTGCTGCCTACTTCAGTCACATTCCTTCGCATTCAGGAGATTTTGGACTGAATCCCGTGATCAGGTGCACAGGGGTCTGTGTTACTGCAGTTACACTGCTGCAATGACAGACCACTTGCCTTAACAGGTTCAGCACTAGCTGACATTACTCTATATAGTCATACAGTGCTTAAAGTAAATACATCCTGCAGTTCCAGCCATGTGTCTACAGTCTCTCTGATCTTGTTTCATGGGAAGCAAATCTTATACTACCAATGGGCCAATTAAACACACATGAAGAATAGAGGTTCTTAGAGCTGCCAGTTCCTAAAGGCATTAGCACGGATTTACTGTAGTCTCTGACAAAAGAGAAGTTTTACAGAAGACTCTGTAAGATTTTCTAAGATTGATGTCTAAGACTCATAACACAGTCTTACATCAACAATCCCTTTCAGTGGAGTGGGTAATAATAGCAACAGAAGACTGAAGCTCATCGCTTGTTGAATGACAGGAATGGACTGGATCACCTTAGTGCAAAGATACAGTCATCAGGAAGTAGGATGGAAGAATCAAACCAGCAAGTTCCAACTTCTGTGAAACCAACTGTTTAACCCAGAGGTTTCCTGGCAGGTTCTCACTGGACTGCAGAACAAACATGTTTCTGTGATATAACTGTTTTTTTTAGGTTTCCTCTACTAATCAGCATAGGAGACAAAGGATTTCATAAGTATCAGAATGAGCATTTCCATGACCATGTGCCAACATATTTTCTTAAGGTAACAGATGAGCATTTAGTCTACAAGGAGCACTCAGTGCAGTTCTTCATTTATGCTCCTTCCTTCCTTAATATCTGTCATGAACAGCTTCAAGGATTACATTTGTATTTAATGGATCACCAAGAGAATTAAACAACTGATGACGCACCTCATCAAATTTGTTCAGATTGTTGGAAAGAAGACTGACCAATTGTCCAGTACTTATTTTATCTAGAACTCTGCTTGACAGTTTTAAGATCTGTAAAAGAAAACAAAACCATAGAAAAATGGTCATCTAATTTATCTCCATAAAATAGAATAAATAAAGATAAAAATGAAAAGCAATGGTACAGTGGTATAAATAATAATCCACTTATCTGTTTATGCTATAAAGAAAGTCTCATTAAACTTGTTATTTATGTCACTTGAATTCAATATAGCCATTAAATTGCTTTAAAAATATTGATTTATTGACTTAGTCCTTGCTTTCTGTTGAATATTTTATGGATATAGATATATATGCAAATGCAAGATTTAATTAAGCATGCATGCTGTGTGCTGCTGTGAATCCTCAAAAATCTCCTACTGTTGCCCCTCTTGACAAATATTTTTGAAAGATGCTTTCACAGTGAGCTTTATACTAGAATAGCTAACATGTTTGTTTAAATTAGCTGCTTTGGGTATTGGTAAAATCAAGTAACTTTTTTAGTCTTTGTATTTTTGAACATGTGATGGGTCAGTATCTGTTGATTCTTCATGCTATAGAGATGTCACACAGTATCATTCAAACTCAATCCCTTCAATGTTACATTTATTGCTTAAATCCTTACCTCTAATTCTCTTTTGAAGGTATTTTTTGGCCACCAGCATGTTATTCTATCTTTGCAGTACACATTTTTAACAGGAGCACAGTGGTAGAACAATTAAGGTATCTCACCATATATCCATCAAATCTGAATTCACAGAGGCTGATTTCAGTCCAACCAGCTCTAGACAGGTATTTAATTCTTTGGACTGGGAAATGGAGAGCTGTCAGAAAATGTTAGCCACACTATTCTTCTGTGTACTTTGTGTACCTTAACAAAACTATCGATCTTTCAACAAACTAGCCTAAAAGTTACATAGGCTACAGACAGAGGCTTGGCTTAGAGTGTAAATGAAACAATTACCTTCTTATAAATCAAGCTAAACATAGCTATCCTCATTTGCATTCCAATATGATGAAGACCAAATATAGCAGGGTGTAAAAGTAGTGTTCTCACAAAGAAGAGAAGGCACAAGCCAATGCCCAGGTAGTAGGCTATGGATCTTTCATCAGAGTTGTCTGGATCATAGGAAGCTATTATTCTCCCCAGTAGAAGGGGTTGCACAGATTTGGTGACTTCCTGTAGACAGAAAAAAGAAAAATAATTTTGGTCAGCAGTTTGTTCATTTTTTTCAAAATGTTTAACATTTCAATTTCAAGTCCTATCAAATGAGATTAAAACTTTTATACCTTAAATGAGGAATTCAGGCCTGTTTGTTGTGCAAACCACAGAAAATTGCAGTTATTGCTCAGGAGAACAGACAACTCACTGCTGTCTGTCGTGATGTTCCTGCAACTATACCAAAGCAAATCTAACTCATAAATTTTGTTTGATCATTTTCTACAAAAGTGACAACTGAGATTAGCTTCCACATTTACTTTACAGAGTTGTAATGGATATGCCAATATCATATGACTGAATATGTTTATCAGGCTGGATGTCTGTTTTGGTCCCTAGGGAACAGTTCTCACTGCATTTTACAGGACTTACAGGACACGGGAAGCCTCAGAACTCCCAAAAGGAACATCGCCATTCTCACAAAACAGTGAGAATATAGCTAAACTTAAAAATAAAATAAAAAATTAAAATAGCAACAGAGTAAAAGTATAAAGAATTGGATCACCCTACTCAACAGTTCTAGACATTGTATTCAGTTTTGTAACAAAAGCAGGATGAGAGGGAGTAAATGGTAGGGAAGGGAAGTTTAATAAAAGTCCCAGAGAGAAAACAGTCCCTCCTGCACTGGAAGCCCCAGCGCTGCCCATCCAGGGATGAGCAGCATGGCAGAGAAGCAGGATAGGAGAGGAGAAAGAGGCAAGGTCAAACCACTCAACTACAAGGTATCCAACTGATTTACTAAAGCCCTGACTTTAGTCTGCTATTACATATGTCCTCAGTCTCCTTTTCCATTGTAATTAAATCCCACTAGTGTTACCTCACCTTTCCTTCCATTTCCCTCCCTGCCCCATCATTCTCATACTTTCACTCCTCTAACCTCACCTTTTTCCATCTCTGCCTCTTGCCTCCTCTTTCCTTCCCCAGTCTTTTCCAAAGAACAGCAAAAATCACCCATGTGCTGTGGTCTAACATTTTGCTTCATCTTCTGCATGAGCTTCAGAAGGATATGAAGTATATATGTGCTCCTTTGCTTCATTGTTATGTTCAATTTAAAAATACATATTATTATGAACTTGTATGCATCTCCTTATCCTTCTTTCCATTGTGTTGCGGCAGAAAGCATCTGATACTTCCAAAGTAACAAGACACTACTGAATTCTTTTTTATAAAGATGTGTTAAATTCTGCCAAAAAGTTATTAGTACTGCCTTCCAGATGAAAACCACACAGACCACCATAGAGACTCAGAGAAGAGAATTGGTGAAGTTCAGCTGTAATTAATGTTCTACTGAAAAAACAGATTGGGAAAACCCCTTTCATTTTTTTCCTGCTCCTCTTATACAAAAGCAATCACAAGTACTTGTATAACCTGCACTGTCATCCCTTTCGAATGTCACTGTTGGTGGAGCTGATATTCATCATTCACTTTTTCCACAGAGGAGGTAAAATGTTATGTCTCAAACAGCATACCTGTGCTATGTGCTACATTTCCCAAATTAAACACCACTCAGCCCCAAAACAAATGCTGTGAATCTGGGGCCAGCTTTGACAAAGACTTCAGTGTTATTTATAGGCAAAGGGAGGAGTGTTTATTAAAAAACACATGACCAAGACAGCTGTGCTTAGACCATATGCATCTCAAAACATCAAACCAAGACTCCCCAAAACTCACAAAACACAAAACATTCACCTTTCAAGGACAATACGGTGCTTTCATGTTCTTGGAGATTCCAAGATAAGCTTTTCTATATAGGCTTGAAATAGCAGGATTTTTTTTGTGTGTTTACTTTTATTCCAGTGAAAATGACATGCTTTGCTGCTGTGTTTGTTGTGACTATAAATGTATTGCACACATTCTTGAGCTTGCTGGAGAAAAAGGAAGATTTACAGACTAGAATAGTGGCTGGCAATAAGCCAAGTCATACGCTATCTCCTGGAGAATAAAGTCCACTGGTTTACAATGGATATTTATCAACTTGCTTACCAAAGATATTATCTAGTCTACATACAAATCAAAGCTGAACTACCTGGTTTTCATTTCTCCTCTTGTAAACTTGAAATTACTCACTGATATAAATATGAATAAACAGATTAGAACAACCTGCCTAAAAAAAGAATAGAATTTGTACACCTAATAGAAAATTCAGTGTTCAAGTGTCATGTTTTGCCTTCTGTCCTTGTTCTTCCCTCTGCATTCATCATAGGCCACTGAGAAACTCATAAACGTCCCCCACACAGAAATCTTAATTAAAAGAGCAAAGATCTGAAGAGAAGTGAGATGATGACACAGGGTATTGTGCTAATTTGACCTGGTATGATTATTCTTACGCAAAAAGGACTTTTATGTTACATGTATCCCCCATATGTTCAAACACTCTGTGTTTGAAGACAATAATGCACATCTCTGCTTTGGCATATGGCCAAGAAGTGCTTCCCTCCCTGCCTCCTCACTCACACCCGTGACCCATAAGCGAGAACTTCAGGAAATCCTCATTAGGGTCCTTTGGGATATGATATTAAAACCACTTCTAAGTTAATATTAGCAGCTGTTGCGCATGAGTAGAAACATAAATTTCATGGCGATGAATATATTCAAGACCAAAATACAAATAGAATCAAACTGATCCTCACAGCAAAGTACCTACTTGGTTAGTAGGTGTCAACCTAAAAAGCAAGATTTTTGTTTAACCACCATAACACCTTTTCTTTACATTGCAAGTCTCATATTCTGATAGGGTGAAGAATGGAAACTGCCTCAAACAGCAGGGGAGTAGACACATTAAGTGCAGCAACTCAATGTGCCTAACACTATTTATGAGGGGGAGTCATAGTACTATAGGGGGCCAGAGCACAAGTGTCCACTCTGCAATAACATTATTACCTACAGTGCACCAGGGACAGGGGAGAGATGGAAAAAAGGCCAGACCTAATGAGAGCAAAGCTGTGATGCCAGTTGAAAGCACAACTACAAAACAGCAGGGATGTCAGCAGTCCAAGAAAGATGCCATGAAAACAGCTCAGGGATAAGACCAGAGAAGAGCTGAAAGGAAAATGAAGTTCAGAACACACAACTTGGTTACACCTATGCCAGCACGGCACAACATCCTGTCCCCTTTCAAATTAATGGCAAAGCTCCCATTAATTTCCGTGAGCAAAGCCTGCAAAGAACACCAGCAGCTTTGGGAGCAATTTGGTTTTTTTATAATTCCTCTTTCAATAAAATGAAGCAGCTTTCAGTAAAATGAAGACTAATGATAATAGAATCAAGAATTTAAACTAAGATTTAATCTTTCCATGTTCATTGTGAAAGGCGCAGCTTTGTTTACTATGTGTTTAATTGCACACATCTGTGATTTCATAAAGAATTTTTTTTTTAAATCCCATACACACAACCAAAGAATATGACTCAAAAATCCTACAGTCTTTTTCTGTCCTCACCTGGTCTAAAATTGTACTCCATTAAAAAAGTCCACAAAGTGAAATCAACCCTGTATATGCATGCCCACACATATTGCCTAAACTTTGGGAAAGAGTGTTATCCTCAAGATTGACTGCAAAAGCCCTCAGACACTGCTTAACTTTTAACAGGAATGCATTAGTGCAAAGGCTCTGGCTGGCAGACTGCACAGCTATTACAGTGTATGGTAGGCTACATTTGTACAACCATTTTGTTGGTGATGGGTTTTTTTTAAATACAAACCTATCATGAATAAGGAATTACTGGCTTAGTGAATAAAGAAGTTTAAAATCTAAAGGCAGAAATGAGATCACAGGAGCACACAAAAGACATGACTTAGTAGGGGTCTACAAATACAAGATGCCACCCCAGAGAAGAGCTGACAAAAGTGGTGAAAGAGTAGAAAGAGAAGGGTTACATGCAGTCCCTTACTTAGCAAGAGGCCCTGTCCTAGATCGGGCAGTTAACTATCTGGACAAAGACAATTTAGGGTCCAGTACCTAAAGGGTATCCCCTGACACTACACTACCCCTTGCATCCAGCAAAGAATGGAAACTCTCTTTAGTCTTCCTTTTGCTGCCAGTATATTTATAGAAACTTTTTTTTTTTTTGCTGTTTTAACTGCAATGGCCAAATTTAGTTCTAGTTTGGCTTTAGTCCTTCTAATTTTCTCCCTACATAACCTCACAACATCCTTTTAGTCCCAAGTTGCCTGCCCCTCCTTACAGAGGTGATACACTCTCTTTTTTACTACTAAATAACAGAAACTTGAAAGTAACACAGATATTTGATGTGCGTATTGGTCAACAGCAATTTTCAGATTTACAGTCTGGCTACACAACATACTTAGTGAGACACCATTTGCAAAAAATTATTTTCACAGCTCCTAACCCTAGTGATAGGATTGTCAAACAAACAGGTGGCATTTGGTAAGTCAAGGTAATCCTACCTAACACGTTGGAAAGGTGATAAACATAATCAGTTCAGGCTTTCACTTCAAGTTCCTGATCACACACTTGGGAGCACTAACAACATTAGAAACATTTAAAAACTATTAATATGTATGTTTTAATGATACTAAGATATTATCAGAAAATACTTTTTTAAATGAAAGTCCCTGAGTACATCTTTGTATTTATCACCTTTGTAAGCAATACACAGAGTAAAAATATGTAGCTATTCACAATATTCTGTGTTAATTTAGCTGTCCCTAGGACTTGGATCTATTTACAAAACACTAGCACCTTACTGAAGAGAAGAACAATTCTTACCCCTAAATATAATAGTATTCCATAGAACACAAATTTCCAGAAAAAGCATCGTCGAAGAGCATTAATGAGTTTGGGTTTCTTCTTTGAAGTTGCTAGCTCTCTGTCCCATTCTCTGAAAAGGAACCAAAAAATAGAACCATTAAGTTGTATGAGCAAATACATGGGTCTGCGGCTCTGGCATATTTTTCAATTCACTCAAGTATATCCAAGGAGATTTAACTAAGGTGGCTAATGAAAGAAAGCTTTGCGGAGATCACAAGGATCTGGCATTCGTGGACTTGGTAGATCAATAGAAGTTCAAACCTAGTTCAGCCACATATTTGGTAGTTTTAAATATTTGGTCATACATCACCCCACAGGGAATTATTTCATGAAAAGGTCACATTGTATGTTTTAAAGAAACCTGCTGTACTTAAAACCAAAGTACAATAATAGGCAAATAAACGTTTTGGAGCTCTTCCAGTCTGCAAAAAAGAAAGCCCAACAAAGCATCAAAAATGTGACTTTTCTACTGCACAGCACTACTTTTAACCTGTGTTGCTGGGACAATAACTTTCTATTCAATAATAAATTGTAGGTCAGAAGCAATGTTGTATACAGAGAACTTATGTTTCAGCAAAATTCAACTCACAGATTAAAGCACTCCTGAGAATTTCCTCAGCTGACTATTTTCTCCATTTTTCAACAGAATATTAAATAACCAGAATATTTAATTTATAAACTATCAAAATGCATTAAGCATACCAATGTTCTCAATAAATTCTACCAGTTTGGAATACTTATGTCACACTACAATTAAAATTGACTGGATTGGTACAACAGTGCAGACATAAGCTGCCCAGGAGCACCAGTGAAAGCTACACCATCCGTTGGGGGAGAGGAAATGGATTTAGGCACCTCTATTGTAAGAGTTAGTCACAAGTGCAGCACAATTTCTGAATTAGGACCCACTGAAATAGGGTAAACATGAGTGGAAGCCTAAATGAGGAAAAGTCAGGGTATGATTTCTGCAGAAACAATTAGTCTCTCAAACAGTGGTATCAAAGGAAATTAAGAAAGTTATTTCATTGAAGAAAAAAATAAACTGAGGTTTTACAAGGTTATTTTGGGAAGAAAGAACAGCAGAAAAGGGAACTAGCATTGAAACTCTGAGTCTAGCCTCGCTCATCATCCTGAAATTGTGCAGGATCTGCTGTTCCAGCTGGATCCCTACTAATCTATGGTGCCTAATAGGATTCATCCAAGAATCCTCAAAGAGATGGCTGATGTCATCGCAAAACCTCTCTTGATGATTTTTGAGTGGTCTTGCAAATCTGGAGCGGTCCCAGCTGACTGGAAGCTGGCAAATGCTGTCCCAGTTTTCAAGATGGGCAAGAAGGAGGACCCCAGAAAACACCGGCCTGTCAGTCTCACTTCAGTGCCTGGTAAAGTTATGGAGATTATTCTGAGATGTATTGAAAAACACCTGAAAGACAATGCAGTCAATGGTCACAGCCAGCATGGCTTCATGAAAGTCCTGCTTATCAAACCTAATTTCCTTTTATACAAGGTACCCACCCAGCTGGCCAAGGGAAGCCACTTGATGAGATCATTTTGGATTTCAGTAAAGCTTTTGATGCTGTCTCTCACAGGATTCTTCTGGAGAAAATGTCCAGCACTCAGCTGGATAAACACATCATGGAATGGCTGAGCAGCTGGCTCATGGGTCAGGCATAAAGGGTTACAGGGAATGGGGTGACATCAGACTGGGGAACTGTCACTGGTGCGGTTCCCCAGGGCTCCATCCTCAGCCCTGTGCTCTTCAGCATCCTCATAAATGACTTGGACACAGGACTGGACAGGATACTGAGCAAGTTCGCAGAAACTACAAAACTGGGAGGAGCTGTTGATTCCTGCAAGGTCAGGGAAGCCCTGCAGAGACCTCAGCAAATTCGAGAACAGGGCAATCACCAATCATATGAAGTTCAATAAGGGAAAGTGCTGGATTCTGCACCTGGGATGGGGCAGCTCTGGAAGTATGTACAGATTGAGGAATGAGATACTGGAGAGAAGTGCTGCAGAAAGGGACCTGGGGGTCCTGGTCAATGGCACGTTGCATTTGAGCCAGCAGTGCCCTGGCAGCCAGGGGGGCCAACCCTGTCTTGGGGGGCATCAGGCACAGCATCGCCAGCCGGGCAAGGGAGGGATTGCCCTGCTCTGCTCTGCACTGGGGCAACCTCACATCGAGTGCTGGGGGCAGTTTTGGGAGCCACAAGATAAGAAAGATATAAAGCTATTAGAGAGCATCCAAAGGAGGGCAACAGAGATGGTGAAGGACCTTGAGGTGAAGCTGTGTGAGGAGCGGCTGAGGTCCCTTGGTCTGTTCAGCCTGGAGAAGAGGAGGCTGAGGGGAGACCTCATTGCAGTAACAACTTCCTTGTGAGCAGAAGAGGTGGGGCAGATACTGATCCCTTCTCTGTGGTGACCAGGGACAGGACCCAAGGAAATGTCCTGAATTTGTGTCAGGGGAGGTTTAGGTTGGATACTAGAAAGAGACTCTTCACCCAGAGGGTGGTTGGGCACTGGAACAGGCTCCCCAGGGAAGTGGTCACAGCACCAACCCTGAGAGAATTCAAGAAGCATTTGGACAATTCTCTCGGGCACAGGGTGGGATTCTTGGGGATGTACTGTGCAGGGCCAGGAGTTGGACTTGATGATCCTTGTCAAGGATCCCTTGACAAGGGTCCCTTCTAACTCAGCATGTTCTGTGATTCTGTGATCAATGGCAGATATCATAGGTACCTATATAATTTAGAGCATCTAGGTGGTACATCTGCACCAGGGATCCCAGTCATCTCCAAAGTACAAATGTGTGCAACCAGCTTACACCCAAAGCTATTTAAACATTTCATCCAAAAGCTTTTTAATGAAAATTGCAATGCGATTCCTGAAACAAAATTATTTCATTAATCTTTCATACCTTTCCAGTTTTTCAGAAAGATTATCAGCAGAGTCTGCAGAAGGGATTTGATATATATCTGACAGCTCCAACCGTCTTCTGTAACCCTTGTTCAAAATTGGGGTTGTCCAGCTAAGAAAATACATTAAAAAAAAGAAAAAGTTAGAAATAAAAGATTTTCTCACATTAATTCTGGGTTTGCTTTGTTTCACCCTGAATATTTTGTTCACAGCATCCAAGTATGTCTATGTGCACATGCACTCACATACACATCGGACACAATACAGTGCAGCTCTGCCTTATATTTACAAAACTATATTGACAAATATAATATTAAAAGAATAATTGTGAAACTCTTGCAGTTTATAAGTTTTGGGGTGGGATCATGCCTCAAACGTCCTAGCGAGTCAGTAGGAGACGAACAGGGGATTTAAACCTTTGTACTGTTTGTACTGTATTTCCAAATATGCTATGTGCTATGTCCATATAAACTAATAATAAATTAGAACTATAGTAAAGGGAATATGCAAGTTTCATTCCTATCTGCTCTGCTCTGGGGAGACCCCACCTGAAGTACTGTGTCCAGCTCTGGGGTTCTCAGCACAGGAAGGACAGGAACCTGTTGGAGCAAGTCCAGAGGTGGCCACGAAGACGATTAGAAAGATGGACCACCTCTCCTTAGAAAGAAAGGCTGAGAGAATTGGAATTGTTCAGCCTGGAGAAGAGATAGGGCCAGGGAGATCTTAGAGCAGCCTTGCAGTACCTAAAGGGACCCTCTGGGAGAGCTGGAGAGGGACTTTTTACAAGGTGATGTAAAGACAGAATAAGGGGCAATGGCTTTTAACCAAAAGAAGGTAGGTTTAGATTAGATATTAGGAAGAAATTCTTTACCATGAGCGTAGCCAGACACTAGAAGAGTGTGCCCAGAGAAGTTGTAGATGTCCCATCCCTGGCAGTGCTCAAGACCAGGTTGGATGGGGCTTGGAGAAACCTGATCCAGTGGAAAGTGTCCCTGCCCAAGGCAGGGGGCTTGGAACCCAATGATCTGTAAGATCCCTTCCAACATAAGCCACTCTATGATTCTGTGGCAGCTTACACTGCAGTATGCACTTAACAACACAAATCACTCACAGGACTCCTCATAAGATCTTCACCAAGTCCATTATATACGCACGTTTTGCATTTGTTTTTTCAAATGTCATGTTTCAAATTATAATACCAATTTAAAGGGCATGCTGAAATAAAGCTGGAAAAGACTACTCTGAAGGGCTACTCTAAGAGAAAATGGCTACGAGAAAATCTTTATAAGCCATTTTATCAAACAATTCAGCTCCAAAAAGGCCTATGAATCCTCAGGGAACAACTTGCACAACATTTTTCACCAGATTCTGTTCAGAAATCTTTTTGAAAGCAAAGGACTAGATTTGAACTAAAGGTGTATTTTGAAACTACTTGAATTTCTGCTTTATTGTCACAAATAAAAAAAAAATTCTTTAAAAAATTAAATGCCTGCAAAAGAAGTAGCTTGTGGTTGATTGCCATCATACTTCCATATGTAAACAAGAGTTTGTAAAAAAACTTGCATGATTAATGATTATGATAAAATTCTGCAAAACCTCAATAATTTCAAAATTTTTGTTTTAAATTGTCTTTACAGATAACAGCTAAAAAATTACAAAATATATGCAATAATATTTCCCACAGTCACTTAGAAAATACAAACAGCTTATTGGATATGCTTACCTGTATGCCTGTAAAAACATATGTCATACATACAAAGTAATCCACATTCTCAATTGCAGCCTCTGAAGGTGCAAAGAAGTTGATACAGAGGTAAAAGAATGTTATTAAACACTACACAAGTGCAAAAAGACTTTAGCACAACAGATGAAGACTACTCGTGTGCAACTGTGTGCACACGTGCACACTTGAACATTTACTTTAATGAAGTTATGAATTGCCTGAGACACCGGTCTATAATCCCCATAATTCAGTAAAGCACCAAGACATTTCCCAAGTGCACAGTTATATCACACTCACTGCAAAGAGAATATGCTCTAAGAAAATGAAGGAGTATCCTTCATTTCTGCAATAATAGTATGGTTTCAGATGAATCATATGACTTCTAGCTCAGTCTTTCACACCACTATAGCTGAGAAATAACAAGTGATTTGTGGTATGTTACAGGAAGACAGCTAGGAGAGTTCACTTTGGAGAGTCATTCGACTCTCATTTTACCATTTGGAGATGGTAAAACATCCATAAACTTTAGAACTACTGGAAATAGGGGCCAGTGTTTTCAGGGATAAAATGGATTATAAGAAAAGCTTTGAATTTCATGTAACACTTATGTAAAAGTCTTTCATGGCTACTGCAAATGGTATATCAGGTACTGATTTGTATTTTGCCAGCTCCTGAAGACAGAAAGGACCACATGCTATTGGCTTTGTGCACATCTTGTGGAGAACTGGCTAATCCTTGTTGCTCAGGAACAGAAACTCTCATGAACCAGCTTCACCGAAGTCCTGTATATGTAGATATTTCAGTAATGACAGAATGAATACAAGTTACGGGACACAAAACCACTACTGCAGTTAATGCAAGTAAGTAACAGTACTTCCTAAGCAATGTCTTTTATTCACAACACTGTAGCTAAGTAATAACCTTCCTGAGCCCCTTAATAATGCTCTGAGACTGCAATAAGCAATTCCCAATCTGACAAAAGATAAATGCTTTACAGTTTCACTTTGTATGTTTTGGGAAAACATTTTTATTACACTGTTTCCCTCCACATATTTGATTTTATTTATAGTTTTGATTAACACCTACCCTGGCATTTTGCCACAGCACGAACAAACAGAATGTGACTGCATTTAGAAAGTGAGCAGAGTGGCCATATTATCATTTGGGGAAGGCAGCATGCTTAGCAGATCTACTGTACTCCTAGAAATGTCTTTTGTTTTTACTCTGTGCTTAGCTGCGTTAACCAGGTGCATTTATCATTGCCATCGAAATTATGTGGTCCCTAAACTACCCTCCTCTGCCGAGTCAGCATTTGACACAGGCTTACTCAATCCTCATCCTCATCTCACTGCTCATCACAGTAGCTGCAGCTGTGGTAGATAAACTCCTCCAGCCAGTTAAAGGAGCAGTGCTGACACCTTCCCCTGGGGACCTCTTTGTCCACAGCCTGGTTCCTGCTGCAAGCTGCTGGCAGGGCTTGCACAGAGATGTTCATCTCCCAGCTGCCCTGACCTTGCTTGGAAGTCCCACCCTAACTAGATATGGCCAATTTGCACACTGTGCCAAGTGGCTTTGGGTTGAGTGGTAATCATGGGAGGAGTCGGCCTGACATGATGTTTGTCTCAAGGTGGATTTTCAACAGTTGCTTGAGTTGGGCTGTCAAGAACTGTGGGAGACAGTAAATACATAAATATCTCATAAAACCATTTTTTGCCAGATTCCAATAGCATCCAAATTGCCATTATGTTCTAGATTCCTTGTAAAGTTTTGAAATGCAAAATGACTATTAATTTATGTTAACTGGCAATATAATCTCTAATTCTCTGTGTTCCATAACACTAGGTGACATAGCTCAGTCAAAGTTTGTCAATTAATATGGCTCTTCTATTTTTTTGGCTTATTGGAAACAATTTGATACCATTAATGCTGAGTTCATTCTTGTGGTTGTTGAGAAAGAAAAATTTATTCTGAAAGGAAGAGAGCAAGAAGGAAGGGAAACAGATTGGCTTTACAGCATTATGTTAGCAAATGCCATCGGATTACTGGCTGGCATTTAATGAACCCTTTCACAGAGAAACCTGTAGTGCTGTGAGAGTTCTGCCACTAACTAGGAATGTTATTATGGGTACACACATATGAAAACCAGCAGGGAACAACTTTCAAGGGTGTACAGTAGGAAAAAATAAAAGAAGGCAAATTCCACATCTATTATCTACTGCCTACTTTTGCTACTATTAGCAAAAAATACCTAATGAACTTGGTATGTAAACAACATATACATAACATACTGTTTGGTAGATTTCTAATGACCATTTCTTTGTCATTTCCTTAAGCAGCATGTAACAGATTTTGTATTACAGATACTGCTGTCTCCAGCACATTCAGACTCATCCCACTCCAGTAAATTGTATCAATAGGACAGATGTCTTTGGCTTTCCAGAGAGTATTAACACAGACAATTTGTCAATAGGATTTGACTCTCCCTTAAGGCTGCTTTGCATGTCACTGAAGACGGAAGGAGCATCTGTGCTGCTAAGCCAACTGCCCAGA
Source organism: Acanthornis magna (assembly GCA_036785705.1). Classification (NCBI taxonomy): domain Eukaryota; kingdom Metazoa; phylum Chordata; class Aves; order Passeriformes; family Acanthizidae; genus Acanthornis; species Acanthornis magna. The sequence goes on from JAWUZG010000001.1 coordinate 20,893,931, forward strand.
TCTTCCTCCTAGGCACAGGAATACCCTAGCTCCATCAGGCTCTTCAGATCAAGAAGCACAGGTTGTTGAGACAGTAACAGAACAGAGGTGCAGGGCTACTCAAGACCAGCAAAACAGAGGAGCTCTCCCACAAGAGTCACTGATCAGACTGGTACCATTTCAACAGGCACTCTGTGCACAGCACAGCAACATCTACTGAGCAGGGCAAAGACAACCATGGTTTCACTCCCATCTACAAAGCATTAATACCTGTGCACAATATCATTAAGCATAGTGACTGCAACTCCTAAGGAACTGGGCCTAAAATTCAATGTAGAGAGCAAAAAGGTGCCTCTGGCTTTAACTTATCCTTCCTCCTAACATTTAATTGGGGGGGGGGGGGGGGCACGAGGGGGAAGAGTAAGGAACTTAATCAAGCTGTGATTATGATGCTTTGAAGCCTAAGTTTGACAAGATGTTTGTAGAGACATGCATTCTTACCAACGGCAAGAAAAGGCTGATGTAGATTTCAGATGTTCCCAAAGAGTCAAAACTGACCAGACCCTGTCAGAGGCTCTGCATTCCCATCCTCTCACCAAAGATATCCACCACTCCAGTGGCAGCAAATTGTAAATTATTGCTTACTTTATACTGGAAGTAGAAGCTCAGCTACACCCAAAGCTGTTTCTCCAGGAGAGTGTCTGCACCACCATCTGTCATCTCTGAGCATCCTGTAATGCAGCTGTGAAAGGTGAGCCTGGCTTTTTGTGATCCTTGCTAACAGATGGGACAAGTCAGGGTGCCCATGGAGCACAACTGCCAGGCACCATAGCCTATTCCTGCCCCTTGGTTACCCTCAACAGAGTAGGGTTGCAATAATTTTGTTTTGAATAGTAACCTACAGAAGCAGCATGTTATATATTCTGAAAACTATATTAAATCTTTAGCATTTTCCGCTTTATAAAAAACAAAAAAAGCAATACGGTTTAATATTTAAACATAATTATTGCAGGGCTTCAACAACAGAAAGTAAATGTAGATTCTACTGATTTCTGCTTTGTTGTTGTTGTTTTCCCCCAGATCACAAAAATTAAGATTTTAATTTCTTCACTAATAAACAATTCTTCCCCATGAGGTGTTACTTGACATGGAAAATATTTATCTGCAATGTTATTGACTCTGCCACTAGCTGTGAGCAGCACCATTTTAAGAATAATCAATGTTCTGCTGAAACCCCAGGATTTCAATAGCAAATCTTAATTAGGATTACTCCATAGCAATTCTAGGGGAAGGCTTGCCTTTTATGCCCAGTTTTTGTGAAGCGACACTTACTCAAATTATTATCTCTAAATGCTTTTTTAGCAGAAATTCTATACTTTTTCCTTACAATTAGTAAGGTAGTAAAATATTTCAGTTTGCAGAAGTACTGAGAGCTATTTTTTAGAGAAAACAAAGCACATTAGGGGTTAGGTTGTGCGAGATGGAAGGACAATTGTATTGAAATCTGTCAATTGTTTAGGTACCAAAGTAAAGTGTAAGATACGCTTCAAATATTTCTTTAATGAAGCTAACAAAATAACAGTGGTGATGATGTGCTATGAACAAGGTTTGCAAAGCTGTTCCAGCATATACCTACAGTTAGACTGGCTAGGTGAGGATGTTTCTTCATTCTTTTTCTCACTTACATATCCCACAGGAACAATTGGAGAGATTTCTTTTCTCCTAGTCCTTTGAAAGAACAAGGAAATTACAGAAAGTTTGCATCAGCAAAACTGTTCCAGAACAGTGTTATTCATGATTTAATTGAATTTTCAAATCTCCAGATGTGTCACTAAGTGATGGCAACAAATTTCACCCAATTTAGCACTTCACTGTGTTAGCCATTAATTTTTTAGATACATTTTATAATAAAATAGCATAGAGTTGCACATCAGGTGCAATGGCTCTTTCCAAAACTATTATTTGTTTGAACCCAAATGACTGATATGTGGTCAGGTATAAACAAACAGGTGAACACAATTGCATTTTATTTAATTTTAATACCAACTATCAAAATCTAAATTACCATTAGAGTAATACGGAATCAATTCTGAATTAGGTGCTGCTTCTCTTACTGCTTGCTCTTCACCATTTTCTCTGTATCCTGGTATTCGATGATGCTACTCCTCAGAATGATCCTTGCAAATTAATGAGAAAATGCCTCATACCTTCTGATTTCAAAACAGTCTCAGGCTTTGAGCAAGGCAACATTGGGGGGAGCTTTGTGGGGTTTTTTTCTTTCTTTTTACTACCTCTAGAGAAATAAAAGCATTCCAGAATTTACAGATTAAAATTAGTTAGGATGAAAGTTAAAGTGAGATATCAGAATGAGTCCAATACAGAAATGGTTCACATCCTTTATTTTAAAAGCTGGGGGGAAAAAATAAAGGATAAATACCAATATTAAAACATGGGAACATACCTAAAACCAAGTATGTTTACCAGCTGTCACTTAGGATTTTCTCCTAAGGCACAACCTTGCCCATGAAGTCAAGACATTTGTATTGCAACAGGCCACCCCCAGTGCTGTCTTTCAGGATCAATCCCCCCTCCTGCCTATCCTCTCCTGAAGGAAGGATGCCTACCCACACCTGACAGGCACGAGGCTTCTGGTTTCAATTGAAAAACAATGCTGTTTCAAAATACGCCTTAAACACCTACTTATTCTCTCCTAATTTGGGGAGCTTCATGCCAATGCAGCCTTGGGTTAGCTACTTGCTGACTGAAAAAGCTCATGCAGATCCTTTTGCTTGTAAGAGAGGGAGTGATATGTAAACAGCCTCTGAGTTCTTGCTAACCTCACCCCGGTGTACCCCCACTCTCATGGAAGGCAGTTGAACTGTATCTACAAGTCCACATGGCAAAATTTGGCAAGGTGTTTCAACGTGTCTTCTTATGTACTGGTTAATTTTCACCTTTAACTTACTCATTTCAGAGGACATAATATGATACTTTATTACCCAGATGTCACGTTGGCACCATCCTGCCTCCACAACTGTACCTACACACCTATACTCCAAAGCCGGGGGGATGGGTGAAAAGAAAAAATATAAACCATAACAGCAACCTGTAAAACCCTCTTGCAATAAGTCACACTATTCTCACCACCTTGAAATTTAGCATATCAAAAAATGTAGGTATTCAGAGACTAAGATTCTTCAGTATGAGCAAGGTGATAATTGTTCACTGAAGAAATATTCTGAAACAAGTTTGTCACACCAGAAATACCCTTGTGCAATCACAAGGACACACAATTTCACACAATCACAATTTCCTGGACAGGAGATCTTAGGCAGACTGCAGTGACTCCACCACACGCCTCTAGGACAAATCACAATCCTTGTATACCTTACTTTCTTCTCTACAGAACTGGTAAGGAAACTTCTTTTTAACCCATCCTTTGTGCTCTCTGCTTAGACTTCAAGATCTTCAAAACAGACTTCCTTATCAAATATTTTGCTTAGTATAGTGGACTTCAAATTTCTGCTAGTGCATTTAGAAACCTCTAAAATACAGATAATAAAACTACTAACCATACCATTGTCGCCATGATTAAAAAAAAAAAAAAAAAAAAAAAAGGATTTGGATGGATTACTTTCTATCTCACCAAAATCAAAAAAGCACGTAGAAAATAACAAGGTACAGACAGATTTGCAAATATATCAAATGCTTGATACTATGTCTTCCTCCTGCAGGCAGAAAACAAGACTTTAAAAATGTTTCAGAAATCAGATGCAACTTGATACAGGCATCTCTGCTTTAGAGTTATAAAGCAGCCGGAGAAGGTCCCTGTGCTACGCAGGGTTTGCATTTTGGGTCATTAGACCAAAGATGCAGTATCAGGCTGAGCCAAGGACAAAATTTATCCTTATTGTCAAAAAAAGGCATTCCTTTGACTGAAATTACTTGAAGTGTAGAAGACTCAGCATCCTTTCTCCAGTTCACTTCAAGTTGCATATTTTACCCTGGAAATAGCAACAGAAGTCAAATTTTCAAAAGGAGTCCAAAACTTACATACACATCTTTGAACCATCTGACTTTGAGAAGCACTGACACCTTGCTGGTTTAGACAGGTCTGAAGGGCTAGCAGACCAGCAGCTCTGCAAGGACCACTTGTGGCAAAAGACAAATATCAGGCAGCCGCATGGGTCTACAATCTGTGCTGCAGCTGTGCTTGGTTATCACTGACAGCCAGGATTTATGATTGCCTGGGATCAGTGAAAGGCAGCTCAGGAGGGCTAGACACATACAGGACCTTAAGAACACACTATAGAAAAATTGCCTTGTAAGAGTGTTTAAATTGACTACCCCAGCAACTGAGGCATAAACCTGTGCAATTCAATTCACCTGCTACAGTACACAGAGGCTCCTTACTCAAAGAGGAAAGACGAGCAAAATGCTACAGCTAGGTATTGATAAGGGATGCTCCAAATATTATGTTATGGTATTGGTTATGACAATTTCCAGACACCTGCCCTCCAGAGTGAAATTGATAGACATGAATTAGGCCTTAAAGCTTCCTATAAAAAATCTGGGACTTTTAGGAACTCAAGAGAGTTTCAGGAGGAAATTTGAGTACAAACGTGTACATTAAACCCCAGACTTCTCAAGGAAAACCCATAAATCATTCTCAAGTCAAGAATCAAAATCCTAAGTAACTTGTTGTCATTAAATTCTAAGATATGCGGTTCAAGGATGGAGCAGGGACTGCCTAGGGAAGGTCTGTCTTGATTTCCTTTCTCTGAAGGGAATCAATTTAATTCTCATGAGAATGCCTTTTCAAACCAGAAACTACCTTGTACAAGGCACCCTTAAACTTGAAATCATGACTGAATTAGGTTAGAAAGAGTGATAGAATAACATTACTGTAGCCTATGGACTAATTACTTTCAAAGCCTAAGTCCTGAATTGTTATCCACCTTAAAGGTTATTAACAGACTTCATAAGAAGTCTCAGACCAGGAATCAGAACTTGCAAAGAAGTTTCTTAGTCGGTAGAGCACAGAGTCACTCTTGATTTATGCTCTAAAAAGAGTAGCTGAGCCAGAGATAGAGAACTAAAACACCTTCACTGCCAAACACTGGTAACACTTGGTCTTACTTCCTAGAAGAAGTGAAGTGTAGAATTGAATTCCTTTTCCTAGCCCTCACATCACACACAGGGCAGAAGAATGAATCCAACATTTATCCCCTACAGGCCAAATTGTTCTAGGAACCACTGGACAGCTGTATAAAAAGGTGGCAGATTTCTTTTTCTCTGGTTTGGAAAGAAAGAAGCAACTAGACCAGATCTGACTGACTGAATTCATGAGAAGACTTGACAAAAAAGCTGGCTTAGTTTGTATTTCTCATTCAGATTTAATAATGAATCAGGAACTAAAGCACTAGGTCTTGCCAAAAGTTGTCATGTTTGATAGGCACCAAAGCAAAAGCATACACTTAAAGAGTTGGACACGAGCACAAGGATTACTTTCTGAGAACTTGTACTTTAATATCTAAATTTGCATGCAAAAGAAAAGTAATAAAATCAGAATTGTCCCATAGTTGCAGCCATTTCTGAAACTCCAGCAGTAACTCTGTGTACTAGTTCTCACATAAAAATTGATTAATCAACAAGACTTCCTGATCTCAGTTAATCTTCAATAAAAACCAGGTGATTGCAAAGTAGTCTGACATTGTTTGTGACAAAAGGTATGGCCTTGACCCTGCAAAACTCCAAAATTCCAAAAGAAACTAAGCAATGGTTATAAAGACAAAAGTGAAGCTTCACAATAAATATGAAGCTAAGCATATGACAATCTGATAGCTTCTGCATAAAACTGTTTTCTTTAAGCAAGGCAAAAAGTTGCCAATGCACAGAAAAAATATCTTGTATGTGGTAGGGAACAAAAGGGATCAACTCTGAAAACACAATAGGGAAAATACAACAAAACACGAAAGAAACTAAAAGCCCAAACTCCCAGTATCAGTGTTTTCTAAGTGTCACCCTAATGGAAGATCTCAAACCACTTGTTTTCACACCTCATTTCTTAGCCACCAAAGCTCAGTTTTTAAAGCAAAATAGTTTAAAATTAGTTAATTTATAATTTTAAATACTTTTTATCATGTCCACTTCTAGCAATTATCTTTTTCTTTTGTTTTGCCCCAGTAGTATCTATAACCTTGGAAATATAACAAAAAGATACCATTTTCTATAAGATATTACTCTTTGTATACCAAGACAGTTTCTCACTTGTTTTTTTTCCAAAAAGAATTAAGGAAAAAGGTAGAAACAATACTAAACAAGTCTAAATTATTCTGTTATGAGCAAAGATCTAAATATTGACTTTAACATATTTTAACCTATCTCTCCAGCCCAAACAGGATACATTATGAAGCAATAAAACCTTTCCAATATGTTTACACCTATAGCTGATAACAGCTCATACAATATTAAATAATAATATTATATTTATCAGCAAGACTTCCTGAATAATAATAGCTAATACTTTAACATCACTCCTGCTAACAGGACCTTCAGCTTATTATATTCTGATTGGTACTTCACACATAAATGCATGGCAGACTCTTATAAATGTTACTTCACTGAAACATGTACTGTGGTGTAGCTGAAAGCAACTATTTCATTATCATTGAGAAAAAGCAATCTCTCCCCATACATCTTTTTTCCATTTCTCTGCCCTAGTCAATATTCATCATGAACATCTCCTTAACTTTATATGCTTTATTATTATCACTTTGGTTACAGTCATCTGACCGATAGCTGGTACAATATAATGCATCATGCATGATAAGCATGATTAAAACACCATTTAATTGACTTAAAGACCATGATTTAAAAGATGAGCTCAGGCCTGAGGATGGTTAATTATGTACTTAATGAGCATGAACTGCATCTAATTTCAGGCATGGAAACTTTCACTATGGTAGGAATCAGAAATATATTTGCTTTATTTTATTGAGATTTTTTCTTCACACCTTCAGCATCATAGGTTCTAGGAGAACAATACTCTGATAGAAGTTTTATAAATAAATAAAATTAAATAGAGCAAGTGGCCCCCTGAACAATTAAATTAATATATAGACTTATTTCCTACAGATTTCTGTTTTATACTTGACAGGAGCACTGACTGAAGCACCTTTTACGGAGAATTTGTAATTGCTTACACTACCACCACCTACACTCCCTGGCTCTAACAGTATTTGATGGCAAGCATGGCTTCTTTCCCACTGCAACACCATTGGAGAACACCTATAGGATCATTACCTCTACCTGGATGTTTGTAAAACTTTAGGAACAGGTTATATTTGGGATCATTCCCCTCTATATCTGGCTAAAATGAGCCAGAAGGGGGGAGGTAGGCAAACAGTGACTCATACAGATTCCCTTCCTTAAAAAACTTTAAAAACCATACAGACCAATCTGGTGAAAGCCATCCTAAAAGGATTTATAAGTGAGATAAAAGCCCTCAGTTTCTCAGGCAGAGTCCTCATAACAATGTTATAGTTTTACATCATGAGCTCTCACTTCAGTCACCAAATTCACATCTTACACAAGATTTCCTCCCTCCCTCCCTCCCCTGGCATGCAAAAGACCCTCTAATAACAAAAGGGGGAACCAGAACTCTTGCAAAACCAGTGGTGTGTGGGCCAATGCCAAAAAGATTATTTGCTCTTTCCAGTCCGCAGTGTCATTTTTAGCGATGTCACACAAGACGTATTCAGGCTGCCATATTGTCTTACAAAGTACATTGTGCCCAGGCACTGGCAGGTATTGGCTCCTTCTCTTTTCATTTGAAGTTTTTAGAAAGAAAAGGCACTAGGAAGTTTGCTGGTAAGAGAACATTTTCAAGGCTTACAAGGAACTGTTTCCAGTAAGATTATATATTACACTCGCACACTGAGCAAATGCTAAACACTCGAAGAGCCAAACAGAAGAAATCCTTGTTCTGAGAGCATTTCCCCACTGCTCCCTACCACCCTACTGGGTTCTCAAAGTTTACAGTGAAATAACAGATTAACTAGTTGAGCAATTTACCAAAGGTTGCTCAAATTATGTCATAAATTCATCTGTCCGGGTCCAGTGAAGGTTTATGACACCTGACAGAGCCCATTCCTGGTGCTAAACCCCCAGCAACAACAACAAAAAAAGGAGTGATCTCATCAACAAGCGAGACTCCCCCACTCTCCCCACAGACCTTTCCAGAGCTAATTGGCGCCCAGTGCTCGGTTCCCTTCTCCGCCAAGTGGGCTGGGCGGGGGGCGCGGAGATCCCGCTGAGCTCCCCGCGCCGCCGCTGCCCAGCCCGGCCCGCTGCCCCCGCCCGCACGCGTCCCGCCGCGCCGGGGCTCCCACCTGAAGAAAAGTTTGGAGAAGATGTTCGCCTTCTCCAGGGGAGACCTCTGCATGGTGAGGTGCGGTAAGATGCGGTGAGCGGGCACCGGAGGCAGCCGCTAATCACTGACGCCTCACTCGCCCACTCCACTCGTGCGGCTCTCCCACCTTATCCGCCCGGCCGTTCTGATGTCACCGGCCGCCTCCTGCCCCGGCCCCTCTCCCCGCCTCTGCTTTGCCCCGGTTCAAAGGCGGGCGGGCTGGGGCCCCAGCCCGTGCGCTGCCGCCGCCGCTCCTCCCCCGCCTCGCCCGGCACCGCGCACCGGGCGCGCCCCACCGCTCCCCCCCGCACCCTCTCCTCCCCGGCTTCCCGAAGGCTCTTGCCCAGCCCGTTACCTCCACCTGCCGACTCAGCTTCCCGAGCCACCCCGCCCCGGGTCCCCGACCTCTCCCAAGCACTAAGCCCCTCTTCTAACCAAGTGCTGAGGCAGGGAAACCAGCCCTCCAGACAGGCCTTCTGCCCTCTCTCCAGGGCAGCAGAGACAGCGCAACGGGGACAGCGCAGTGAGGACAGCCCCGTCGGGGCACGGAGACCACCCCCCCGCCCTCCTGAGCGCGCAACTCCTCACCGCAGAGCCCGTCCCAGTACACAGGGCGCCTGCTTGCAGCCCACCGCGACCCGCGGGAGCCGGGGCCGGCTTTAGCGGGGTTTGGCCTTGGTGGGTACCCAGGGCCAGAAGCCCCCGTCCACCGACCTGCGCCTGTGCGCGGTCCCGCGGGCGAGCGCAGCGGCACAAGGGCGGTAGGCAGAGGGAGGGCGGCCAGCCCAGGGAAGGGTGCAGGGCAAGCGCGATCATACTCCCTTTAAAATACACTTGCTTCGGTTTTTCAAGTTCTCTGTCAGGCCCGTAACTGAGCGGAGACGAATGGGAACTGAAGTTATGTTATGTCTGTAGTAAGTTTAGCCCAAACACCCAGATCTAACGTTAAGGCTGTTTCTGAAGCTTTATGTATGTGTCATACAAACAAAATCACTGCTTTCATAGTGCACATTAGAAAGCATACTTGAAAGAGAGAAAGATTATAAGAAACAAGAAAAAAGAAGATATGATTTAATTCTGCGTAAGATTTAATTTTATTTGATGCTTTTTTTCTTTTTTTCTTTTTTTTTTTTCTTTTTTTTTTTTTTTTATATTTACACACTCCAGTGTCCTTCATCTCTGTAACTCAAAAAAATACGGATGGAAAAGGCCTGGCTTTCTTAATTATGCAGCCGCTGCCCTCTGAACTGGCTCTGTAAAGAAGCGAACGTACTTTACTACGGACTTATAGCTTGCGCTACAAGTTAACCAGCTGTTACTCTTTGCAAACTTTGCAGACACTTTTTATTTCACAGTGTCTCGCTACACCCCGCTGTGCTTTCATAAAGAATTTCTCTTCGCCTCGGCAATTCTCCCTCGTAGATGCCGGTAGCCAAGAAGTGCCCTCTTACCCTGTCACCGCACCGGGCTCCTTTGTGTCTCAGACCTCCCTCGAATCCTTCCCGATTCTGTTTTATTAAAGACAAAACCAGTAAGTAACGCGGGGAAGGCAGGACTCCAGGAAACTGTCCGCATTTTATCATGTCTTCAGACAATGCGTAGAGGCAGGGCTAAATCCGCCCGGGCTCCAGGACAGCAGCGCGGAGCCCTTCGGCATCCTGCCACCTAGTGGAGCCAGGCCCGGGGCGCCAGCCCATGCCGCACCGCACGGCGCACCACACACCGCACCGCTGCGCACCGCACCGCACCGCACCGCACTGCACTCCGGACCGGACCGCACCGCGCACCGCACCGCAATGCGCTCCGTACCAGACCGCTCACTGCACCCCGTACCGCACCCCGCACGGCGCACCACACACCGCACGGCTGCGCACCGCACCGCACCGCAATGCACTCCGGACCGGACCGCTCACTGCACCCCGTACCGCACCCCGCACGGCGCACCACACACCGCACCGCACCGCAATGCACTCCGTACCGGACTGCGCACCGCACTGCACCCCGTACCGCACCCCGCACCGCACCGCACCGCAATGCACTCCGTACCGGATCGCGCACCGCACTGCACCCCGTACCGCACCCCGCACCGCACCGCACCGCAATGCACTCCGTACCGCACCCCGCACCGCACCGCGCACCGCACCGCACTGCACCCCGTACCGCGCACCGCACCGCACCGCAATGCACCCCGTACCGCGCCCCGCACCGCACCGCACTGCACCCCGTACCGCACCCCACCGCACCCCGGCAGCCGGGAGAAGGCGGGACCAGCTTCTCCGGGCGTTCGGTGCCGGGCGCCTGGAAGGCACCTGCCGCCGCTCCCTGATGCGGCAGTGACAGCCCGCCAGCCCCTCCAGAGTTCAGGGCGCTTAAGCAGGAACGTGAATCAGGATTCAGATGCCTCCTCTGCGGGAGCCGGGGCAAGGCTGGGATCCCGCATGCCGCATCGGCCTCTGAGAGAAGTTCTTTGGGTAGGCACTGACATGCAGATCACCTAGGCCTCCCAGTATTTTTCACTTCATTAAGAAATGGTGAAACGTTAATTTAAAGAAAGAATCAGAGAATCAACTAGCTGGAAAAGACCTTCGAGATCAGTGAGTCAGACTGGAAACCCAGTCTTCTGAACAGTACACACCAGCCTGCTACAGGCTCCTTCCCTTCCTAGCCTTTGGATCTCTGGTACAAGTGAATAAAGGAGAAACTGAGCAGGGGATTAGGCCTTTTTTTTTTTTTTTTTCTTTGTAATTTGCATTAGAAAGTTAGGTATGTTCGTCATTTGAAACCATTAGTGGATCAAGTCCAAACTGCTTAAAATGTCAATAGGTAATGAAGTATTTTTCATAACAGTATCTCCCTGTGGCTATTACCATAAGAGCTGATTTGCATGCACTTGTAGCAAATTTGGGACTAACAAAGACATCCCATCAATCATTGTTGATTATGTAATTTTTCTTACATGAAAAATTCCACGAACTTTCCCTAATTTTGAACACTTCTTCTCTAAACTTAGAATATTTCTTTGCCTACTTCCTTAATTATCAGCTATGGCTATGCTCACCAAAACCCATGGAGTGATTACTTCCCTGCTCTGTGATCCAGTAGTTGCGCAAATAAATCAGGTACTTTCACACGCACACATGTCACAGCCAAAAGCTCCTGAACTCTTGGTTGTGTTTTACCCATTTCTTGTGATTTTTGTCTCATGTATCCCCAAAGTTTCCACCAGTACATTTCATTGCTTATTTCAGAGTCCTGATATTCCCAGGGATCTTGAACATACCCAGCTGACATGAATGTGAAACTTGTCATTAGCATTACTGTGAGTAGGAATAAACTGTAATATTTCTGTTCTTCTCTAGGGACTGAAATACCTCCAACTTTAGTATTATTTATGGATTTCATTAACATGAACTTCTTTCACTTCTACACAAATGCAACTTGATACACTGAGACAACAGCTACTTTAGATGTATCCACATCCACCATCTAACTTTACTCTGAAGAAAACACGGGGAGGCTGAGTTAGCCAGGCATGAGAACAGGAGGATGAGTAAAGGCTGGTTCCCTGTGCCATCACTGTGGTAGCTCTGGCTACCACACTTGTGCAGGGGTAACTCAACCAGGCAAGAACAAATGTGCTGTGGGCAGTCTGAAGTCACACACATGGGAAACAGACTGGTTGGTTAGATGCTTCCATGTTCATGGCAGCTTAAAGTGATTTTTACCCTGGGGGCTGTACCTCAACCTCCCTCCTGTCTTTGGGTACATGCTCCCATTCTGCTCCAAAGCCACCAGACTGCATGTAAAGCTGCTTAAGGCTTCTGATCTAGCTGAGAACCCCTCCAGAGTGGCGCATTTTCACTGGGATCTGAACTCAGGGGAAAGAAAATTCACTAAGCACTTTTGCTAAGGTAAGTAAGAGTACAAACCTATGGCAAGGGGCAAGGCAGAGAAAGGCAGGGCATGCGGAAGATTTGTTTTAGATGCCATGAAGTCACCTAAGGAGTTTTGCATTCCCCTTCCTAGGACAGCAATACACTGGGGATCTGGGGCTTTTTTGTTATCCAGCTACTGATTTTCAAGAAGAGGAGAAGAAGATGGTTTAGCTGATTGGTGGTGATTGTTCAAAGATTGGACTTTAGGGTCCTGGAGGTCTTTTGCAACTGTAATGATTCTATGATTCTAAGAAATTAATTATATTTGGAGTTTTGATTAACTAATGTCAATGGATAAAGGGGCAGAAACTTTTAGTAGAAAGCATGATCATATTAAATACAATCTCCTCAGAAAACAAAGCTAAAGAGCTGTCAAAACAAACACTTTAAGTCACTGTTTCTCTGTTGTTGCTTAAAACAAAAAAGTGTTTTGTTCAGACTCTTAATTCTGATCTTCTGAAAATTTTATTCTTTAAATAGACCTGACCAAAAAAAAAAAAAAAAAAAAAAAAGAAGGAAAAACGTGCTTTGCTGCGCTGATAGAGAGAAAACAGGCATCAAGGTGAGGTTAATTTCTTTGCTTGATGATTGAAGCAACCTGACCTACCACTCATATTTCTAACCACACCCTCAAATTATTCTGAATATTTTAACTGGTCTTTCTCTCAAGCTTCCCCGTACACTCAGCTGGACCTGGATTCCCTTCATCATTTCAAGTAATTTCAATAATGGTGGGAAGCTTTGCTTCAAATCCTCTTAGAAGAATGGCCTTAACAAAGGGGTCAGGTATAGCTCCTCATATGTCTTGTGAGATGGTTTACCTTCATCTAACTTCCAACTTCTCTTACGAGCAGCAAAAGTAGTCTGGCCACTTTTTCATAAGGTAGGACTTTGTTCTACCCTACCTATTTACAAAAAATTGATTACTCTGTCTCAGAGCTGGTTACACACGTTAAAAAATTACTCGAAACAGTAAAGCAGCAAAAATGAAAGAACTACAGTTTTAAGTATATGTATATTATTCAACAAAAGCATTCTACCTTATGACTTATAAATATCTACTCTCAGTTGTTGAAAGTCCCCACAGCATTCTCTAGCTGTGGACAAATTAGGAACATCTCACTTTTCATACTGTTTGTCAGTTTCAGCTTATACTACTATGAATTCCAAAGAGCTTCTCTATTCCCAGGAAATATATAGAAAACTGAATCATAACCTAGATAAAAGCTATAGCAGTATTCACTTAAAAAGTAAACTATTCACAGATATTTACCAGACAAATAGTTTGAGTCCACATTCATAACACTTTTAAAATACAGATGGATGCAGAAGATGCCAGGCTCACAGCTGTTGGATTAATTTCCACAAGCAAAAAGTGTATTCCAATATATTGTCTTAATACTGCTAAAATTGATTCAACCAATGCTTCAAGTATTTGCAGATGAACAATCTTAATTTGTGAACACCGGACATTTTTGGCAAGCAGACTTGTGTATGCTTTCCCATGCTGCATCATTAGTATCTGACTATGTTAATTCAGTGCGTGGTCTTGAAAAATATTCCAGGGAAACTAAACAGATCTTTTATGAGGCATGTGTTTCTGTGGTACAACGCAAAGAGCTGGGAGATGAAGTGGCGTGAAAGTACCAGACCTTTCATATTGGACAGGTAAAATGGGCAGACTCTATTTTGGTAAGCTCTTCCATGGAAATCATAACAAGGAAAACATTGAAGAATACATCATAGGCTTGATGAAGGAATAGCAGAATAGCTGTGTGTTGGTGTTTAGTGCAACTCATACTGAATTTGCAAAGGTTGATTTTTCAGGCACTAAAGGCCAACTTCTTCAAAGCACTTCAAACTGCACACAATTTTCAACAAAAATTGTAACACCACACTAGATGGAACCATCAGACAAAAGTCAGACACATTCATATGCTGTCATTTGGTCTGTGGAGTTAACTACTACAAGAATACTTTTTTAAACTGGAAGGTATTTTTAAAGCCTTTTGAAATTGTTGACAAACAATAAAGGAAACAAAAATTTATTATTTCACTCAGAAGCACATGATTCTGTGACAACCCATTTCTGTTTATACTGATGCATCAAAACCAGAAAAAACTTTTAGACCTACTGAAGTGTCATTTTGATCTGCCTTTCTACATGATTTATCAAAGTACTGACTGAAATCTTGCTGACTAAGTTTATGTCAAATAAAGTCCTGAAGAATCTAGACTCTGAACAGAGGAAGTGCAGACTGTGGCCTTGATTACATAAGCAAATCACACTACTCATTTTTTGAAAAGATTTTACAAATATTGAAGCTAGTGAAAAAACAACAGAACAGTTATCAGATGTAGGGTGCATTTTATCACTTTACACTTGATAAAATATATTTGGCTCTTTAGAAGTTGCAGTAGAAAATAGTTTTCTGAAAACTTCAGGGTTTGTTTGCTTTCAATCAGGAATAAGTATGAGGGGAGTTAAGAGCCTGAAAATCCAAGTCTGACAAGCTTGCAAGGTTTATGTTTCCAAAGATAGCTTTAATTTCTTCCTCTTCATACTGTCATGTAATAATCTCAGAACAATGGTATTATTGAGGTTAAAAGGGCAAAAATCCAAGACTGATACTTTCTGTGACTCAATAAAAGGCACATGCTGGCAATCTTAAACAGCTGAGCAACAAAGGCTATTGAACGACCTAGAGCATAACAAAAAGTGCTTAATTATTTACAACTGCTTAAAAGAGAAAGAGTTGAAGTTCCTATCAGAACACTGAGACTGGAATTGTCTTTACTGGAATGTTACTGCAAAGATCATGCAGTATAAACTCTACCATGTGAATCCATGCAGCACGATAAATCCTTAACCCGTTTCTTTTTGGAAGTGTGCTTAGTTTGGCGTATGCTACTCTAGCCTAAAACAATTCCATATGGGTCCAAATATTTTCTGAACTTAATGTAAAAAAGTTGGAAGCAAACCACCAATTATTCCAGTTACAAAAGAACTGTAAGACTTGGTCTTTTTTTCTAGACTTGAAATAGTCTAAAATTGCCTCCGCAATTGCCTCTTCAATAATGAAGTTGCCTCCATATTCAATTTTTTTTTAAAAAAAAGGATAATCACTCCCTCTAAAGATATCCAAGAGTTTGAGCTCAGTGTGTATGTAAAGGAGCAGACATGGCTCCACATGAAGACAAAGGGCTGGGCGGCATACAATCCCATGTTTTCTGTGAAGTTCTCTCAGCATTCTCGGCCCATGTCCATCCCATTTCTGGAGGCCATGCTGAGATTCAGGTTAGTAGGTTAAAGCCCCATGTTTAGTCAGGCTTCAGAAAACCAATAAAGTTTTCAAGTACAAAAGAACAAGGATTGGGTCACAGGCTGACATTTTCACAAAGGATTTTCTCCCAGCCAAAATGAGATGCCATTTTTTTTAGTGGCAGCTGCCAGCAGAATATCATGAGTTACTGAGTTTAATCAAAAACCTTTCAAAGTGGGCACAATGAAAAATTCATATGAGGTTAAAAGCTTCTCATCGTGAGATCTTGAAGCTACTTGTGCTAAGCCAAACAGGTACAGCTGTATTTTAAATAGTTAAGATTTTTGAGTTTAAAAGCAAGTTGAAGTTGTGTAGATTTAATTCAAGCTGTGATTTAAACAAGTGACAGCAGGAGAAACCCACCATTATATAGCTATAGGAGATAACTGTCTTTTTTCCCCCCCTTTATTTACAAAATACCCTATGACTTTTCTGCAAGAAAAAAGTTTATATTATAGGATAAGAATCATGATAGACAGTAACAGCACAGTGGTGTTACTAGCGATAAAGCAGGCATCAGTCTTGAAGCTGTCCGCAGAACCGGTTGATAAAAAAGCATTCCTCCACTTAAAAAGGAATTCCTGAGATGTAAGAATTCCGATGACACTTTTTAATAAAAATTGCTAAACTGCCAGAACATAAAGTTTGATCATCAAGACCAGCCTGCCGCTGTTGCAAACCGGCAGAGCAGTTCAATCCTACACACCTCTAGGTGATGCAGACCAAAAAATACTTCTCAGGATTCTAGAAAAATAAGGCTTATTGTAAAGTATTGGCTATCACTGTTAACACTGCAAAAATAAAGGAGCAAGGAACATAAGGGCATAGAAAGCAACTCAGATCCCTGACTTTTCACTTATTTACTAAAACCCGAAAACTTTACATACGGATATAATAACTGATATGTAAACGAATAAAAAAACCTGGTCAACCAAAGGTTGAGGCACTTTGCAAAGACTTAAAAACTGGTGATGAATTTCATGTTCCACTGAGTTCTGACCATGAACTTGTACCACTATCTCCCATGCCTGGTAACAGACCTACCCAGATGATCATTCTGAGATGAGTTTTCTGAGTTTGCTCTGCTAAAGCTATTTTACTTGAAGACAGTCAAGAACCCAGTCATGAGCTGCTTTGTGGAACCGAAGTTGCAATCCTTTATTTGAACTCTGTCTTTTTTGTGGTATTTTGTTCTGGTTTTGTTTCTTTGGGTTTTTTTTCTGAAAGGAAAGGCATTATTTGATAGAAGGAATACAAACAAACAAAACCAACCAACAAAACCAAACAAACCACACTTGTCATTAGCCTCAGTTTCTTCCCACAGAGGAATGGGAGAATGGATAATCTCACAGTTTTCTTTGGCATGAGACTAGACAGACATGGTAATAATGGGTTTTGAGAGAAAATAAGAAAAATCAACAAATTTAACAGCACTGAGCACTGAAATGACAGACTTAAACAGTTCTGAAGAGTCATCAGAGAAAGCATTTTCAGATTAAACTCTAGAATTGAAAAGGCTCTTTTAAAAGTTCAGTTTTATTTTCCTACCCAGGTTTTCTATAATTACCTAACTACAATTAGGACTATTAAGTTGGTCAATGTCAGCACAATACTTGTACAGTGGAGTTTTAAAAGCCAGGACAAAAATTGTTATGACAAAAATTGTTATAACTAACAAACTGGGTTTATTACTTAAGAAATGGAAAATGTTTGCAGCTTTATTTCTAACTGTATTTATCGCAGAAATTTAAACAGGAATTTAATACTCTACCCTTACATAGACTTCTCCCTTGCTGGCTAACAAAAACTTAATTTACACTTCCCTGTACCTGTATGAAAGGAAAAATACAATCTATTAATGCACACTAATGGGTTATAAACTAGTACAACCATTGAGGGAAAGAACCAACTGTGGGTCTAATTGTAGACAGCACAATGAAAAAAGAGTGGACAACTCAAGGTGTAAGTTATGAGACAGAAAATAATAATTAAAATATTTAATTATATTATACAGAAATGAAATTATTTCTCATCAAATATTTGTTTCAGTCTTGTTCATCTTTTCTCAGAACAACAGCACAGAAGTCAGAGAACAATGAAAAATTACGTATTTGAAATAATATACGGGAAATACAAACAATATCAAGCACTTCTGTTTACAATTTTGCATAATACATAAGTAAAAGGAAATCCTTTTGTTATTTGATGCATAGTTAACCTGTGAAAGTCAATGACCCACAGCTTTGCTAAGCTTATAAGGACTCAGGGCACACACAGATATGTACATAGGAAGGGAAATATTTAATGTATTTACAATAATTATTTATCAAAATCTGAACTTCCTTTTTCTTAAAACAATCTCTACTTCTCTGAATTTAAGAGACAACATCTGGTATATGCAGATTATCACAAAATGGCATAACATCTCTTACTATAGCTTTACTATTTTTCACTGTCAAATCCTGTACAGAATCCTGGCTAGGGTTGGCAATCACAGTAGATAGGTCTGTCGTACATTTGGCTACAGGAAACTAAAGAATTTTTTTATTGATGCAAAATAAGACAATTTTATTCTGACAGAAATATAGCACCGCTTTAGACTCTTCTTTTAGAGCTGAAAAACAAGGAACAACATCTGAGTACTAGCAAGAAAATGAAATAATATGGACACTTATGCATCTATTTGCCCTAAAATAATTTCATTTTGGAAATCAGAAATAAGACATATTTTCAGTTTATTTATTACCTCGTAAGTTGTTTACCCTAATACTGCAGTGCTACCTAAGGTCAGCTAAATCAGGATTCTAGTCTCTCTCCTCAAACTGCTTTTAGATTGAAGGTAAGATATGACAAATAAGTGACACAACTTTCAGACTGTGAGAAAACTTGTAAAAAGAAGAGCCAGCAGCATGTTGAGAATAAAGAGAATAAAGCCTTCTTTTTAACCTCACCCTTTTCCCAACCTCAGCTACCTTTCTGCTTCTCTCAGTCAAGCAGACCAAACATCCTTTTGAAAGAGCATGTTCACCCAGTTACACCTGGTTGGGAAGAAGGTGGCTGGGGGTGCATAAGTGGAGGGAAGCCACAAGAAGTAGTAGGCATTTATGATTTTTAGAAAGAAGTAGTTAAATAGTAGTTAAGAAGTAGTTAAATCTTAAATGTGGTAAGATTTCTAACCCCCTTCCTTAAGAGATGATTAAGAGCACCAATAAAAAGACCAAAGCTAGAAAAAAGTTGAAGGTTGTGTTTCCTGAATTCTAGATGCTAAGCTGAAAGCTAGAAGAAAAGGAGTAACAAAAATAATTAAATTTTATTCTTCAAAGATTAAGCCAGGAAAGGAAATGAGAAGAGAATTTTTAAATTAATACCATGCTGAAAAATGCAGCTATAACCACTGGTACAGCTGACATACCTCATTTCATGTGTGTATTGATGAAAAAAGGAATTATAAATAGTAAAAAAAACCCCAAACACCAAAATGGAAAACAAGATATGTGTCTTGAGATACGTCATAGGAATTCTGAATAGTGAGCACATGAGGAGACAGCTTTCCCAAGCAATGAGACATTTATTTATCATGCCAGCACCTTCTTATCTAACTACAAATGTCTTTATTCTACTACAAATGCCTGGGGGAAAACTCACTCTCGAAACAGAGGCTAGAACACCAAGTGCCTACACCCAGTCTAGCACATTCTCTATATCCAATGAGCATGAGTTGGTAGCTTGCCACAAATAGTCTGCCTGGACAGACAGGAACAGCAAACAGATCCCATTGCAAAAAGGCAGCCTTTTAGAAAGGAAACATAGAAAAAGTAACCTACGCCTATGCAGACATAGCTGACCCCCAGCAACAACCTTGTTAACATCAGAACAAAAGATGATCTATAAAACAATGAAGAAGGAATATCCTCCATATAACAGAGTTCATGAGAAGGGGGTGCTAAAATTTTCTGTGTAGGTATATCAGTTGTACACACATAGAGTCCAACTCATTCCCACTTGGGATATACCCCCAGAATATATTATTGAGAAATTAAATTGAAACAGCTGTGGACCAGTGCTGCCCCAACACAGAACAACTACTTGGTGATATTTCCCTGCCTGATCCATGATTTTCAGGTACTGAGTTTCTATTAAAAAAAATATCCTTAGTGTTCTCCTAGGAAGTTGGCATTTTTTTTTAATCATTCAGCCTAACCCTAGCCAGGATCCACACCCGTCAGAGGCTTGCAAAACCCAGAATGCTTCAGCTATCATTTATCTAAAAAGAGCCCTAAGACCTTACTTCCTGCAATTTTAGAGATAAATATTTTATATATAAATTAGTGCTAAAAGAATGAAGGCAGGGAAAGGTAAACAGCCCAATCAAACCAAGTGGGATGTTTCTTAAGTTTCCACTGCAACTCAGTAACATATAAACCATGTGATACAAAACCCAGACTAATCAATCAAAAATCTCTTTTTTGCCTTTTAATCATCTCTGGATCAATTAGATGTACTCCTCCCACATGCCATGCTTTTGATTAAATTTATTTTCAAACAGCAGTTTCAGTGCCATTAACTGAATGCTACATTACCAAATGCCTTTATACTTAATCCACTGTTCTCATTATACTTCTATCATTGCTGTTTTGATCATTAACTGTATCACTAGAAGCAGCTTAATAATTACTCCTTGCTTCTAGAAGCCTTAGTATAAAATTGTTCCTGATTCCTCAGGTTTTCTGGAAAAATGATTTTTTTTTTTACCATTACCTGTTAAAAACTTCTAGCAATATTTCAAGAGTAGTTGCAGTTTTTAACAGCCTCCCAAAAGTATTGCAACAAGTACAGCAGTGAGAGTAACAGGTCAACAGAGCAATTGGATGTTCATAGCACAATCCTAGCCCAAGAATCCAACTGTAATGAGAAGCAGGTCCTTCACAGAAGTCCTCCCAAATTACAGTGTAATGAATCACATGCTACTACTGTTTTGCAGAAAAACTCCCCAAACCAAGGTCTGTATTTATCATCTCATGCTCAAATTAACACAGTTCCTCACACCTGCTGGTAATATATCAGACAGGTTCCCAGGTTGTGAACTTTCTCCTCCATGACTCTAAATTTCAGAGACATCAAGACAAAAAGAATTTGTATAGGAATTAAAGCTATGTGCCTCTGGATAAAAAAGGCCACTCACTTGAGAAAGACAAGGCAGAAGACTTTCTGTTGGCAGTATTCAAATAAACTAAGTTATGTCAGCAAAAACTACAATCAAGAAAATTTTCTTTGATCCAAAAAGATGTATAATGATTTTTCTCAAAAATGAAAATCCTGAAATTAGACAGTATGGATTCTAGAATCAAGCATTCCCACTAGAAATCCTCTAGGAACTATTATTTCAGAGGGATCCTCTCCTTCAAGCACACCATGCCCTGTCAATTGTAAATGCCTTGCTCTTACCCTGACACTGTATTCACTGCACCACCTTTCGTCTCACAGATCTGGAGAACAGACGAAAGCAAAATATCTTGGTACCAATTCTGGGAGGTGCTTCTGACAGATCTAAAGAAGCATGCAAGTGGAGGTATAATGACATATGGTGTGAATATACATTCTCAATACCTACCCGTATACATTATGGTCCCTGAATTACGTGGGGCTCTGGCATTTGAAAATTGCCAGTAATAGCCACAACAAGACAGGATGTGACTCTCTGCTGTTGACTGTGATACTCTTTTCCACACAGTGACTTGCAGCTTTGTAACCTCAAAGCTGTAACGTTAGAACATGTTGCAAAATCATTACTGGTGTTGTGGGCAGGTAAAACAAAAGACTGTTTTGCTAATGCTTACAAATAAAGAGGCCAGAATAACAAGTAGATATTAAACAGAAGTCATATTTACATACCAAAAGTAGAAGCAACGCAAGCAGGAGAAAAAAGATATATTATTCTAAATTATTTGAAAGCATGGACATTGTTTAACATTGCTTCCAAATGTAATGAAGAAATCGAATTGCTTCTTTCCAGACTAATGATCTTCAAGTCTAAAATGTAATTAAAAAGTCGCATTAATTCCTTTAAAAAGTAAAAAGTCGTTTCTTTCAACAAACGCTGCTACCTACAGATTTATTTGTAAAAACTCATGCCATGTTGTTCAGGTAATATAGATGAGACTTAGATGAGGTTTGTCCTATTCAAGACTTCTGTGACAATCTGTCTTCCCAGCATGTATTCTTGATATAGAATATTAAATATACATACTAAAAGTTACAAACCCTAACCTAAACTAATCAGAAAGTCCTGAAATAGTCAAGGCTTATGGAAAATTAGAATTTTCCTGTACTGGCCACCCAAACCTATACACAATGTGTAATTTCAAGTGTTACTTTCAACACTAGCTAATTTTTGCTACAAAGAAATTATTAGCCCAAGAATGTAAGAAGTCCAATGATGTGTTTTCTTTCTTAATATATCTTCCCCCATCTCTGAACAGGTCCACTGTTCAAAAGAACACATACTTAAGAACACATGACAGCCTAAGAGACATGTAAAATGCTCCACTGATTAAAAAAAAAAAAAAAAGGCAGATTACAAAAGGAGCAGAAATATCACGAGCTTCTTTAGATAAATGAGTGTAATATACTGCATGTTCCTTATGACTGAAAATGAGAAAATAGTACTATCACATTACAAAGATGGAAACTAAATCTCCGAATTGCTGTTCTTAACTACTGGAGGGCCAGCTATTGCCATCTCCATGGCTAACAACCAAATTTCCACTGACTTCAGATAGTGGCATTTTTTGTACTAGGGGCTAATGAAATAGGGTATTTCTTTACACTGTTGTAGTAGAAGACAAAGCTACATCACACAACTTTTATGCCTCATGCACTAAAAGTAGCAGCAAGCCAGCCTAAAACCAAATTATTGTAAGAAGTAAGCAACAGAATTTCAAATTACAACACTTTTACCAAAACCAATTTGTAAAGCACTACAGGTGAGTTTGTTCTAACAGTGTTACAGGAGGGTCCAATATGAACAAGACCCGTTAAATAAAACTTTATAGTATTGGAAAATGTTGTAGAAAAAACCCAACAAAATTGTTAAAACATTTTTTTTTAAAAAGTTACCAGAAGCAAACGTGTTGTCATTTACTACCCTGGTACAATACACTTCAGGAGAAATCTATGTGACTTAATAGATTCTTGGCTACAACTTGCTCAAAAACTCAGTGCATTTAATTTAGTATCTCAGAATTCCATGGCTGTTTCAATTTGAAGATCTCAAGTTGCTTTGCAAGAGTTACCAGATTAGGTAAAGTACGCACAAGCACTGTGGTGTATTTAAGTAATAGTCAAATAATAAATATAATTTGTAGGCAAGTACATAAATCCTAACAGCAATATGCATCAATAACTGGTACTTGATGCTGTTGAGTCACCCCAGATTAAAATGCTTATGTTTTTGACCTCAACAATACTAAGCATATCACACTACAACTTCAGTATAAACCATACATATTTTCTTTTAAAAATTGTTGTGGAATGATAGAAACAACATTTTTCATTATATTTAACAATCATGCAAACAGCTGTCTGTAAACGTTTAAAGCTATACAAGCATTTGAAACAGAAAGTAATTGTCTACTGTGACAGTCTCAGTTTCTATTACCTTCTCCAGATTGCTATACTATACCTATCATCACAATCTAGTGAGCATTTTCTTTTGAACGTATTTTCAACATTGTACTTCTTTTTATCCTGGTTCCTGTAAAAGATTCAATGTGTAAAGGCCTCCTCAGTTCAGTATAAACACAGCCTAGTAAAACCTAAAAATTCCATTAGTAAGGTATTGCTCTCATTTTATTTTAGCCAAAGCAAAGCCTAGAGATGACTGTGGCATTTTTAATGGTATTTTGTTAGCTACTGAAGTAACAGAGGGCTCAAATAAAAAGTGCTGACTTTTTTTTTTAAATGGAGAAAGTCTTAAAAGATCTTCCTAGCAGCCAGCACTACTGAGCTTCACAGTTTTCCTTGTCCACTGGCTTCTTCCTGACAAGGGCAACTTCTTCTACCCTCAATTTGCTAGAAATCAAACATTTACCTTGGTGATGAGTGCAAAGAGCAACTTACTTTCCTTCCCTACCCTGTCTTTTTTCTCTTTGGATAAGACTTTGTGCAAACTTAACAAGTATTGTATCATTAACACAGCTTGCTTTCTTACTGTGATACTTTCAGCTCCCGGTAAAGCTAAGCAAGATCAACTGTAGAGGCAGCAAAACCTCCCATGCAAAGGAGGAAGCGGAATAGTATGCTTTGCTCTTCAGAGTTGGAATGGAAAGGATGGTTAAAAGCAGGAATAAACAGGAAAGCAGACTAGGTAAAAGCAAGGTGAAAGAGCAGTGTATTTGTATCTCCGATTAAGGTTTCTGATTTATTTTTACTATTTGCATATACAGTGTTTGACTTTGAAAACTTCCAACCATAGTAAGAACTAGAATATAAAAACTTCTAAAACCTGTGTATTAAATATGTAAACATTGCAAAGACAAAATTCAAAGAACAAGCACACTGAATTTCTTTTTTTTTTCCACAGCATTATGATACAGCATTTAATTGTGTTGTCACCTCATCTAAACCTGCCCATCCCACTCCAGATAACAAACCAAGTCTAACAAACAGAAAACCAAGCCAACCGAACAAAAGAAGGTGCTAGCTAGAACCATTAATTCCTCAAGGACTCTCCTAAATTCAGAATCACAGGTTAGATATCCTGACACCCAGATGAAATTTCCATGTACCAGGAAAATCATATTTAAAGTACGCTGTCTTTTGCCTCTTCTTCTAGATGCTGACAATAATAAGAATCCCATCAGTGTCACTGCTACAAGTGAATTCTATTTCATCATGTATTATTTAAGTAGAGATACTAGCAAATGATGAAATGGGTTGGTGGGAATATTTGCCTGCCACAAAATCCTGTCCACTTGAAATGACCAGTCAAAGCTTGCTGCCAAAGGAGAATGTAGAGATTTTGCAGAGAGCTAGCCAAGGGGTTAATTGCAGGTTTGTTACAATTGGCTGATGTTGCCAAGGAAATCTATGATCATGGATCATGAGTGCAAGTCATATGGTCCATTTTCCCCATATACATCTGGATTTCAGACACATTCCATGATGAGTTAGGATGATCTGGTTAAAGAAATGGGTATTTCAAGGAGGAACATAGAAAAGAACTATATGGTACAGGGGCAAATTTGCTTATTGCAGAGCCTCATAGGCAATTGGGATTCCACAACTTTAGTGCAAGGTAAGTTTTGTAAGCATTTTGAAAGCATTATGAGAAAGAAATCTAGATCAAACAGCTGTTGGCAGCTTATACAGCTGCATTAACAGAGAATGAGCTACCTTCAATAACCTGGTATATTCTGGTATATAGGATGATTAAGACTCAGGGCATTTTACAGTATCATAGTAGATAGGAACTGCTGACTATTTCACTGCACAAATTAGACAGAAGAAGGTATATTTTTTAATGTACTAGTGCCTGTTGATACCACGCAGTGAAACTAATGAGATTTTTGTAACAAGACAACTGTTATATCTATGGCAACAGCAACTTGAATGGCAGTTTTATCAGTGGTTAGACATAGGGAGATAAAGCTGCAGATACACATACAGGATCCTATGTAAAAATATGATTCTATATGAGCACACAGGAAGCTGGACTATGGCCATTTAAATACTGAGGATTTACTAGAGTGAAAATACCTCGCTCTGTAAGCTTAATAATCATTGCTTTAGAATCATAGAATTGCTACAGTTGGAAAGATCGCTGGGTCCAACCATTAATCTAGAACCACCATGTTTACTACTAAACCATATTCCCAAATACCACATCCACATGCCTTTTGAACACTACAGAGATGGTATTTCTACCACTAGCCTAAGCAGCCTGTTCCAAAGCTTGTCCACTCTTTCAGTGAAGAAATTTTTCATAATATCTAATCGAAATCTTCCCTCGTGCAACATGAGGCCATTTCCTCTCATTCTATCACTTGTTACCTGGGAGAAGAGATCGACCCCCACCTCGCTACAACCTCCTTTCAAACAGTTGTAGAGAGCAGTAAGGTCTCCCCTGAGCCTCCTTTTTTCCAGGCTAACCACAGTTTCCTCAGCTACTCCTTATAAGACTTCTGCCCCTGACCCTTCTCCAGCTTTGTTGCCCTTCTCTGGATATGCTCCAGCGTGTCAATGCCTTTCTTGTAGTGAGGGGCCAAAACTGAACACAGGATTTGAGGCCTCACCAGTGCAAACTACAGTGGGACAGTCATTGCCTGAGTCCTGCTGCCCACATTATTTCTGATCCAAGCCAGGATGCCACAGGCCTTCTTGGCCAAGTGGGCACTCTGCTGGGTCACATTCAGTCTGCTGTCAACCAAAGACAGTCAGGGCATCCCCAGTGCATACCTGAACCCACACGGCCAGTAAGGAAAACTTATGGTCTCCTGTTACTTGGAGCAGCTGTGACAGAATAGCTCAAATTATCATAAAAGTCTCTTCCACAGTCAGACACTTTGACACATACGTTTGGAGAGTAGCATAAGAATTCAAGTATAAGACAGTTAGAAAACAGCACGTGGTTTTCCCACACAGTATGTTCTCATGATTCAACCATTGGCATTTGTGACAATTTTATTTCATACCACTGCGGAGTGAAACATATCACAAATACTCTCGAAGAGAAGGCCTTAAAGCAGATGTAAAGGAGATGCTGATTTTGCTGGGAGAGATGAATGACATAAAAGGAATCAGCAAAGTCCAGTTAGCACATCCTAGGAATTCAGTGAGGGGGCTGAACAGTTCCTCTCAGAAAAGAAACTGAGATTTTAGGAGCTCTGAATTACTGCTATCACTTTGGAGTGCCAGAATCATAGACCATAATGTAAAATACCATCCTGACTTAATAAACTCAAACAAAACAAGTCCAGGAAGATGATAGATGTGTGGGAGCTGCGACAATGCCCAGAGACTTCTGGTGAGCAGCCCCAGCAGCTGTAAAAGTAAGAGATAACCAAAGACTTAATATCCTGGTGTAAACCTATGATAGCAAGGCCATTCAGTATGCAGAAATGACAATTAGATTGTATGCTTTGCTAACAAAGGAAAAGAAAGTAAAAACCAGCACAAACCACCAAACATGATAAAGCAAAACCAGCTTTTGATTCAGTCTCTTTTCCAAGAAGCCATATTCCTTTTTAATTGATCAAAGCAAAAGGAGAAGGTGGCAACCAATAAAAATATTCCATACATGAATATACTGAAATATGTGGATAACCTTCAATCTTGATAAAAGGTATAACACAAAGGGATATATCAGAATAAAAGGTAAATGGTGTAGAAAGCTCAAAGCACCACTTGATCATTATAAA
Source organism: Acanthornis magna (assembly GCA_036785705.1). Classification (NCBI taxonomy): domain Eukaryota; kingdom Metazoa; phylum Chordata; class Aves; order Passeriformes; family Acanthizidae; genus Acanthornis; species Acanthornis magna. Next base: position 20,920,998 of record JAWUZG010000001.1, read on the forward strand.
CTGCCATTAGAAAATTCAAACATTTGAGTTTCTAAGAGACAGGCAATGCTATTACAAGTGGTTGCCTGAGTATCAGCAGAGAGTCAACAGGCTGAAAAGAGAAAGTACTCACCATGATAACGAAGTGGGAGTACTGCCAGTTAAGATTAAGGGAATGAAATAGTGTAGAACAGAGTAGAGATAGTGGAGGAATGAGGAATTTTTAATAAAGGTTGCATCTAGTAATATCAGGAATCATTCTGTCATGGACTTGCTACACAGACCAAAGCTTCTAGGTTATATGGAAAGAAGCTAAAAATGTGCCTGAGTGACACTAAAATAAAAGAAAATATCTTCAACATCTTAATTATTGTTCTAGGTTTTTTTATACATTACTGTGACAATAAGAGATATTTTCACAACAGGATTCAGGTTTGCATCATGTCCATGAATTCCCCACTAAGTAGTTTATGGACTCTCATTTTGACAATGGTTTAATGCTTCTACCAAAAACAAATTTTACAAACAGAAAACCAGCTGATATGCAATTTATACTCGTGTTTGGCAGCAGATTGAAAGTTTTACATCATGTACTATCCAGATAGATTTGGTAAAGTGGACAGGAGGAACACAGCTGTAAAAAAAGAATTATAAGCAAAACAGATAAAATTAAATGCTTTCCATCTTTTGCAAGTCCATTAGAATAATGACTGAAATAATTACGAACAACTCAATTTGCTGCGGTGCAGCAGCTCATACCAAAATTTCAGGATGGCAAAACTAAAACTGATTTAACCCAAAGCATGATTTCAGATCACAGAAAGAACACAGACCACTTAAGTGCTTTTTAGAGACTAAGTATCCATCATTATACTTCAAATACCTTCAAAATAAGAGATGCTACAGGCATTTACAAGTCAGCTGAAAATTCATCCAGGACAACATAAACTTCTTTGTTTCCCATTTGTTTAATGAACATGACCTGTGAAATTGCAATCACTTGTGCTACTTTATGGGACTTCTTTCAAATTATGCAAATTCCTGGATGTCCTTCTCTTAACCATGGAACTGGTACAGCTGTTAGTTCACCATCTCCCAGCTGAACATGTACAGGTAATTTGTCAATTCTGTAGACACAGAGATACTAAGCCTCTCTGGGAATGAGGATCCCTTACAGTTACTAAGTCCTTTCTTTCTGGAGTAGCCATTGTTCGCACAAGGTCTTCTTTCCTCCTCTGCACAAAATAAGGAGAATATGAAAGGAATGGGTTCAAGACATTTTATCACTGTCCCAGAGTGGGGCTGAGTTTTGTCAAAGTAATATATAGCTAACGTTAAGATAAAGAATCACTTTATCTATGAGCTTTTATTCTAAACAATATTACCACAGATGAAAATCATATAAGAATACTGAAAGGATATAGACTCAAACCAGTAGCTGTGACAGAGAATTATCACAGAATGTAGAAGTCCACTAAAATGCTACTGCCATTGAATCTCTGTATTATTGGCTCCTGTGCTGTCAGTACAATGTTACTGAGTTGAATTAAGCTTTACAGAGTCACTCTCCTTAAAAATTTACCAATTCTGATTGTCCTCCCAAGAACTTTACCAATGTCAACATCCTTATGAATTTGCTGATTCAGCTTTTTGGTCTGAAACACACAACACTGAACCAGTTAAAATACTCTGCAATATTCTGGCAACCTTGTTTGAAGAAAAATTCTTAGCTATGCATATATCAACTCCACACAAGATAAAACATGAGGTATAGATAAAAACTCAGAAGAAATTCAACTAATTAAATCTACTTAATACCAGAAGTAATCAGAAAACGTTAAAAGTCAGCTGATGAATAAAAATATAAACCATCTAAATACAAGTATGCCCAGCAAGGAAGGTGGCTGAAGAGAGATGGGAAGTGAATTAAGGAAGTTCTATTACTCAGAGCAAAACCAGGTTCTTACAAGAATACTGTTATTTATTGCAGCCAGTGACTGCTATCATTATTCACAGTATTTTTAACACGTATGTTTAGTGTAGGCTGACATGTAAGTACACGAAAACAGGCTACACATGGATTAGGTACTTATTTTAGAGTAGGATTTTAGTGCTTATTCTGATGCCCTTTGTGATACAGGAAATTATTCTGAGATGTTTTCCCAGCTTGAGCCATTCTATAATTGCTTCCTGCACGTAAAATGAGTACTGCACAGCAGCAAGGAAAAGATGTTGGGAAGAGTTTCTATCAGAGTAAGTAAAAACATACTGATATTTGGCAAATACGAATAGCAGCCAGGACTTACCATACCATCAAGCAAAATAAGTCTGCTTAGCTGAAAAATGAAGACAGGCTTCAAGGTCACAAATAAGCTGGAAAAAGAATGTGAAAAAGAAGTAGGAGAGTCTACATTAACAATAATGTCTGATTTACAGTTCCAAGCAAACACAAAAGATCATCTGCTCCAGCTTCTGCATGATTGTCTTGTTCACATTTGAAATAGCTATTGGGTACACTGGCTGCAAGGTTCTTCTACACCATGAGACTTTGAAAGGGGTTGGGTTTTTTTCCTTTAACACTAGGTACTATCAGGTCTGTTATTGAAGACGACCTTCCTAAAGAGTGGTGCCCTTTAAGAAAGCAGCGGCATGCGGGTTGCATTTGAAACGTCTGTTGTGACACTTTAATCTGGTTGGGATATAATGCACAGAAAAGGAAAAAACCATAAACAAACCAACCAATCATCTCCAACTTTGAAATCTGAACCAGCACAAATAAATCACAATTGTCAAATGCTAAACAATTGGTAGTGTATTAAAGGTAATGAATCTATTGATAGCACCAGCACCAGTTAGAAATAACTCTCTTGGAATGTGTGGTATCAGTTGTAAAAAGTCACACTCAGTTGTCTTTAGAGTTTAGCAGCTGATGATATAAGTTCAGCTACCAAGTCCATCTTCTGTAACACAACTAAGCCAAATGAATAATAATATGGAAGCTTGATCCTGGTTATGGAGACTGTAATGTTGAGTACTGGTAGATTCAATATAGATACAAAGATTCCACACAAAAATTGCAAAAATTATACTTTTGCTCTGCAGACAGAAAGTGACAAAAGAAATATTCAGGCCAGTAACAAAAAAACCTGAAAACTGAGAATAAAAGTTACAGTTTTATAAGAACTGACATGGCTACAAAAGCATTCCATTATTACACATTGTAAATATTATATCTTCATTACCAAAATAATTTAAAGAGAGATTTAGTGTATACAGGTACATCCAAAATAAGCATATAAAGCTAAGCCTTTAGATAGAAGTCATGTATTACGGTTGACTCTATTTTAGCAACCTTTTCTCTAAGGCGGCTGTGTGAAAAGAAGGGGGTTTGCATTTCTATTAAGTTCCCAGAACTGGAAGTTTCTCTCATGGGAGTTCATTTAAAATGTTCACCAAGTTCTTACACCAGAGCTCCTCATGGTTAATAACTTGACTTTCATTATACTTTAATGCAAACAGGCTGTCATATTTAACAGACATGCAAATAAAATCCAGAAAATGCAGCTATTAAAAATGTGAAGCGTGCACAATTGAAATATGCAGGCCATGCAGGTTTCTTTTTCAATAAGTGCAATTTTTATAGCACTTTGTATGTTCTAAGTGTAACTCTAGGTAACCTGCAAATCCCAAAACAGTAAAAGCTGCCTTACACATTGCATTACATCAAGAAACAAAACAAAAGTTAAACAAAAAATAAATAAGAAATCTTTCACAGCCACCTTCTGATCAAGATGAGGGTAATTTTTGTTAAAATTAACTTCCCAAAATTACATTTTTACAGTGCCATGGGCACAAGGACTACATTTACCATTTCGTACTTTTCTCCAAGACCAAACTCCTCTTCAGTCAGTGTCAGCCTGGGGCGAGGTCTGAAAGAGCAGTGTTGCCCGTGGATGAAACACAGAACCTCGTTCCTCACTTGTTCTTCAGAGTTTCAGGTGAACCTTGTAATGGATATTATTGTCATTAGAAAGAAACCTAACCACAGTTCTGAGATTGCAAGTAATGGCCCATGTAGCCAGGCTAGAGATCGAAAGTCAGGCCCATTATGCACGGCTGCTGTTCACCTTTCCCACGCGAGTGTCCCCACCGCGGGCTCGGGCAGTGTAACGCTGCGTGTCACACACGTGCCGGACGCTGGGTGAGGTGGCGTGCAAAGAGCATGATAATGACGTCAGCAACTACAGAGAGGGACCCGTATCTTTTACCTTGGATCCACGCATACACAATAGCCACAGACCTAAAGACACAACTTCACACATCGCTCTGCTGGGTCACCCAACACCCACAGAGCAGCGGAGCCACGAGGGCGCGGTATCACAGCCCCACGTGTTTACAGCACCGCTGTCAGTGGTTCATTCACCTGGCGCCGTGACGATGCGCCCAGCACGGAGCAGGCCTCCCGCTCCCCTCCCAAGCCCCAGCTGCCCGCCCACAGCGCTCCGGCGGCACAGCTGCGCCGGGCGCGGCCCCCTCAGGCCGCCCCGAGGGACGGGCCCGGGAGGGGCGGGGCGCGGGTGCGCGGGGAAAGCGGCCGCCTCGGCCTCGTGACCCGCTGGCGCTGAGGCGACGCGCGCGGGCCGGGCCGCCATGGCCGCGGTGTTCTCCGCGTCCCGTGTTGTGGCGGGCGGCGACGAGGACAGCGATAGCGATGACGGCGACTGGGACATTGCCGTCGTGCGGCAGGAGCCGCAGGTGGGCCCGAGCCTCCTTGCGCCTGGTGCCTGCCGGCCGGGGCTGGGCCGTCTCGGGGTGGCGGGCGGCCTCGGCTTGGAGCCGGGCGGGGAGCGGAGCGCGGGGGGTGGCGGGTGCGGCTGGTGTCTCCTCTTAGGCTGTTTCCTACTAATGCTGGTGTACCCTCAATCCAGTAAATGAAACCTGAATTATAGGGGTTTGTCTGATTACATAAACCTTTAACGTTTATTTAAAAGCACTTCCTCGTCTTAAGTAGCAGACCCTAGTCCTAATCATATTTCAGCATGAGAGTAAATTTGAAAGTGGCCAGATGCCTGTAAATCTGTTTTAAATCTCTATGAGGCTGTTTCTTGCTAACTTGACAATTTCTGTAGTTTTATTGCATATAACAAATATGAAGTATCCATTAGTGTGAGGTAGATTCTGCAAGGGTTTTTAAGTGTGGTTTTGTCTCATAACCAGAATGGAAAATGGAAGTATAACTGAATTCTTGAAGTACTCAGGCTAAAGGTTACAGCCGCTATTCTAGGGGCCTTGATCTTTAGTTAGAGGTTCCTATCCAAAGATGTGTGTTATTTGAAAATTGTCTGAATAGAATGAAAACAGGGCTAAATTGTTATACTGACTATTTCTCACCTTTGGTTTTCTAGACACTTTTGTTGAACTTTTTATAAATGTTATTGGAAAGATGGGCTACAATGTGCCATGACAATTGTGTATTTTAAGTTACAGTGTTAGGAGTTAAAACCTTATGATGAAAGACAACTTCATTTCATACCCACTTCTGTCTCTAAGGAAACTAGTGAATAATCAATCCTCTACTAACCTGTGTATGTAAATGTTTTGTACAATCGAGATTGCTCCAGCAGCAATCTTCAGCTGCATCTGCAGCTTTAATATAAAGCAAAGCTATGATGCATTTGGAGAGAACTTGAATTGGACAACTGTCTGATGCATAAACTAGTCGTATGGTCACTGCATTTTTGAGCCAGAACGTTTATGATGCAGCACTCCAAATGCCTCTGTCGCCACAGAATAGGATGACAGAAGAACTGTAACTCCTCACAGCAGTGGACTTGTGGTGTGTTAGGCCAAACAGTTAGTCACTGAGGTTCCTTGACTCAAGCTCAAACTGTCATATCTGATAGTTGTACTTCACAACATGTGAAAGGTACCAAAAAAAAAAAAAAAGTGTAGAAATGCATTGCAAAGTTTCTCTAGTGCCATAAGATGAAAAATAATCTGAATTGAAATCAAATTCTGGTAAGAAAAATTGAGAGTAGTGTAGGAGGATAGCAGGTCTGTTGAGAAAGAAGATATTTCCATTTTCAGAGAATCGAACCTCTCAGAAAAATTGATTTTAAAGCTTAGGCTGTATAGTAGATCCTTAACAGATCTACAGAGATGGAAGAACAAAAATTTTTCATTGCTCTTTCCCTTCTCGTTGTGTGCTATGTCCTTTCAGAGATCGTTAGTGCTTTTATACTGAAACCAAGCTATATTGTTTTTGCATTGCAACAATCTCTAGGTTTTGACTTAATTTTTCTTTGTTTATCTTGCAGTTGGATCAAATGTTGCAGGTGGACAAGAATGAGGCATTAAAGAAGGCTCTGTTTCGTGGTGATGTGTCATTAATTGAAGAACTCTTAAACTCAGGTGAGGAAAGTAATTTACAAAGTTGAATATTTTTTATTGAACTCGGCAAAAATACTGGAGTTTTTAATATAAAATAAGACTTTATATCCTTTACTGCAAACATTCATGTGCTCCTACATGCACTCAACATATTATTTTGAAATATTAAAATACTTTTCAGTGACTCAGATTCAGTATTCCAGCACATTTCTTCTAATTTATGTTTCTTTTGTCAGTCAGGAGCCCTGAAAATTGAGAAAAGTATAATGTTTGAACTATGAAATAAGGTGTTTCTCTGTTTTCAGATGCATCTTTAACATGCAAATATCAATTTAAAACACTGAATTAGAGGTGGTTTAAATTGAGAAGGGGTAATTTAGTGTGTGGTGTTATTTCAGTGTTGAAAGTTGTACTCTGTGGGTAATAAGGGGAAGCTAGCCTTTTCTGTTTTAATGTTCCCCTAGTTTGGAAGTTCCTTTCCTTTTTTTTTTTTTTCTTCTCCCCTTCACAGCACTGTTAAGTTTCTGGTATGTGCCCTATGTAATACTGCTGTCCTGGCAACATCAGCTGAACAAAGATTTTGTGATTCTGAAAGGTCTAACAGGCTTTATGTGGTATTTGTCACTAAAAAGTAGTCTGTTTTAACACTGAAAGCCTTTTTTCCTGTTCTGTTACTCAGTATTTGTCTTTAATGTGTTTGTTAATCAGTGTTAGGAAGATTGGATCACTTATTGAGGTATCCAGGGCAATCAGAAACTGCATAGCTGAGTTGACCTGCCTAGTGATAATTGTCAGGAAGTTCTGCTTCAGCAAGCAAGGAGAATATAGTAACCAAGAGCTTGTTCTCAGAGGAAAATCTGTCTTAGGGAAGAAAGTAGTTTCTTAGCTAGCAATGGGGTTTTCTGAGTTTTGAAACAATGACATTATTTGCCCTTTTAGAAGCCAACTGTTTCTCACCACAATGGGGGAATGTGGTTTTTTGTTTTTTTTAAATTAACCAAAACTACTGCACGGGCTGAAACACAAGAAGTGTAGTACAAGCGTGAAATACATCTGTCTTGCTTTGAGAAACTATATTCTTTTTTATGGGGTAGTGTTTTTAGTGATGTCTGTGCATCAGATTGCTTAATTGTTTTGCTACAGCCATCCATTTTTAATTGTTGTATTGCAATCAAACAGCAAGAGTTCATTTTCTGTGCTGATGCCTGCTACACAGTGGACAGTTCTGTGCTATTGGAAGATGGTAGTAGCTTTTTTAAGAGCATAGGTTCAGGCCAAGGATTCATGTAGTCTAGTTTCCTGTCTCCTGAAATGAGCAAGGCAGTATCATAAAAGAATATATCATTTCCTGACAATGGGATCAGCTGTAAATTGTGACCCATCCAGTGTAAATTCTGACCCATCCAGAGCTGTTCTGCAAAGCAGCAGAACACAGTGCCTATCAGGGAGGTCTTTCTGAAGAAAGGTGTCATTGTCCTTTGGAGGATCTGTGCTCAAATTAAATCTTTACCTCTACAATTACCTTTAGTGTATGTTTGGTAGAGCTTGTAGGAAGCTCGCAACCAGCAGTCAGCCAAACTCAGGGCTTTTGTTGGAAGTGGATTTCCTAGCAACAGTTTGGACTATTCCTTTGGGTGGAGTGAGACCATGTTGTCTTCTGGCTTGCTTAGATGTTGCTTTAGGATTTTTTATGCTGAGTCAGTTTTACAGAGCTCCTTTAGGAGATGGACAAGCACAATGTTTTTCCTTACCATTCCTGTAAAATGGCAACTTAAGGAAAAGTTTCTGAAGTGTCACAAAAGGTAATGCAAGCAAGTAGCACTTTCAAAGATCACTTGCATGTTTTGGTCTGCTTTAGGAGTAAAATACTTAACACCATGTAATTAATGTGTTCCATTTCCTAAAATGGAATTAGAAGTTATGTCCTCATGACAGTTTAGTCTGATTAAAGATGTAACTACAGTCAAATCCTCTTTCGTGTTTCACTTCAACAGTTTGTTTCACTTACATCTTTGAATGAGTGCTGGAGCTCATCTCATCTTTTGTGAACCAGTTCCGGGAATTATAAGTAGTAGTAAGCTACATGAATGGGAGGTGCGTAGTGTGTGAGAATAATTTCTCAGCCAGTTTAGGACTCTGAACCGTGGGTCAGGTGACCACCATAGCTGGCCCAGCAGTAGGAGACATCAGCAGCTCTAATATAACTCAGCTTTAAGGTATTGTGGGATCACCACCTTGAGTGCTGACAGACTTAAAACAGATCAATACTTCTACTGAAGAGAAGTCTCAGAGAATCAAGCATTTTAGAACTTCTCATCAGTTAAATGGTGTCTAAATGTGAGTGGATTCCAATACCAAGAGCTGTTCTTAAACTGAATGAAAGTCAAGACCTCATTTTTGGTGTCAAACATGGAATTACTTAGCAGAGTTACATTTTTCTCTGTAAAAACAGCCTTTCTACCATAGCTGTTATTACGCACAGTCAAGAAAGTCTGGAAGGGATATGGGAGAAACAGTTGTAGTCACAAAAAGAATATAATTCTTCCTTTACTGTTTTTTTGCTTCACTATTATTCATATTCTTCACATAGTTTCTGCTGTAGAGCTTGCCTGTGTCCAGAATGTATTTCTCCCCATTGCTCCTTAAATAGGAAGATACTTATCTGTAACTCAGATTGTAAGGAAGAATGTTGCATCTGGTTTATCTCCTAGCTGTAATTTGAGGCCATGCAACTAAAATGCTCCTCTGCTCATACCTACAGAGGAACACAGATAATGGCCGGTGAGGGAGCCCAAATGATGCCCTGGTCCAGCTCCTCCCAGGCCCATCATGGAAGCTAATAGCCTATCACAGGCCCACCTCTACAGTCGCAGAGAAGCCCATGGGCTGGCAAATTACAGTCTCAGAGCAAGGGACTCCCAGGGCTGTACCATAAGGTCCTTGTGCCTGGGGGCCAAGCAACTGTACAGACAGGAGAGGGCAAAAGCTGTACCAGTCACAGGAGTGGGACCAGAGGTCAGAGGCCCATGTGTCTGTGATGCCAGCAGCTGGAGGAGATAGATGACAGGATGATACCGATGCTACTGTGTTCATGAGAGTGCACTGTCTTGTGTTGATTGCTGTGGCTAGTGGGCTGTGCATGCCTGCTGGGAGTATATGCTCAGTGTCGATATGGGTTGGACCTGGGGTTGCGGAGCTGCAGCAGCCTCACTTCTCTCTGGCTGTTGAATCTGGCCTGATTTTTCACTAATTTTTTTTTCTGGCCTTCACTGTTTTATAGGATTTCTTAAGGGCCGTTTTAAATGTTGAACTAACGCTGCTTATTTCAACAACAGGTCATGTAATGAGAGTAATAACCTATTTGAGTAGTCACTAAGGTGAGATGTTTCTGGTTCAGTCAGCAACTCCTATGACCAAGCAGCTAAGAAGCCACATGACAGTTCCTGTTTCAGTTGTCCTTTCTTTGTCTTCCTCTGGGATTACAGCTTGTTTGCATTGTGACTTTCACACGGAATGGTACTTCAAGGCAGTCACTACCAAGATGGTAGGAGACTACGCAGGACAAGCAGCATATTGCCACATATGCCATTCTACTTCTAGAACTTAGAAAAAGCACCAGCATCATAGCAGATACTGGCTGCTATACATGTAAAGAAAGCATTGAGAGAAATGTCTTCTTAAGAGTTTTAATAAGTCTCTATAAAACTGCCAAATAGATAATTTGTCACTATTGTTCTGATACGTATTAAAGTAAAAAGCTCTAGATGGGAACTGTAGTTACATGGACTGCTTTTCTTCTTACAAGGAAAAGAGACCTTTTAAGGCTGACAGACAAGGTGACAGTTTTCTGGTATTTTTTTCTTAATAGTGTTACTTCAGTGGGTTGTTGTATATCAGACTTGCTAAATTCTTGAAGTAACTACAAGGAAGTTCAGATATGTTAAGGGACATTTCCTGGCCCCCCTTGTAGAACTTGTGTGGGCTTCAATGAAAACTTTTGAGCACTGCAGACAGGCCAGTGTGGTGTGACATTAACTATAGCTAGTATGTATACATTGCTAAGGAGATTTAATTGTAAATTCTGTGGCTTGCAGGTGTTAGAATGCTTTCATTGACTTGCTATCTCTTTTTTGAACCTACAATTCCAGTGATCTTAAGAAATTAAAGATTCAATTCAAGAGCAGTGACCTGTTAGTCCCTCAGCTTTAATGACTTTCTACTGCTGCACTGAACACATCTTTGACGTAGTACCAAGACAGGGAAAGTACACATTTTGTATGAAAAAGTATGCTTGTAGCTTAACTGTCAGAAGTTTCTTAGGAGAGTTTTGGGGGTTTTTTTCCACATGTTTTTTTTCCTGAAGAATTTTTAATTATCCACAGTCACCATAGGACTAATATGGAACCAGCTGATGGAAACTGTTCTAGAGGTAGTAAAATTTGTTGAAAGATTGAAGGAAAGATGATTATTCTTACTGAAAAAATGCTTAGGGGTTTTTACTAGAAAGTTGTCAGATGAGTATCTCAGTCTTGCACTTGGTTCTTGATGCATTTGGGTGGGCTGGGCTGTCTGGCAGGCATGCTTCTAGCCATTTTAGCCATTCTGGCTATTACAGAGTAACAAGCAATTCTAGTGATTGTGTTTGAACCTGGCATAGTCTCCTATTCTTTTTATTGAGATAATATTTTGTTGAACCGAATGCAAATCTGCTAGCTAACTATCTTGCAGGACAGAGAATAAAAGGAGCTGTAAAGCAGGAAACCCTAGATACTGTGATCTTAATTGCCTGACAAGCAATTTGCTTCCACAGCAGTCCTCTTGGCTTAGCAAGAGTCAACATTTTTTATTTTGATTGAAGTATTGCACAGAAATAGAGAAAATAGATTCTGTGTGCTTATATGAACTATTTTTGCAGCTAAATGTTTGAGGGTTTTTTATGTAGTCTTTCTGCAGTACTTAACTCCTTGGATTGGGAACTGGACATCATTGATGTCAGTTTTAAAAGTTGTTTTCTGGTGTTCTAAATAAAGATGTATTAAAAAGAGAATGCTGTAAGAGATTTCTCTCCCTAGGACTAAATGCAAACAGTGTGTAGCCTTTGTGATGATACATATTGTGAGTAAGGTTTTTAAAAAGCATGTTTGTTGTGATGCAGTTTTATGATTTTCATTTCTTAAATTTTGACAGGTATCAGCATAGAAACTAGCTTTCAGTTTGGATGGACTCCACTGATGTGTGCGGCCAGTGTGGCGAACTTTGCAGTAGTACGTCTTCTTCTGGACAGAGGTGCTAATGCATGTTTTGAAATAGGTAAGATGGGAATGAAAAATACTGGCTGGTAATGCTCAGTACCAGGTATTGTCCCTATCCTTTTTCTCTTGGTTACATACATAGGGAAAAAAATCAAAAGTTCACAGTGGAACTGGGACCTACTCTACCTTCCACAGTTTTGAAGTAAAAGTAGTAGTTTTAAAGTAAAAATTGTGTTCTTGGAATTGATTTGGAATCACTTGATGCATTTTCTTGTTTTCTTTCTCAATTCTATTTTCCCCCACACTTCCTAAACCCCAAGTACTTTTTTAAAAAAGTGTTTGGAATTACTTGCTCAAAAATTCTAGTGTGAAGTTGTACAAGTTTGATCCTGTTATGAAGTATGTACACGCAGAGACCAGATAACATCTCAGCATGAATGGCTTTTCAGTTCATGGGAAACTAATGTGGACTTCTCTAAAACTAGAGTGAAATTTTTCTCTATTAAGAAAACAGTTCTTCAGTGTGTTGCTAGATCACCTTTTCCTGCAAGAGTTCAGCATAGCTTCTAAGTACTCTCAGTTCCTCTGTCAATTTTTATGACTTAATAATAACTCCTTCTTAAATTGTGGTTGTTTTCCATCTCTTACATTGTGTTGTAATATTTATCCCACAATACTGCCAAGTACGTAAAAGTAGTGATATTTTCCAGTAACTTGCCAATATTTGCAGTAGTAGTGGACTGAAATGCAGATGGTACAAATCTGGCTCTGAAAATTTTCTCTACCCTCTTAGCAGTTGTTCGGAGAATGAGATTAGAGTAGATTGCCTACACCAAAAGCAATTGTGCCTTCTTCTAGTTGCTGTCCTTGTAGCCAGTTTCAGAGAATTCCATGTGTCTGTCTACAGCTCATACCTCTTCCTTGTTTATGGCTGTAGAAAGCTATAAATGGGGCAGAAACTGCTATGGGTAATAGTTCAGGCTGATGAGGTAGCCAAATGCATGGAATTTTTTCATTTGTGTGACCAGCTGTCTTTGCCCAAAGTGGCACCTTGCTAGAATCAGGGGTCTTGGCTTGTTTCCCTCTTTGACTGTAGGAAAACTGTAACTAGGGCGTATGGGTAGCAGAGTACTGTCCAGCCAGGAGCAGTCTTGTAAATCATTGATTTGGGTCAGGCCGCATGTGTTCGGTAAAGCTATGCTATCCTAAAATAGTGTTAAATCTCACTAGTCCACCTGCTGTTTTTTACGTCAGCAGGCAATCATACAAGTGATCCTAGAGTAATTAGCCTTTAATGCTTATAATCCTAATAAACAGCTATACTGTTAATCATCTCTAGTCACTCTCGGTCGTTCTTTATAAGAAGTTACTTAATTTTACCCTTTTTGGTAATCAACAAGAACACATTCACTATGTGATGGGCTCAAAATGTTGCATCTTTGAGGAATAGTTTCACCAGATCTGCTGGGTTTTTCATCTAGTCTGAACATAAACTTACCTTTTTTGCACTCCTTTAGCAGTTTTCGTCTGCAAAAGAGAAATCTAAGATTTCTAAAGTGTTTCTTCCCTTTTGTCTCTTGTTCACATACATGAGCTATAGGTAGGCTAATAGAAATTAATTTCCCACTCTTTATCATTACCTGAGATGATGAATATAAATATAACTGCAGGCTCCTCCCAAATATCATTCCCAGATTAACAGTGCTATATTTAAAGTCTTTCTATCTTTCCATTCATGTTCTAGTTGATAACCAGATTAAACATTTTGAGTTAAAATTTGTCAATGAATCAAGTAATTTCTAAATGAGGCAATTGAGTATTAAAAGATGGCGTATTGAAAAATCAAATTAATTTACATGTGGAACTAAACTGTAGAGGTGGGGGACAAGAAGTGGTGAGAGAGCACTGGGAGCAAAGTACGTAACAAACTTTTCATGTTTAAATATAATGAAATCTGACCTCATTGAAGAATAAAGATGTTAATTATACACACTCCTAAAATTTCAACAAGAAAATTAGAAAAACTGTTGTAATGCTTGATAGGATCTGAAGTAGGTACAGCTAATATTATACTTCTTAAATGGATGAAGGCATGTTTGAACTTGTGAACAAGTTTGTGCAATAAACAAAATGGGCAGTTATTCAAATGGCAGTCTTCTAAATGACACTGGACACTGGGGCCAACTAACTTGCTAACGTCTTTGAGGTGTTATGTTTCCCATATGGAAGCCATGGTAATCATGGGAAAGGAGGTCTCCTGTGTTCTATGGGCAAACAGCAGTGGTACAGTTTTTTGATTTGTGAGCCAAGGTGGCATGTAACACCCAGCTGGTTTCAGAGCTGGAGTAGTAATTATGCTGATATTCTTATGGACTGTGTAGACAGATGTTCTTTAAATCCACATCTAAACAGATACTTTTAATGCTCCTCCTGCCACTACTGGACCATAGTAAGTTAATAAATTTAGTTCTTCCTCCTTAAGACCTATCATAAGCCCTTTTCTTTGAAGTGTCCTTTGTATGAGCCTTTGTTTTCCCCAAAATTGGTGTTGCTATGTGTTTATAATACATTTCATGTACTTTTTTTATCCATTGCAGTTAACTTCCTGTCATCTGCCTGTTACTTTCTTTTACTGGTGGGGAGGAAGAGGGAGTGACTCTACTGGTGTGGAACGCATTTTGAGAAATAAGCATCTATAGTTAAGTTCCTACTGTAGTTTTGGGGTACTTGCAAAGTATTCTAAACTTCAGTGGACATAGATGCTTTACTACTGTGATTCACTCTCATCTTTCTGAGCATCTCCTCAGGTGCCTTTGTCTTACCTAAGATCATTCTAGTGACTTTCACAGACAGGAAAACAAGATTTTTAGCCTTTTCCAAATATTGTAGACTATCAAAACCTGGTTAACAACTCTAACAAATATAAAGACTTTTAATGGAACTTCTGGATTAGCATGGTATTTACATTTCCACATGTAATTCTCTAAATGAAAATTTCCAAACAGATAAATACACTGTGTTGATGGCAGCATGTGCTGCACAAGCTTCAGAGGAGAACATCTTGAACACTGTCGAACTGCTTCTATCAAGGAATGCTGACCCTAATCTTACTTGCAGGTACCAAAACCCTTGTCTACGGATACAGTACAAAATTTAATATTGTTATACAGAGATGTGTTTATAGACATAGCTGTTGTTACTGGTGAAAATGAAATGTAATTTCACTGTTGTTTTTATTAGAAAAGATTAATGCCCAGAAACTTCTATCTCTTAGTACAGTTGTTAATTTGAGTAAATAAGATTATTATCAGCTTTATCAAATTGTAAGTATGTTCTTCAGCTGAACAAGATATAAATTAATTATTCACTTAACTGAAGTGTAAGGGCAAGAAATATGTCCTCTGCCTTTCCTAAATCATATTGCCTCTTCTGCATAGGGATGGAAGTTAAATCAGTTAATTCTTTAAATTCATGTCTTACTTTTGAGCTTTTTGTGGATATCCAGCTATATTCTTTTCACAGACTGCTTCCTGTGGAAAACAAAATTCTGTAAATAAAATACATATATCCCACTGCAATCTGGAATACTTCAGATTAAGAGTTTGGAACTTCTTTTAGAAACAAGTAATAAGGTCCTTCTTCAATTGCAACTTTGTGTCTTAGCAGTTTGAAGCAGTGCATTGTGAGATGCATGTAGGTGCGCAGTCTGATGAAATGTTTCATTTTATATCAAAAAGAAATAAGTTCTGGACTGACCCCAGTCAAGTCCTTGCCTTTGCTAAAAAAATATTGTTTAGGTCAACTGTTCTTTCAGCTAACTGAATTTTTTTGTACCACACCTCTTTCAGCACATTACCAGGGGTATATAAACTGAGTAGCTCTCTAAAAAGAGTAGAATTAAAGGCCTTTGGTTTTCCTTAGTAGAATTCAATTACTCAAGGCCCTGAACCTCTCTATGAGCACAGTACTGATAGACAAGGAAGAAACACAGTTCTGCTGAAGTGCAACTGATGTCTGGTACTAAATTTAAATGCCATTCCTTTATTCTAACCAGAGAGACTAGAAACTGTTCACGAGAGAAGAGAAAGCTACATAGTCTGAAATAATTACATATTGTTGTTGTCAGATAGTTGGGTGTTAGAATAAACATCCTGCTTTAAAGAATAAGGGAAGTCTTTGCATTATTAACTTCGTCTTTGGTGTTGAAAATGTAAGCAAGAGTGCAAAGCTGCAGGTTTGCATTTGGACAGGCCTTTGGCTAAACTTTGGGGGAAAAATGTGTGAATGCTGACACAACAGGTAGGAATTTCAATTTTTAAATTTTATTTATAAACTTAGAGTATGTTTTTCTCTTTATATACAAATATTTATTTCCGATCTTTTTGTGTCCCAAGACCTTGTGTTAACATGAGTTATTCATGCATCTATCAGATACGGTTGTGGCTTTTTCACTTTTGCAGTAGTAGTCTTTCTCAAATTAAAAGATAGATTAAGTGACAATCAGAAATATCATATTCGTGCCAAATAAAAGCAGAGGCTTGAAAAAATCCAGACCTTGTCATCTCAAATCTTTGAGCTGCCTTTATGCCTTTCTAGTATTTGACATCTGTGCATGCCACTCCATCATTGGGTCTGCTCAGGGAGCAGCTGTTTCTCATGGACTTCTTGCTTGGTGTTCAGAAATGAGAAGGAAACACAATAAACTGGCTTATGTGATGATAAGGGATCAAACAGCCCCTCTTTGTGGCACTGCAGTCCCATTTCACCTGTTTCATTAGAGTGAGCAGGATATTTTGTGGGAGTGATCAGAACTGTCAGGGAGTTGAGATTATTGTGAAAGTACTTCCTGTGTGATCAGCTTACCACAGGTGTTAAGAGCTAAGGATTTCATTATTTGGCTTTCTCAGCATGAAAGAACCAGAATGATTCTAGGAAGCTTCTCTTTTGTCCACCAACCACTGGAATGTGTTTGAATGCAAAGCTGAATACTTAACTTTGATGTAAGGCAGATTTTAGTGTTTATCCTTTGTCTGTTGCACTGTCAGGGCAACCAATAGGCTCTTTTATTTCATTCATTTGGAGGTGATACACAGAAACTTGTGGGGGTGTGGAGTGGGTCTAATTTATTAAGTGTGTGTAGAGTAGGGAAGGACTAGTGGGAAAGAAACTGATTTTTGAAATGCAAAGAAAGAAAGTGAGTTTAGGAATGGGTAGGTGGATGGTTTCTTTGCAAGGGGTTACAGTACTGAGGAGAAAGTATTCAGTAGTGGAACTTATGGTATTTTTGCTAAATCAAAATTGGAAACTGAGTATTGGTGGCTGTAAAAACAGTTTTGTTGATGAGAATGTAGTGTCTCAAAGCATAAGTGCTAGCTAAAGGGTTTTGAAAGTCAAACATGGAGTAATGGCTAGGTGAAACAAAAAGGTATTGTAAGACGTGCTCTGAATAGCCATTATAGATCTACTATAGCCTGAATATTTCATTTGAGTGAATGCTACCTTGAGAAATTTGTTTTGCTTATTCACCTTTCTCTTGCTCCAAAATATAAATTTGTAAGGCCTGGAAAACCTTAAGTAGTGCTTTTTAAAAAACCTTTTTAACCTGCAGTGTTTCCTTAAAGTTACACTAAAGTATTTTCTTCCAATATTGCATGTTATATAGGGTCTCTCACTTTATCATTAAATCCCACTAAACCAGAAAATGGGCGAATAAATTATCTTCTGTTGCTGTGAACACACTGTTTGCACTTAGTTTCTCTGTTCCAGGCTTAATTTGTAGCAGTGAAATGGTGAAGCTGGCTCCAAAAGCTTCTGAAGATGCTTCTTGTTTATCTGAAGAACTGATCAGTTTGCAGATCAATAGACTAAAATAGTGTCTTGCAGTATCATTTCCTTGCTTCAGAATCTCAATAAGAAAAGATTGAGACTAAACTCAGGGTTGAATTGTTTTCTACCTGCTGTATTTTTTCTAGTATTACTGATACACTGGTCTAGTTAATAAACGTATTACCAGTTATGAGATTTTACTTACAACTTGTCAAGATCACCAATTTGAAATACTAAATTTTCTATAGGTGTCTCCCCAATGGAAAGAAACCTGTGTGTAAATAGGAGACATCTCCTCTCCTGATGAAATTTTCCGGGAAGGTGAACTTTGGCTTGCTTGAGATCATGATCCCAAACATAAGCATGTTTATTTGTCAAGTGCAATGAATTCTGCACAACAGATTCAGTTTAATGACAGGTATTCAATACGTTTTTGAGTGAGATAGCTTGCTATCACTTTATCACCAGTTTTATCATGGCTCCTGATTATCCAGGGTAGGAGGCTTCAGGGTAGTAGGGCTTGTAGTAGCTTGTTTTGTGATTTAAGTTTTGCCCCATTTTTTCCACAAGGTGAAATGAGTCTGTAAGAATTTCTTGTTATACAAAAGGACTTAATGGGTGTTTGTTCAAGAAGGTCATCTGCAAGCCAGACTGCTGAAACATGGCAGTTCCTCAAAGTGATGAAAGGATTCTTCAGATCTTCTGTCTGGATGACTATCACTACACTCTCTATGACCGTTTTTAGATTGCACTAACTAAGATGTACTAATACATTTAGTTTCTTTTCAACTTAAGCAGGGAACAGTGGATTTGCCATGTTAAAGCTTGCTGTTATGGTTGTGGGGGTTCTTTGCAGGGTTAGGAAAACAAGGTTTGTTTTCCCTAATGCTCTTGTCTCCCTCCTGTGGCTGTACGTGTAAATGGACTCTGCTTTCATGTGGTGGCTCAGGGTACCCCTCCCATTTAGAGGTGTGAATTTGTACAACAATGTATGTGTTTCTATCCTGAGACAGCTTTAGCCTTTGAAATTAGAGCTCAAGCATTAAAATTGAATGCTTGCAGTGGTAATTGCATACTCGTGTTGATGGCCCTTTTAAATGTTGTCTTTATTGTGTTTTACTTGTAAACGGAGAAGTTTTTTCAGTAGCTTTAATGTCATTGACTTGTTGGCTTGATTTCAGTTGTCATGCCTGCAGTACTGTACAGCTCTAACTACATCATATTCTCTAGAGAAAAGACTATTCTGTAGCCTCAGGGCTTTTGTTCGGTATTTTTCCTTTGAAAAAGCAGAAGGTAATTGTGAAGTAGTATCAAAGTTTCAAAAAGAGGTTGAGAGCAGGAGAAATAAAAATTAAATAAGGTGTGATTGGACTGATTTTCCAGTTAGATGTAAATACTTCAATGGTGATGGTATGGGAAGTTCATCAAAGGCTACCTACCACTGAAAAGAAGTAAGTATGGGAGTGGGTGTCCATGTTGGGCAAACATGTTTGACTTCTGTTGCTACAAATTATTAGGTCTATAACCAAGTTCTGCTCATTCTTTAAAATATAGATATCTATATATGTCTCTGTATAGTTATCTCTATAGAGACAAAAAGAGATAGAAAGATATATAGATATAGTTCTTAAGTTGAAGAGGGAGATTACAGTCTT
The DNA here is from genome assembly GCA_036785705.1 of Acanthornis magna. Lineage (NCBI taxonomy): Eukaryota > Metazoa > Chordata > Aves > Passeriformes > Acanthizidae > Acanthornis > Acanthornis magna. The sequence goes on from JAWUZG010000001.1 coordinate 20,940,100, forward strand.
GCTCTATTTTTATTGTAATCTCCATAGGTTCACAGGGTAATTCAGGCCAGAAGGGACTTCAGGAGGTTTCTAGTCAAACTTCTTTAAAGCTACCTCTCCTGTGAGATTGGGCTAGGTTGCCATCTGGTCTTGAAACCCACTAAAGATGTAAAATAAAAAACTTCTCTGAGCAACCAGTTCCACTGATTGACTGTGCCCCGTGGTGAAATGTCTCCTCACATTCAGTCAGAACTTCGGCTTTTGTAGTGTTGATGAACTAAATTAGTTCTAGACTGATGCAAGTCTTTTTGTTTCATTACCAAGTTCCTTTACTCTACTGACTGTATGTCTTGAAGGTCTGATTACCTTTCATTTTGCTTATCTCTGTGTAATTGACTTTTTGCCCTAGCATAAGGTTGTTTCAAATTTGTAACATGACTGGATTTCATTCAGTGCACTTTTAACTGTGTTTGTATAAGATAAAACATAATCCTTGTATGAATGATCAAAATCAAAGAAAGATGTACAAAGCCTTAGTTCTAGCAATACTCTCTAAAAGGAGGCAGAAATTTTAAGACAGTTGCTTTAAGACATAGGCATTTTGGGATCCCTCTAGTCGTTGATGAACTTAGTATTAAGAAACCCAATATTGGGAAGAGCAGTCCTGCCCTCAGGTGTATCTTAGCAAAATAGGATAATCTTTAGAAAGCTGATTTTCCACGTAGAGCTATACATTACAAGCAATACGTAGTATTTTCCATGAAAAACTATTGCTTTTAAAAATACAATAAATTGCAATTAAACAACAGTAGTAAAATATTTTAGCTTAAATCTGATTACTTAGTAGCAACCAGAAACTCCACAATCTTCCTCCTTCAATACTGCCCTTTTTTTCCCCTTAATTCTGCAATCTTTTTCTACCAAAGAATGTGTCAGGCATCTGGAAAGATACTTTGCATGCTGAAGCTTTTGAGCATTATTTCACAATGGCTTCATCTTGTAAGCATCTCTAGAAGCATCAGATCATGTCTTGGTTTGAGACAATTCAAAGGAGAATACTCTGGAATGAGTCGTCTCCCTTAAGAGTACCAGCAATCCCTTTCCACCAATAAGAAATGAATACTAATGGATGAAAGTGAAAAAAACAATAAACAGAATTCCGAAAGGCACGGGAAGAAAAAGTAAGTAACTGCTAGATATCAAACTGCTAGACCTCACACTCCACTGGCACAAAGAGAGAAATGCTGGAAACTACCTGTTCCTGAAATGGGCCCAGCAGGAAGACTTCAGTCTTTGTAGGATAGAGTGACAGGATGGTGTCAGATCCCTCTTGGGAAGGCAGGAGCCTCACAGAGCTGTTCCAGCAGCAAAGGACTTCCCCACGGCAAGGCACAGGAGGTTGGGCATGGCAGGCGAAGCAGCTGGGCTGGAGCAGGGTAGCTCTGCTCCACTTCTGCCAGCGCAATGTCCCCTTGGTTTTTCAGACAAGCAGCTGCAGAATTTGCCCTCAAGGTAGCTCAAAGATCGCTACTGCAGCTTCTCTGAGCCAAGGAGAAAAAAACACCCTAAAACAGGAAGAAAAACCATTGCCTGAGCAAAGATCAAGCAGCCAGTGATGCAAATACTACAGCCATGAAGAGGCCCAAGAAACCTGGGTGGGGAGTTTTTAAAAATGCCCCTGCAAGAGCAACTTACACACACATACAAGGTGCCCTGCTGCATGGTCTTAAAGATACAGAAACTATTTTGGGGCACAGATGATTGAGATACAATATCATTGTGAATCATCCTAAAACAGATCAGAAGACTGTTGCCCTCATGATTTTGGGATATAAAAAACCAGAGTAATGGGAAGGGTGGTGTCTCAAGTACTCCTTCAGCAGCTGTAAGAAACAGTAATCTACGTAGGAGAGAAGGTATCAACAGATAATACTTAGAATCATACAATCAGCAAGATTGGAAGAGACCTTCAAGATCATCTAGTCTAACCATCAACCTGGCACCACCATAACCACCACTAAACTGTGTCCCAAAGTGCCACATCCAGACCCCTCTTGAGCACTTCCAGAGACACTAACTGCCACCTCCCTGGGCAACTCTTCAATGCCTAACCACTCATTCAGTGAAGAAAAAATTCTAGTATCTCATCTGAACCTTCTCTGGTTCAGCTTCTGGGAACAGAAGACAAAAATGGGATAAAGGGCAAAAATACTATGATTGTGTTTAGTTTTAGTACTTGAAAAATTAAGATCTTCAGTATTGTCTGTATGTGTAATTCATTGGAGAAGACTCCTTGGGTGTACTCAGTGTGGGGGTGCTCCTGACTGTTGGGAATGGGTGTGCAGCCTCTGCTGTTGCATCACACCTCTGCACAGCACTAAGAGCTGTGTGACCTGTGATTGTTTTGCTTACACCGATTATACCAGAGAGGGTTTTGCATTTATGAACATAGTTGTTGTTTTTAATATTCTTTCTCTTAAGTATTCAGTTGTGATTTACATCTTGCCCTCCATGAAACTGCATCTTTTTTCCAAACTTTGGATTGAAATTAATATGTATGTAGAACTCATCACTTAGGCTGTGTCTTTTAAAAAACATGTTTTAAATAAAAATAGAAGTATGCCACCTTCCTTCCTTTTTTTTTTCGTTTGTTTTGGGGGGGTTTTTGTTGCATTTTGACATAGTTTTTTTCACCTGTTTTCTTTCAGGAAACAAATGACTGCACTGATGTATGCAGCTAGAAAAGGCTATTCTCGGGTTGTTGCTTTTCTTGTCGCTCATGGATCACACATAAATGCCCAAGATGAAAATGGATATACAGTAAGGATTTCTTTTGTGTGTCGTATTTAATGGAAAAATTTTAAAAAGTGAGTACCCACTAGCTTGTTTCAAAGTACAGCTTTTTGAGAAAGATCCCTCAGAATTTTCTGCTTCAACACCACTTTGAGATCCTGTTGCATTAATTGTCTTTGTCTCCAGACTGGGCTGTGCTTTATTGATTGCAACTGTTGGGTTTTGCTCCATATGTAAACTTGGTAAAACAAAGTTGTTCTTTGCAGGCATTAATATGGGCAGCACAGCATGGACATAGAAGTGTAATTTTGAAGTTGCTCGAGCTAGGAGCTGACAAAAATCTACAGACGAAGGATGAAAAAACAGCAGCAGAGCTAGCAAAAATCAATAAACATTCTGAGGTATTTAATTTCTCTTAGAAATCCAAATTCTGTGTTTTGCCTCAAAAATCTGTTCGTTTATTGTATAACTTTCTGTAGAAGTATTACTTTAATAACTACGTTATAGCAGCTAGTTGAATACTTTTATGTTTATAACAGACTATTTTCTGTTATATCACAGCTTTTCAGATTGCCGTAAAGGCTGTATAGTAGAGTTTTGCAAACCTTTTTTTTCTTTATTCTTTCAGAATTATTGACTTTAGATGTAGAATACAAAACAAGGGATTATTCATGTTAGCAATGTTGATATGAGAAGTAGAAAAATGTGAGTTTTTTTACTTATCTCCTAAGTATGTGAGAGATTGCAGATATCAAACTGATTGCAGATATCAAACTATACTGTAGAGTATAGTTTCTCAATGAATTTGGAAGTGAAAAGGCTAAAGCCAAAAAGAAGAGGAGTTGGTACTGGCCATTTTCAAAATCTGTTCTCCAGCGGAAGGTGTAAAATAATGTATATTGGCCATCAGATCATGGAAAGAGCAGCCACCAATTACCAGTGTAAAGAGTTACTGAAGACGTGTATTCTCCTAAAATAAATATGTTTACTGCTGTTAACAGATGATGCATGATGGATCAATGAGACCATATTCCTTTGTATTTTGTTTTGTGTTGCTCTTACCAATGCTATGGCTTTTTACAGCGGCTCTTCAAAAATGTCTAATTCACTCTTATGAATTGTAAATTTGTATTTTCTTTTTCTTACACTTTTTTTTTCCAGACTTAAGGGCTAGGCAGGAGCAAAAATGATAAGTATGCACAGAGTTGTCAGGGGAAACTAGCAAGATCTGAGGCTCAGTGATCTGCTAACTCAGGTTGCTGAAAAGGGTTACAAATGTTTTCTGCCTTTGATAAATGACTTGTTCAGCAGGTTGCTGCCATATAATCTTATAACATGACTTTCTCTGACATGGAGGGAATACAGGCTCCTCAGACTTGAGAGATGGCTCTTGCCTCTTGACCTGAAGTGCTAACTTTCACACAATTGGTGCAGTCTTGCAGATGGTATTGGGATATTTATTTAATGGTCATGAGCTTCTTCCAGCTTCGGGGTCTGTTCTTCATGCTGTTGACAACCCAAGGGGCTGTCATATAGACTGTGTCTGCAGAAACTGTTTCTGGGAGGGGAAATATTTTTCTTTTGTATTGTTGTGGATTTGACTGGGAGTTATTTTTCTTCCGAACAGCCTGTGTAATGTTGAGTTTTAGGATTGTGACCAAAACAGTCTTGATAACACACTAGTGTTTTAGCTATTGCTGAGCAGTGTTCGTGCAGAATCAAAGCCATCTTTGTTTCTCACTCTGCTCCCCATCTCCAGTAAGTAGGCTGAGAGTGAGCAAGAGTTTGGGATGGGGCACAGCCCTGAGCTGCTCACTCCAGCTGACACAAGGGATATTCCATGTCCTATAATGCTCAGCAATAAAATTGGGGAGTGGCTGGGCATTGGTCTGCTAGTGGGAGGTGGTGACTGCCTTTGCATCACTTAGCTTTTGGGTTTGATTTTTTTTTTTTCCTCTTCACTTATCAAATTGTATCTTAGGCCATGAAAAGTTTTCTCACTTTTATCCTTTTGGTTCTCCCTCATCTTGCTGGCCTCAGTAGGGGCTTATTTGCCAGCCAGTATCAACCCACATACTTGTGTATATGTGTGTATATATAAAACTGGCTAGTCACCTGAATTCCAGGCAAGTGGTTTCACCATTCATTTAGGTTTATTGAGGTTCTACTTCTTTCGCTGAATGTTCTTGTAACTATCTCAAAACTCACACATCTGGAGTATCTGGAATCCATCACTGATGCATAGTGATGTCTAGCAGAAGGCTTCTTCTTAATCAGTTGAAGGAATCCCTGTCTGTCAGATATAGTTAACTTAGATTGTCCGTTGTAAATTGATAAATATTAGGTCTATATATGCACTGGAAATGGAGATATTAACAGTCATATGCCTTGTGCCCTTTAGAGAGTTTATTGCACTGAGTATGTAGAACTCTTGTCTACAAGACAAACAGCAAGAATGACTATGTTGCTGTTTGGCTTTTTCTGTAGTGGCAGATGCTTTTTTTAGACCACATGATAGACACCATTGTGCTCTGTGTCAGCTATCATTGTGCTGGAATTTGGTTAATTCAGAAATGCTCTTGGTAAACTCTGTGGATTTAGTCTTAACTTGTGATTACAGATGTATGCTTTAGAGAAGTGGCAGAAGTTTCGTGTTCCCTATAAGTAGTAATTGAGTGTAATCTTACTCCATATATTTTTATGCATTTTGAGTTTTAATAATAATTAATTCATTTTGGCTCTTCCAGATATTTAGTTTGCTCTCTTTGGCTGCAAATCACTTGCAAGGTAGATACCATAAAACAGCTGAGCAAGAGGCTATCTGCAAGTTTCTGACAGCTGTCCCTGACCACAGAATTGGGTAAATATAGTAATAGTGTAATTTTAGCTTATAAACATTCCTAAGACATTGTATTTGTTCATATCAATGATTAAGTTGTTCTGATACATATTGTGTCTTGTTTGGAGTGCTACCAAGAGTCCACAGTAAGTATATTAATATGCTATTAATTTTTCAAGATTGCAAAGTTCTTTGGCAATATAAACAAAGAGCATGCTCTAGATTTTTCTTTCCTGTGATTTAGTATAAAGTATAGGAGAGCCAGGGTCCAATGTCTCTTTAGTTCATTTCAGCTCTGTTAAATTTGTGTGCTCCCCTATTGCATACTCCTTATTCTGTGCTTATCTTCATTTGATGTTAAATTTTTGATGCTTTCACTGAATGCCTATTTTCAGCTTCATTGCCACCAAGAAGAGCTATGCCCTTTGCTTTTTTCCTAAATATGTGAGAGTCAAAATTAAGTATGAGCACCAGTTAAGCTCTGGAAGTTTTGTCAGTGTGCCCCTGATCCTGAAGCTTGAAGGTGCCTTATCCCTAAAATCAGCACCTGCTTCAGCAGCTTCAGAGATCTCTGCTATGATTTGTCCCAGAACTCGGCTAAGAAGTCCTCAACAAACCATCCACTTGGCTGCTTCAGCTTGAGCTGCATGGTCTCAAAAAGATAGCTTGCAGTGCCCACAGTCTGATCTGATTGGTCAAGGTTGCCCCTGCTCAGCCAGGTCATGTTGAATCTGGAGTGCTCTAGTTTTGTAGCATTAGGCTGATGGGCTCATGGCAGTTCATAGGGTAGCAGTTCACAGTGAGGTCGTCTCAAAGTACTTCAGACAAAGCCTCACCAGATTCTGTTAAAATCCTAGAATCATTTAGGTTGGAAAACACCTCCATTGAGGCCAGCCCTTGACTGAACACACTACCATGTCAACTAAACCTTAATACTAAGTGCCATGTCCAGTCATTTCTCTTCCAAGGATGCTGATTCAACTGCCTCCCTGGGCAACCTGTTCCAATGCTTGACTGCCCTTTCAGTGAAGAAATTCCTCCTGATGTCCAACCTGAACCTTCCTTGTGTCAGCTCTCATTCTGGTTGCCTGGGAGAAGAGGCCAACCCCCACCTGGCCACAGCCTCCTTTCAGGCAGCTGTAGAGTGACAAGGTCTCCCCTGAGCTTCCTTTTCTCCAAGCTAAAGAACCCCAGCTCCCTCAGTCACTCCTCATATGACTCACTCTCTAGAACTTTCACCAGCTCTGTTGCCCTTCTCTGGACACGCTCCAGTCCCTCAGTGTCTTTCTTGTAGTGAGGGACCCAGAACTGGACACAGAACTTCAGGTGTGCCCTCACCAGTGCTGTGTACAGGGTGAAAATGTCTTCTGATCTCTTCCCTAGTTGTGCTGGCCACACCATTTCTGATCCAAGCCAGGATGCTTTTGGCCTTCCTGGCCACCTGGGCACACTGCTGGCTCATGTTCTTAGCTGTCAGTGAGCACCTCCAGGTCCTTTTCTGCTGGACCACCTTCCAGAAACTCTTCCCCCAGCCTGTAGCACTGCATGGGGTTGTTATGACCAAAGGGCAGCACTCAGCACTTTGCCTTATTGAACCTGATACAATTGGCCTTGGCCCATTGATCCAGCCTGTCCAGATCCCTCTGCAGAACCTTCCAATCCTCCAGCAGATCAACATTCTCACCCTGTTTAGTGTCATGTGTGAACTTACTCAGGGTACCCTCAATCCCCTCATCCAGATCAATAAAGATGTTAAACTGACTGGTCCCAACACTGAGCCCTGGGGAATACCACCAGTGACCACCCACCAGCTGGATGTAACTCAATTCACCATCACTCTGGGCCTGGGCATCCAGCCAGTTTTTACTCAGCAAAAAGTGCACCAGTGGACTGACAGCTTCTCCAGGAGAATGCTGTGGAAGATGGTATTGGAGGCTTTACTGAAGTCCCGGTAGACAACATCCACAACCTTTCCCACATCTGCTCGGTGGGTCACCTTGTCTTAAAAGGAGGTCAGGTTGGTGTAGCAGGACCTGCCTGTTCTAAACCCGTGCTGGCTGAGCCTGATTCTCTGGCTGTCCTGTATATGCCATGTGATGGCACTCAAGATGCTCCTTCAGTCTTTCAGGGGAAGAGGAGGCAGACCTTCATTTCAGGGCTTACAACAAGACAGAGCAAAGTGTGTCATAACTTGGGATTTTGCCAAAGGATTCATTGTAGCAAATGCAGTAGTGCTTTCAGGATTTTGTATGATTTGTTCTTTGGTTTAATTCTTTTCATTCCAGTTCATCTGATTGTTGAAAGCTGTTTAGTTATTTTTCTTCTTATACTTTTATATCCAGTGATAGAGCGGGGAACCAAAATTTATATTTATAAATGTTAAACTCTGAACCTACAGTTCAGAGTTTACTACTTCCTCAGTCTACCTTCTGAACAGTAGTCTTCTGACAAGTTTCTTGATGCAGTAATTTCCACTGTCCTTAATTACAGATGTTTCTGTTTTCTTGATAACCTTTTTTGGCTTAACTGGAACCAGAAGGGTACCAGTTGTGGACTGAATCCAATTAATATGAATGTTATCTGATAAGAATATATAGTTATCTTCCTTAACCCCACTTCCACATTTTTTTGGCTTTTGCGACCCAACTTTAAGGTTCATTTGGAATGTTTTGTGACTTTAAATGACCTTTATGTATGATAGTCATCCCCTTTAGGCTCTATTCAACTTACTAGACAGAAAACACATCTATAAAATTTTGATATATTAAGTTGCATGCTTATAAGATACTTCTGTCATCATCAGGTGTCTGCAACTTCAGGTTGGTCCCAAGTGCTTTGTCTGGGGAGCTTTTCTACAGCATTTTGTTCTGGATGTTTTTTTGTTCTGGTTTTTTTCTTTTTATTTTTTTTTAATATTTCCACTGTTTCTAACTCCAGTCTCATTAATTATCTTTACAGTTCCTATTCAACTTTTGATGACATGGAAGTGTTTTTACATGGTCTTGGTCTAGAACACATTAGAAGATTATTGAAGGTAATTTTGTGGTATATCTGCTACCTGTGAAGTAATCCATGAAAGCAATTATACACATACTGCATAATAAAAAAGTTATATAATTATTAATATATTCATTCAAAAAAATTTCTTAAACAGAAATTTGTTTATAAAATTGGAAGTTAAACTGCAATGGACTAAGTTGGATTTCTTGATGATGTGTTAGTCACAACATTTGACGTTTCTAAACTAGGCAAATTTTTCATTGCATAAATAATGGTATTTTGTAGCTGGTTTTGTTCCTGAAAACTGAAATAAAACAAGGAAGATCAAGTTAAAACTGTTTTCTTCTGAAATTCTTTTTGATGGCAGAAACCCTTTTGTTTTATACAGGAACAAGATGTAGCTCTAAGACAACTTCTGACCATGCAAAAAGATGACTTAATACAGGTCAGTTTACTACTTTAGAACTTAATTTAATTTTCTCGTCTTTCTTTAATGTTTTTAATGTCTTAACTTCTCATTATAAATGTCTAACCTTGCAAGAATTCTTTCAGCATCTTCTGCAACTTCTTGAATTTTAACATGAATATAGACAGGCTTCTTCTGAAGTATGTAATCTCACAGATCAATGAGTGAGCAGGGGTGAGCAGGAAATAGTTCTAGTTTAAATTTTATTGTTACCATTTTTAGTTTTTAATTATGATTTCTCTGAAGGGAAATCAGTTCTAGGATTAGCAGTAGATAATACTGAAAAACTACTTTAGATGTGATCCTCCTTTGTGAGGTGGTTATTTTTGTTGGAGAAAGAAGAGCTCTCTTCCATTAGAATTGCGTAAATTTTAACATCTCATATCCCATGCATGTTTGTAAAACCTTATCCCAAAAAAAAAAAAAAAAAAGGAAAAGAGAGAAGAGTTTGTTTCTTGTAGTTGACTGCAGCTGGAAAGGCTGGTCTTTTGACTAAGTGATGCATTATTACAAGGCTTCAGTTCTTCCGTTGAGATATGGTGATGGCTTTTCTTTAGTCTTTGCTGGAATTTTTCCTGTGGGAAATGAAAGGACTTCCTGTGCTTACAGGAGGATGCTATGATAAAATCCAGTTATAGAAGTCTCCTTGGAACAATGTAAGTACTTCAGGCTTCAGGATTCTTCCGAGCAGTCTGCATTATGGAGCTTTGGAATCCATGGTCTGGGATTTCAGAGACACCTCATAAAAACAGCCACTTCAAGGCTGCTCCCTGCTCCTGGCACTAGCCATGTCCTTTGCGTCAGGTTTTTTTCTTCTTATCCTGGTACCAAGAAGGCATGTGTTCTAGCAGCTGGAACCAGTGTTTTATTCCTTTAGAGTGAATGTCAATGAGGATGTTTTGCTTTAAGTTTTGTCTTGTAACTGAGTAGAGTTTAATTGTTCAGACAGAACTCACAAGTAATTTTGTATTATCAGGGTGTGCTCATAGAGAGGAGCTTTGTCAATGAAGAGATTGAGAGTTCATCTAAGACAAAATATTATAAGGCATGTCAGTGTGTTCTGATGTTACTGCTTTTCTGAAGCCTCAAGATCATTGGATAGTATACTGGTGTGGGATTTTTAGAACTCTAAAGCTCCTATTGATAGTAGTTTTGTCCTTTAAGGAGATTCCTGTGGATTTCTTCTCTTTCCTGTGTGAACTGCAGTGTTAATCATGATTGCAGGAAACTGTAAATCTGTCTGAGTGTATGTTCATATTGATCACCTGCTTTGGTATTGTAGTTATTGCTTGTTTTTGTCCAGGGAAAACTGGGGGGAGAGAATTCTGGACTTTAGTAAATTGTTAAGCTTTATGGTTCCTTCTCCAAAGAGGTGTAATTTTACCCAAAACCATAGCTTCTGTTTCAGTGTTCCAAAATGTTTGAGGCTTCCTATTATAAAAGCCAACAAAGCTTTGAACAAACTGAAATAGCTACATGGCTCAGCTGCTTCTACACAGGAAGATAATATCTGTAAGAATGAATTGCTTTTTATCTTAACTTTGCAATAGCAGGAAACAGTTCCTGGAAAATAAGTCATGCTTTGTGCATGGACATAAATTAATTAGTGAGTCGTCAGTTGAGAAGTTAAAAAATGACATAACACTCCTGGCTTATTAGCACTTCATAAGTTATCCTAAATTCTTGATGCAGTCTAGTTTTAGAGCTCTGCTAACAGTTTCTCCCCACGCTGCTGATAGAACAAATCTAATCTGTTCCCTTGTAACTTCAGAGTTGAAAGTTTTTACTGTGATGGCAGACTTTCAGCTAACAGCCAGCTGTTTAGAAGAGCCTGGATCTTATTACTACAAAGATTAATGATGACCTGTGATGGATGCCTCTGAACCAAGCTGCTTTGTATCCCAAGAATTGGGGAGAAATCCTGGCATTAACATGATACGCTTTCCTCCATCAAACAATATCAGAGATATTTTCTCTGTAAATATCTTTATCTGTATTCTCCAACAGAATCTAAACAATGAGTCTTTCAAGCTGAAATCCTTGCATTCCTTAAGTTTATAAACTGTTCCATTCTGAAAAATAATCTCTTCAATATACTGGGACGTGTCTGTTCAACATTTGGAGGTTTTTGTCTGCACTACTCATGACACTCAGATTTTTTATTTTGTTTTAAGCATTTCTCTCATAGCAACAGATGTAATTTTGCTTCTGGATGCATTTAGGACTAAAAAGGATTCTTTCTCACATTTTATTTAGTTTAGAATAAGAGAAATTGGCATTCTGTTCTGGATTTGAGAATGTATAATGAAAAGTTGACACATCAAAATTCAAAATATAATCCAGAAGTTTAACAAAATAATTAGATAGTTATCTGGTCTGTATGCTTCTATATCCCGGTTCCAGGACTCATTCCTCTGCCCCTTGAAAAAGCGTTTAATATTTGGCAAAAATGTGTCAGCTTACTAAAATTAGTGGCTAGTTGGGCAAGGTGGCATTGATACAAGAGTTTGTGCATAGCTTCGCTGGTTTTATCTGTGCTCATGTGTTGTGGCAATCTTATTCACCTCTTGTCACATTTATGCTGGAGTGTGAGCTTGGGGCTTGGATTTTGAGAGGCTGCTTTGTATGTATTTAAGTAAAGAATAAAATAGATGTTCCTAGAGTTGATCTGGCTAAAATCAGGAGTTCTGTTTTACAGATATAAGAAGTTCTTGTCCAGCACTTTCTTAAACATGTTCTTGCATGTTCTTAAACATGGCCACTTCACAATAATATTTGTATAATTTGGACTGCAGAGCATGATTGAAACAACAACAACTTAAAAATTCACTTATCCATCAGGAAGGGCTTATTGCACTGTGGTTGCCCCATGCATTGCTCAGTCAGGGTCTGGGTCACCTCATGTTCTGCAGAGATGATCTGGAAATTGGGAAGTTTGGACTGGTCTATCAACCTTCCATCTCTAAGTTCTGCATGTTTTACTTCCCGATGCAGAATTACTGTGGTGGTAGAAGGCTTTATTTATAGTGACATTTATCATACTATTTACCTCCTGATGCGTATTCTCAAGATGTGGTGGTGCTCAGTCAGTGATCCGTTTGCAGAAGAACAAATTATGTTTTATTTATAAGAGAACAAAGTACAACATCTTCCTGATATGCTGGTCAGAAAGCTGCATCCTGATTTGCTGGTTTCAGGAATGCAAAGGTGGAGTCAAAAGCAAAGGCAATCTTCACAATAGTTGCTGCTTTAAGCAAGATGGTTTTAGTACTCAAGAATAACTGCTATTGTATAAATCAGCTTACTTATTCATGATGAAATGACTGCTGTAATGCTGTGTAAGCCTTGAGAAAATATTAGTTCATACCAGGTAGGGCTCCACAGGGCAAACCTGAGAATTAATTAATTGAGCAAACTTAGAGCTCAACATTAGTGAAGCAGCTTAGTTCTTGGAAACCCAGATCTTTCTATCTTAAGGCTGCTAGTGATATTTGCTGAAAAGACTTCAGTACAATTTATTCAGGTACCCATGGAAACCTATCTTGTAACCTACCTGATTTGATAGTTTCCCCTCTTTCTTTGTGAGTTAATGCTGTATCACCATCATGATGATTTGCTATCTTGCTTTGTCATTTACATACACTGTAGTTGCAATAACTTAAAAACAACTTCTTTTGAATCTTAATATTTAGAAGCTTGTGCCAGAAGTGTTACTGCACTGCTATATCCAGTAAGTTTAAAAGTAAATAATATTTGGAATTACTCTTTAACTTTAGATCGGCATTACAGATCCTGGAGACCAACAGAAGCTCCTAGATGCTATTAAAGAGCTGCAAGTGGAAGAAAAAAGAATTGAAGACATCTCTGAAATTATGAAGCTGGAATTGAGGTATTAACTGTGTATCTAAGGAAATGGAATTGAAATATTAACTGAAATGGAATTGAAATATTAACTATTTAAGGTGACTGTGTTATTTTATATGGCTCAAAGGTAAAATTGTCTCATGCCTTATCCCTTAATGCATAACATTCATGAGAATATGCAAGTTAGTGGATTATGAGAACCGGTGGTAGGTGTGCTTTGTACAAAGCAAGTTGGGAGCAGAGACAAGGTAAGCTCTGTTAGTCTTCCAATCAAATCTGTCTGATCCTAAGATGAAGTAAAAAAATGTGCGGGAGGGAGAGATGCATATAACTTCTGCATAGGCTTTTAATTTTCAACTCGTAAATTAGTATCTTGCACATGTGTATCTTAAATGATAAATGCTACTTCTGTGTAGATTCTGGATTTTTTCAGTGTTTTCCTCTTCCACTAGAAGTAGTTTTAACTGGCTTCTAAAATATTTCTTTTTTTTAATCTTCCAAATTGTCTTCGTTTGATAGACAGGTGTCTGCTTAGGAAGGTGGGAACCTTCCTTAGAACAGAGAATGTGAATCCCCTTCCCTCCAAATTATTATAACTTTAGAATCAAGGGCTCTCAGGCAAAGGTATGGGAAAAGGAATAAGAGGTTTTTTTTTACTAGTATCTATAATGAGGTAAACAATCAGTAACAAAAAAAACAGTAAACAAAACCAAAAAAAACTCGGTGGCAAATGTCCCTGGACTGTCAGGCACTTTCCCGTATGGTGCAGTCACGGTCACGGCCAGCAGGGGCGCTGTTGGGCTCCTAGACCAGCAGGGCAGGTGCGATGACTCCCGGGAAGCTGCAGATGGCGCTGTGGCGCGAGGTTGGATCTGTGTCACGCGCGTGATGGCGGACGGGGCTGGAGCAGGGTGGAGCGCAGATGGACAAAGCGCAGCAAAGGGATGGAACGGCCAGGTGGGCTCACCTGAGCCAGCCAGCAGAGGAGGCAGCAGGAGTTCCGCAGCTGTGGCAGGCAAGGCGTGGGGTGGCAGCAGGCAGGGCGAGGAGCGGCAGCAGGCGAGGGGTCTCGTCTTGCTGCAGCGCAGCTGGGAAACGCGCCCTCCCGGAGGGTAGAAGGGACCGGGATCCCGTCCTCCCCCGTCCCAAGTGAGAACTCACCCAACAGGTAGAGAGAAAGACCAGTGCAAAACCGGACCTTTTCTGCAATTGTAGCCAAAAAAAACAGAGCCGCCTTTTTCCCCCTGCTCTCTCCTCCAAGAGCCCCGAGCGAGTGAGTGAGTGTCCCCTTATCAAATCTTGCCATCTCTTGTTCCTCTGCCTGGCCAGCGAAAAGGCTTTGTCTCCTTTGTGAGCGTAGATGGCCCTTAAGTACCGGTCATTAGTTGCTTAGCAACAGAATGGGAAAAATTCCACTTGCCCCCCCCAACCTTCCACATTATCCACCCCGAATTTTTTCCATTCCAACATATTACATTGAACTTAAGCCTTTAAACTATATACATACAAGCATTACTCTGATTATATACATACAGATATGCATACAGGCACCGTGTTATGGGCAGTTCAACCCCAACTGAGGTCTCCCTGAGGTATGCATCGTGTCTCTCCATCCTCTTGCATCACCCACCAGGTACACCCTGGTCCCCGAGCGAAGACAACCCCACGGGTGGGTCTATCTTTGCTCAAGGCAGAATTAATCCAAACAGTTTTCCCCAGCATGCCTCTCATTTGCACCACTGGAACCTTATCCCCGTCTGCTGTTTGCAAGGGTTCAGATTGGGCAGGGCCAGCCCTGTTGGTGGAGCCTCGGGTGTTAACTAGCCAGGTGGCCTTGGCTAAATGCTGTTCCCAATTTTTGAAAGTCCCCCCACCTAAAGCCTTCAAGGTGGTTTTTAGCAGGCCGTTGCATCGTTCTACTTTACCAGCAGCAGGTGCATGATAAGGAATGTGGTACACCCACTCAATGCCATGTTCCCTAGCCCAGGTGTTTATGAGGCTATTTTTGAAATGAGTCCCGTTGTCCGACTCAATTCTCTCAGGGGTACCATGCCTCCAAAGGACTTGCCTTTCAAGGCCCAGGATGGTGTTACGGGCAGTGGCATGAGGCACAGGGTAGGTCTCCAGCCACCCAGTGGTGGCCTCTACCATTGTGAGCACGTAGCGCTTGCCGTGGCGGGTTTGAGGCAGTGTGATGTAATCGATCTGCCAGGCCTCCCCATACTTGTATTTGGTCCACCTTCCCCCATACCACAGGGGTTTCACCCGCTTGGCTTGCTTGATGGCAGCGCATGTCTCACAGTTATGGATCACCTGGGAGATACAGTCCATAGTTAGATCCACCCCTCGGTCTCGTGCCCACTTATAGGTGGCATCTCTGCCCTGATGGCCTGAGGCATCATGGGCCCATCGGGCTAGGAACAACTCTCCTTTGTGCTGCCAATCTAAATCTACCTGTGACACCTCTATTTTTGCAGCCTGATCTACTTGTTCATTGTTTCGGTGTTCCTCATTAGCTCGGCTCTTGGGGATATGGGCATCTACATGACGGACTTTCACAGGTAGCTTCTCTACCCGACAAGCAATGTCTCGCCATTCGTCCGCAGCCCAGATTGGTCTTCCTCTACGTTGCCAGTTGGCCTTTTTCCACCTTTCCAACCAACCCCACAGAGCATTGGCTACCATCCATGAATCGGTGTACAGGTATAGCTTTGGCCACTTCTCTCTTTCAGCAAGGTCGAGGGCCAGCTGAACGGCTTTGAGTTCGGCAAGTTGGCTTGATCCACCTTCTCCTTCAGTAGCTTCTGCGACCTGCCGTGTGGGGCTCCATACAGCTGCTTTCCATTTTCGGTTTGCCCCCACAATACGACAGGAACCATCAGTGAAGAGAGCGTAGCATGTTTCATCTTGTGGCAGTTGGTTGTACGGTGGAGCTTCCTCTGCGCGGGTCACCTGTTCCTGCTCCTCTTCATCAGTGAGACCAAAGTTTTCACCTTCGGGCCAATTTGTAATTATTTCCAAGATCCCAGGGCGATTCGGGTTTCCAATACGGGCGCGCTGCGTGATGAGGGCAATCCATTTACTCCACGTGGCATCGGTGGCATGGTGGGTAGAGGGAACCTTTCCCTTGAACATCCACCCCAGCACCGGTAGTCGGGGTGCAAGAAGAAGTTGTGCTTCTGTGCCAATAACTTCTGAAGCGGCTTGGACACCTTCATAGGCTGCCAGAATTTCCTTCTCTGTGGGAGTGTAGTTGGCTTCGGACCCTCTGTAACTTCGGCTCCAGAATCCCAGTGGACGACCTCGAGTCTCGCCAGGCATCTTCTGCCAAAGGCTCCAAGATAAACCATGACTCCCGGCTGCAGAGTAGAGCACATTCTTCACTTCTGGTCCTGTCCTGACTGGGCCAAGGGCTACCGCATGAGCGATCTCTTGCTTGATCTGGGCGAAGGCTTGTTGTTGTTCAGGGCCCCAGCGGAAATCATTCTTCTTGCGTGTCACCAGGTAGAGAGGGCTCACAATCTGGCTGTATTCAGGGATGTGCATCCTCCAGAAGCCTATGGCGCCTAGGAAAGCTTGTGTCTCCTTCTTGTTGGTTGGTGGGGACATCGCTGTGATTTTATTGATGACCTCAGTGGGGATCTGACGCCGTCCATCTTGCCACTTCACCCCCAGGAACTGGATCTCTTTGGCAGGCCCCTTGACTTTGCTCCTTTTGATGGCGAGACCGGCTCCCAGAAGAATCTGGATGATTTTCTCTCCTTTCTCAAACACTTCTTCTGCTGTGCCCCCCCACACAATGATGTCATCGATGTATTGCAGATGTTCCGGAGCCTCACCCTTTTCCAGTGCAGCCTGGATCAGTCCATGGCAGATGGTGGGACTGTGTTTCCACCCCTGGGGCAGTCGGTTCCAGGTGTACTGCACGCCCCTCCAGGTGAAAGCAAACTGAGGCCTGCACTCTGCTGCCAGAGGAATGGAGAAAAATGCGTTCGCAATGTCAATAGTGGCATACCACTTTGCTGCTTTGGACTCCAGCTCATACTGGAGCTCCAGCATATCTGGCACGGCAGCGCTCAGCGGTGGAGTCACCTCATTCAAAGCACGATAGTCCACAGTCAATCTCCAATCTCCATCAGATCTGCGCACAGGCCAAATGGGGCTGTTGAAGGGTGAGTGGGCCTTGCTGACCACCCCTTGGCACTCCAGCTCACGGATCAGCTTGTGGATGGGAATCACAGCATCTCGATTCGTTCGATACTGCCGGCGGTGCACTGTCGAGGTGGCAATTGGTACCCGTTGTTCCTCTTCCTTCAAGAGTCCAACTGCAGAAGGGTTCTCTGATAGTCCAGGCAAGGTGTTCAATTGCCTAACGCCCTCTACCTCAACAGCAGCTATTCCAAAAGCCCACCTGAGTCCTTTCGGGTCTTTGAAATAGCCGTTCCGGAGGAAATCTATGCCCAGAATACACGGGGCCTTTGGACCAGTCACAATGGGATGTTTCTGCCACTCCTTCCCAGTCAGGCTCACCTCGGCTTCCACCAGCGTCAACTCTTGTGATCCCCCTGTCACCCCAGCAATAGAAATGGGTTCTGCCCCAACATGTCCCGATGGCATTAGGGTACACTGTGCACCTGTATCAACCAATGCTTCATATTTTTGTGGCTCTGATGTACCAGGCCATCGAATCCACACAGTCCAAAAGACACGGTTTTCCCATGCCTCTACCTGGCTAGAGGCAGGGCCCCTCTAGCCCTGGTTATCATTCCCTTCCTGGGCATACATTCCACCGTCAAGGGAATCTGACACAACATCTTCCCTTCTGTTGTACTCAGCAGGTCGGCTGCGGGAAGCTGAGGCTACCTTCGCTCTGGCAGAACCCCCTCGGCTAGCATTGCCCTCCTTAAGCTGACGCACTCGTTCTGCCAGGACAGAAGTGGGCTTCCCATCCCACCTTTTCATGTCTTCCCCGTGGTCATGCAGAAAGAACCACAGCTCAGCTCGTGGGGTGTACCCTCTCTCTCTAGCTGGGGGACGTCGGGCTCTGGTGTTGGGGCCTGTGACTCTCACTGGTGCCACACTGTTTTTCCTCACCTCCTCAATTTCCTCCCTGATCTCCTTCCTCATCTCCTTCATCTCCTCCTTCAACTCCTTAACCACAGCAGAGACCTGAGCCTGCATTGGGCCATTGATCACACTTGCATAATGCCTGAGCTTGTCAGCTACAGAGCTTACTGTCTCACGGTTGTCATCGGCATTAATTGTTGCAATGTAGGTGACATATTGGGTTGGCCCTAGACTTGCCAGGTTCCACAACATTTGCCCTGTGCACCTGACCTTGTCAGGATCATTTTCGTGCTGTCCGTCCCTCCCAAAAAGCACCTCCTGTACTGCCACTTCTCTCAGCCGTTGGATCGCTTCCTCAACGGTCTTCCAGGGCAATCTACGGTAGTTCTCCTGCATTCTGTCTTTGTGAACAAACCTCTCTCTCACACTCATTAAAAGCCTCTCCCAGAGAGAAATGGGTCCTGCCTCCCTCACGAACACCTTGTCAACACCCCCGTCCAGGGCCACGGATCCCAAATTCCTGGCCTCGTTACCATCCAGCTGCACGCCTGGGCCCATGCGGTCCCAAACCCGAAGTAACCAGGTTGAGAAAGCCTCGCCCTTCCGCCGCACAATGTCATTGTGCAAAGTACGGATAGTGTCGTACGACAGGGACTCGGTGATGATTATAGGCTCAGGCTCCCCTGCTGGTTGTGAGGGCCCTGGTTCCCCATCATCACTAACTGGGCGTACTGATTTGGTCTTATACTTCTTCCGCTGCACAGGGGCAACCGCTGCTGGTTGTGACTGCCCTTGAGGTTCAGCTGGAACCTGGACGGTTGTAATGTCAGTGGGTTCCGCTGCTGCACCATCCAACTCTTCCCCTGTGGGGCAAGGAGAGGGCTTCCCACCAGCTGAGGAAGTGTATTCCCTCAACACCTGACGTATTTTTTCCTCCATTACCTCCATCCAATTTGGTTGGTTCATTTCTGGGGCAGGCTGTTGGACAGGGTCAGGCCCTGGGGCAGGGTCAGGTTTGGGGGTGCTCTCAGGCTCTGGGACAGCCTCGGGCTCTGTAGCGACATCCCTAGTCCCTGTGGCAACATCCCTAGTCCCTGTGGCAACATCCCTAGTTTCTGTGGCAACATCCCTAGTTTCTGTGGCAACATCCCTAGTTTCTGTGGCAACATCCCTAGTTTCTATGGCAGCATCCCTAGTCTCCGTGGCGACATCCCTAGTCCCTGTGGCAACATCCCTAGTCTCCGTGGCAACATCCCTAGTCTCCATGGCAACATCCCTAGTCT
Source organism: Acanthornis magna (assembly GCA_036785705.1). Classification (NCBI taxonomy): domain Eukaryota; kingdom Metazoa; phylum Chordata; class Aves; order Passeriformes; family Acanthizidae; genus Acanthornis; species Acanthornis magna. The sequence goes on from JAWUZG010000001.1 coordinate 20,959,391, forward strand.
CCGTGGCAACATCCCTAGTCTTCGTGGCAACATCCCTAGTCCCTGTGGCAGCTGTTAGAGTGGTTACCCAGGGCAGTCTCCCCCTTTCTCGGGATGCAAAGAGGAATAGACCTATCAGCAATGCCAACCACTGTACGATGTCATTAGCATTTAGAGAGTATATGAACCCTCCAAGCCCTGGTAGGATAGGCCCAAAGAAAGGGGTGAAGGGTTGAGAAAAAATTCTCTCTGGTGTCATCTCCTCACAAAAGGTACCATTACCAAACAGACTCCAAAAACATATACTCACGGTGTTAAAGCCCTGTAACCAAGTGCCCGCCGCCCAAAGGACGTGAAAAATCCATAAATTCCTCACCTTATTGACCCATTGTGAGAACTGGATAACAACCACCGCAACCTTAGTCATAGGACCCATGTTTAGACAGGGAGCTGCAAATGGGAAAAATGTGGCCACGAGCATGTGCCAGCCAAACCAAGGTATGTTAGACCACATGGTGCCACTAAAATAGGTTTCTATGTTCAGCACACTAAAAAATCGGTCTCCCAGAAACTGTTATTCCTTTTGCACCTTTTTCTCTCAATGCCCTCGAGCCCCACGTTGGGCGCCAAAATCCTGTCTTCGTTTGATAGACAGGTGTCTGCTTAGGAAGGTGGGAACCTTCCTTAGAACAGAGAATGTGAATCCCCTTCCCTCCAAATTATTATAACTTTAGAATCAAGGGCTCTCAGGCAAAGGTATGGGAAAAGGAATAAGAGGTTTTTTTTTACTAGTATCTATAATGAGGTAAACAATCAGTAACAAAAAAAACAGTAAACAAAACCAAAAAAAACTCGGTGGCAAATGTCCCTGGACTGTCAGGCACTTTCCCGTATGGTGCAGTCACGGTCACGGCCAGCAGGGGCGCTGTTGGGCTCCTAGACCAGCAGGGCAGGTGCGATGACTCCCGGGAAGCTGCAGATGGCGCTGTGGCGCGAGGTTGGATCTGTGTCACGCGCGTGATGGCGGACGGGGCTGGAGCAGGGTGGAGCGCAGATGGACAAAGCGCAGCAAAGGGATGGAACGGCCAGGTGGGCTCACCTGAGCCAGCCAGCAGAGGAGGCAGCAGGAGTTCCGCAGCTGTGGCAGGCAAGGCGTGGGGTGGCAGCAGGCAGGGCGAGGAGCGGCAGCAGGCGAGGGGTCTCGTCTTGCTGCAGCGCAGCTGGGAAACGCGCCCTCCCGGAGGGTAGAAGGGACCGGGATCCCGTCCTCCCCCGTCCCAAGTGAGAACTCACCCAACAGGTAGAGAGAAAGACCAGTGCAAAACCGGACCTTTTCTGCAATTGTAGCCAAAAAAAACAGAGCCGCCTTTTTCCCCCTGCTCTCTCCTCCAAGAGCCCCGAGCGAGTGAGTGAGTGTCCCCTTATCAAATCTTGCCATCTCTTGTTCCTCTGCCTGGCCAGCGAAAAGGCTTTGTCTCCTTTGTGAGCGTAGATGGCCCTTAAGTACCGGTCATTAGTTGCTTAGCAACAGAATGGGAAAAATTCCACTTGCCCCCCCCAACCTTCCACACAAATTAAGGATTTTTGAAGTTACTTTCCGTATCATAGATTATATGTATCAGTAGGTTTATAAGGAAACTTTTAAAATAAAGTGTTGCTCTTTCAATTTCCATTCCAACTTGATACTTTTTCCCATTTATAGTATTTAAGTATCAACTCTGCAACAGGTCTCATACTATGAAAGCCAACTAAGGGGTATGTTCCTCAGCAACCTTATTAAACTTAGTCAGTTCCCTAAGCACTGCTAGAGCACTCCACAGTCAGCACAAACTGAAAAATGAAGGATATAGTAAGTACAAAGGAGACTTAAGTTTTCTTAATTCTCTTATCTTTTATGTGTAAGTACAGTTTTTTCCCCCAAAGACACACCTAGACTTCAGTTTAAATCCCATGCTCATATTTTTCCTCTTCTTAGTTCCGAAACCCATAGAAGAATAGCTACTGAAAATAGGATTAGATAGTAAGGGATCAGTTCCTCTTTAAAGTGTATCTCCCTTTTGACTAGTGACCTGACAGCTATGCTGCAACTCTCACAGATATCCTTTCCCTCTCCAAAATACTGGAGAGAGCTGTCTGTATTATTTGAATGCTGTAAGACTAGAGTTCCTGTTAGTTATGTTGTTTATTGGACCAAAGAATATGCTTGAGTTCAAAATCAATCTGTACATGTCTCCATGCTTTGGAGGCAACTGAATTGCACTGACACTGTGCACTAGCAGTCATGTCATGATGTGATCCTGCCATAGTGTTGTCTTTGGTGCCCCAGTTACATGAGACTGTCTAGCATGTATTCCACTCCCAACCAATCATTCTTACATACACTGATTTCTCCTGGTGCTGGTGCTGTGCTGGTATCTTTATCCATTATTGCCATTATGAAAAACAGACTTTGCAGCCTTCTCGAGGTACATTTTTGCAGCACAATGCCAGGTTTGAGCTGTAGGACATGAGAAGACATGCAAGGCATTTGAGGAAGCTCTTGAAAGACTGAGATGGGCCGGAAGAGCGGGGAGTTCATGTCCTGATAGAGGACTTTGATGTTGCTTCTGGTCTCTGAGGAAATTTCTTTTCACAAGTAGACCACTCTGATAAGGAATTGGCTGGATATTCACACTGGCCAAGAATTGTGGGCAATGGCTCTGTGTCCAAATGAAGACAGGTAACAAGTGACACTCCTCAGGGGTTGGTGTTGGGACTGGTGCTGTTTAACATCTTCGCTGGTGACATGGAGACTGGGATTGAGTGCACCCTCAATATGTGTGCCAGTGACACCAAGCTATGTGGTGTGCTGGAGGGAAGGGATACCATCCAGATATCCACACAGGCTTGCATAAAATTCAGCAAGGCCAAGTGCAATGACCTGGGTCAGGGCAATCCCAAGCACAAGTATATGCTGGACAGAGAATGGATTGAGAGCAGCCCTGAGGAGAAGGACTTGGGGGGGTCAGTTGATGAGAATCATAGCAACTCAGAATATCCTGAGTTGGAAGGGACCCACAAGGATCATCAGATTCAGCCCTGGAAGAAGCTCAACATGACCCAACCAATGTGCACTTGCAGCCCAGAAGGCCAATTGTATCCTGCATCAAAAGAGGAGTGGCCAGCAGGTCAAGAGAGGGGATGCTCCCTGTCTACTCTGCTCTCATGACACTCCACCTGCATCCAGCTCTAAGACCACCAGCATAAGAAGGACATCAAGCTGGAGGGAGTTCAGAAGAGGAGGACCACAAAGATGACGAAGAGGGCTGGAGCAGCAGTGCTATGAAGACAGGCTGAGAGACTTGGGGGTGTTCAGCCTGGAGAAGAGAGGACTGTGGGGAGACCTTAGTGAAACCTAAAGAGGGCCTGCCAGAGAGCTGGAGAAGGATTTTTCACAAGAGCATGTAGTGGTAGGTCAAGGGGGCATGGCTTCAAACTGATGGAGGGCAAGTTTACATGAGATGTAAGGACGAAATTCTCTGCTGTGAGGGTGGTGAGGTAATAGAATAAGTTGCCCAGAAAAGCTGTGGATGTTCCATTTCTAAAGATGTTCAAGGCCAGGCTGAATGGGACTTTCAGCAACCTGGTCTAGTGAAAGATGTCCCTACCCATGGCAGAGGGATTGGAATTAGATGATCTCTAAGGTCCCTTCCAACCCAAACTATGCTATAATTCTGTAATTCTCCATGAAAATAAGTGTGCACTTTCAGAAGAGAATCCTGGTGCAAACTTGTACATGTGCTGCAATAGTGAAGAACTAAAGTTCCAGCATGCAAGAGGGTATGAACCAGTATGATATGGATACACCATAAATACTTTAACAGCATCTGAGCCATTTGTATTAAAATAGAGACTTTGCTGCTGAGCTGAGGTGGTAGGCCAGGAGCCTGTTAGGTCCTTTGGTAATTGACCTAACAGATTCCTGCAAGGGAATCTTCAGCAAGGGAAAATAAGCTTTATGCATTTTTGTGTTAAAATGTATGCTTTTTTCAGATTGTTCCATAGTAGTGTTGAGAACATACATTCAAGCCCAGCAGCTTAAATATTTGAGCAAAGGAGTAAGTGGAGAAATATGAAAAGTTACCCATTCACCTTGTGTGGCCAAATACAATAAAATACCTACATGGTATCTAGTGCAGTCTCACACACCAGTGATATATCTGATTCCTAGTATAGTGTGGGTTTAGATCATATGTAGTTCTCAAGAGCAGAAAATAATTGATTGATTAAAGATTGAAGTACACAAAATATGACAGCATTTCAGTTATGGCAAGCACTGCATAGTTTGCTAGAAAATGGCCTGACATGAATTCTAGGAATCTGACCTTGAGACTAAAATCATAGGCTATGTTTACATGCTATTATATAAAGATTTTACTTCCCACTTGTTCAAAGTCATTCTGTGAGAAGAAGAATCAGTCATTAAGTCATAGAAAAACTAACATAGTAGAAAATCTTGAACTGATTGATTATAAACTCATGGAGTGTCTAGCGCTGTTTAGCCACTGATGTTTTGACAGCCGTTAATTCTTTTTAAAAGTGATAATTTTTTTAAAACATTATTTCCATTTCTAAATATTAGAACATGTCACTACAACAGGTATAAAATTCTATGAAAATGGGGAGTTCTGTAAGAACTATGGTATAGTGAAGTAGTATGAGAGAATAAATGTTTTTCTTTCTTTCCCCTCCCTAATTCAAGCCTATGACATACTTTATATTTGCTGAGAATCCTTCCAAAATTCCAAAGAATAATTTCCTTTGTGATCAAACACAGACAGTGCCATAACTGATCCCAGCCAGCTGAAAAGTTATCTATCTAAGAGTAGAAGACAAAATGTTTGTGATTATGGCTTGACTATAGTAATGTGGGGGAAACTTTCAGACCATCTCCAGATGTTTAGTGTTTGGGTTCTTTACCTGAAATACTCAGTTCAATTGCATTGTTCTGAAACAAGTAATAGTTTATTCTATAAAAATAAATGAATAGGCTTTCGTACTTCCCCATCTTCATGAAAACCATGTGCAGTATTGGTTTTAAACCTCCAGCACACGTATTAATGCTTCTATATATTTCTGTTTTAAATGTTAAAGTCTTAACAGTTCAGCACTGTTGCAAATCACAGATGGCCTGAGGAGTGGAGGAAATTTTACTCACTAATGATCCTGTGCCCAAAGTTGAAGGAAAGCACTCTGTGACACTCTATGGGCTAAATTCTATCTCTGTTTAGATACTTGCACTGCATTGACGTGTAGCTTAGTTTAGCTGTTTGACAAATTTCATGGATACCTTTTTGCCTTCAGAAGCAAGTAAGGTGGCGTGAGTATGGTGCATTTAGGTGTAACAGCAGATTGCCATGGGAATGGAGGGATGTTGGAGTCTGGATTAGTTTATTCAGATCGTATAGATCTGCAGAACAGGAAGTTCTGCAGTAAGAACTTGTAATTGTCTCTTGTTTTGGCCCTGCCTGTTATTTACCCAAATAGCTTAGAGCTAACAGAAACTTTCCTGATGGAGATATAGACACTTCTCAGGAGTTTCAGGGTTTGACAGCTCACTCAGTAAAAACAATTGGATGATCATCTTCCTTGCCCTCTTTCCCTCTTCCTGGTCAGTAGCAACAAATTTCTGGCCAGCACCATGACTTGTAACTGAAATTCTCTGACACTTCAGCAAAGTTCAGTCAGTGTCATGTGGAAGTTCTAGAAACTTAATGTTGAAAATAATCTGTTCAATTTTTCTGTCCTTCTCTCCACTTTTTGGAGACGTGGATCAAACTAATTTTCAGAGTTGTCTTCCTGCTTGTATTTGTGCACTAAGTATAAATTTTCTTCAAAATAGATATACCTCAGAGCCTAAAATATCTGATGTTATGTTTCCAGATCCAGTGGCCAGGCCAGTATTATTGAATTCTTTTTTTCTCCCACTCTGCTGGAGACTAAATGACCCTAAGCCTAGTCATTTCAGTCCTAGCTCCAAAGTACAAACTAGATTTTTTCCCTCACATCTACCTCAAAAATGTAAGCTGCAGGTCAGGAATATTGTCCTTCCAAAATAAGGCAAGGAAGGGAGGGGACAGGATGGGATTCGACAAATAAGGGATTAAAAAAAAACAAAAACTCAACTCCCTAAGATGTTAGATGTCTGTAACTCTTCACTGTTAAAATGTTACTGGGGATTTTTGTATGTTATGAAACTGCATGTATAACTCACTAGCCACTGTTGGAAATCCATGGGTAATATTTGGCTTGCAAAAAGTTACAGCATTTGACAAATAACAAAATACCATTTTACTTTTCTAGTGAAGATGAATTCCTCAAGTTTCTTCAGAAGTTGAATAAAGAGTGTAGTAAGCTGATCATTCCTGTGCAGACCATGAATAACCATTTCATCAAAAATTCTCACAAGGTATTCAACCAAAGAGAAGATTGATTTAGAGTGTATTATTCCACCTTGTAAAATGAAAACTCTGAATACTCATCAACTGGTTTGGTTATTATATAGTTACATAGAGCTGTTCAATGCTCTTTCTCTAAGGGACACTTTTAAAAAATTATTTGTTTCAAAGAGTTAAGCCACACAATTAAAGGAGATAGATTTGTTTCTTCATGATTCTACTGATAGGAGAGTTAAGGTGACAAAAGTTTCCAACAAAGGCTGCTAGGGAGTAGTAGCTTGTCGTGCATAAATCATACAATTTAAACCCAGCATAAATGCAGTTATAAACTTCTTCTGGCACTTTTGTGATACATTAACATTAATGTGATACATTAGTAGAATATTAATTTATAAACTACAATTATGTAATTATGTCAAATTACTGTAATTATTAACAGATGGTCCTGCAGTGGGCACCAACTGAATGTTACATTGAAGTCTGCAAAGACTTGATTTGCAACGTTAAAAAGTTGGGAGAAGAAGTTGGCAAACTGAAGGACCTCGTGGTGGAGGTGGGTGTGTGTGAGTGAGGCTGTTAAATACTGTGTATGAGTTTCTGATGCAACCTCAAATGTGACATCCATCGGGGAAATGTTTCATACCTTGGTCTGCCACAGGCTCTTTAGCCTTAGCTTGGGAACTGCATCCACCTCTCCCCCTTCCACCTCTTCATGGACAGAATGAGAAATAATCTCTAATATTCCACAGCAGTGTGGAGAATCTCCAAAAGAAAACACAATCTACCTTTTTCTTTCTACTGCACAAAAGAATTAATTGGAATGTATCCCTGTGGTCTTGGACAACCACTGTGGCATAGATGCCATGCTGAATACTTATGCTCTTACTTTTTAATTAAGGAATCTTTTGTTTGGAATTATTGACTCACAAGGAAGATACTAAGGTTTTATGGATTGAATGGGAGGCATCCCAGATAACTCTGCAGAGTGACAAAAGAAGAGGGTGGGAGAGGTCAAGGCTAGATGTTAGCACCACATCAGTCATTCTCAAACCAACACAGTGACACTTTCTTGTCAGATGGGGTCATTTTAAGTAATAGGCTGGTAAAATGAACGGCTGCTGGGGTAGGGTAAATGGAGCATCAGTGTCAGAAAGGAATCTGTTGCTGAACGAAGCCATGTGGAACTCAGACCTTGAGTATAATGCTACTAATGCAATTTCCTGTAGTTTAAGTAAATTTAATGTAATATAACAGCCTTCTCCCAATAAATCACTTAACACCAAATATATTAAGAGGTAAAGACTGTGGCAAAGAACTTATTAGCTATTTATTCCTTTTTTTGCATATGCAGTAGTCAGTTCTGTATATATTTGCCTCCTCTATATACCGGCCAGTTATAAGGCCTGGGAGGGTTCCAAGTTTGGTGCCACTTGCCTTTATCTGTATGTAAGGTTTCATAGCTGTCAAGATGAAGCATGGTGTCTTTGTATCCAGTGTGAAACAGCCTTCTAATTACTTCAAAAATTCGATTCCTTCATTTTAAAATCCTGTTATGATTTATGAATTTATGAATTCATGAATATTTTAATACAAAAAATTTTTGTGCTACTTAATTTATGGTGGAGCACTTTTGAATGTAAAGCACCCAAGCATTTTTTATTAATGTGTGAATCTAAATGAAACAGTTAAACCTCTTACATGAAAAGTTTGTATAAATTCCCTTGAAGTCTTCAGTACTGTTTGCTAAGCTTAGTCATTACAAGACTGCCAGCAGTACATGTCTGTAGCATATAATTTTTGAAAGTGCAGTAAATGAGATGGCCTTCTAAGCATTGTGCACTAAGGTAGGAAATCAGAACCTAACCCTGCTGTCCTTTGTGACAAGGTTCCACTCAGATTCAACATGTATTTGAGCAGGCACTTGCAAGGTACTTTCCACTCTCCCTTTAATTTCAAGAAAGTCTTATCTGTTACATATTTAACTTCCTTTTTAAATAAACAGTTGTTTTAGTAATTAAATGGCAGAAGTTCCAGTTAAAACATTTGACAGTCAGAGTTCAGTTGTTTTATTATTAGATTTTTGTAGCATCTAATAGTTTTACTCCTGAGTAATTAAGTTTGTAAATGAACAGTTTGTTTTTCTAATATATATTACAGAGTGATTGAACATCAGATAAAATGAAGGTTTACACACATTTATTTCAAATAAAGTAGGACAGAAAGAAGTAATATCAATCCTAGATGCAGGCAGATTCTTAGGACTGGGTACTTTTATAATCTACTTAAGAAGCTTTCACACTAACTTTTTTTTTGCACTTTTTACATGGATTTAATATCTGCCTCAGCATGAAGAGAAGAATGACCCTAGCCGAGTGAAACTTCCAGAAAAAACAAACACCTTGGAAAAAAGATTGGTAAAAATGGGAGTGGTAACATTGCTTGGATTTGGTTCTTTCTTATTTATCATTAAATTAGTGGCAAAGAGAACCGGAATTTAAATTTAGTGCTGTTTCTCATCATATCTATAGTCTTTGTATCCAGTATGTACTTTTAGAAATAAAGTTATTAAAAATTAAAACTGTTACTTAAGAGTATCTTAGGGTTTTATTTTGAAAATCATTTTTGGTATAGAATATAGGTATAAAGACTTGTCAAAGCTGCTTTTCTGGGTTTTTTTTTGGCATAAAGCTGTGATTAGTGCTTACTAATTACGAGTTTTGGTTTTTTACCTTTACCTGTTTAGAGGTGAACATAAGCAAATTCTGATTATATATCACATGTTTGTGTTTAAAATTATAATGCAGATGTGTTTTGGGGGTTGGGAGGGTTTAAAATATTTTAAATATTGTATTCAGTTTTATGTTGATAAAGATCTTTTCTCTTGCAGAGCGATATGCTTTTTTTTTTTTTTTTCTTTTCACAATCAAGAGAACTGTGGAGTTCTTGTTACATATTGCCTAAAAAGTCATTTCCCACTGAACAATGATGCTTAAATTATGCCTGAAATCTGCTTCCTTAGGGATACTCGCCTCTATTAAGAGTTTCATCACATCTATTAAAAGGATTATAGTAGTCCTTTGCTATAAGAATGCAGACAACTTAGAAGGCATAGCAGCTTGTTTTTTCATGGTCTGGTCTTTCACTACAAATTTTTTCTTAATATATTCTCCACTTAAAAAGGTGTTTGTAATCCCACAGTGAAACATTTATGACTGGTTTTGATCTGCTTACCAAACCAGCTATGTTGGAAAAAATGGGAATCGGTATAAGTGAATTCAAACTAGTTACATTTTTGCAGGTTTCAGTAAACATCTGTAAAAATGCTGAATATTTTGGAAGGGACATTCTTCTTTCAAAATGAAACAAAAGGAGTCGAAAAATACATTAACCTGCATGGGTGTGTGAAACTTTAGGTCTCTGAGTTTTCAAATATATTGTGTGGAGTCTTAACCTTTGGTATTCCCTCTAGAGACTAGTAAGGAGAAGATAAAAACTTGAGTGCTGGTCCAATCACTGTTACCACTGTTTTCTGCTTTTTTGTTTTAGAGAACTGCATTGAGTGTTAGTATGGTTCCTTGTTACTGCAATTGTTTTACCTCCTTTCCTCCTTCAATGCCAGGAACATCCTACAAAGTGATGAGGCCAGAGGCAAAACCAATGTAAGATGGGGGTTTTTTTCCTGTTCTGCTCCCAAATTGGGGTCAGAGGGGATAAGCTGTATTTACCACCACCATCTACCAGAGGAAGTGGAAGTGAACATTCTATCAGCATGAAGATAGTATAGGAAAGGAAATATTTAAAAAATAGTCCTCTGTTTCTTCATATTACCTTAGAATTAATCCTAAACTAACAGGGCACATATTGTGAAAGGAAGAACCTTTTATATGCATACCAATCCTCCTCTAATCAGCTCAAAATACAGTTCAAATGCAGTTGCTCAGTGGTGAGATGGCTCACAGGTAGTACTAGAACTTGAACACCCAACATCTTTTGGGAGTTTCTGTTGGGTCAAGATGTTTTGGGGTGGGTAGTGGAGGGGGAGTGGGCAGGCATGCTGTTCAGACTATGTTTCCTATGTATACTTTTGCATTAGTTAAGTGGAATTACTTCAACCACTAGTAAAGTTTCTGCCCTTTGAAAGATTCTGCTGCTTAGCCCTTACTTCTCCACTTAAGTGACAATTTGCATTAACAAAGCCACTTCAAAGGACACTGCATATAGCTTCCATTTCAAGAGATGTGTTTCCTGCCACTAGTAGATCTTGACATTTGAGACAGTAAAAATTTAAACTTTTTTTCCATCAATTAGAATAAAAGATCTGGTCATATGGAGGCCTTTTAAGCTTAAGTTGGAGGTCTTGCAGTTGAACAGAATATCTGCTCCAGAAAAGTTATATCAGTATTTTATTAAATTATTATGCATTTGGTATAAAATACTTAGGAGGGAAAAAGTAATGTTGGTAATTTTTTTTTCTAGTGTGAGAGTTACAATAATGTGTTTTTTGCAGAAGTGAGTCAAAGGTCTGAACTTTAGGAGATGACCTCCAAAATACATTTGGAAGAAGCCGGTCCTTTTAAATTATCTAATGGATCACCTGTTTCTGATGCTTATAGTCACAATTGCAAACACACATGTGAACATCATTTGAGTTCAACATAGACTTCGTGCCAGCAGCATCATTGGCATCCTTCACTGTTCAAGTATAATGTTCTAAATTCCATAAATCACTCACAAGAAGCAAGGGTCTTGGAGTAACCACTTTAAGCTGTTTTCATTAATAGATCAATCAGGAACTGCATTGCATGAGGAAGATGTGTTAAGAACCAAATGAACAAAGATTATTTTAACCTACCATATTTTTAAAAAGAGAAAAATTGTGTTTACATTTTTAGATTCCAAACTCTTAAACAATGAGTTTCAAGATCCTTTATTCACTTTCATGTTGTTGCAGTGCCTCTTTCAAATTCTCTGGCAAGGTGTCACAATATGGTAGTGATAGGGCAGGAAGCAAAGAAAAAGTTTCCTTCAACATCTGGCCCCTGAGCTACACTGTCAGAATTCTTATCCCCACCAGCACCTCCTAAGGGAGCCTTCATATGAAAACGTCCCTGCTGAGAGGCCTCCTCCTGCAAGTCATCAAATTGCAGTCATTATCCCAGAACAGTAAGAATACAATGATTTGCACATCTATGAGGGAATTGGAGGAGAATGCTAAAGAGCTTTGCATGTATTAAGCAGGTAAGCTGCGCAGCCCTGCTGCTGTTGTTCTCCTCCTACAGTAGTGCAAATTGAGGAGCTGAGGATTGAATGAATTGGACCTGGGACCAAATCCTTTGGGATACCTAGTTGCTTAAAGATGCAGCAAGGTTCCTACTTGCAATGCCATTGGATACCTAACTTCATAGGGATGACTATTCATGCAACGGCCTCTTTTGAATCTTTAAACTGTTATGTAAAATTAGGGCCTTGGGTGACCCTGTGGAGACCTGAAAGAACTGCAAGATTTTTATTTTTTTTTATTTAATTTTCCTGTCTGAGATACACTGTAGTTTGTGTGTGTTGTGTCTCTCTTCTGTGCTTTGGGATTTGCCCTGCTCTTTAAATTTGACTTGTGCAGTTTGTGGCCTGTCATAAGGCATTACCCAATTATTCCTGGTAGCCAATTACAAGCAATAAAGAGTAGTTTGGGGTATGTGTATTCTTAAACTGAGGAAGAGTGAGGTGGTTTTTTATTACATTCTCCATTGACTTCTGCATGTGCTTGGTTTATCTTCTTTTATTTCATTCAAGTGCCTTGTTGAGGACTAGACCTAAAAGTTGCAGTTTATTCTTCTTTTGTTGTCTTTGAACCGCTTCAGGTGTTCCTCAAAGTTATCACTTCCTCCTAAGTGTGAGTAGGTATTTGTGTTTTCCTTCTCTGTTCAACCCCTTCTGCAAAAGCTACAGGTCATCTTTCCCAAATAAAGCTCCTGTTTTACTAGTAAAGTACTACAAATGTTGCTTTGGATCTTTATGTACAGATAAAAAGCCTTGAAGGTTTAATGTATCAGAAGTGCAGGTTTCTGCTTTTAAAGATGTATACTGTCATTTCTTTGCTCTAGAGGCATGAGGGAGGTGTATATTTGAAAATTTATATTTTCCTATTCCAGAAATAGGAATTTTCAGGTAATGGGGCTGTAATGAGATATGAATGAGATAAGACATAGGGTATTACTGACATGAAATGAATTATGTGAGGGGTATACTTAACAGTTTTAATAGCTGATAAATTACTTCCAGTTTTTATCCTGATCAAAATGGTGTCATTTCATATAATACAGAGCAATAGTCCCTGGAAGTGGACTTGCAGAGATCCCTCTGGGGAAGGATTTTCAGTTCTTTTAAGCTGTGCTACTGGCTGTAGTATATATGGGAAGATTGTTCTATTTTAAGGGTTTGGTGGGGTTTTTCTTAAAAAATATTCTCAGATGAGCCTTCCATGCCTTCAGCTTTCCTGAAAACAGTCTTTATTTGAATGTAGAAATACAGGTTTAACTACATTATTTTCATTATTGTATTGAAAAACCTCAGTTCAATTTCAGAAGGTATGCAGAAAAATTCAGTGCTCTGGCTACCTCCATTGTCATCTGTATTGCACATGGCATGATTTCTTAACTGTATGAGAAACTCTGTGCATATAGTACTTGTTGAAGACACCTACAGCTTTCTAGATTCAGTCTGTTCTTGCAGCCTCTCCAGGGCTGCATCAGGAACCAGCACTCCCTCTCATGGGAGACAGTCCTGCATGAATGTCTTCAACGTGAGTCCCTTCCACAGGCTGCAGCTCTTCACAAACTTCTCCAACATGGGCCCCTCCCATGGGGTGCAGTCCTTCAGGAACAGACTGCTCCATTGTGGGTCCCCTGTAGGGCACAAGCCCTGCCAGGAACTTACTCTGGCATGGGCTTCCAACAGGGTCACCCCGGCATGGGGTTCTGCATGGGCTGCAGGGGCACAGCCTGACTCACCATGGTCTGCACCACAGTCTGCAAGGGAATCTCTGCTCTGGCATCTGGAGCACCTTCTCCCCGTTGTTCGTCACTGTCCCGAGTGTCTCCACAGCTGTTCCTCTCACATTGTCTAACACTCTCTTTGGCTCAATTGCTGTTGCAGAGCGCTTTTTTCACATTATCAAATAGTGGTCTCAGAGTTGCAACTACCATCACTGATGGCCTTGACCATGGCCAGTGGCAGGTTCATCTTGGAGCTGGCTGGCATTGGCTCTGTCAGACATATGGGAAGCTTCTGGCAGGTTCTCACAGAAACCACCCCTGTAGCCCCCCCACTACCTAAACCTGGCCTTACAGACCCAATGTGCTCCCCCAGGTTCCTTTCCAGACTTCCCTGTTTTGTCGTTCTACATTACGAGAGCATGGTGGTTCATAGAAATAATGGATCCAAGGTGAACTTCTGGAGGGCCAGCACAAAGTGGAGGTCTTGGAGAAAGAACATGAATAGCAATAAATCTGGAATGCAGATGTGGTAAATGACTTATGGAGAAGAAAAGGACATCATTGATAAGCCACTTGTGCAGTAGCCACAGGTAAAGGAGCTCCTGTTAAATACAGAAAGGTATGAGAAATTCTAAGAAGTCAGCTTTTTACTGCAAGCCTGAAGGAAGCTGGTAGCAGGGAGTATCGTAGCCTCTGTTTGGGTCTAAAATACTGCTGGAATTTGCTGTCCTCTCACTGGTGTTTCTCTGCCCTGCTAATTGATCCAAAGTGTATTGTAAATGTAAGAAAGAAGTCGGCCAGAAGCTAAAAGTCAGAGTGTTTTTTCCACACTGATTATACTTTATCAGATAGATGCTGAATGCTCATCTGTTGCTTTTGAGATCTGCTGGAGTTACTAAGTGGAGCTATAGTTGCCTCTGGGCAAGTAGTACTGCTGCAGAAGCATTCATGTGTCCCAAGCTTCAATTATTCTTACTTGGAAGCCTTTGCAGTTGAAAGGTTTTGTCATTGCAGTGTGGTGGGTGTTGGGAGTTGATTTCTGGGGGTTGTTTTGGGTATTTCTTTCAAGTTAAGTTGGTAAGTGGGTGAATGTTACCACCTCAAAAGTTCACATAATTCTACCTTTTGCATTTTCTTTCTGAAACAGTATGTGCTTACATCTAGTTCTGTGTCTGTGATCTTGAGAAGTTGTACTGAGAAACGGCAGAATTATTTCTCCTCTGTATACAGCCATGGCTGTAATATGCTGCCTGAAGAACAGCTCTTAAAGGGTGCTTCCTAGCTTGCTCTTCCAGGATTTTCACCTGGAGTTGACAACGGCAGGCATCTTTTATTAACAAGAGCGGTGTAGTCCCTAACTCACTTAGCAACCTTCGGCGTTTGTCTTTTTTCATCCAACGCAGACTGTCTCGGAAGTGGGGCATCTCCAGCTTGATAATGAGGGTTCGTTGTTTGAAATATATGTTAGCCTGTATTTTCCTTGCAGAGATGACACGAAGTGAAAAAGTTGCTAAATCCCTTATTCTTGAGTTTGCTTCCAGCCCCGGCCGAATGGCCCCGCTCTTGGGCGGGGGCCGCCGGTCGCCTCTCGGGCCGGGGAGCGGTGCGGCGGCACCTCATCCCGGGATTCAAGCGCGATGGGGCGCGTAGCCCATGCCCCCGCCGGAGCCCGTGGGCCGGGGGTCCCCGCGGTGCGGGGCTGCGCAGGGACGCCCGCGGGGGAGGCGGCCCGCCGGCGGTACCCGCAGAGAAGCCGGCCCGGCTCTGCGGGGCCCGGGGCGAGGGGAGGCGGCCGGGCGGTGTCCACCCCATACCGGGACTGCTCTGGTTCTCTGCTGCTCTCGCATCGGATCGGGGTTCCGTTCCGTGCTCGGTGTTAGCGGGTGCGCGTACCGAGCCGTGAAGTGTCGTCGTGCCAAACCGCGAGAGGTGCCAAGTGCTGCCGGTCTGTAACAGCCTCCCCGGGCCGCCGGCGGCTCCCCAGCAGGTCGTGTAGCATCTGCTGGCGGGTTTGAACTCCCTGTCTGCTTGTAGGGTTATTGGAAAGCAACAGGCTCCTCGGGATTCCTTGCCTAATCAGAGGTGTTACCTCCTCCTCTTCCCCCAGTGTCTCTTGACATCATTTCATCCATCAGAGTTTCAGAGGAAAAAAAACACCAACCAAAGCAGAACCCACCCAGTCCGAGAGCAGCCCACACCAGCCCCTCAGTTTTGCCGTGACTGCAGGGAAGAGCTGGATCGGGGCAAAGATGAAGGATGGGAGCGGGGCTGAACTCCGTGTCCTGAGGGATTTGGTGCAGAGCGAACCGAGAGGAATCCAGAGCGATGCACCAACCGGCATCCCCCGTATCCCGGGAGGGGAGCAGTAAGCCCCGCAGTCGCGCGTGGGGATGCAGAGGCGCTTGACCCACGGAAAAGAAATAGCCCTCAAGGTGCGTTTGTCCCTGCTCGTCATTATTGCTTCATGGGATTTCTTCTGCCCCCCGCAACTGACCTGATGTGGACCGAAGCGTTTCTAACATGAACTTTCTCCCTGGGATCTGGTGGTCTCTTCCCTTGGTCTTGGTCTGGGCGACCCCACCAGTCACCTCCTCATGGTGGTAAGCTGTGCAATTCCAGAAATTTTTATTTGCTCTTGGGGAAGGTGGGGTCGGATTAATTGTGAATTAGGGGAGGTGGGGGAAGCCTCTCCCTCTTAGTCTCGCACAAGCGGAGCTCGCTGCTGCCAGCTGCTCCGGTCCAGAAAGTCCGGCCTTAAAGCGAGCGGATTTAGACGGTCCCGGCACCTCCTTCCACACCCCTTCCCCGCTACCCCGACCTCCTCCTCCGCATAAACACAGCGCAACTGCGGGGGCTGCGCGGGGCTTTCGGCAGCGGTGCGGGGGGACGCGGCCCGGCGGGGGCAGCGGGCACCGCCCGGCCGGCGCTTCCCGGGGCGGCGGGGCCCCGGAGGGAGCGGGAGGAGGGCAGGGAGGCGGGCGGGGAATGCGCCCGAGGGGCGCGGGCGAAGCGCTGCTGCTGGCAGCCGCCCCTCCGCGCCCCGGCGGCGCTGGGAATTGGCTACAGCAGCGCTGTTTTTTTATTATTAATTTATTTTCTCCTTCTTCCTCGCCCTCCCCCGCCCCTCCCTCCTTCACAGTTTCTCCTGGCTAAACTGCAGACTGCCAGAGCAGACTGCGGGCAGTGCAGGGCCAGGCTTCAAGTGATAGTTGATGTCGGTGTGGGGCGTCTCAGGCAGCTCGCTGCAAAGAGGGTTAGAATGGAAACATAAACCTGCCCCTCAAACTGGGGACCCCAACCAAGCCCAGGCTGAAAAGTCTTGGTGCAGGAAAGGAGTTAAACCCCTTCTTGTAATCCTGGAGAACACATTTAACCTTGACAGGGGCTGACGCGCGATCAAAGCCTGATTTATCAGACTGAACGTGTTTCAATAAAATGACTGTCTGTGTCCTTACCCGTATAAAGATTATTTATTGCGATGGCTTTTTGTCATGGTGTCTTCTAAATGCCACTTAACTATATATTTTTGGAAGTCGCGGCTTTAACGATTTTATGATCGTATAAAATAATGAAAATACAAGAAAAGGACATTTTCTTCTGTTTGATCCCTTCAAAAGACACCTATAGAAGTTTGGGTTTTATGAAAGGTACCTTTCGAAACGTTTCAGTACTAATAGAGACCATCTGGATACAGATGATGTAATTTAATTTTTGTCAAGGTTTTTTTTTTAAAGTACTGCACGGGGCTGCAATAGCGGGGCTTGGGGTTCTCCTGAATGCTTCATGTTATTAAAAAAACACAGGGTCGGTGACTAATTGTAAAGGATTTCCACCAGGCAAGAGGAAGGCTCCGGGACTCGGAGGACCCTCCTCCTCCCGGAGTCGGTGCCCGGGGTCGCCGCGGGCCCCCGGTGCTGCCCTGCCCCTTCCCTCCGCAGGTACATGGGCGCCGTGGGCTCGTCGCGGGTGATGTGCGACAACGTGCCGGGCCTGGTGAGCCGGCAGCGGCAGCTGTGCCGGAGGCACCCCGAGGCCATGCTCTCCATCGGCCGCGGCGTGGCCGCCTGGACGGCCGAGTGCCAGCACCAGTTCCGCCGGCACCGCTGGGACTGCAACGCCCTGGAGCGGGGGCAGCGCCTCCTCGGCCGCGTCCTGCTGCGCAGTGAGTCCCGCGGGCCGCGCCGGCATGAGGGAGGGGCTTCCCGGGGCTAGGGCGGGAGCGCAGCCCCGCGCCTGCGGCTGAGGGGGAAAGGCGGTTTAGAGAGTCGGCGTGAGGGTACAAGGGTTCCTCACAAGGATACCGGGGGCTCTTTTGGGGCTGGCACTGCCTGGTCAGTGTGTGGGAACGATAGGAAGTTGTGGCCATCCTCCTGTATCCTTTGTTCTTAGCAAGGGTGAAGTTTGGTCTTACATTTCAGGAGGAAGGGAAGGGGAAATGCAGATATTTTAGGGTCTCACGGACAGCAGAACACCATATATGATAATGTGAAGTTCTGTATTGCTTTAAAACCTGTATCAAATCGGAAAGACAGTGCCGGGTTTTGGCATATTAGGGGCTGGCCCTGCAGTTGCCGACTGTTTTTTTGGTGCATAATGGATCCCAAACCCACCAATTAAGGCCTACAGGGAAATTGAGGCATCAGAGTGTGGCAGCAGGACAGAAGACTTTCCGTCACAGCCCAGCCTCAGGATACCAGCACTCGGGATGGGGCTTGCTGAAAGGGGCAGCTCCCGTGCGAACAGGAGCCCAGTGCGTTGGGATGGCAGACGACAATCCCTCCTGCAGGCCGGGTCCCGCTGGAGCATTTCGCCGGGACAGCACAGCAGCAGGGTGCAGCCCCTCCAGGGCTGTGCTGTCTGCGAGGGGTGGCGGGGCAGCACTGCCCCCCGGCACTGCGACACTTCGGGTCAGGCTCCGGGGGAGACAGAGGGAGGCAGGGCACACACATCTGATAGAGGTAAGCCAGGTAAGCTGCAGACCCTAAGCAGCTGAGGACTATGCTGTGCTTCCCACCCTGAAGGAGGATGGTTAAGCAGGGTGGTGTTGGCATCTAAATGTCAGACTAAGGAATCTAGTGAGTCTTCAGATCTCAAATATGGCTTTTTTGACTCAAAGAAGTGTCTGGGGTCTGTTACGGTGTCAGAATGTCCTTACCCGAGTGATAAATGTGCTGAGATTCTTAGTAACTGCATCTCTTTTTACCAAGTGCCACACCCTGGGCACATGGCCTTGGTGCACAGCCAGTGGGCCTGACCCTGCACTGGCACTTGTGTCCCTGGGATGTCCCGGGCACCATTCCAAGCTGTGAGCAGCATGGCGCCTGCAAGAGGGGAGGAGGAAAGCCTGAGGCTATTGCCCCACTGGTGGGCATGGAGAGGAGGATGGGAGACACTGGGCATGCTGACCCAAGCAGTGGGACTTCATTCCATGCCAGGTTCCACTGCTGGTAAGGCTTCATGCTCCCTTAGCAATTATTTGTGAGTAACCAATAACGTCACCCATAGGCTGAAGTTTTTGATGAGGTTTGTCTGATATTCAGGAAAACGCTTCTGGTAGAACATGGCCTAATAATTATGAGGCCATTTAATAAAAAAAAGTAAAAATGCAGTTTTTCCAAAAGTGAAGTTTTCACTGTTGGCTCATGTGAGAGAATGACAGCATCAGGCTTCTAAGCTGTACACTGAGCCTGATCAGGCTGTGATTGCCATGGAAATGTAGCTTGATAGGTCTCCAGTAAAATTAAGTCGTTTTGATTAGTTCAATAAACTCAAATAAAACATTTCTCTTCCAACAATATCAAGTGTTTCTTTTTAATTAACACTCTACAAATTTTTCTTATTTCTGAATAAGTTTTCTCACAAATAAGTCTTCAAAAGAGCATGATTTGCCTGATTCTGCCTGATTTTGAAGGCAGTGTATGGAAGGCATGGTTTGCGCAGTCCTTTCATAAGCTTTTAGTTGCCATTTGAAAAAGGTTTGCACACCACGTGGAAGTTCAGGGCCCATTTGTAAGTGAACCGTATTGGTGCTACTGGAATTGAAATACTGAATAATAAGCTATATGGTGTAATGCTGCCTCTACAAAAAAATCACAGTTAACATTTGTCTTTGGGTCCTATTTTACTGTGCTAACATTACTTAAGGTTTACAAGTCCTGCAAAGAGATCTCTTTCACTGCAGGTTGTCTTAGATATTGCACAAAAATCTACTTGCCACTCTTTGTATGCTAAAAAACTTTAAAAGTAGGAAAATATTCCATTAGCATAAGTAGATTTGTGGCAATAGCTCTGTATTGTAAATTACTGCATCTTAAAATAAAAGCAATTATTACATTGAAATATGTACCTAATAGCCTTATGAGTAGGTATAGTCTAGAAACACAGATAATCTTTGGTATAATGAAGAATCCTGATTAGGAGATGGGAAAGCTGCCAGAGCAGCTGGCATGAAGAAATCACAGCTGCCAGACCAAATCCTGCCTCACGCATGACACAAGCAGTGCCATTGATTTAATGGAACTTATTTGTGTGAATTATGGTTACAGGCTTGGTTCTAGGCAGAAAACCTAATATTAACGTATTTTTCAGAAAATAACACCCAAGTTTTCTCCCTAGCACGTTTCGAGCAGGAAAGTCTATTCCAAGTGCTTGGGGAGAGTGAAATCTAGTTTCAAGAGTTACTTGCAGTATTTTGCAATGTACATGTTGTTTTAGTGTCCCTATTTAATAATTTCTTAAACTTATCTCTCAAATAGCACTTAATATATTCTTCTAAATTCATGAAACATGATAGGAATACCAGCTGTCCTGTTCACGTATCTGTACTTAACAACTGATCCATGAAAGTATATTAATCAATATCAGAAACAAATGTTTAATGTTTTCCAACTCTAACACTATATTGATGAGCTTTTACCAGGGAGGGGTCCAAGTTTAAGCCATGACTAATTCTGGCTCCAGGGAATGTATATTTGTGTGATTTCAGCCTAGTTTATCTTTTGCTCTGCAGAAAGTTCCAGGCTAAGTGTCTGGATATAGGACAGCCACTCAAACTAGCTACCCCAATGATATTTAAAGAAACTTTTTTTGTTTCAGGTAGTCGAGAGTCTGCTTTTGTACATGCCATCTCCTCTGCTGGAGTTGTTTTTGCCATCACCAGGGCATGTAGCCAAGGGGAGCTGAAATCCTGCTCCTGCGATCCCAAGAAGAAAGGCTCTGCCAAGGACAGCAAGGGCCATTTTGACTGGGGTGGCTGCAGTGATAACATTGACTATGGCATTAAATTTGCCAGAGCCTTTGTGGACGCCAAAGAACGGAAAGGAAAAGATGCAAGGGCACTGATGAACCTTCACAACAACAGAGCTGGAAGAAAGGTGAGCATCCATCCAATAGATGCCTAGAGATGTTCTTGGGTAGCTCCTTTGTGCCTGGGGCAGGTGACGGTTGGTCCTTTCTCTCTGGTCTCAGCAGTTAGGAAGAAATATGGGAAGAGCAGGAGCCCGAGCTGCTGTTTCTACCTTCCTTGGAGGTTCAGTATGACAGAGATCTCCAAACAGACTGAATTCACCTGCTTAACAGTATTCCTGTTGGAGTCAGTTCAAAGGCTCCTTTTGTGGGAAGTTAAGCGGGAATCGAAATCGCGGGATCAGTTTGGATGGAGGTTTTGTTTTGAGCCTAATTCTTATATAAGGAGAAGTTTTATTTTTGGTTAATACAGAATAGACATTCCTAAGAGAGGCTGATGATCCCACTGCAGAACAGGCTTGACAAAGAGAAAATTCAAAGTAACATTCAAGAAAAAAAACCTTCTGTTCATTTCTGTATGTATGTGGTAAACCTAATCACAAAGTGAGCAGAGCTAAAAGGTAATTACTTCACTTTTAAGAAAATAAATCCAAAATACATGTCCCTCCAAAAGGCAATGGCCTTGGGGCATGACCTGGTCTAAAAAAACCCCTTTTCTAAAAATTATATGAAAATACCATTCCTGAATTTCAACTGAAAGAGTCTTTGCTTTCACACTGTAGGTGAGTAGAAGGAGTAGTTGCCAGGTGTATTGCCCACTTTTGATGCAAGGGCTGAGGAATATGTGCACTAACATTTTGTGGTGGTAGGTATAAAAAGTAAGAATAGTGCATGAAACTGGAATATGCTGTTTCATTATTTAAAACATATTAAAAATTTGCTGCTCCCTTGACATCTGAAATAATTAAAAAAAATTGTTTTATTCTGCTAGACCAAGCACTTTTGGAATTATTTGCAGAGATTTTTTGTTTCTTATCTTTGGTTTTCCTTAAGGTATATTCAGTAGGAAGTGAATAGTTTGTATTCTGATCTTTTTGTGTTAAAAAATTCCCTTTTTAAAATCTGTAAGATTTTTGTATGTTAGCTAACCATTATTGGAAGAAATTATCCAATTTTAATTAATGGTAGTGTAAGGAGATGATTTTCCTGATAAATCTTTGTTCTTCAACATCTTTCCTCCACTTGTTTATTGCCAGCAGGTGTAATTAATATATGAGGTAGACAGATGAGGCTATTCAGGTCAGTGATAGGCATATACAGTACTGTGGTCATGTTTATGTTGCTGTCCAAAAGCAGCCGAAGTCTACAACACAAACAAAGATTTTTTAAGGGTGAATAAGTTCCATGATGGGAAGCACTTTCTGTAATATTTGAGCATCTTAGTAAGTTTTTAAAAATACCTCTGCCAAATAATAAAACAGTACTGGTAAGCAGGTAGATTTTTTAGAAAATGATCAGGAGATTTTAATAAATATATTCAATTTAAAATAGTGAATATATTCTCATATGCTCTAGGACCTGCTTTATGGACAGGGATGCAGTTCTGTATCCACAATGCAGTAGTGTAAGTTTAGCTTTGCAGGGATCTCACCACCTCAGCTGCCCACAAGCCTGGCATTTGGACTTGGGTAACATAATCTGTGCCCTTGGTTTTTTCTTGCCCCCAAAAGCGGTGTTGATAGATTTCTTTTAAAACGAGACTATTCCAACTGTATTAATTTAAATATTTATAACATTCCCATATGAATCATAGAACATAATATGCTGTGCATCAGTATAAGAACATCAATGACAAAAAAAAGAGACCTGTATTCCTATGTGCTTCTTTCACAATTCCAGCAAGTTGTTTTAAACATACAAGTAGTTAAACTGATTTCTGCTCAGATAATTAAAACCAAGCATCTGCTTAAATCCCAGATTTGTGATATGGCAATGTAGTGGGGCTGTGGGAATATCAGTGACTTCTTTAAAGTAGTCATATCATTTACAAGCTGGAAAGAAAATTAAAAGTCCTTTGGTTTTATAATACATTCTCACTTTATTACTAAGTGCTTGACTGAAAAATGCTGCCCCACTGTGCATCAATCTCACTTCTAATCACGGAGCTTTCCTCTCTGTTACCTTCCTCTCATGATGGCATTCCTCTTGTACAAACTCAAAAAAGTTCATATTTCATGAACCCTTAAGGGATAATATTTATAGATCAAATATCCACATCTACATAATTAGAATGAATTATTTATTGTCTATGAAACCATCTGTTGTTCTCTAACATCATACAGATAGCTTAAATGTCTGAGATGAAGCTGAAATGGCTTTAAAGCTATCCAGATATTAAATTAATAAGGGTGATCTCTCCAGCACAAACTAATGAAGGTCTTATTCTAAAATGTTTGTAAAAAGGTGTATAAGCATTTTAAGTATACTGTATTTTAAAATTCTGCATAGATCTGATGTCTAGCTCAGGTACATTGTTTTACAGAGTCTTTGTAAAATCACTTAAATATTAAATGCCTTTGAATTTCTGGGCAATATTTGAAACACTGTTCAGGGCAAAGGGCAACTTCATGAAGATGAGCTCGAGAGGGTCAGAGGGTCAGTACAGCGATCCTGCAGCTGGAGCAATGGGGAAAGGGGGTGCCTTTGCCTCACACGGGGCTGAATGATTCCGGCCATTTCTAATCGTTTCCTCCTGCCCAGTCTGTATCCTAGCACTATAGAGCACATCGATCCTTGGGATGACTGGCAGGAGCAGGAAGGTAAGCCCACAGCCGGAGGATTGCGTGTAAGGTGAGTCAAGCAACCAGAGCAGACCAGCCACATGGGGATGACTTGATGCTACCAGTGGGTGTCACTACAGACCGTAATTTGGAGACTCACTGCAGGCCTGGCACTACAGGATGGATGGAAAAGGGCTGAGAAGCAATTAATTACAGTTTGTTTTACCTGTGTATATTTTACTGCATTTCTAAACAGGCCGTGAAGCGGTTTTTGAAACAGGAGTGCAAATGTCATGGTGTGAGTGGATCGTGCACTCTAAGGACCTGCTGGCTGGCCATGGCAGACTTTAGGAAAACAGGAGATTATCTGTGGAAGAAATACAATGGAGCAATTCAGGTGGTCATGAATCAAGATGGCACGGGTTTCACTGTGGCTAATAAGAAATTTAAGAAGCCAACTAAGAATGACCTGGTATATTTTGAAAGCTCTCCAGACTACTGTATCAGGGACAAGGATGTAGGTAAGCCACTATCATTACACGTGAATGGTTTTATTTAAGACATTTGTAATTCAAAGGTCAAAAACTATCATTTTATTGAGTGTGTGTGTGTATATATTTATGTATGTATGTATGTATGTTTATGTATTTATATATATAAAGAAATATATAAATCCATGCATGTAACCAGCAGGAAACAGGCAAGAAGATGTTTTGGAAGGACTCAGTATAAGAACAATAGTTCCTCGATGTCTCTAGATATACAAAGTCCAGTTGTTCTAATGTAATTCAGCAGTTTCTGCCAGATGTTATGGAGCCCTGGAGATGCTGTAAGGCAAAGCTGCTTTCAGTACAAGTTTGAATTGTGCTCTGGAGGCAGGTCTGTACTGGGCACAGCCACACTCATGCTTGTGTCACACAGCTCACTCCAGAGCTGCCCCAAGTCCCGTGATGTCCCTGTGATAGCACCTCCTGTTGCATTGCTTCCCTTCCATGTTGTTATACTACTGCTCCAGTGCCCTCCTTTATCTGCACGTTCCCACAGCTCACTGTGACTGTGGACCCTGGTTGTAGACACGCCTGTGCCCATCTAATGTGGGAGGTACAGCTTGTGCCAATCCAACCCTGCTTGGGTTGGATCAGTCGAGGCAGCTGTAGGTGGCGCAGGGTGAGGCAGTTGGAGGATGTACAGGTGGATGAAAGAGTAGAGGTCTGAGGGGCACAGCACACCGGGCTGAGTGACACAGCTGTTTATTCCTCTTTACAAGGCAGTGTTGGCTCTGTCCATGACAACCATCACATGTTCTGAAGAGTTGTGCCAGCCCCAGTGGGAAGAGATAAAGGTTCGGTGCTGCTATTAACATTGGATTTTCCTGATTTCAGAGATTCAACAGAGACACAGTGTTAGAGAATTAGACTTAGCAGTGTTAGAGAATTCAAGGCATGGCCAAGGACCAGGAAGCCTGCTAGTGGTTCTTGACCCATGTATATAGTATTTCCTGATGTGGCGATTAAAAACTAGCAACTAGAAAACCAGAAATTTGGAAAAGAGAGTCAGACTGAGTAATGTATGAGAGAAATTGTGGAACTAATTAATAGTTGTATAATGGACCAGATTGCACCCCATATGACATACCCGTAAGTATCTGGATAGCAATGCAGCTCAACTCTTTTTGGCACTGCTGCATATTTACAATCCAAGTTTGCTTGGAATAAACATTGCAAAACAGCTGTACTTAAATAAGAACAATATGTGAATTCCTGGTCAAGTACTATTGACTTCAAGGAACCCAGAATTTCATCCAATATAATTACATTGTACAGTGTTTCTGGTTAGTTGAGTAGTCAACATAATTTTAAATGTTATTTATTATTTTGGCAGGTGATGTTTATTACCTGCACAAGTACATATTGTTCCTTGAATAGTGGCCGATACTGTGAATTCTATTGCTTTAATCCAAGTGAATAAATGGGCATGTTGTGGCATTGTGCAGCGATTAACTTTGCAGACTAGGATTTTTTCAAAACATTATCTCTTGAGGTTGCTTCATTTATTGTCAAACCCATGATTTCTTTTCCCCTGGAAGGAGAACCCATACACTACCCAATTCTATGTCAAAAACCATTTAGTAGTCTCTTTATAGTAAAACTAATCTCATCTGTCAGTCTTGTTATTGTGGAGGAGCGTGGGCATTTTTCACCTCAGTGTATTACATGCATTTGCCACACACAGACAAGCCTGCTCAGAGATTGCAAAGTCTGACATGTACTTTGGCTCAGCTCAAGATAAGGCTGCAGTTGAGGTGGTGTTTCTTTGCTGCTCAGAATCCAGAGAATGTGGCTGTTTGGAAGAGCATATTTTTGCCAAACTGCAGTAAACCTTTGATGGGATGTGGGATGCCCTGCCTCTTGCATGGTGCAAAGAAAGAAGCACACAAACAAAACCTGATCTGGCTTTGAGAGAGATGATTTTGGCAGCTGAACAACATTTTTTCATTTTTTGGTTTGCCCTGTTGAACATTGCCGAGTGCCAGCTCTGTTAAATGACTGCAAATGAAATTAGATTATGGAAGTCTGAGTGTGGAAAGAGGTGGGGAGCATCTCAGTGTCAGCTGAATCTAATACCATACTGTTTTAGTATGTCCTTGAATACTGTTCTGCCTGTCATTCTCCAGGGAATTCAAGTGATTTAGTGCTTCAGGAAAAGCATTTATCTGGAGGTTGGTTAGTATTGCAGCTGAATGAAGGATTCACAGAGCAAACCTTATGAAGCATCATGACCTGAACCAGGAGACAGCTTCACAAACTGTAAAATGTCCGAGCCAGTGTACTCTGTGGTTTGGGTGTGCTAACACATAGGAACCAGTGAGTTAAAGGTGCTCAAGGGTTCTGCTATCAGCAGCCTACCCAGAAAAAAGCAGATACCTTCTCTTCCACCATTGGAACTGCCACCCTGGGTCTGTCAGTCTGTCTGAAGGGGCACCTGGACATACATACGTGGAACACCCAAAATGTGGGTTTGTTTGCTTTGTTGTTGTTTTTGTTTTTTGTTTTTTGTTTTTCTCCTCTAGAAGGAAAAGAGGAGTAATTGATTTCAGGAGAGGTATAACATGGGAAATCACTAACAGTAGCTCAATAGCCAGAGAATGTAATAACCTCTTTCCTCTCCTTAATATTTCACAAAGGACCAAAGTGAATTTTTCACAAGTGTTCAGAATTCATTTAACCCTGCACATATAACTGCTGAAATAATTTTTGCTCACAATTTTATACTCAAAGTCTGATAGAAATAGAGATAGAATATTCCAGAGAGCTTTTAAAAATCTTTTCATGAATGTACAAATTTTGTCATGCTTTGCATCATCTTCCTTGTATGATCATAAATTTCCAGCTCCCAAACCCAATACAAGCACACCTAGGACTGCATAGGGAGAGACCTGCTAGGAGTGATAGAGCTGTGACAGGAGCTAAAGTGACAGCTGTGTGAGTGGCAGTCCTGCTGTTGCATGTACTACCTTACCTTGAATGTGCTACTTCACCTCCGAAAACGCTCTAAAAACCCCTCTTGCTTGTCTAATTATAAGCTACTATTTTAAGCATTTTAAGAGTTAAAAGTTGCTGTTTGTACATCCATGCAGGCTAGGTTGGTTGAAAGCTGTTGTAAGTTTATCATGTTTGGGATATACCAGTGGACACGGAGACTGCTTTAGTGATAAACACACGAGCAGCTGTAGTATGGGCACCAGCAGTCTTCTGGCTGAGCCTTTGTTACAGCCTGCCGTTTATTGACACTGTTAAAGCAGTGGAACATCTCCCTGAAAATGTTTAGTAACAGGTTTATTAAAAAATAATTTGTACAGAGCAACCAAAAACCTCTAGGCAGCGCTTGAGAGACAGGGCATGTCTGTATGCAGACAATCTCAAGCTGCTGGAGCAGTCTGTTGGAACCTGCTGCAACTCCACGTGCCATGTGCTGCAAATCATCCAGTGGTTTCTCCCAACACTCACATGGTCCCTGTTTGGGTACTGTCAGAGCCAGTGTTGCTACCTCTGCCTGTGCATGGGATCACATTCCTGAATTGCAGTGGCCATCTCCTGTGTCCCCAGCAAGCAGACAGGTGTCACTGTGTTTGGGGACCCTGTGCAGCTGGTCTCCTTGTGCCTCGCTGTGGAGAGGCATATGCAGTGCTACCTGCAACGCCCTGGAGCTGTGTGCTGGGTGACAAATCACCTGCTCAGGGTGATGTGCTTTGGATCCTTCACAGGACTGGTTTTGTGTAATTTTTTTTCCCCTTGCTGCCCCACGTAAGCCATTTGCTACATTTTTGAGACAAATATGGCCAAGTCCAGAGTGCAGCCTGAAATTTAAAGTGTAGTCTGTGAGTCCTGCTGTTTTGCAAGATGTGTTAGTGCTTGAGGTATGTAACCCGTGGAGGGAAACCAATGGTGATCTCTGTCAAACACTTCTCACTGAGGCAGGCCATCCCTCTGCGACTTCTTGGCCTGCATCTCCCGATTTGTGCATTACAAACATGTTGGGTGCAGTCCCAGCCCCGTGCAGGATAAAGGGGGAGCTTGCAATGGCTTCCCATGAGGGCAGCTCTCCAAGTACCGCCTGGCAAGGGAGCAGCACCATCACCCCAAAAGCGTCTGGGAGCTGCGGGGTTAGGAAGGCTCTCAGGGGCTACAGAAATTAGACACATTTACTTGAAACTGGATCTGGATAAGCTGTTTCTATCAACACATTGCCATCTCTTCAGTGCTGGCCTGGGAAATCCCAGCCCCTCCAGACAAATTGGCCGCCAATGTGTACTGCCCACTCTCTGCAGCCCTTCTGTACTGGGTGTTGCTTACAGGAGCCAGTAGCTTCAGAGCTACTTTTCTGTGAGTATTTTCTTTATTTTTTTCCCCAAAAACCACTTGGGAAACTATTATTGGGGATTTTACTGGTTTTGTGCTTTTATTTTTGCCTTTATTTTTGTGTGTGTGTGCGTATATGAAAGTCTAATAATGGATGTTATTGCTTGACTCCAGATTTTAATCAATTGAAGGAAAAAGCTCACATTATAAAGCAATAAATACATTTTACACCTTTAAGAATATAATTAATAATATATTTTCAACATAACACATGCTGACTTCAGAAAACAACTGTTTGAACTGAGAAGAAAGGGCTTGATGTAGAGGCTGTAAAGTTTGCAGTATGAAAAGCTGTGGATGTTTTGGCAGATAAAATGTATGTAGCTATGGCAATTCCAACATTTGAAATGAAAACAAAGCGGTTGTACAAAAACTTTTTGCAAGTTAGAACATACTCCTGCCTCTTACGTGCTGCGGAGGTGCATTGCAGGTAGGAGGCAAAGATCAGAAAACTCTGCCTTATTTTGTGCAGTGTCTTCTGATGCCTTGCTCACTCAGAGGCCTGCCAAGGAGTGCAGTAACTTGCCTGGCTCCTTGCTGCTGGTTTTTGTTCATTTTCTTTCTCACTAGAGAAGCTGCAGAGATTCCGAAGATGCTCTTTGAACTTTAAAAAAAGGTTGGTTTTGCTCAGAAACTAAGCCTTTATATGAGCTTGTTTTCATTTTTGTCACAATCTGGGGATAATTTAGTTCACTGTCCTAGAGGTGTAGTAAGTGTTGATGTTGTTTCATGGGCAGCATAAGATGATACTAGTTTCTGACTGTCTGATAGTGGCTGAAATAATTTTGTTGTTGAATTTGGTGGCAAAACTCCTATTGAAAGCAGTGGGTGCATCCTGCTTAGATTGTCCTTTAATGTGGTGTGATTTCCCCTTACAACTGGAAATAAGAACATTGGACTTGATAACCAACTTGTGCCTCAGCTGAGGAATGTGGACAAACCTTTCTGGGCAGCACCTGATGGATCTGGGGGAATATGGGGGTCTTCCTTCACCTGCAGCAGCCAAATGACACAGCCCCACCCTGCTCCTGGCTGGGAGCTGTGCTGAGGTGGAGGGTGGCTTTGCTTTTCCTCAACTAGTGTGAATTCCTGATACAGCATGTTAATCACACAGGTCACAAGCTTGGCCTCTGTACTGTTTTTTCGGTCTGAACAGAGAGAACAGGACAAGTGCCTTTAAAAGTTATTCACAGAATCAATTACGTTGGAAAAGATCTTAGATCATCCAATCCAACCTTTGAGCAAACACCACCATGTCAGCTAGACCATGGCACTAAGTGCCATGTCCAGTCTTTCCTTAAACAGCTCCAGGGCCAGTGACTCCACCACCTCCCTGGGAAATCCATTCCAGTGTCTAATAACCCTTTCTGTGAATTTGGTTGTATTTTGCGCAGTTTGGGATGTGATGTATATTGCTGCGGGCTGACACAAACACCAGAACTTACCCAGCTGTTTGCTCAGTGTCATGGACGGAGGAGAGTGTGATGGCGGGGAAGCAGGATCTGGCTTGTTTTCTGCCACAGGCTCCCTGTGGGAGCACAGGTGCATCATGTAGCTCTGATTTCTCCTGACTCCTCAGCCTTGCTTAGACTGGGGGCACTGGGCACCTCTGGAAGTCTCTCTTCCCCCATTGTGGAGTGATTCCTGAAAAAAAGATCTGGGAAAGGCTTTTTGGCATCACTGTTATGCCTGTTTTGCCAGTTGCCCTGGTGCAGCTGCCTTTGCATGGCTGAGGGCTTGCTGGGAGTAGTGCCTGCCCATGTGGGTCACTGCTCCTCCCTGGGCCTTCCTGCAGGGGATTCAGGTGCCAGCACCAGCTGTAGGGACAGCAGGCCAGGAGCAGGAGTTACTGTTGGTCTCCTGGTGCAGGGTGTGCCTGATGCACCACATCACTGGTTGGTACATCCAACTGAGATGCTCCCCCAAATATCGGAGGCTTACTTTAAAGGGCTGTGCAGCTGTTTCCCCAAGGATGTTATGCGGAGTGCTGGTCCATAGGCAGCAGCATGAACATGCTCAGACCCCAAGGAGATTTGGGATTTGTCAGGCCGCAGGAGCCTGTCTCTGGCTCCGTTCAGTGTGTTTTCTCTTCCTTCTGCCAGTTCCCTGTGGGGTGGCTTAGCACATCTCTGCTTGGCTGGCACAGCAGCACCTTTGCAGCTCAGGCCCCTGAGCCAGGCGCGGGGCTCGGCTGTGGGCAGCACTCACCTAGGGTCTCCCGGGATGGGCAGCCATGGGCACCTGCTGAACCTGGGGCGGGCGGCCACGCAACACCCTCTGCTCTGCTGCAGCAGTCCTGAACCAGCCATTTGATAGTGAAGCTTTCCAGGGGTATATTTCTACCCCATGAATATTTAAGTATTTAAATAAATACAGGAATCTAGGCCATGGGAGGGAAGCTGAGATGTGTTCTAGGGGCTGAAACACTTCTCCAGGACAGCAGTTGAAGCCTGTCCTAAATTTGATGCAAAAAGGGGAAAATTTGCAGCTCCGTGGCTGAGAGGTTGGATCATGTGTCCCATGAAAAAACACAGTGCAAGAAGGTGACTTTGCTCCAGTCCCAGAGACCCCTCATTGCATCAGTGGCTTGGGGTCAGCCCCCATGTAATGTAAAGTCTCCCTGATGCTGGGAGTGGGCAGCAGGGGATGGAAGGACAGTGAAAACTTGTATGGTATGAACTGCTTCGAGACAGCAGCATCAGTGCCTACAACCATAAGTACACCGTATGGGAAAAAAAAGAAAACTGGAATTTATTCAGCTTAAATTATTAATAATTGCAGTTTAACTGCAGTTTACATTTTATTAATTAAGATTGGTTTGCTATCCTAGCTCATGCAAATTTTAATTAATGTTTGCATGCATTTAGTTTCCTTAAGAAGGTAAATTGTTCACGTTTGGTGTGCACCTGCGAATACACTTTGTAAAATATTTCCAGTTAATTTATTGACCACAGCCATTACTTAGGGAATATCACCTCGCCTAAGAAGATAATGGAGCTGTAATCAGGTCTGTGGAAAATGTCAGAAGAATGTTAATTTTGTGCATATACCTGGATTTGATTCATAATTGGAATACATAGGAAATTAGGTGAAGCAATTAATTTTTATGAAGTTTTCAGATTGGTGGTAATAACATGTCAGCAGCTGTGGTATTGATCCTAAAATGTCCCCTAAAATCAGTTTGTGTTAGATGAGCAGCAGCTCCTATGTGGTACAGTCACTGTTCAGGCTAAGACATGCTTTACAGAACCATTTTGTGCCATGTGGATCTAGGCAGAGGCATTTCAGTTTCTCCTCCAGAGTGTTTAAAGAACATGACAAGGTGTGGTACGGTTCCTACCCCTCTTTCTGTCCAGAGCAGGCTATAATTTAGTTTCTTCTAATCTCATCATGAAAGGGGAAAAGAACCCTTGTTACCCCACAGAGATGAGAGGTACACAGAGCAGCCCCTCTTCAGCTGCCACCTGAACTGGTGGACTGGGGTCTGTGGGTGGACACAGCAGCGATGCCAATTGCCTTGGGTGCTTCTGCACTCACTTCTGCAAGACTTTAATCACTGGCAGCACAGTTACTTTGCCCATTGCGTCCCTTGCAACGACCAAATTTCGTGCTCTCCTCTTTTCCAGCCCTCTCCTTCCCACCCAGAGCTGCCCTGCAAAGCCCATGAGATCCCAAGCACCATGAAGATGCTCCACCATCCAATTTTGGACAGCCCTGGGGGACTGGGTGCAGGGAGCAGGAAGGGGCTGCATGGCTGCCTTGGGAAGGGTGTCTGCTTTCTGGAGGGGAAGAAAGTGCTAAGGAAAGATGAAGCAAAGCATGGTGATATTAAGAGAATCAGGCAGAGCCTTGAAGTATTTTGCCCATTTTATTCCTCCTCATCTCCAGACCTGATTTCTAGGGGAAATATGAGAGCAATTTTACCTTATTGTAGGCATTTCTCTAGCTCGATATTGAATCCTAGGTGATGTGATGTTGAAGGATCAAACACATTGCAAATTATGACTCCTATACCTGTTTTCATATGCTTACTGTCTTCCCTAAAAATGCACCTCCTGACCTTTGCTGCATTCCCTTTGCAGGGTCCCTTGGGACAGCTGGTCGGGTGTGCAATCAAACCTCCCGTGGCATGGACAGCTGTGAAGTGATGTGCTGCGGGAGAGGCTATGACACCTCCCGTGTCAGCAGGATGACAAAATGCGAGTGCAAATTCCACTGGTGTTGTGCTGTGCGCTGCCAGGACTGCCTGGAAGTGGTGGATATTCACACCTGCAAAGCACCTAAGAGCGCTGGCTGGATTTCCCGGACATGAGGCTACTGATGCTGAGGACCACAGCCTTTGCCCCTCCTGGTCCATGCAGGGGAGGTCTTTTTAACTTTTATGCCTGTTTTGCCTTTGTTGTTCATTGCACAGAAGCTGCTGAATAATTGATACAAACCCTGCAGCATTTACTTTGCATTTCTGCATGACACTGTTGCTGCAGAGTTGTCTGTGCATAAACTGAAGCAGCATTGGAAGCATGTACTTAGGCCAAGACTCTTCCAACCACTATGTTACTCTCCTTCAGAATCCTTGTGGGAATTCATTCCTGCCATCAGGAAAACAGCAAGATACAAAATGTGGCACTTCTACAAGATCACCACCACCAATCACATGGGCTGAGCAAAGCATCTTCTCAAGGGTCTTGGGTAGGTCACAGTTGAGCCCTGGATACTGAATGGCTCGGGAGTTTGAGCACTGGTTGGTGATTTCTCCATGAAAGAAAATTGAGGGCCAGATTGGTGAAAGGCTTGACTGGAAGGGCGTTTGTTCATCGCTGGTGGACTGGAGTTTGCAGTAAGGTGGCTACATGAAGCCACCATTAGCACGCTACAGCTCCCTGTGGGGCAGGAATTGGCCCATGGCCTAAAACAAAGGAAATTGCAGGAGATGTATTCAGCCACAACACTTTGATGAACTATTAAAGAGTCAAAGAAAATGTCTTAGTTACATGTTTGTGAAAACTTGCCGTAAAAGCTTTTAAAAAGTAATTAATATTGACTGGTGAGGATTTTTTTTTCCTGACCTGAAGCATCAAAGAGAATGAAAGCTGGCTACAGGACACTCAACTACCTAAAAATAAGGTCTCCTCTTTTTCACATACAAAACAGTGGAAAAATGTTTGCAAACAATGATGAAGAAGGAAATGCCTTGCCTCAATAATGATTTGGTTTCTAAAGAATTTATCAGCTTCTATGTTCTTTTAAATTTAATAAATCTGTTAAATGTGCTCAAAATGATACTTTCCACTCAGATGGGGACTTCCAAATTAGATTGTTTTCTGCATACTTTCTGCAAAAACTCATGCCTGTGATTTGGAGTGTATCAGCCTGTGATAGAGGCAGTTACAGGTTGTGCCAGGTCCGTATGCTGGGCTGGGATCAGCATAAAACAAGAAGTTGCTGTAAAAGTTTGCAGGCTTATGAGGCCCAGAAATCATAGCCTTGGTGGAGAGGAACTGGGTCAGAGAGGGACCAGCTGCCTCTCCTCAGGGCAGAGATCAGCAACATGAACCAAGAGAAAGATGGATTCTGTGCCAATAAGTATAATAAGGCCCTGAAAAAGCACCCATGAAGAGCAAGGTAGTGAAAAAATAACGTAGGAAAAGGAGGTTGAATGAATGATAGAATGTATTGTAGATGAAAGTAAAACTTCCATATGAAAATGAAGTAGACTGGAAGAACCCTAGCAGGTACAAACAGTGCAGAAAAAAAGTAATATCCAAGTAGCTAACCATGGCAATGAAGTGAATACTCTGGGTATGTTTTGGTTTTGGAACTTTTTTTAAAGACTATTTAAAAAGAAGGAGGTTTTGCATTAAGTGGTCTTGAGGGAGCAGTCATTTACATCTGCAAGGCTTTGGAAAAAGTTTGTATCATTAAAATGGGTAATTCATCTCCAGAAGGCACAGCTGGCATTAAAAGATTAGGAGGCTCCAGAAAGTTCTTTATTTGGACAAGAAGATAATGTTTCAGTTATTGTATATGGTAATGATCATGGCTAGAGGTAACAATAATCACACTTCTGTCCATAAACCAACTGCTGGGGGCAGCAGCCCTGCCTGTGTGTCTGTGCACGTGCAGTGTGTGTATGTACCTATGTACCCACGTGCAGCTCAGGGGTTATACTGCTGGCCTCTTCATTGCTGCCAATTCTGGTTCTGGGCTGGATAAGGAAAATTTCATACCTAATTGTATTTAAAGGTGAGCTCCAAGGAGAATTTTTATTGGGATTTCACTGTGAAATTAAATCCACATGCAGTTCATAGCGTCAGCAGTATCATACTTTAAGCCTTAAAGAATTTAAAAGCAGTATAATAATTTTTAACTGTTTAATGCTATTTAAAAAAAAAAAAGATTCAGGGAGCCTGTGTAGTCTAAAAAATTACCTATGTAATCAAGCTGAAAATATTTCAGTGTTCCGGAAAAAAGAAAAAAGGCTCATTCTTACAAGAGAACTTTTTTTAGGCAATTGAATGAAGGGTAATGAAATCAGATCTATTCTAAAATCTGCTATTTGTTTAATATTCCAGAAAACCAACTCACCTGAATTCTGCAGTCCCAGATAAAGTGTTTTGGAGTCACTGTATTAAAGGTGTATTAACTTTTATTCCCTAACCTGGTCCTCCTCCACTAAGGTACATCTTGCTCCAAACCTTCCCCTGGTCTCAGAGGCCTGTGCTTCCTGAAGGCTGGTCTTACCAAAAAGATGGGGGGACATGGAGTCCCTTGGCCCTTTCAGTGTCCCCTGCCACCCTGTCCAGCAGCAAGCCCAGCCAGGTGTGCACAGCAGGCTGACGTTCCCATTTCAGGCACATACCAGTAAGCTGTGACGCAACGCCTGCATCAAAACCACTTCACCAGAGGAAACTCAAGACTATTTCTCAGCATAACAGATGTGTAAGTGCTGAGTTGGCCCCTTACTTGATGACAGTTGTTTCTGTATTTATGGGTTTTTGTTGGGTTTTTTTTTAAAGCTCAAGGTAGGTTTCTTAGAGCTGTAGGCATTTCTGCTGCCTCTTCCACAAAGAAATGTACTCCCGGAAACTTTTGCTATTTCTTAGTGGCAGAAGACACCCAGAGATGTAAAGATTGCTAGGAAAGGCCTAGCAATCATCAGCAAATCCAACAAAGAATATAAAAGGGAAAAAAAAAAGAAACAGAAATCAGGCATGGCAAATGAAATAATCCTGTATTTTGTTCTATGGAATAAATTTACTCATGTATTTAGTCATGAAGAGGAAACAGCTGTCCCTAGGTAGACACTTTAGTGTCAGAATAATGTTAGCTGAGGCTAATGGTTGTAGGATTATTTTTTTAAAATATGCAGCCCAATTTTCTTGAGGGAGTTCCCTTTAATTTGCTGCATGAACTCAGAATCTAGCAGCGCCCTGAAATGTCGTTAGTCTGCCAAGCTTTTTGGGATTGCTTCCTCCCCACTATTTTCAACAAACTTTACCCTAAAAAGTATATTGAGCTGTTATAAGTGAAATCTCATTTTAAAAGTTTAATTTTCTTTTACCACATGGAAAATGGGGAATGACTTAGGAATGGTGGTGTACATTAGGGCATGTGGGCATTGAAGCTTGAGAGATTGTTGCTTTTTCTTTTCCTGGAAAAATATCTAAAACCAATCTGTGCATCTCATCCTGGCCTCCCATCCCTGTGTAAACTCGTTTGCAGATGTGAATTAGAAAATGTTGCATTTCTGCTACTGCGCTGCACAGCTACTGAAGGGCATCCAGCCCAGATGCCCAAACCACAGCTGTTGGTCACTGCCTGCAGGCTTCATGTCCAGCTTCTTGTGGAGAGCAGTGTATGGTGGCAAGGGAGAAAGGAATTTTGGGGATTAGTGAAGATCTGGATGGGGGGAGGGTGCTTTTGCTAAGAAAAAGCAGCTCTTACTGCAGCGTGGCAGCACAAAGTGTACCAATGCTCGCTCTTCTCCATGGTGTTTGCCCCACACTCTTCGAAAGGGCTTGATGCAGGTGATGGCTGTCTCCAAGGGCAGAAGTGGTTTTGTGGTCACATGTCAGAGCCTGCAGGTTTTACCTGCCACTTCAAATTATACAAATGAACTTCAATTATTATGAGAAAAGACAGCAGCAGCCCATGGGCTGTAATCACAAACTTGATATTGCGTTGTTTATTTTGTGTAACAGCTCATTTGCCTGGTGAAATGGATGCAACTTCCTAAAGTAATATTTTGTGTGAAAGAAGCAAATGTAGATGAATCACTACATTGACAGCTCCCTTTGTGGTGGGAGCTGGGCAGGAGCCCTGCTGAAAGCCAGGTGCAGCCAGGGCCTACCTTGTACAATGTGCTGTAACTAGAGCCACTCAGGTTTTCAGGGCCACCACAGGGTGACAGCCACACTGGGTGTCTATGGTGTGTGCAAGAGGTGCAGCTTTTGCATGTTTCACTTCTGCAAGTTTCTTCAACATGGCAAAACTCCTGATAATTTTCCTCCTTTCTACTGGGGTAAGGACTTCTATGCTCTGAAAAAACACGGTCTGTATGTTCAGCATAGACACCAAATGATGAAAGAGAGGAAGCAGCAGGCAGAGAAAGCAGCAGCCCTCCCCTTGGTGTAGCACTCACCCCTCTGAGTGCAGCTCCTGCCAGGGAGCAGCTGTAAATCTATCCAGTGGGAGGGAGGGACAGAAGGTGGCCAGCTTGACTTGACACTCCTGGGGGGTCATCTCCTTTTGTTGTTCTATGCAGGTTATAGTGTAAAGAAATAATGTGCACACAAATTAAGTTGTCTTGATAGAAGAAAAACAGGAACTGCTAACATTTGGAATTAAAAAGCTTCCTCCACCCCTACATCTGAAGATGAGTTATTATCTGGAGCAAATTTCCACAAGGCTCATCTCTGCACTAAGCCAGAGGCTTTCCATCATTATAATCATGGGCTGTGTTTGCTTTTTGATCTAAGCCATACTGAACTTCTCAGGAAACATGTCAGAGGCAGCAAAGCCTAAGGCAATAAACTCTGCCCAATGAAAAAGAAAATCCTTTTGTCTGATTTGCCTAGTCTTCCAGATGCCTAGAATTATAATTAAAGAGAGATTTTCTAGATAAAATCCATGGCCCATTACTGCTTATTAGGGAGACAGATACTAGAAATAGTAGAAACAAAATTGCATAAAGGTATTTTTAAGCTCCTAGATGTTCCTCATAGTTCAAGGGAAGGATGTGATTCCTCCAGGAGTTAAGCATTCCTTCTTATCAGATTATTACAGATAGTAATTCCAACACAGATCATAGTATCTTCTAACAGAGGGCCAAACTACTACCTTAGCTGCTGACAAACATGGGGATTTGTATATAGCTAGATATACACTGATGTGAAAATGCAAATGCATTTACATTTAGGACTGTGAATCACAACAATTTGCTCTTTTGAAATGTAGGGTATATATAAATGAACTTTGGAAGGTTTTTGAGGTGGGTGGGAATAAGTGGTACAAAGCAGCACAGGAAAAGAGCTGCCTATGCGTGATCCTTCTGATTTTCACCAGCCTTAAATAATTCTGACACTGCTGTTGTGAGGCAAACAAATCAATATGGCTATCCCTAGTTTTTCAGCTGGAGATACACAGCAGCACCTGCTTTGAAGGTGTTTTCTGTGGCTGTTCTAGCAATTCAGATGCAAACAGGAGAAGACAAATACTGGCCCATTTCATACTTGCATGTGCTTATCCACTAGCAATCCATTACCTTTAATCTTATGCCACATCCTACATTAACTGCAAGCCAGACTAATTTCAACATTACAGTGAATTGCTTTGCAGGAATAATAGCCAGAGATGAAAAAACTGTACGGAAACCACCAACAGCCTCACCAGGTATAACATTCGGCCATGGGACTCTCTGATCTCCTACATCCTCTTCCAGGTCTCACAGCTGATTTCTCCTGGTGCGGGGCTGCCTTTTTTTAATCTCATAGGACAGCAGTGTTAACATGGTACTTTTGCTCACTTGGACAAATATCTGTCTTCTGCTAGACTAATGTGTCTGTGATCAAGTGAGCAAAAAACAATGTAATGCGTCTCCTATTGTTAAGAAATATTTCCATTTTATACCAATTCTGGTACTGGCTGTTTTGTCTCTTCTCACTCATTTCCTCATTGATAAACAAACTTATCTGCTGGTGATAACAGTCCCTTAAACTGCTCATCATTTTAAGAGCAACAGTGAAGCTGAAAGGGTAAAGCGGCATTTTTGATTCATTTCATCAGGGTTATGCTTCCTTATCTGGAAGGTAAGTTGGAAAGAAAAATCCTTGTGGCATCTATAAGGATGCACTTTCAATTCTTGACAGAGAGGACTGCTTGCTTCAACTTCCAGATCAAAATCTTCATCTTAGAGCTAGCCTCGGAAGTTTCCATCTACGGTGGCTAAGACATAAATGAATACTTAGTCTAAACATCTCACAGCACAAGGATAAGATTTCCTGAGGTGAGCACTAATAGTGAAATACCAACCTCTCTATCAATTGTGCATGAACTAACACCCATTTTACTAATGAGCCTTCCGAAGGTACCTGAAAAAGCAGGGGTGTGAAGAAAATATGCCAAGTATGTGGGCTTCTTGAAAGTTCAAATGAGAATAAGCTGACCTCTGTGCAGAGAAGGGAATCAGAAGCCCAGTGTGCCATCCAAACTGCCTGGAGAGCCTAAAGCTGCTTTTAGCAAGAGCTTTAACTGTCTAGAAGCCTTGTCTAGACTGTCTGGAGAGATGAGGGCCTCACCCTAATTAAACTCCCTAAGAAAAGGCAGTGACAATGTTGCTTAATTGTAAAGTTATTAATGCTTTTTCATTAACTGAATGTGTAGCCACACCCTAGTTACAGTGAAGCAGATACCACACATTTAAAGAAAAAAGTAGAATCTGTGTTCTGAAAAAGTCAAAAGACAGCAATGCTACAATACACAAAAGTTTATTTTTTTTCTGAAGGCAAAATATAATAGAACCTAACATCGATGTATTTTGTACAACAAAACAGTTTTTATATGAGAACAGACAATCCATGAAGAGTTTTAAAGTCTTATAACTGCTTCCCTTTTTTATCATGCTTTCTTGTGGTCAACAAAAAGTTGGCACAGAAGATGTCATGGCAGTCAGTCAGTGGGCATGCTCCCTCAGATCCTCGTCAGCTGGTGCCACAGGCTGGAGGGCAGGATACTCTCTACTTTTTCCATCACAAAATTTAAAGGGGCAAAGAGGGTGCTGAGAAACTGCAAAGAAATCAGATGTGCATTCAGATCAAAATCCAGGACACAATACACCTAAAGAGAAAACTGTCCAATAAGATATTCTGTAAAATCCTCCAGCATGATAAAAATGACATAATTCACACATAAAGACTTTCAAATTCTTGAACCTTGCATATACAGAGATTTCTGGATTTTGCAGTAAAGAAAGAGCGCCATTTTTATGAAGATTAAAGCATGAACTACAGAAGTTTTCACACATCTCACATCCTCGATTCAAGCTCATACTGAAGCCACTAAAAGCTCAACCCAAAACCTACTGAAGAGAAAATGAGGCTTTTTCATAACAGGGGTCTGCCAGACCACCTCTCAGAGACAAAAAGTGTCTTGAGCTTCCGGTTTAAAATGATTCAGGGTTATCTCTAGATCTGCTATATACACTGAGGCATGGAATTTATCTTAACATACTCTGCATCACTGATTAAAATTTATCACAATATTCAAAGAGACTTCAATATATTAGTGTTCAGACAGGCATACATGAAAAAAATCAAGCAAATGAAGAACATTTTATCACAGGGAAAAAAAACCACTGGCAGCTACACATCTCAGAACTCAGGTACTCAAAGCACTCCTGAAACTTTGAGAAATACATATTAAGTGTGCCTGCAATTCAACTCTACAAATTACATACAGCTATGCTGGGGCCCTACATGTGCATGAGAGAGTGCAGCATTTACGATGCTTATGTATGCATTGTAAAGGCAACAGTAAGCACTCTTTTTTCCTCTTGGATGTGTTTGCATACAATGCAGACACTACATCATGGACAACTCGTGCATCATGGGAAAACCAGGTAACACCACCACTGGTAATGTCGTTTTGTCATAGGCACAGGTCGAAGGAAAAACTAATTGAAGCAGAACAGAGTATTTCAGTTCTGGTACTAAAGGTCAAGCTGTATAACATGAGCTACAGCTGAATCAATGGAACACTGACTTACCTAATCTTAGAGACTGCTATTTCTGTTTCAAATGGCTTAGCCCAAGGAGAGGCATTCCCTCTGGTTAAGCTCTGAAGTGCTTAAATAAATATGTTCCTTTAATTCTGGAAAATGCAAAAGGCTCTTCAGAGGATATCTTCTGCTATTTGAGCAGTGCTTGATTTACGTGGTAAGCTTGTACCATCACATCTACTTGAATAAAACTCAGCTTTGTAACTAGTGCAAATTCAATACTTGTTAAATCAATTAAACAAGAATGATTTGCCTGACAGTGAGTTTTATTGCAATTCACAGGAATTTTGTTGCTGAAGTAGCTGATTGTATTCTACAACAAACTCAGCAAATTATCTGCAGCTTAAAACAAGCCAATTTTTTCTCTACCTGGAAAATCAGTTGGTCTACAAAATACATTTAAACTCATGGATACCAAAACCTGACTTCCATAAAGTCCAAGCAAAACCTTTGCTGACAACAAGAAGATGAGGATGCCAGCTGAGGATGCAAGGTGATGTAAACAATGTCTGTGCTGGGGCTGTCTGGCCCTTAGAAAGTTCCTGGTGCTCCTTTCCTCAGTAGCAGATGCCTATCCAGCTTGTTGCCAGCACCCAAGAAGGCTTAGTCTGCATGATACATGTTGAGGTTTTTTCTTAGGGTTTGTTTTTGGTTTTTTTTTAAATTGTTTTGTATTTCCTTTTGACACTGATTATCTTTTTCCACAGAGATTTAAAAAATCCAGCATTAGCAATAGAGTAAGAATTCAGAGTGGCAGAAGGGGTGATAGCAGACCTGTTTTCTATTATTATTTTGTGTTTGAAAAGAAAACCATCAACCTGGCTATTTCAAAGCTGGCTGAAAGCAGCTTTCTGGTAGCACCTTCTGAATAGTGCCATTTCATTCAAATATATATGTAGAAGTCTCTTTTCAAGTTTTTCCACAGTGTGGTTGGTGTTTACATGGAGAAATTGACTAT
Organism: Acanthornis magna; assembly: GCA_036785705.1. Lineage (NCBI taxonomy): Eukaryota > Metazoa > Chordata > Aves > Passeriformes > Acanthizidae > Acanthornis > Acanthornis magna. Next base: position 21,000,975 of record JAWUZG010000001.1, read on the forward strand.
TCAGTGCACCCGTCCCTGTGGTCAGATCCACATGTTTCCTGCTTCAGCATCTGCAGAGGTCCAAGCAGACGAAATACCTCCCAGGGCAAACCCACCTGCTGAACTGAGGTCTCATCCACCACATGGGGAATACTGAGACACATCATGTGAGTGATCTCAGGAAAAGAGAGGAATCAAATCAGAAAAAATTGCCTTTCTGAAGTTTGACTTATTTAAAAAGTTTAACTAGGCAGTACACTTTTAGACATGACTGTTGACTCGAATTATAGAGTGACCCCTGTGTTAATACAACTCTCAATTTTATTTAAGATATACTGTTACTGTTATATTATGAAAGACCCTGCACTTTTATACTTTTAATGATTTCCCAGGTATTGTTAAATTTCTGCATGTCAAAGAAAGAAATTCGATACTAGCAACAGTGTCCTGGAAATTTTGTCCAAGCTATGAAATCAGAAATTTGTTCTGGCTATATTTATTTCTTAATTGACTTCCATAAGCCTATTGTTAGAAAGGCTAGCAAAAATTAAAAGCACAAGCTATGAAAATGCTTCTTCCTAGCCAAGAGAAAATGCTAAGATCTACTGTCATTTTAAAGTTACTTATACTCAGTCTGACAAAATATCAAGGAAAAACTGGATTATTTCAATTTCATTATGAAAGAGTAAAATTTACTTCCAGGTACAACATAATGTGCATATGTGCACAGCTTCACAATGTAATATAGCACCATCACAATGACTACCAACCAGACAGGAATACATAATTCCATGAACATAACCACAGAAACAGTCAGCACATGGTTTTCTCTGGTCTCATGCACCTGGGACACTTTTCCCAGAGAAGACAACAAAAATGAGCCTTCTGAATCAAGGCCTTTCTGTGAGCTACTAAATCAATGTCACAGACTCTGAAATTCTGTCCTTCCTATGTACAAAAGAAAAACTTGGCTGCTGCACGGTTTATGAAGATCAAGATATAGCTGAACCAAATCCTAATACACCTTAACTGACATAACAACTTCCTCCATTCAGGTTAGAAGATCTTGAGTAATCTTGCCATCTTTACACAAAAAATGTAGCTCACATTTCAATTCCACTTGTCAGTGCTTACTAACTAGAAGCTTCACCTGCTCTGATAATGCACAACTCAATAACTCCATACAGAGCATTGGGCTATCTTAACACCAATGGCAGCTGCACTTGCACATCAGGGAAATAGATCCTTCTGGTCTTATTCTACTCCCCAAATGGCTTTAGAACCTGGAAACTTCAAACCATGGAGAAAACATTACCAATATGCCACCAATGTAACTTCCATTATCTCTCTCTGCAGTCAGCAACCAAAGCCAGGTGATTTAAGCCCATGAAAACAGTCTACCAATTTTCTCCAATTCCAGTAGCTCAGTGCCCGTGGCAGGAGAGCTAAGTACAAAATCTCATTATGCTGCCAGCATGTATTCTTTTTTCAGGATATGAGGATGATAAACACAGGAACAAGGCTAACAGGGACAGATTTGGGACCTGCAACTGTGACAGTATCAGAAAACTAAAGATTTGATTGAAAGAGCCAAACAAGGTCACAAATTTCAGTAACTTCAGTAACTAAGGAACAGAAAAAACCCCACCACCAATACAAGAAAAGCTTTACAGAGAAGTTTATGATCATATGCTCAAAATAAACACTTACTGTCCACCAAACGCCTATGTACACACTCAAGAAACAAGAAAGAATAATAATATTTCAGGTGTATTTCAACACTTTTTGCCAATAGAAGAGGTACCTTCTGCTACAACTGACCTTATTTTCTGTCTTCTAACGAAAGAAAATTTTTGTTGCAAGAACCACTGCTATACCACTCTATTACTCACACGCCTGGGTTAATCAAAGACCCAAAGGTGCAAAGGGTTAGCACCTTGCACCTTGCCATTTGCAAAGGCATTTGAAAAAGCACTGACAACCTAGAATATGCAAAAACCTTTCAGCCTAGCCTCCTCTACCCCACGCCCTATACCCCCAAATCAAAGGCACCAAAAACAAGGCCAGGAGGCCAGTGTGGAAACACGAGACCTAGAACAGATATAAATATATTAGAGGAAATATATTACAATGGAAGATATTTGGTATTTACTGGAGAAGGATTTTTTACTATCCTAGAGCTTTTCTGTTAGTGAGTTTTTATCTCCTAGCACTCTGGAGCAGTGATGTTCTTGGTTTTGCAAAGAAAAATGTTTGGTTTAGGATAATTCATGGCTCTTCCCCCTCATCCTCCTACATTTATTAATCCTCGGTGGATTAAAAAAACAGAATTAGGAGAGACTTCTCTGGATGTAGTTCAGAAAAGTTATGAGGGAAATATTGAGACTACTTACTCCTTGGCAGTTCAGGGAAAAAACACAGAAATTTGTTCTGGTTAACAGTACACTCTATTTTTGCTCATACTGAGAGTTTCTGTTGCATTGGAAATCATAGCAGTCACTATGATGCTACACAAAATAGAAGTGCTCTGCAAACTGTTATTAGTTTACTTTAATGGATAATATATGAAAATACAGATAATTCACTTCTCCCACCAGCCCTTTTTTTTTTTTTTTTTTTGCAAAATCACAAGCGATCTAACCTAACAAGAGAGCCATATAAACCAGAGAAGACAAACAGCAGTGTCTTTTACTGACTAGCAGTCTTGACAGTTGTACATAGGTCCCCCTGCTCAGACATGGATTGATGCTTCTGAATATTCAGATATTTAATAACTGGCAGTATTTAGCCCAGCTTTTCCTGCACTGGCATCTTTATTTACCAGAAGAGAGCAGGAGCAGAGAATACTCACAGCTTTTGCAAAGACCCCCATAAGCTCTGGGAACTGATGTGTCAGGAGGGCGAGCATGGCTGTGAACGAACAGAGTCCAGCAGTGAAGAGGATGAAGAAGGGAAGCTCTTTCTTGGGGTAAACTGAAACTTCGTGAAATGCTGCAGGAAAAAATGAGAATGGGAATGCATTATACATTGAAAAAATCAAAACACAACAACCAACCAAAACCCAACCAATGTTCTTATCTGGTTTAAACAACCAGCAACACCCAAAAGTGCTTTTTTAGGATGAAATACATGGAAGGTCTGAAACATCTAAGGACATTATTGTTATGTCAGTCATCTCTGCCAGGTAATTCTCTCTAAAGATTATATTTCTGGTTTACTCTAGTGATATGTACATGTCACTTTTGCCTTCTTTGTGTCAGCACTAACTATAATGCAGCTCTGCAACAGCTAATCCCAGAAAACAGACCTGGAAATAAAACAACAATTTTTTAACGTAGGTAATTAGCTAACCCCATGGCTGCATGTTTGCTGATGCTGATACACAAAGAGTGCAGCAACATGTGCCCAGGAGCAGCAGCGAGCCCAACCGTACAGAAGCATGGCTGCAGACCAGTTAAAGCAGATTGTAAAACTACAGCCATTGTAACTGTAAATTCTGAGTGTTTACTCTGCAGGGCCAAAAAAAAAAAATTATCCCAGAATTAGGATATATAAGCACATACTTTGAAACCTGGAAATTAAATGAATAGTGAATTTCTACGATGTTTGTTAATATACATTGATAGCAACACAGAAATTTCCTTGACTCTGGTTTAAAAAATGCTTCACTGGACTTTGGAAAAAGCAGCACTGAAATGAATAAAGGGGTTAGAACAGGATAATGAATATTTTACCAGAAGGATATATCCCTTAAACTGTTATGGCAGCTCAGATTCAAGGTGGAAAATTGGCTGGGTTGACAAAAGGTTGGGTGGACTGTTACCTGTCTGTTTCACTCCTTCAGTCAACAGTTTAGAGCTACAGTCAAGACAGATGCAAACTTTGAAACTTTTTTTTTCTCATATAGGACAAACTTCAAGGCTTCCCATATACTCAAATCCTATGGGTATTCATATACACAAAACATTACTCTTCCATTTTGCCTACTTTCTTTACCTCAGTGATCAGCTCTCATCTCGTTGTACTTGCAGACAACATAAGCACAGGGTAATTCAGCAACATGGCAGGATAATATTCTTGACTGCATTCATGCAGAGTGGAGTGGTTCTCAGAACCAAAAGCAGGAATTTGTAAGAGTTTAAATTAAAATATTAAAACTAAAAATATGTATGGGTTTTGACTCTGCTAGTTTGATCAGTTAAAAAAGGACAAAAGTAGAGATAGATTACAATTTCTCTTTGATTAAAAATAGAGATCAGAAATACCAGGTCATGGACTTTATAAGTCTAGGATCACTTGTGCTTTCCTTGCATTGCCTTTTCACACAGGCTCAACCCTGCTGTTCCAGTCTGGGCAAAAGTTTTGTAATTAATATTTTTAATTTGGAGAGCCTATCAGATTTCTGTGTTCTGATATAATTCTAGGTGACTCTCCCTTAAAACACACACAATTACAGGGTGTGGACAGGTATGCAAAACCCCTCTAACCCACCTGTGTCTGTCACGGTATGTTAAACCCTTCCCTCAAACCCAAGAGATTTTGCACTGAAAGGCATTTCTCGTAACTGCCAGAGCAGAACACACTGTCTGCATGCGCTGTTAAAGAGTCCCTCGCTTCTAACATTTGACAAGAACCATTAGTTTTGCATCTAAAAAGAGAACGCTGAGCTACTCTGCATGACTTTGTCATTCCTAGATCTCCTGACACTCCACCCTCCCCAGCTCAGCATCCCTCTGAGTAAAGCAAGCAGAGCACTCCGAGGTGTTGTTATAATTAGGATGATTATAATGGGGTGGGGAGATACTGTCAGTTGCCAAGGATTTCTGCGTAATACCAGCAAGAATGTGCTGTGAAGGAGAGACTTGCAATGAGTGGATTTTCGCTGTATTATTCTCACCTAATGTTTACTCATGTAGGTTTATAAAAAGAGGCAACACATTTTTCAGCCCAAACCAGAGAGGTTCTGAATGAAGGACCTACAAAGGGTGCAAAATGCCCTCAAAAAACAGCCTTCCCAACAGAAGCAGAAAATTTTCTTGTTCTAGAACAGCTTTCTCTTTATTCCTTCTTCAGAAAAGAGAAGGTGAGAGAAGAATCTTCTTCCTTGGATCAACTTTTATTTGCCTCCTCTGCCCTGACGCTGCAAACTTGTGTGTGTTCCACTTGTGCTCACACAAAGTCCCACTGAGAGAACACACATGGGAATGAAGTGTAACGGCAAGATTGGCTGTTTTGGCTCTTCTTCCACATTCTTGTGCTTCACTGCATGCACTGCAATGAGTCTCATTAGCTTGGACTGTAACACTTCTTGAGGGCTGGATCCCTCTTTATATCCATATCTGGGAACACTGCTGGCACTTTCCTAATACATGCCATAAACCCCCATAAAATTGACTGAGATGACTTCACAGCAATTTCTTCATAATAGTACACACATCATAACATGAAGAAAACCCTCTCTTGCTATTTAAGACTGCTTTTTGGAAAATGTCAGCATAACCTGTCACGAGTACTAGATGCATTAATGATCCAGCTGTCCTCAAGCAAGCTGGATCTTGCCTTGGAATTTAAGTAGCTAGTGTGTCTACCAAAGATGAACAAGGCTGCGACACTGTGCTTTTGGTTTGATGGGATGTTAACCTAGATGAAAGATCAGTGTCTTGGCAAGAGCGAATAGCAAGATCTAACTGATTTGTACTCCTCGGTAATCTCTCTCTCTGTTGCTAAGCTGTCAAAAATAATAAATATAGCTAATTGTTATGAACTATGCCTAGAAGCTGCCTCTTGAACCATCACAGGAACTCCAGAGGCTCACTGTCAATCTGGTTATTCTAATCCAGTGTACTCAATTTAAAAGGCATCAAAGGAGATCGGTGCTGCAAGATTCGGGTAAACAATTCTTCAGTGTCAATGATAAGAGAAAAAAGGTTCAACATACATGGTAGTAGTTCTCTATCTGCAGTTTCTGTACAAATAGGGTAAGGGTAGAAAAGATGTCCTTTTTCCAGTGGATAGGGGATCATTCTGAAAGCTGAAAAGAAAACAGGGTGCACAAATTATTGCGAGTGTGACAGTCACACTCAAGTATACTTGCAATTCTGAAAAACATAGACAAAACATTTATATTTTGTTGCAAACAGCATATAAATTGCTTAATGAAATGCCAAAATAGAAATCTACACTGAGTTTTTAATCACAAAAACTCCTATGTTTATTTTTATTCTTGAGACAATGTTCACGAATGTCAGGTGAGACCACATTACAAGGACATACAAAAATGTTTGCATAATCAAAGCCCATTATGCCTCCTATAAGCCCATCATGCTTCCAATTCCATAGCCAAATGTATACATTTTGTCTTAGGCGTTAAGGATGCAGAATTTTTAAATTTCAGGGGAAAGAAGTGTATCTGAAACAAGAGGTACAGCCTAAAAAAATGACCAGCCAAGCCTGTGAGTTCAGACTGATACTCACAGTCTCAGTGCATCAAGCATAACAGAAGTTTTTCATGGAAAAAATACACTACCATTTTTCCATCACACTCCAGCAAGACAGGTAACATGGATGACATGAGCTCTGAGGACAAGTTTTCCAACACAGTCATATTTTCATTTTCTATTTGGCAATCAAAGATTAATATTGAATTATTAAACCCAGGTTCCTCTCATGCATTCTTTCTAAATGCAATGGATCAAGTCAAGTTTCCAATATAAATCTTCAGGTCATGAATTAAATAATCTTATGAATTTTTAAAATTGAAAATAATAACAGAGAGGGAGGGAAATGGATTACTAAATCTGGACGGTGCTGATGTCATAGGCCATCTGAGTGTGGTTTATGGAAACATCAGAATACTTGATTGAAATATAGCTTTGCAATCAAGGCATCCTTTTCCATTATCCTATATATTATTCTCACTGTTAAAATGTCATCAACATGTTATTCTCACTACTCCTATGAACATCAGTCATTGAAGCAATATTTTCCCCAACAGATGTCCTAGAAGCACTGTACACTGCAGTTGTTAGGTACAGCCCACTGCCACACAATAACACTCCATTATCTCTTGCTCACAAGGCAACTTAAGAACTGGTTTAAATACACAATCCCCCAATATTTTCAGCTGCGCACAGCAGCATTTGAAATTATGTTAGCTGTATTTTTTGTGAAATTACTGTATTTTGTCTTGATTACTACATTTAAAGCAATAGTGAAGAAGACAGACATCCTGAAAGATTGTAAACCAACCTGGGCTGTAATGCTCTTTCAGTATTTACCACCCCTCTCCATAGCAACCCAAAAACCCAAGTACAAATACAATAATCCAAGCTGTGTATGATCTTCACATGCAACAAATTTGAGTGTCTTTACAAAAACATGTGGAATGATGTTCAATGCTCATTTCTTCAAAATCCCTAACACAAGTTTTTCATTCCAATTTGGCTTAATACTGAAACAGGCAATCAAGCATCTTCTACCTTACCCTAAGCCACAGCAATATTAAGGTTTTAATAAATTAAAAAGGGATGGTAAAGATGTTGCTTTTAAAAAACAAGTGAAAATTGTCTGACTAGATTTTACTGAATTTAAGCAGTCATCTTTTACATGAGACCAACTATGGAATATTTACAGCAAAACAGCTTTATTTAGCAGTGTTATCAGCCATGGAAGGAAGTGCTCTGGTTCATCTGGATCAGTTTGTTTTTACATAGGTACTTCCCTGCCTTACTCCTATGGTATTATCTGATCCTATTTTACATTCATTGACTCAGGCAGCACAGAGGCAGTTTGCCATTCACCCACAGACTTGCTGCAAGAGCTCCTGGATCATTTGGGAACTCCTAGGTTTCTCTGCTTCACGCTAACAGTAGGAATTTTGACACAAGTTTAGAAACCAATACTGACAAACCATCACTTTTGAAACTTGGTAACACTTGAAACTACAGACCTTCTGTACAGAGAACCTGGCCCAAACACAGTGGTGGCACTTGGGTTTTTTTAGTTGTACTATGAATAAAATACCTACAAACACCTAGAAAGAAAGCGAAGGCAACTGACCATATATGATATGTAGACTGTTTGTTAAAACTAGTATTTAATTAGGTTTAATTTCTCTGTCATGTCTTCACTGGTTTTCACTTACAGTTATGCAGAGATGCCAAGATATGGGGTGAACATTATGATTATTGGACTAGACACTGTGAAACCATTAAAACCCTTGGTTGTTTTCATGTGTGAACAAAATTTGAACAAAATTTTTGAGGACTGCTGCACTGTTCATTTCTTCCTGAAACCACCGTACAAAATGAATTATGGATTTTTCTGCAGAAGTTATGCAATGATACTCATTTACATCTTTAAAGGTTTCTATACAGCTATTAGCTAATGAAGTACATACTCAGATTGCTGCATGTGGAGATAATAAGAAGGGGAATGTAGTTAGATGAGAATGCCCTACATTTGCCTTCAGGCAGAGATGACTTGGTTTCCTAAGTGGCAGGAGGAGTGCAGGGCAGCCAGACTCCTGTGCCAAAATCTGGTCCTGGGACAAAGCCCTTTGGGGGCTCCCCAGCCTGACAAAGCAAAAGATCTATTCAGGGTTCCCTGCAAAATACTGTTTTGTACTGATGGAATAATGAACCTTGGGCTAAAGGATTTCTGCAATAATCCAGAAGAGAAGGAACACCACGTAAAAGCAAACCACTGAAAGTAAGCCCTTGGGAAGGAACCTGTGACAGAGAAAATTAAATAGACTGGGAGAAATGATGGGAGGGGAGCTAGCAGGTGTGAGAGAGAACAGTGCAGCAAAGCAACCCCAGGGAGCACTGGTATGGAGCACTGAGCAAGGTGTGCTCTACACCTAGAAATAAAACCAGTGCATCCTCAGGGAGCCTACACTGCAAATTAGGCAAGTTCAGGTAATTTCATATGGTGACTGAGACAGTAAGTCACTTTTACAATGAAGGTATGAAGTACATTTCTATAAGAATTGCCATTGTAAAAAAAATCTTTTCTATCAATGCTAAATGAGCAGAAAAGTGGTGAAAGACACATAGACACACACAAAAAGTTGGTATAATAACATATGGAGAGGATGAAAAAGAACAGAATAAAGTAGAGCAAAAAAAGGAAATGAGATTACATAAAGGAATAACCTGCATCAGAAAAAAAGCCCACAAAGGCTGACTATAAATTCTACTTTTAAATTCTCTGAAACCTGGTAAAAAACACATCTCAAATACAGGATAAGATATATTAGAAAGTTAGTTAGTATATGACTAACTTTGGAGGTCATATATTCCAACCTCCCACTCAAAGCAGGGTCATTTCCAAGTTAGTTTGGATTGCTCAGAACTATGTCAAGCTGAGCTCTGAGTATCTCTGAGGCTGGAGGTCCCACAGCCTATCAGCAACCTGTTCCAATGCATCACCACTCCCACTGTGAAAATATCTTTCTTAGGTCTGGATTAAACTTGTCTGGTTTGAACTTGTGTGTGTTGCTTCTTGCCTTTCTGCTGGGCCATTCTGTGAAGACTATGACTTTCTCTTTCACATCATCTCTCTGTTGGGTGGTGGAAGATAGCAATTGGATCACCCCTCCACCCACCGTAAGTCTTCTGCAAGTTGAACAAAACCAGCTTCCTCAGCATTTTGTCCTATATCACATATTCCAGTCCCCTATGCATCCTAGTAATTCTTCACTGAACTCACTCCAGTTTGTCAGTTTAAAAAAAGTGATAAAATACAGTATTGCTTTATATTACATTAATATATACCTGCCTGTAAGGCACACTCCCAATATCAAAGCATTCACAGAATCACAAAATGGTCTGGGTTGGAAAGAACTTTAAAGGTTATCTAGTTCCAACTCCAGCGCCATGGACAGGGATGCCTTTCACTAGACCAAGTCACTTCAAGCTCCATCCAACCTAGTCTTGAACACTTGGAGGGATGGCGCATCCACAGCTTCTCTGGGGAACCTGTTTCAGTACCTCACCACCCTTATTATAAAATATTTTTTGCTTACGTCCAATCTAAATATACTTTCAGTTTGAAACTATTCATTTAAATAATGACAAACAAATCTCTACAACCCTGGAATGAAAGAAGGTAAATTATTATCCCCTTATCCAGAAAATATGTCTCAAAGAAGTTGGGAAATTTTGTTCAGTATTACACAGCAAACACAATACACAACTTCAACCCCCTTTTTCTCATTAAATGAAGTTAGTATTTTCAGTTCAAATTTCCAATATTTCAATGCCGATGAGGATGTAACTGGTGTCCAAAATTCTCACATGCTATACTTCACAAAAAACTATTCTTTTTTTCATTACATTCAATAAAAATGTTTGATTAGCTCCTTTGTAAGAAAGAGGATTACTTACTGCCTTCCCATGTACAGTGTAAGAGGTTCAATGCCCCCTCCACTCTTTTCCAGTGTTGAAGATGAAAGAAAGCATATGCTATTGCTTCACTGTCCCCTCTCTTCAGAATATGTTCAGGGGGCAGAATTAAGCTTTTCATTTCTAGTAGATACTGAAATAAAAAAGCAGAGCACAATTATTGCAGAAGTAATATAAAACACAGAAAGCCGCCTCCAACTCTATAATGCACACTGAAAGGTCTATTTCCCTAAAGTACTTTCTCTCATAAGTGTTTCACCAAATGTGTAACATCACCAACTGCACTCAAAGACAACTACTGAATTATTCCCAAATACTAAGATAGGCTGTCAGATGGTTCTGCTCTTCAGCAGTAGTATGGGGACTACAGAGAAATTCAAAATGAAACATTTCCCTTACTGAAGGAGATGAAAAAAAGGGCTCAAAGCAGAAAACAGAAGTTAACTACAAGAGCTTTTTAATTAGAAGTGTTTATAATAAAATGAAGACTTTAAAGCATTTTGATGCACCATGTCTTTCTATAAGGAAAACACACAGCAATCACAGTTTGCACACATGTTGCTTTACTGCATTGCCATTAAATGGCTGCTAGGTGTGTGAATATGCAAGATTGACAGCCACCTAAGTTGCTAATAACGAATTACAAAGTAAAAATATTACAGAATTTAACAAATTACTGATTTTTACAAGGTGTGGGGGTAAAGGTATAGGACCTTTAAGCTTGCTACTTGAAATAGTTGTTAAATGTGTCATTAAAATAAAAAGTACCACTGACTAAACCCACAAGCAATTTTCACAGAAAATTTCCCCATAATTGGCTCCCCCCCATCAGAAGCAGATGAAACACACAGAGGGTTCACATCACAGGAGAAGATAGAGGTCCCAGACATTACTCAAGCAGGTGATCTTTCCTCCCTCCTCAATCCATGAACTAGAGTAACAATTAACTGGACAGACAACTAACTCCAGTGCAGCAGATATCTCAGCACTGGCACGTTAGTTAGTGGAGGGGAAAGAAACAGCGGAGGGGAAAGATACACCCCATGCTGGCATCCTTTACAGGGAAAGGAATAACAGACAGAACGCAGGCTGCTGAATCAGCTCCTGTTTGTCAGTTCTCCTGAGGACTATGACACTCCCCAGCTGTGCGATGACTGCTCTTCCATAGCAGAGAGAAACTGTTGCTCTCTTCCAGGATGTCAAAAATCAAATGTTCTCCCCACCAGACTGTTCCAGTCACAAAAAGCAGCAGGTGAGTCAGGCCCTAGCACATGGCTGGGAAAGGCAAGTTTTGGCTAATCACTGGCAAAGAAGGAGTGTGCAGCCCTTCCATTTCACCCTGAGCTACAGCCTGGTCTGGAAGCAGGAGGACTGCAGGACCTAGGGACTGACAACTTCCTAGCGCATGCACCCATGAGGAGGCAACCTGGCACCAGACAAGGACGGGAGACATGGGTGGTGTCAGCCTTGCACAACTCCTGATAAATGCTGGCTTTTGTGAACAGGATGTGCTGGTGCAGAGTAGGCAAAAGAAAGGAGGATTGAAAGTCAGCCTTGTGGAAAGGAAAAGGGCAGAGGGAAATGAGCACCAATAGCATGATGCCATGGGGGATGTCCTAGAGCTTGTCACCCCTTTGCCTGGAGGAGCTTGTCAAGCAGGTAAAAGATTTGGAGAGCTCATGATCAAACAGAGAACTGTCAACCCAGGGAAATAGATAAACACTTCAAAGAGGAGGGAGAAATCACAGGTTTCTGATATTGTAACAGTACTTAAGGAGGAGAAACTGAATTAGCAGTGGGAGTAGTTGAGTGTGATACCTGGATTTTCCCTAAAGCCTTACAGAAAAATCTGAGAGAGCTGCAGAGCAGGTGGATTAATGGAGGAAGCTGCAATTCAGTAGGCACTCCAGCGGATTAAGGGTGATAGAGAGAACAAAGAGCTGACAAGAGAGAGGGAGTTGCCAGGTTTACAGGAATACAGCAAACATTCACTGCCCTAATGAACGCCTCACCCTTTTAAAAAAACACATTTTACCTTGCAGAGCAGAATGGAATATAGCTGCAAGTGCTGCAGGTTTCTACCTGTTCTACTAATTTAGAGCATAACTCTTATTTCCATATATTTTGCAAAATTAAATGAGAAAGTAAGTTCTCAATATTCAAATATTTCAACCAAAGGAAAAATCATAAACAAACCCAATGACTTGTCATTATTTGTAGGGAAAGAAAAACCAGGAAGGAATGTCATATTTCTAGGACCATTAAGAAGAAACCATGTTATTTTGATTCTTATGTATTGCTTGTTATCAGCAATTAAAAAGCCATCAAGTGGAAACACCAGATGGAAGGATATATCTTGACACTTGCAAATCAAGGTTAGTCCTCACTCAGTTCTGTCGACTTTTCAGTCTGCATTTTTCTCAGATTCAGAAGGAAATTATTTTTAAAAGTTCCTCAGATCAAAAACGTGAAACACTCCTCCCTCATTATTCTAATCACAGCTACTTTCCTGAACAAAAAAGTTCATAACCCAGTATGGTGATATTCAAGAAGACCCACACACAAAGCTGATACGTGGCTCAGGACTCATTTGTGACTCATAATTGTTTTTATTTTATGCATAAATATCAGCCACACCTTTTGGGCATACAAACTGTCAATTAATTTATTCTCGAGGCATTTCCAGCAGGAATACTGACTGTACACAGCCCCAGAGAGACCCTGTCTGGAACACTTTGTGCAGTTCTCATCATGCACTTTCCTAAACAAAAAAGATCAAATGTCTCAAGTACACAATAGAGCTAATCAAAGAAATGCCTTTGGGAGACGGCACTCAATGGCTTCCATCTGCTTGACTTCTCTGAACATTAGTAAAGGGCACCAAAAAGCTACCTAGCTGTAAGTAGGGCTTGATTATTATGGAAGGAGAGATATGACTCCATAAAATTAGGATGGTCTTGATGCCCTAGAATATCATATCCATTGGTGCACTGCTGTATTTTCAAGGAGAGTTCAAGAGGCCAGAGGACATTTGAGTTCCTGGAGGTTTTGCTGGCAGGGCTAAGGGTCTACCTGGAGACAGCATAGCCAAGGGCAGCCCCCTTTTACAGTAACTGCAGGCTGCTGGTCCCAGACCTTTCAGAGGCAGGACTGAGTCCCAGCAAGATGTTGGGTTTCTAGCAGATTGTCTGTGAAATCAACACAGTTCCCCTGAAACATTTTGTATTGGACAAGCAGACAAATTCCCATCAAATGAAATTAAATAATAATAATTTAAAAGAGTATTTCTTTAAAAACCATCCAGTGAGCTACAATCCTCATGCTGCCTATATAATGTGTGCACTACAGTCCTGACAGACTACTGCATGCAACAAACATCTCCAGTTCTTGGAAAAAATCAGCCAAAGACATCTGACTGTAGTTTCCAAGAGGCTGCTATTGCACTTAATCAAAGGTGCTACACAAGACAGGTGCAGTCTTCAGCCACCAAAGACTTCAGGGTGGGAATCTGACTATTCACATCTCAAAATTTTCAAAGGCCTTATTCCAGAGCACAGCCCTTGTCACAGGACTCACAGGGACACAAAATCCAATCATACCACTAAAATTCATACTAGTAACCTACATCTCTTGACAGACTCCCTATTAACTCTAACTCCTGATACACTGGCATCCACTCAGATTGAACCACAGCCTTCACAATTTAAGTAATAAAACTTCAGTACCTTATCAATCCTTTGCATACACAAGGAAGAGGGGAGCCCTCTGTCATCGTGACAGAGCTCTGAACCCCAAGCATGGTGCCACTCCCCACGGAGAATCAAGCAACAGGCTAAATAAGAAACCTAGCTAAGGGCTGGGCATTCATAGAGGAAATCTAGATGGTAAGACCAACACATCTCCAACTGCATTTGTTTTTCAGGAAAAAATGAAGAAGTTTAACTAGGACAAGAAAGAAAATGCCATCACCATATGAGGTTATCACATTCCTTTAAAAAATGAACCAGCTCAGAAAAAAACAGCCTGGAAAATTTCAGCCAGAATGAGCTCTTCACTCTTGCGGCTAGTGACAGGACTTGTGCTGAGCACTGGAACAGGCTCCCCAGGGAAGGGGTCACAGCACCAAGCCTGACAGAATAAGCTTTTGGACAATGCTTTCGGGCACACGATGTGACTCTTGGGGATGGTGCTGTGCAGGGCCAGGAGTTGGACTTAATGATCCTTGTGGGTCCCTTCCCACCCTGGCATTTTCTGTGATTTGATGATTCTATGACCCAGACTCAATGAAGTTAAAAGTGAACACTGAAGCTGCACAACAATTTCTGCCATCATGAGATGGTTCAATTAGCCCTTTGCCACTGCATTGTTCCAGCCTGGATTTTTTTTTGGGTTGTCTTTTTTTTTGCTTTTTCTGCTGTCTCTCTTCTCTCCATCTAACCTAACCTTTTTTTGCCTAAGACCTATATTTAAGAGTTACAACAAGTGTAACAGTAGTTTTCATGTGCTTCTATAGAGGGCTTCTGGGCCAGTTACATGACATTGTGACAGATACAGCTCAGCTACAGCCATTCTGTACACATACAGGAAAGTTTTTTAATGAGCTTTTGGAGAATGATAATGGACCTTGTATACATGAAGTGCAACAGGGTGGAATATATACTGCCCTTGCTTAAGTTGACTGAGTTTACATTATTTATTTCACAATATTGACAGCTCTCTGGCTCCTAATTCTCCTCTGCTGGGAGTGCTTTTAGCATTCCACATTACTTCAGTGACCTTTTATAAAATAAATCAACCTAACTCAGGCAGGTTTCCTTCTTTTCCTCAATTGTGCAATTCGATGCTGAAATTACAGCTCAGGTCACAAACAGGCAACAGTCACTCCTGCACCTGTGACAGCATCCCTCCAGGCCAGAATATGAGAATTTAACATTGTTTGAATAGGAACTCTCCTCCTCCCAGTGGGATGAACAGCCCAAGCTTAAGAAACTGCCAAAATACTGGTTTCTACATGCCCAGTGAAGCCACTTTTAGGTCACCTTACAAATTCCCATTGAATTGATAGTAATTAAGAAGTTTGGCCTTTTTGCTGGAAATACAAAAACAAATCACAGTCTCACTGAACAGTTAAGAACTCTCTCAAACATATCTCAAATAGTTTCTCTGTAATATCATGGGGTGTGTGGAACAGATTAATTTCCCATCTGGTCTATGAATTTGTTTGCATTATTTGTTTCTATTAGCA
This sequence comes from Acanthornis magna, assembly GCA_036785705.1. Lineage (NCBI taxonomy): Eukaryota > Metazoa > Chordata > Aves > Passeriformes > Acanthizidae > Acanthornis > Acanthornis magna. The sequence continues at coordinate 21,016,605 of JAWUZG010000001.1, forward strand.
ACTACAACTTACTAGAAACCACACAAGCATACGGACAGACACAGTTCTTATTAAAGAAAATCAAAATAAATAACAAAAAATTGAAAAGGGATGCAATAGAGAACAGATGAATCTTTAAAAAAATTCAAGTCAACAGTTTGTTACATCCTGTTAAGGGACTGTTTACAGACAAAATTGGCATTTTTTAAAGTAATATCAATATTTAAGTTGTCTGATTGAAGGCATCATACTTCAGAGACTCTCTTCAACACAGCTCTTGGTTTACATACCAAACCCATACAACTGTGTGCAGGACATACTTTTGACTCACTTTTAACAATCAGATACATGGACCCTCACCTATTTTCTCTTTAATGAATACCTCTGTCTCATACATCACAGAAAGGATGAGGTGCTTTTCAGGAGGGGTTTGAATGAAGGGAGGGAGCTCTGCAAATCAGTTCAGGAAGGGTGTTCCACAAATAAGAAAAGTCCCAGAGACAGCTGTGGTAGCTTATCAGCATTAGCTTTTTATAGTCACATTACATGCAAGTAGTGAAGCCCCAAACACATATAAATCATACTGATGAAGTCGTGTGTCTGTATATATATATACCTCTTTTCCCAACCACTCCACAAATTATATACTCTCCATGACATAGTATGTACATACAAACCACTCTGGAATTACAGCTTCAGTGGCAACACAACCCTTTTTGTTGAGCTCCTAAGTTTTTGTGTAGTACATTAAATAATTTGTCATGTTTGTAATTTATTTCTTCCTCAATCGAAACAAAAGACTCATTATTGTTTAAATCCTAAAGAAGCTCTGAAGACACGTTAGTTTTGTGGCCCTGTTAGATTGCATGTGATGCTGCTTGCTAAAACTTATCACCATTTCATTAAAAACAAATGGGATATGACTTCAATTACAACTGAGTGGAAATTGAGGTGTAATATCCACACTGTGTGTAAAATTATAACCAAAAACATACTTTCACACCTTAATATCCTTTAGCTAACAGCAGAAGGAATGAGTGTGAAATCAGCACTGCTGTCTATTACTCTGTACTAGGCTATTCTGCTTTAATGTCAAAATACGAACTAGAAGTACCGCCAGAGTCTGCTCCTATTACTACCTTGTTATCCTGGTAATTTATGTTTCACAAAGGTTTTCAATTTCAGAATGTCAGACTTTGAAAAACAGAGGGACTCAATTAACAACATGAACTTAATGAGGAAGAGGACTGGATTTTCTTTAAATCAAAAGTACAGAAAATAATATATAATCTGCATTTCACACATTGGCATACTTGTCAGAGAGGAAATTCGGCCTCTTATTTAACAGCCACCTAGCCAGAAGCTGGCTAGTAAGAAGAAGGTCACAAACAATGAATAAAAGTACTGATCTACAAGAAAAGCAGGATCTTGGAGGTCTGGAAGCGCAGAAATGCCACAACTTACAGCAAAGTGGATTTTGAGAAGGAAGTCAAACAAAAGAACACCAAGGTCTTAAGTATAAACAAAAACAGAAAAAGCAGAAAAGGTAGTAATTGAAGACAGCTTCAGTTTCATGGCAGTGGAGAGCCTGGAGACAATAGCTGGATGGACATCAGGAGCATGCACAGGAGGGGAAGCCAGTGCAGCCAACTATCGCTGTCCCTGAACAGTGAATAAACACTGTGTGTTAATATGGGAATGTGAGTATGCAAACTGTTAAAAGAGATTCTGATGGAAGCAATTATCAAAAGCATGGAGATAAATGAGGAAAATGGAACAGGCTCCCAAGGATTGCTCATGACAGGCCAAACTGGTATTTTTCCTTGGCAAGATCTCTAACTGGGCTTCAGTAAAACATTCAGAAAGGTTCATCCGGAACAGGACTGGGCTAGAGAGTTAAACAGGCAGCTGGGCAGAAGAGAAATACCAATGGTTGTGTTGTTGCAAGAACCATTGGGATGGAAGAAAGTAAATACAGAAGGCCTGGAATCAAGCTTTATTTAATATTTTCATTTTATAGTATGACACAAAAATAGAAGATCAGCTAATAATACAAAAGGACTCATCTCACCTCAACTTTGTTGCCTAAAAATCAGACTTTTACTGGAAAAGAGTTGCTCCTTTCACAGTCACTGTAGAAACACTGAGGAGGAAAAGTCTGTCTAAAGATGTCTAAGATAGTTCATTCTTTCCACTGCCTGTGGAGGAAATCTAGATGATTTTATTAAGCAAACAGCCTAACTTTCAGACAGCTACACTATGCTATTTAGTGGTTGGCATAACAGACAAAGCTCACAGAGAAAACATTTAATTCCTGCAATGCATGAGAATTAACTTTATGCAATCCACGTGTACATATGGAAGAGGGTTTGGGTTTATTTTGACCAGACTTGGTGTTCAACTGTACCTAATGAACAGGCTCCCTACATTAACACATCCCAGTTTTCTGCTGCTTACTTTCAAAGGGCAATACTAGCCCAAACGTTTGTGGGGTGAAGTTCAGAGGCCAAAAAGTTCCAACGGCCAAAAAGCATCTGCCTTTAGCCTTTAGCAGCTTCTCAGCAACATTCTTACTGCTGAGATACAAACCCCAGTGAGCAGGTATGGGAATTAGAACATAAATCCTTTTTTTTTCACTTTGTAGTTTCCAGCAATTTTTCATCTCTGAGCTCTGCATTCTCAGAACTTAATGACAGGTTGCTGCATAAGGAATTATTAATGCAACTTATGTGAAGCACACTATGAACTCCAAAGATAGGTTCCTTTGCACAGCATGCCAAAAACATAGTCTTACACATAATCATCAAAACAAATAAAATAACCTACTTTGAACTACAAGTTCTTTAATGACTATTTTGCAAATAATCTATCTTTATGCATGGTCTGCCTGCAGCACAGCATTTGGTGTAATCCACTTCAGCTAAAATTTCAAGTTGCACAATCCTGAATGCAACATAGCAAACAAAAAAACTGTGCACACTATCAGCTTCTTTCCCTTTCCATTGTTTGCTCTCTTTTCCACAACATCACTCATTAGTCTAACACAAAAATCAGGAGGTATATCCTCAGCAGTGTTAGAGCAACAACAATATTTTTTCAATACTCACTTTTGGCACATGTGGATTAAATTCTACCGCTCTGTGAATAGCTTCTACTGCATTCATCTCTGCAGTACTCAGCCCTCGCCTCGAGGCAGCCTCTGGAGAAAATCTATAAAAACAAAGAAACAAACACATTAGGTCAGAAATGCTAGTAAGAAAATGTCAGAAAAGAAACCTAGAACATGGGCCCATGTAACAAAACTGAGTAATTTTCCTATGCTCTCCAAACTTCCATAGCAAGTGGAAACTCTGAGTGATCTATTACATCAAGGTCAGTGAATATCCCAGCAGAAGCGGAAAGCATGTTTGTTTCTAATCATGGCAGAAAGTCAGTTCAAACAGTCCCTTCTCTGTCACTAATCTAAATTTCCTCTAGGTACCTTGCTAGGGGCATATTCAAGGCTGAAGTTGCAGAAAAAAAAAAAAGAAAAAAAAAACAAGGAAAAAAAAAAAAAACAATGCCAAATTATTGTTGGAGGGTTTCTATTAAAAACAGGTTTGGGGAAGTTTTAGGGAGGTTCCCAACCCAATGCCCCTGGGTCAGGTTGGGATGGAAGCACGATGCAGCAGCAGTAGCAGGTGGTCTACTGGCTGCAGCACCATTGAGGGTAGCATGCCCAAACTGTGGGCAAATCATCTGCCCCAGTGAATAAAAAACCAGACCATGCAATCTCTTTCTCACCTCACACCCCACGGCTAACTCCAGAGCTGTACTTGGCAGGCAGACACCACAGGGAAAGCTGTGACAACCTTAGCCCTGCCCTCCCAAGCTGGAGTCGCTGTGTAGGGAGGAAAGATGTTGCAGTAGGTACTGGCGATCTACAGGACAAAAAGAATGAAAGAAAATTACTCAGATCTTGATGTGTACATACACTTTAAAAGCAAAAACTGTCAGGATGTCAGTCAAGAAAATGGCTTTCCACTCCACTTGCTTTTCAACTTTAGGGGGCATTCGACCCTCAGGTGCACAGACACAACTCTGCCTGGGATTTGTGTGAAGGCATCTGAGAGCAGAATCGGGATTTTTGAGCTCCATCTCACAAGGAGCTGAGCACCTTTTCAGAGTGGGCCAGTGCTCTCAAGTCCACAGGCATCAAATAGATGTGCTCAGCACCTTGGAAGGTTGAGACCCAAGAGAAAAACATAAAAGGAATGAACAGATATTTGTGTCTCTAAAAATATGAATGTCATCTACCTCTCAGAATCCCTGACATAATAATGCTAAATCCACCTGCCGCTATTTAATTAGATGAGCAGTCTTCTGACAGCATTTGTAAAATGACATTGTTATCAGTGCATCCACATTTAGCTATTACCTTTCTGTGGTCAGGTTTATACAAAGTTAAATAGCTTCAGCCACACAACCCTTTTCAGTTGCATCTTCACTATACTATCTAGGAAGCCAAAGCTCACCCAGACAGTATATATAAAACTCAAACAAAAACTGAATTTATGCTATTTCTCTTTTCTTCTTCCTTGGCATCTGAGGTGCAATGTTTGATCACTAAAAATTTTTTATATATAAAGTAATTTTATCAATTTACCGCAGGTATTAATTTTCCTGCTAAACCAGCAGATCATTAGGGTGTGGGCTCAGCTATGAAAAATCTTAAGTTAAATCAGGAATTTTGCTGAACAATGGTTCTTAAGCACTTACTTATCAGAGACAGCTCTGGCTTTGAGCAATGCAGCTGTGTAACATATCGTTGCTGATTTTGGTAAACTTATATCTGTTAAAAAGAAAGGAAAAAGGTAAACATTTGAAAACTTTAAAGTGTGAAGAAAGAAAAGTATTTAATTGATACTTAGGAGTAAGCATGACACACAAAATTATTATGTGAACTCAGAATACTTTCTCATCTTTGGACTTATGCTGCCACATCACATGGATTTTTTAATTTCCACCTGATGCACAGGCTTTAAAATGTGTGTTAATGACCACTGGAACTGCTATTTAAACATCAACTGGGTTCATTAGAGAACTAATTCAAAGAGTGACATGATAGAGACATAACAAAAGAATTCACTACTCCATACATAAATGTATAGATAACTTGAAATACCTGAATTTTTCCACTGTTCACAAAATATCTAAGTAATAGCTGAGGGTTATCTTACTCTTCATGTTTTCACTGAGAAGCAAGCGTCTAATATTAGTATGTGGCAGCTATACAAGTTAAGACAGCTATTCAAGTAACAATGGATTTGACTTGCAAGCAACCAACCAGTAGATTTATCGAAGTTAAAGATCAACAGTAAAATAAGGTGTTTTGCCTCTTAAGAAAATATTGGACCAAAACACACATTCATCAGACACTCTCTGGCCATTTTATCTTGTTCTAGAGACACACAGGAACCATAAACCTGACTTAACCCATTAACTACCTTAATTTATACTTGTTTTCTACCAGCAAATCGGCACAATGCATTCAAAAAGTAGAGAGAAATGCTGCTTAACAGATTTGAGTGATATATTTGTTCCCACTGTTAGAGGGAATTGACTTCCACATTTGTAATTTCATGGTGTGACCCTTGGTGATGTCCTGTGCAGGGCTAAGAGTTGGACTCGATGATCTTTGTGGGTCCCTTCCAATTCAGTTTATTCTGTGGTTTTGGGATTCTGTGATCTACCCAGCAGTCATATATAGTGACTGAAATAATTCCAGCATTAAAAATTTCAAGATTACAGCTAAATGGAAAAAACCCAAAACCCACAACAAACCAAACCCGCTAATGGTTGGATGCTGTAAACCCTTCTGCACATTGTGATAACTTCCTATAGCAAACAGCAAATACAGCACAGCAAACACAAGGCACTGGAGTAGGTCCACTGTAAAAGTGAGGAGAAGCTAATCTGACTATTGTACTATCTACCCCTTGGTTTGTCATTAAACTTGATTAGAAAAACAAAATTACCATGGTAACTTGGTTACTTTAGGATAAAGGGACACTTGTTATCTACGGAACTTGTGTGCCTTGCATGATAGGGCTCCAAAAGGGAGTTAAGGAGGACAAGCAGTCATATCTCAGCAGTCACCATCCTTCACTTATTACTAACCAAGCAACTAGGCAAAATGTTGTTCTGTTAGACAGAAAACATGGCCAGAATGACTGAGGCACTTTGAAAAGGCTACCTGTTAAATACTATTATCTTTTTATGCACTTGCACTTCAAGTATGAGATGCACAGACCCTGTTAGAGGCTCCCCTATAATATATTGCAACTATAATTTCACTGAAGTATGTAATTGTAGTGACTAAAGTAATTAAAATCAACAGCATGCAAAGCAGTTTGACGATAGATATGTTAATTCCTCCACTAAGAGAAGACAGCTACAGACACAGGCACGAGCATATCTTCAGTGATAGGAAGAGAAAATATTTCTAAACACATTCAATAGCCCTCTTTATACCAAATTTTCCTTAACATCAGGAGTTCAAAGTTATTTCCAGTAAACAGAAATGCCTTTAAAATATATTAAAACAAAACATAGCATCACAAAACACTATCTTCTAGTAGGCAGTAAGTGTTCTTGGGCTGGAAACGTGTGCATACAGACTGCAAGATATTTCACAATAAACAGCTGGCATCTGTAAGGAAGGGAAATGTGGTGAGGTGAAGTAAGGCTCAGACAGACCACGTGTATCTGTGGAAAAAATGGGATTTGCCAACGAATGTTGTGTTCAAATCTGATCACCCATAATCAAGAACAACAAAAGCCAACAGAAGGATTGGAATGTTTTTTATCAAACCAAATGAAATAAAGACTGAGGGAAGATACAACTGTTTCCTATGCAGACCCACATGGAACACCAGGAGAGAAGAAGGGTTGCTTAGGTAAAGGACATGGCTGGCACAAGCATAAAGAATTCAGAATTAAATTTAGGCCAGAGATTAAATTCACTTTCTGTGAAGTGAATTTTTGAGGCAGATTTCCAGGTAGAATAGTGGGGCAAACAAACTGGCTAATTCTAGGTTGGAGCTTGCCCAGCTCATGGAAGGGGCAACATCATGCAGGGAATGCAACAGCAGGGGCCCTGATGGACCCAGGAGTGCTCTTCAGTACTACAGAGAGCAGCACCTGTTTGAGGATAATACTTATAGAGCCATAGCACTGGAAGAAATACATAAAAATGTTCATGTTTATCACAGAATCACAGAGTGGTTTGGGTTGGAAGTGAGCTCTGGACATCATCTAGCCCAACAGAGACAGCCCTAGTAGGTCCATGTCTGCCTGCTTTCAAAAGTGTTTTTCTTTTTGTTTGCTACATATGAGACCGTAAGTATTCGGTCCTGCTATATGCTGGTCTATGACTACAATACTTTAAAATCTTCATATAATTTAGGCTTCATCTCCAAAACTGCACCCTCATATTTTAGGGAAAGGCATAAACAATTACGTCTGGTAACAACTTGAATTTAGCAAGGGAATCATGTCCAAACTAGCCCTAAGAGATACGTACTCTGTCATGAACCAAAGTGAAGTTTTAATAAATGACTGTGTCCAGCTCTGTGAGCCATCTGGCAAAATATCTTCACATACAGTATTTCCCACCCTCCTGTGATTACTTGTGGAGCTCCCACAATGTGCTGAAAGATGTGACTCCTATTCTGTTGTCAAATCCATCAGGACATTTTTGCTTAATAAGAACTGATGCGTCAAACTAAAAAAAGGCTCTCCTTCTTTCTTACTGCTCGTATCTTTAAACAGAATACAAAAAATCTAGACTTAATTTATGAGCATTTTCTTTCAATAAGCCCCAGCCAGGTATGGGGAGGGTTGGGAAAGTGAATTCTTATTATTCATTTGCTTCTTAAGCAGTTACTTATGAGACTAAACTGATGGGAAGATGCTACGGATATGCAGAGTATGCCATATATATAATGTAAATTGATCATGGAATCTATTGTTTTTGTAAATAGCAACTAAACAAAAAAATTATGAATCTGGATATGGAATGATGCAAAATCTCCTACCAAATCACCAGAAGGCTCTAAACATGAAGAGACAGGCATGTTGTAATTTCTTTAGTCATTAATAAATGCAAAAATATACGTCACTAATCGGAAATTATTCCCTATTTTGACCCCTGGGTGCATGTTATTCACAAGTCAACAACAGAGATTTCTATGGGCTTAAGTTTAAACAGGTGAATAGTCTTATCAACATTATTAGGACATAGGTATCTGCTGAAATTAGCTGTATATCTGGGGCCATAATTTCCACAGTGAGATCCTTCCAGAGAAACTTCTGCTTCTTCTTCACATAGCACTGGAAAAAGACTACATTAAGATGCTGAATTAATGCACCTATTTTCAAATATGTTACTGAAAGTATGCCAACAAACCGGAAGAAGTTTCATGAAGAGATAAAAAACAGTGGAATACAGGACATATACTGTGCTATGGCTTGTGGGCAAACCCCAGTTCTGATCTCTCTCTCAGCCTGTCTGTACTGTTTAAATGCTAGACCAACACTTGCTCTGTAATCTCAGAACCCCCCAGTTCTCTGAACCTGCAGGTTAGATTGTCAACTCTTGCACAAGTGGTAGGAAGAATTACTTAGGTAAAAGACTGAAAGCACTCTAGCAAATAAATATGTGCAGGCTGGATCAGTGATGACAGAAGAGAGATGCAGTCATCTATAAAGACACAAACAATAACAAAGAATGTGAATTAAGCTGATACAAATGGTTAAAAACAAGAGTAATGGGATGGAAATCATTAAAGTATAAGCTGAACATCAGGGGAAAAACATTATCAAGAAGATCTAATATCCTGTAGCATTATCTCCCATTAGAACACTCATTGCACTTTCCCTCAAAATGTAGTCAAAAACATGCTGGAGGGAGCACAACTATGAACATAGTACTTACAAAATAGAACAGTTCTGATTCGCTGCACTTTTGACATTCTTCCTCAGTGGTGGGAAACTCCCCAAACAAACACAAACACATAACTACTATGTTAAGGGATGGATTTTGGTCCCCTGATAGAACAGGAAAACCATTCCAGCATGTGGTTATTTTGCCATGACCACAGCTAAAACTTACACTGTTCAGTTATGGAAAGATTTACAACTGCTGATTTTAACATTTCATATGCAACTCTTGTTGACATGCATACCAGCGACCAAGTAGGTGACTGACTTTAACCTGACCAAGTTCAATCCTAAATGCCTATAGAGGGAAAGAAATAATTTCTGCTAAAGGAAGTTAAAGAGAGCAAGACCAGTATAATTACTTTAGACTTTTTGTGCTTTTGCATAAATGAAAAAGATACCAGATGGTATGAACAGACACAGAACTGATGCTGACACTTAGCTGAAGTGACAAGTGATTTTGATATGGAGGGAAGAAATTAGTTCTTACAAGCAGAAGCTGAAAAAGATGTGATAGGCACAAAGACAAACTATTCTCTTGTTATTACTGTTACACAAACTGGAGGTCTTGATTTGCATCTCTTGGAGAAGGTAGATTAGATTTTGGTATAACCTTTACTAAAATGAACATTCTCTTAAGATCTCGCTTTCAAAGAAACAAAAGGATTATAAAATACTGTGTATGAGGTAATGGTTGCTTCCATATTGCCACTTGCTACACCTTTAACTGACAAAAATCCTTCATTGCACTTAGAACACCTACCCAGTTAGCTCTACCAGGTAGAGTATCTCCAAAATTTCAAATATAGACATGGCAAGTAATGAAACTGATGAAGATGTGATCTCAAATCTCTCCCTCTCTCTCTCTCTCTCTCTCTCTCTCTACCTACCTACCTACCTATCTAACCCCTGGAGACCATAGCTAATGTAACTGAAGGTTGCATGCAAACTGCAACTCTCTACAAAAGGACTGCCTTCAATATAAATAGAATTTATAAGTGAAATCTGTAAGGACAAGAAGAAACTGGACAGAAGGGGGCAGAGAAAAGAGAGTAGCCCCGATTAAGCTACATTTTAGGAAACTCATTTCTCTGTGATAACTGGATTTCACTAAGTTAAAAGTATTCCAAGAAAAAGAAGTATCTGCTTCTAAAGTGTTTCTTCAAAGGCCTATGTTTTGATGTAACACTAATTTAAAGTTGGATTCTGCTAAGTAAGCTGATATCAAATAAAAAAGCGTCACAGCATAGAGCAGAATAAGATCTTTTGTATTTAAACCCCATTTTCTTTCTATGTATCCCCTGCTCTAAAGTATCTTCTCAAGTGAACTCTGCATTTCGGACTCTGGCATAGTAGCATGAACTTTCTCACTCTCTGCAAAGGGGTATAAGAGAGAAGAATCCATGTAAGGTGTTCATTCTGCAAACCAGAAGGCTTATAGTCGCACTGGAAAGCACTCTAATTCTGAAAAACTATAGCAAGGACAGGTTTAAAGAGGAACTATTGCATCACTAAGATTAAACACACAAGCATCCAGTCTTTCTAAACCTGACTTTCAACTGCCAGAAAAGTCTGAGTTTTCATACAATGCCCAGGTTATCACTTAATATCCATCAAAGCAACTGGCTGCCCAGGGAAATTAATAAAACAGTTGCTCTAAGCATTGCTACAAGCAGACCAACTCCCCCAGCCATAACTACTTCTGCTGTAAATAACATGGATATGTGTTAAATCAGAGCCAAAAATATTTTCAGAATTCAACAGTATTTAGGTCATCCTCACTCTATTGACAGACACTGAACTCTGAAACCATAATGATGTAGCTCAGCAACAGTGCATGCTGTTCCTCTAATGAGACCCTTTTTCCATGAATAATGGGTATGGACATGAGCTCTGTTGCCAGGTACATAATATAAACACAATTTAACACATGGCTTTTGGTAAAGTAGTGCATCTGCTTGCCGAGGCTGAGGTTTCACATGATGTGGTCCAACATTTTAGCCCAGGGTGGGAGCAGACTGCTCAAGGAAATAATTTGTTCATATATTATCAAAATACAATAAATCAGGTTTGGTCTTAGTACAAAAAAAGCAGTGGAATGGGACCAACAGAAACTGCAGATAGGAAAGTATAAATGAGTTCAGTGTTTTATATTCCAATAAATCTTACAACACGTGAAGCTGATGAGTTCCAAAATGAGCTGAGACTCCCTGAGACAGGCCTTTGGAGACTCATGAACTGTAAGGGTTATACTGGTTAAGCCTGTGTTTGCTGAGTCCTTGTGCATACCTAGTGCATACGTACACCATACCCAAAGTATGAGTTGAAACTGCATGTGCTCAAACAGCCAAAGTAACAGCTTTATTTTTAAAAGTCTCATTTGTTCTGACTGTATCAGATGCTTTTGAGAAAATGAAACACACCTTCAAGTTTTATCAACTTCCATGACATAAAACGCTACCATGGTACTGTTTAAAATCAGGGATCAGTGCTTTACTATGCCAAAGTAGAGCTTGCACTGGACTTTAGTCATGAGATTCAAGAAGCCATATTATGGCTTAATACCCTGCTCTGTCACAGTTCTGCGATTTCCCAGGACTATTACTTGATAACTACACTGAAGACTAGAAGGTGCCAACATCATGTGACACCGGGGGAATAAAACCTGGCATTTCTACTTACTTGCTTTTTAACATTGCAAAATAAAGAACATAAGGATCTCTCTCAGTGTCACAGGAATTACTGAAATACAAGGAGCTACTAGAAAGACTCTGATGTTACACTTTACTGCCAATTTCTTCAATCAGACTAAGTACAATGAAGATCTCTTCCAGAGTCATTACTGGTACTGAACGGCAGTACTCAAGGGCTGGGTGACACTTTGATCTCTGCTTAGAATGATCTGACTCCAAAAAGACTTGAAAACATTCCAGACTGGACTGGTAGCATGATTATTACTAATGTTGCCTGTAATCAGCCGCTTATTTATCTTTTTCTAAATAGCCTCATCTCTGCCACAGTCTACTGCAGTCTGAAATCTGGCAGGATGATCATGTTACTGTCAAGTCAATGGTCTGTTTTGATCCTCATTTGAATGAATCTTAACTTCCTAACTCCTAATAAGACGTTAGAAGAAAGCAGTCAGCACATATTCAGTGCGAACTTCTGGATTTTCTTGGCTATACTCTCCAAAGATTCTTTGCTCAAGTGCACGTCTCAGTGCTCCCATGAACATGCACCATCCCCTTGCCATGGTTCTGTGTGATGATACGGGCCCAGGTACTGGGGCTGACAGTGAGAAGCCTCTGTCTGTGTGAGCTCTTACTGTTCTGCTTTTCAGCACCCAGGCAATGCAACAGAGAATGACAAATGAAGAAGAGGCAGAAGCCACAGACAAAAGGGTAGATGGAAAAGATGTTAAGACAGAAGTAAAGTGGATGGAGATGCAGCTTGATCATCACTGCCCTGAAGAGAAGATTTGGATAGGCAGGTGGAGAAGCAGAAGAACGGAACTGGGAATGAGCGGTACTGGCTTAACAAGGAGCCCCTGGTAGGAAGCGGGAGCCATAAAAAGCTGAAACTGAGCATGCAGAAGAGAAGACAATTCAGTGAGCAAATAGAACATAAGACCAGCCAATTCCTTAAAAGAATCGATGTGAAAGAGTGTCCAAATCACAGTGGATACAGGCTCCAGTGTCCATACTGGTAGGCATTTATACAACAGTAGCTCAAATAATGTCCACCTATCTTTTCAAAAACTGTGAATGTTACAAGCCCTAAAATCTTTGTTCAAAGAGCACCAGAGACAGTAAGAGCTAGCAATTAAGAACATTTTAAAGGCTACAGGATCAACCTAGGGAAAGAGTTAAGAAACATAAAAATTAAAGCTACATAGGTTTCACTTAAGTCAGTCATTTGATCCATGCAGGTTATGATCTCATTTTTTGTTATATCATAATATTCCTTGCATAAACCCCCTTGCCATAATCCAGTGCATGGAATGAGACCTTTCTGAGGATGAATGAGGACTGTGTAGTAACACAACAGGAAACTGAGAGCTGTAGGTTCCCTGATTCACTTGATGCAGAATGTGGAATGTGAACTGAGTATGCCAGGAACTGCAGCAAGAGGAGGAAGAGTGGCTCTGTGCAGGCTGATGAATGCTGCTCTAGAGAACTGCGTTGTATTCCTGTTTCTGTCACCAAGTTCTTACACAATACAAGGAAAACCCATTTAATTTGAACTAAATAAATAATAAAAGTATGCTAGTTGGTGCTTCTCCCTCTGTGTCTCTGAAACTCTGGTGTCTTGAAATCAACTTCAAAGAGCATAAACCAACGTTTACTGAAAACCAAAAAAAAAATTAATACAAAAGTTCACCTAGTCTTCTGAGATTTCCAGGTTTTCCCTGTAAGACATGAAGTCTGCCACTCAGACTGCTATGAAGTTAAATCAATGTTTGTAAAGCACTTGTATGCTACTAAGTCAACATTCACAGGAAAATCCATGGGAGAACTGATAATCTTTTCTTCAGAAGAGGTTTGAATAGCATGCAATAAAAAGTCTGCAGAACCTAAACAGTCATTCTTTAAACATCGACAGAAAGCAAAGAAAGCACAGAGGAGCTGCTAGTGAGTGCCACCACCCTGTACAATGATTTAAGCATGGGTTGGCAGAAAAAAATGCACCATATTTAATCCTTGGATAAAGGATTGTGTAAGGGCATGTATGAAGTGCATGACAATCAATTTAATTACAGTGTTTCCTAAATTTTAAGAGTTTGACCTAAATAAATTTCTTCTGTGTGTAGAAAAAATACAAATACATATTTGAACTTACCATCATACTTTGCTAAGACTGCCTGGACATCTGCATATGCTTGCAGTTCCAACAAAGCCTCTAGCAGATTTTCATGGATGTTGAACATGCTGAGCAGAGGAAACTCCTTCATCAACTACAATCAATAACAAATGAAAGGGTTACATCATTACAATGAAGAAAGGTTAGCTGTTCAAAATGCATTGAAGTAGCCAACACCAAGGTAAAACGCCTCAGTTCCCCTTGCTCTTAGTTCTTTCCCAGAGTTCAGTATTACCTCAGAAATTTCTGAGCTCATAATGGATATTAGGTCATGTTCTTGTCAAGACATGATTGCATAGGATGTTATTAGTCAAATCCAACAACCCAGCTATCTGAACACATAACTCTCCTTCAATGAACAGGCTTCTTCAAAGTGAAAAAGAGTTATTGTTCTGGGAAAGAATCTTCAACAGTGTAGCTCCAGTATATCAGTAGTAAGTAGCCAGCACCTCTTTGGTATATTAGTGGAAAAAACAGAAAACACATTGAAAAGTCACAATAATATCAAATGAGAGAAGCTCACATATGTGCAACCATATTATCAAGTATGTGATACCAGGATTTGTAATTGTAAATACTTTAGAACACAACTGCAACTGTGGCCAATATAAAAAACAAGAAAAAGAGAAAGAAAGAAAGAAAGAAAAGAAAAAGCAGCAGCAATAGGAAACGTAAAGCTTATGCAAATCAAACACTGTAACTAAGGAATCCATCTTGGATGACAAACTGAATGAAATGTAGAGTTAAAATAATCTAATCCTTTCACATTTAAGTGCCTTTATTAACTAAGCCTGTGAGAGATACCAGGGATTTGTTTTCAGATATCCTCAGTTTCAATATCTGCATAGATTCTAAAGACTGAAGTTGATACTCCATTGCATCTCTTAAGTCACACATATAAGAAGCATCCATGCTTTTTACTCTAGAATTGATTAAACAATATTTTTTATTGTCAGAGTGATTCTCTAAAGAATTGAAGTGTTAAAAGATCCTTTCTTCCCTGTGTCCCCTTTATGGTTGTTTAACTGCCTACATGATGTAGATTCAGCACAAAAAAGCCCCTGACAGTGAAGAACTAGGGTAGATGATATTACCACTGTGTTTCAGGAACTTGCAGGGAAACACTAAAATTTACAATCTCTCTGATAGGGTTTATGAGAACAGAAATACTATAACAAGCCAAGTAAAGAATATGATTCAGGGTCAGCCTTGTTCTGTTTGAAAATAATAAGCCAGACCTGAAAACTCTGAGACTTAATAAATTTACCTTTGAAGATATAAACAGCAAAACTGATGAGAACCAGCAAATCTTAATCTCACAAAGAGATAAGATAAACAAAAGTAAAAAGGATTGAAACAAGAGGGATGGATATTCTCCAAGAACTTCAGAAAATGAGAAACAGGTAATACACTAGAGCTTCTTCACTCTCTTAAGAAGACCTTAACAGGTGAACAGGGAAGCAAAGCACAGAGGATTTCTTTCTTGTGAAATGGTCTGGCATAAGCTAATGTAAGAACTATTCTGACCTTAAGAATTAAGACTCTAGATTTGTCTGTCTGGAATAGCATTGACTTTGCTGCAGTTAGAGAATTATTAGAATATGAAAGGCAAGGATGGCAATGTTGTGTTTAACTGGTTATATAAATTTCTGGTGAGAATCAAGATCACTGAGAATCAAGATCACTGAGAGAGGAGCTGAAAGAGGTCACTGAACTTTTCATGTTAATGTCATGGGGATGGCCATAAACTCCCAGTTTTATTGGTAGGAGCTGAACTTGTGAAAAGTAACACAAACAAAAGTGCATAGTTTGCAGGCTATTCTCCTCTGTTTAAAAAAAATGGACTGCAGATCTTGATAATCATCTAGGTTAAGTGGAAGGATTTGAGAATAAAATAAAAAGTTTAAGTCACTGCTTGTGAAGAAAAATAAGAGCAGGTGAAAATTCACTAGTTGGATTCATTAGTTAAAGATCCATCATAGAGTCCTCTTCATTCTTCTCCTTACTCACTATTGGGTTTTTAAGAGAAAGCTACTATTTGGCAGGAAAGAGCATGACAGAATCTGGCTCTACATAAATGTGATTTAAAGTTCAGAATGAACATCTTGCAAAGAAACCCCTCTAAGGGATTAAGAAAGATTATCCCTGCTCATTGAGAATGAATAACGGCTGGCAAAATAACATTCCCTCCATCAGTGAAGAAAAGGAAGAGCTGCAGCTAGTTATAGATGTACTCTGGCCAGTAACAGCTCTTACTCTGGTTCTCTGTCTCTCACTGACATCACTCACTGATTATTTTTTTTTCTATTTTAATTAGGTTCTGTCAGAGTGATAAACCCTGTCTCAGACAGCAGAGGAATAAAGGTCACTGTCTGGACTGCCAGGCCTCCAAACTGACAAGTGTTAATAAAGGTTTCATCTGGGAAAGGTTGAGCATTAAGAAGTCCAACCCAGTAACATTGAACTCAGTTAATACTGTAGCCCCAAAAATAAAACACCTCCAAGTGGCCACTCAGCTATATGGACACTGACTATGCATAAATAACAGCATGTTTACTATTAAAAAAAAAGAAAGAGAAGACATGAACTCATTTCTCTGTCATATCTGGATGCAGAGTATCTAGTTTTCACTGCAAGTAATTTCCAGTCACAGTAAAAATTTGTTTATTGAGAAACTTGCCAGAAAGTAAAGCCACTTGGATGGAAGAATATTATGACAGGTCATCTTTCAGGCCTCCGAGTGAAAGCAAACACTGGGAAGAAAAAACTGCCATACAGGTCTGGTGACTGGTCAGGGCAGGCCATGTACTGGGTCATGCTGAGAAGCAACTGGGAGCAGACTGAGCTTGCACCCCTCCCTAGCAGATGGAGAGGGAGCTGGCTCATACTCCACACAGAGATATAAAGATGGGCACATTATCCCCAAATACAAGATGAGAAACACACCCTTGACTTCCCCAGACCCATACAGCACTGAGCTCTAATCTGGCCTCCAATTTATAAGACACAGACATCCCTCTGCACCCAAAGATTTATTTTCTGCAAAGCTACAGACCAGTATTTGCCAAATCATTTGGCTTATAAATTTTAATTATTTTCACTTCTTTACTGTAACCTGAGAAATACTTTGAGTGGCAAGCACTGCACTTGAAGACAAGATGAAGGCTCTGCTATCATCTTTCTCCACACCTTCAGACCTCAAGAGACAGCCCATCAAATTCAGCACTCAAGATTTCCTGAGCCACAGAGCCACTATAGCTTTTTACATATATACTACTTAGGACCAAAAATGCCATTGCAAAATTCCAGTTAGTTGGTTTCTTGGCTGGCATTAAAAAGAACTGTTCCATGTCACTCCATGTTGACCTTCTGATATCTAATTAGAAACGCTAATTCTTAAGTTGTTTTCCTGGCCAGCTCACCCGGCAAGAACAGAAGGGAAGAAAAACTGTCAGCAGACTAAAGTTAGCACACAAAAAGGCTCTGTTAACAATGTCAGATGCTTAAAAATTAGTCTAACTCCTGGTCCTAAAAGTGCAACTCATTCCACCAGTGTCTCATTGTGAGTGGGATTCCTGTGATGTAAACATTGTCATAGCTCTTGGATTTGGAAAATGATTGGAAATACACTGGACCTACCTGAATTAAAGTTGTGCTTAATTATTGCAAAAGTAGGATTCTGTCAACTCAGTAATTTAAGTACTACATTCCTTTTTGTAAATAATCACTGTTTTGTTTGGAAGCAGCTCAAAGAGGATAGGAGCTAAGAAACCAAACCTGTCAGATCCTCTTGTTTTGAAGCTTGGAAATGATTACTAGTAGGACCCTTGTATTTTCATCCTTATGTGGAATCCAGGAAATCTGACAATTTCTGAGTGTCAGAAAAGAGACCCAGATCCAGTTTACACTAACTGTGGGATGGCATGGGTCTATAATTTGCCAACATTCAATTTTAAATTCGAATTTAGACCTAGTGCTGCATAATATTGAAAGATAGTATGACTTCTCTTCAATGTAGGGTTAACAATGAGTAAATGAAGAGAAAAGTATCGTACTAAATGTGCAAACTCTAAGGATATATGTTAGAACATGCAGCCTTTAGGTTCTCTCTTAATTGGAGGATTAAAGTCTTTAGAGTACGACTTAAGTTCTTCAAGGAATGTAATTATGAAAACACTGTTATTTGGACTATGCTGTAAAAATGCATGTATTTCAGAAGAGAATTTTAAAGGCAGATGTGGCATGAAACCAGAAGAGCACAAGTTGTTCCAGATTTTGCGCTTACTACTAAACAATCACATTAAATAAAACTAGTAACAGTGCTAAATCGTAATAATCTTTGTTACAGCAAATATTAGCAACTTTATAAGGCATGAAAATAAAGTCATTACTCAAAGTCCTGCTCAAAAAAATCCTTTATTTGCATCATAGATTCACAGAATGGTTTGGGTTAGAAAGGACCTTAATGATTAGGTAGTTCCAACCCTGCTGCCAAGGGTAGTGACACCTTCTAACAGAAAGAACCTGTTCATGAAAATTCACATTTAATAGATCTAATTCTCCCTGAAAGCAAAAGTGGCTACTAAGAGGTGGCAAAAGCAGTAGACAGAAGCAGAATTAATCCTTGAAAGAACATCCCAAAGTACTTTCTTCAGAAACTGACGTATTTTTAGAAGTGGATTTTTAAGTGAAATTAAAATGAGAAAATTATCTAGGAGCTCAAAAATGTGCTACGAGATGCCAGAGAGATGGAAGACCACAATTAAAGTACGATACAAAGTCTCTGAACATGGAGTGATGCAAGACTGGACAAAAAGGAGTCCAATTTAACAGGGCTCTATGACTACTAGGGCTCCAAGGCTATGCGACTATATTCTATCTTAACAGAATGACAATACTGGAAACCTACAATTTATATGAGACACATCAGTTTAGGCAGTAGTTACCAAATTTCTAGCTTTTGAGGGTTCTGCGCAGAATCACAATCATGACTAAAAGTGAGGGGTCCGAGTCATGTAAAGGAAGGAATAAACATAATTAGGGGAATCACAGAAGTCTGTTTTGTTTCAGAGCACACTGAAATGAGGGATATCCCAACCTGCCCTACCCATTTACCATACCATGTGAATCTGTGACCAAACAAAGCATATTTGAATAAACAGACAGATGAAAATGTTAAAATCAGCATTTATCACATGCTATTATTGCAGTGCTTGTGTATCAGAACAAGAATTATCTGAAGGTATGACTCTGTGGTGGAGACTGGCAAATGTCACCATTCACCAGAGTAGCACACTTCTAAAATCTGTGCGATAACTCTTGGCCTCATTTAACTAGGAAGTACTTTCCCTTCAAATTTTAATAAATGATCTTTAAAGAACTGCTGCAGATGTTAATAAAGCTAGAATCCCACTCAAGGCAGAGCAGCCTGCCTAACCTGACCTATGTAACACAAGCCAAAGAGTCTGACTCACTAATCCTTGCCTCAAGCACAGAAGCATTTGGGAGAGACAGACAGTAGCTGTCAATGCAAGTAGCTGCAGAAATTGTGTTGTTAAGTTGCTAGGGATCATAATACCTTTATTAGCAATAAACACTCTCTTTGTTTTCCACAACTTGATAATTTGAGGTGCAGAACACTGTCCTGGCTATGTATTGCCTTACTCAAGAAGAAATCAGCACACGAGAATACAAAATTCAAAAGAATATTGAATAGAAATCCTTATTCAAAGCACAGCAAAAGAAGTTGCCAAGAAATTATGCTAGATTTGCAAAACTATCATACTAGCAAAAATCACTAATACCACTGGTCATAAAAAGACAAAAACCCAACCTATCCATATCATTAAAATTGATTTAGTGTGGTTGAGTACCCTTTCAAACCCTTCAAGTGACATAATCTCTAACACCAGTCCAGATGCTCAGGGCAGCCCAACTGTTTACAGAATTTTTCATGAAGCCCATGATAAACATGCAGCACTCTTGACAATACAAGCTGTTTAGGTGTCCTCTGTGACATAAAATATGCATTTAAAGACTGCAGGTGAGCACCAAAATGAATACTTAAACACATTCAACTGAAATATCCTCAGCAAGGTTCTCAGTTAAGTATGCAGAAGCAGACTTCTAGGTCCTCTGTCATAATCTGAAGAGTAATTTCTCAGCAGATACGACTGATCCTAGAAATAAAATATACTTTTCTGACCCTTAAAAAGTGGTTTTTTTCTCTATCCTTCTCCAAACCTAAGGAAGACATGGAGACCCTCTTCTCTCCCTACACCTCACTCATTTCTGAACAAAGTTACCGAGCATAGAGGCAGCTGCAATTCCACTGTGTCTCAGAAATATATACTTACTAAGAATACAAAGCAATCTTCAAGGGAGTACAGACCCACGGGGCAGGAGATAAATACACTCTAGGAGTTTCTTTCATGTCTCTTGAAGGAGGAAGCAATTAAGAGCTTCCACGTGATTTGTCCACTAGCATAACTTTTGCCTGCCACCCTTCTCTTTCATAAACATACATCACCCTTCAATTAAAGTTTGCTCCACAGACCAAATGTTCTCCAGAACATGCCAAAAAAGCTCCAATTAATTTGACAATTCACTTTCTTGCATGGTACATTTTCACCTGGATAAGGTGAGTCAAGAAAAATGACTGTGTTGGCCTGCTCCTGAGTTCAGTGGTGCAGTCACTGATCCAGTTGCCTGCAAAATAGAGAATGAAGTGCCTTTGCATTCCCTCCACATCCTCTCTGTTTTCAGTCAATGAAAAACAAAATGCAAACCTAACACATTTCTGTTTTCTTCCATGATAATGGTGAAGGAATCTGAAAAGAGCAGATGGAGAGCAGGTGGCACAAAAGGCTACCCTTGCTCATCACCATGTAGCTACTGGCTTGCAACACTGCCCACAAGGAAGATTCAAAATGAAAGGATACTACAGATTACTCACAGCCACCATTTCGGCCTTTCGCCTCTGCACATACTGAATTCTCCAGCATCATTTAGAACAAATTACTTGAAATCCTCCTAACATAATCAACACAACAAATAAAACAACAAGCACTGTAGACTTTCTCCTCAGGGACAGTAAAAGCAATCTAGTTCCCTCACAGACTATATCATGCTCTGTATAAACAATAATAAAACTGGAATAATTCTGTTGACTATACTGGAGTTATTCCAACAATGCACTAATCAAAATGAGATCACAAGTTAACTCAGTATATACAAATAGTGACAGCTGCTGGTTTCTATAGCAAAATATAGTAAATAATTATCATCAGAAATACAAGCAAAAGCAACACCTATGTATGATTCCATTTCATGTTTCCATGGAAACTACAGGTTCATAATTCTCATTAATTCAACTCAACTGAATGAATTATACCCAAGCCAGAAAAACCAGCAAAAAAATACTGTCTCAAAATCCATCACAAAAGCAACAGAAATTCCTACCCAATTTTTTAAAATTAAAGCACCCTTGATTTCAGTTTTTTAAATCACGTTTTAATAAAAAGAACAACCTGGTTTTAAGTACCTTCAATATAATATTAAGGAATATGATTTTCCTATCAGCAGTGTATATAACCATAAAATCAAACTCTTAAGTCACCAACAACTCATTTCCCTTCCATTAAGGTGCTTTAAGTAGGATCTCAGTCTTTTCTTACATAAAATTCAAGCAAGACAATCTAATCCATCAGTAATGTCCTCAAGATGGCCTCATATATGCAATGAATTAAACACTCTCAAATATTTTATTTTTTCAAAGTGGCAAAGACTCACTACATCCCAATCATATTTCCCAGATGGTGTCATGAACCTCTTAACACTTCATTTCCATCATGTTCCATGTCTTGAGAAACCTGTTTTCAATCTCTCAAACACAAACAGGGCCTCCACCCTCTGTTCCCTGATGTTAGATTCAGCAATCCCTAGCCAACATATTCATCATTTTCTTTTTAGGATGAATAAATTCATCTCCTTCCTCATCAATCACGCAGAAACCTTAAATGACAGATTCATGTTCTTCAAACCTCTCCATAAGTGTATTATTTATGTCTTCTATGAAGAAATGGAGGATATGCATTCATCAGAAATAAGTAGCTCCAAGACACTCTAAGAAAAGCATCTGTGAAGCTGACTTGACCCTAATCTTCCTCCCAGTGTACTGGAGCTGTGACCTAGAGTTACTGCTGCTTTTATATTTCATCTAGAGACCTGCTAATTCTCAGCTCTGCTTGCTTAAAATGAAGAGCTCTAGAGGCATCTAAATTCAGTTCTGAGGATTTGGCTCAGTGTCTGTATGTGGAAAAACACAGAATGCATTGATCTGAGTTGAAACTCTGTAAGATGAAACTGTATATTTATACCTCCTTTGTCTTTCATCCAGTCCTTTCATTTTAACAAAACGTTCCTGTTGAAGAGTGTTTTCTGTCCTTCAAGTGTCTAACAACTGATGACTTTGGGTCTCCCTCTTATTGCTGCCTCTTGAGATCCACGTTGTACTTAATTTCAACCATTTCCTATTTTGCTTATAAATTTCAGACAGTTTTCTCTCTAGTGACAAAATAAGTCACTCACTAATCAAAGCTCTTTTTCTCACTTCGCATAAGAAATCTAGGACTTAATAGACCACCCAAGTCCCCCAACCAAGTGTTCTGCATACACAACTATCCATATATATTGACATCAGCAGAAGGCGGCTTCACAGAGTATCTGTTCCCAACAGCCCTATCAACAAATCACAGAACACATTCAGCACCCTACAGTAAGCTCCAGAAGTTGCCATAATTATGATGTGTGATATCTGAGTGTGAGATTCAAAAATTTACTTTCTTGTGTATTAATGCCAGAACTTAGAATTCCAATGTTTGTCCCAAAAACATTTCAGTATTTGTCCCACAGTGCTTGTGTAACAAAATTCATGAAGAATCAGCAGAGCTGGCTGGACTGAGAACAGTGTTTTTGAAATCAACATTCTCCCAGCTGACCAGAAGACTGCTAAACCAGGTCTTTCTTCCTCGTTCCTCTTTCTCACACTCCTAGCTGTACAATAGCTGTTTTTTGCCAATCTCTTTTTCAACACCTCTGTCTGGGATTCTAGTGATTCTGGAGATTAAGAGTTGTGTGCCTGAAGAGCTGTGGCAAGAGTCAGGAGACAAAGTTCCTCACCACTTGCCATCTGGTAGACATTTAGGATGAGAACCTGCATTATTATGGTGAACTCTGCTCAACATTTTCAAAAAACACTCATGAGTGCTCCAGTTCCAGGAGAAGATGTCAAGTACTGGATTCCAAGCTGGCAAACACACTTGCCCTACTGCCATTGATGCAAGTGCCTCAGCTCCAGAGAAAGCCACTTTCCTCTTTTACATTAAAATTCCCAGTGATGTGCAACAAGAAATTCCCTTTTCACTAGGCAGGTTTCTGGACCATTCATGTGAGCTACCTAAAGCACACTTTACAGGTGCTTCATTCCAGTCTGGGAATTCATTCTGTGCATTTAAAATTTAACTCCTTCTTAACATTAAGATATGTGCAGAACTACGTATCTTGCTGGATTAATCTCTTATTGGCTTTTGTGGGAGCCGGAACACAAAGTGTAAGAGAGACAGGGAAGTGGTAAGCAGTTTTACCATCATCTGCCGAGAGCTGCAGTGCTCCATTCCTCCTCCTGTCACAGACTTGCTACCTCAGGTGACGTAATTCACCTCCTTAAAGAACTGTGTTCCTAATCTGCACCCCAGGAACATCACTTAAAGAAATGCTGGGCATTCACAGCTACGTCTAAACTTGAAAATTTTATGTATTTGAAACATATACATTGCCTAATGTGAACAGCTGCCCCTTCTGCCATCTCCAAAATAGTTACTGTTCAGTGTTTCAAATTTGTAGCTTTGTAGCTTATTGACTTATGACTACCATTGGTAGCTCCCCTGCACACAAAGCTGGAATACAGTCAGGCCCCATCTCAGAGGGGGTGCAGTTCATTATAATTACTTGGGGTTTGACTTTTCAGTGACAGGTTTTACATGAATAAATTACACTGTCCTCAGATCTCAATAGTGTGACACAAACAATGCAAAGAGCCAAACTGCAGCTTTGAAGGAAAAACCAGAACACTTAAGACCTTTTTATGAAGTTAGCATTCACCACATGGTTCAGAAAAAAAATGTTATTAACTTCATGGTGAAATAATTAAAGACTGCACGTCACTGCCCATGTACCAGGATGGGAAATTCAGTTTGCATGGGTAACCACCCATCTGGTATTTGATGTTGCTTTCATAACCTTATAAATAAATGATCCTTTAAATTAGCCTTTATGTACATTTCACATACAAATAACTATAAGCAGTGCTGAATGAAGCAGGAATAGCTGGTAACTTAAAAGAAAATGTATAATTTCTATGCTACTATTATGTAAATATCACATGTGAAAGAAATTCACACTCACATCTCTCATCATTTTCACTGCTTCCCTGGTCCTTCCCAGCTTTCTTGCACACATTGCCAGCCTCCTTTTAATATAGACTAACACATTGGTGTCCCTTCCTGTATAAGAGGAAAAAGAAACAGCATTAAGATAAAAAAGATAAAACAAAGGTTCATTTAGTATTCCAACACAAAAGGAAACAGTTTTCTTTCAGTTTTTTTTTCTTACTCACTACCATCAATACTAGCTACCATCACAAGAATTTTAATAAAAAGTTACCAAATTCTGAAGATTTAGATGTGGCATAACAGCACTGAAATCAGTGCAATTAATCCTGATATATAGTGATATAAATAAGTACTCCTGGGTTGGCCTTGCACTGGTGACATATAAGCAGATCTGAAAGTACAGTTATTATGAATGTGCTTGTCAACAAGGAGAAGTATTAAAGTAAATCCTCATCCTCTAACAATCTTTTTCTTAATGATTAGGAGAAAAGTATATCCTGAACTTCCTGTTTACAGGCTTTACTCGTTACCTAATTACCATCTTCAAATTCCTCACACCACTAATCAGAGATGGCAAATTAACGTGTTTCAGATATGACAGTCCTGTGTGCTGGAAGATACCCTAACAGCAAAGATGACAGAAACTAAACAGCAGTGATAATTATTCTCTTAGAGAGTTCCTATGCCTTTCATTTCTCATTTGCTTCAAATGCAAACTCTTAAAATGCTTCTGGACCAACAGGAAATGAGCGGACAGATAATCATCTATAAAATTACTGAATCATGAAAATATAAGACACCTGCTACAAATTATCTTTGTGTATAGCATGCGGTCTGCTAAGATTTTAGCCTATTCCTAACATTTCCAAGCCTTTCATAATAAGAACAACATGTGTGCTGAAAACATTCCAAGTACCTACAAATTGTTTTAAAGCTGTGATTAAAATGTTCAAATAGATTAAGCAGCAGGTCGAAAGGACTGACTTAAGAGGAAAAAAATAAGTAAGGGAGGGAAGAATTTCTTTAGCTATATTCTCTATTACCTAATTCCTTATCTCTTCATTGATTTCCACATATTTAATAAACAATTTATTAGTTATATCTATTTCAACATGTTTATGTAGTGTGCTGTGAGGTATACATTTCGGGTGAAGCTTCTTTTCAGGATTTTGAGCAGGAGTGGTCAAAAGGCATTTACTTACTATGAAATCAAGATAATCTTTCAGGCCAAAATTCTCCAAGGTTAGTCATAACTTGGGATGCCTGACATGAGCAACCTTAAAAATGAGATTGCCTGTGCTTTCTATAAACTAGCACCTTTTGAAAGAGGGCAAGTCGGGTATTCAAAGTCGTTTACTCTTAACATTCATGGTCTAACAAACCATGAGGAACACATGAATAAACAGAAACATAGAACAGTATGTTGTTGTTCAAGAAATTACAGTGTATTTCACCTTCGAAAGATTAAATGCCCGCTTTTCATCCCAGAATCAACTTTCAAGACCAGAAATGGAATGAAAGACTTCTCAGAACCATGGAACTGCAACACATCTGTCCACAGTCCCTCCTCTCCACCTCTGTAAACCATGCAGAAGTCCAGTATATAATCAAAAGAATTCTAAGTGAAGCCCCTGTGTCCAAGGCAACATCTGGCTGGAGCTTCCTTAATTTCTGCGGGTGCATACTGACATTTTCAAGGGGAGACCAGGTGGTGAGAAGTGGGATGAGCTAGCCTCTCCTGAAGCCCCCCTTAAGACATGGTCAAAGCTGTCAGACACTTTTCAGCCTCCCTGCTCTGTGACAATGCACTCAGTTTTGTGATTCAACTGGTTACTTCCTCTGCTGAAGTACTGAAGGTTCAGGGTCACAAATTTGATGATGACAGTAGCCACCTAGCACACACAGGTTACAGAAATACCATACTTTTATCTGCCTGCACAAACTTTTCCGGGTTACCTTGGACAAAAACATAGTGACAGTGCTTAATAACTTACTACGTACTTTTCACAGAATTGCTGCACTCAGGATGGATTGAATGCACAAATTATGATTTCACAGACAACTATAAGCCTGCTAGAGCCCAAAAATCGCTTCAAGGGTCCAGCTGCTCTATATTTTTACTTTCACCAAAAATGAACAAATCATCCTAAATAGAATTTTACAACCAACAAATGTTTGTTGCTTTATGAAACCTCAGGTTTTCAGGTACAGACTTGCATACACTTTTGAAACCAGGAATCACAGACAATTTTACTATGTACAGTTTTTATCAGTGATCTTCAAAGTATGTAAGATTGCCAGAGGCTGTGAATTCATGTCCTGAGAAATCTGAAGAGGCCTAAAAGTATGCTAGTACTTCTATTTATGTAATTAATTGGCATTATTTTTGCCTAAGGAAGCCACTGTACTCTAGAAATAACCTTGACTGCTTGCTTTATTATCTTTTTGGTAATTTACTGTAAGTGAATCCCCATGTATTTTCTTAGATTTAAGGAGTAGCTAATAAATATCACAGCAGATAAATCTGCTTATTCAATTTTTTTTTAAAGTAATAAAAATCTAGACTTTCAATTAAAGCACTTTGTTATTCCAGTAGTTAATTTTTATGTTTCAGTGACCTTTCTAAAAAAAGGCAACTAACTTTTCAAATGTCCCACTAACGGGTCTCATTAATTTTTACACAGAACAACACAGTATATGCATTTACCCCCAGAGCTGATGGAAAAAAAGCTGGCAAAACATCACTTCACTCCTATTTCCACCATTCTTTACTGCCTTTTCACAACATGAGCCCAGGTTTGCAAAATGGCTAAAGGCAACTTTGTTAAATGGTGTCCAGCTTTTTTCAAATATCAGATCTCTTTGACTCTGATACCTTTTATTTTCTGTTAAGTACATGCTACCATATTTTCTGCCATGACAAAAAAAAGGCACATCTGTAATCTGAGCATCTCAGTAAGATAATCAAGCAAAACCACTGAATACAGAATAGTCTGGCTCTAGGGCCATATTCCAGCCAATGTCAATCACTGAGTGCACAATTCTTAGAGAGAAACAAAAAAAACCCCAAAACCCCAAATTCAAACAACTCCCTAGAACTTCTCTCCTTCCTAAGAAACTTACTGTGTTGGGCTTCATACTGGGCACCATGGTGCTGTAGCTGCTGACTGCGCCTGTAACAGCCCTCTCCAGCTTTCAGAGCCTGCTTGAACAGCTTCTCTGCTTCTACAATTGTTGTCGCTTCCTCTTCAGCTAAGAGAATATAGGCAGTAGCACACCTGCAAAAATATCAGAGGAAAAACCATGAGAAAGGTATATGAAGTAAAAACCATATGAAGACATACGGACTGGCAAGATGTACTAAAGACAGAGGAAAGGAAATTATATCCATGTGCCTTTCTGATGAACTATTCTGATGAATAAATATTCTGTCAACCACACCACAACTCTCATTTTTAGGTACTATGTCACTCAGCCCTTGAGTACTATTGACAACAGTCCCAGGAAGTAAAGCACTCTCACTAAGCCTACATCTCTGAAACTCCTTCTGGAAACACAGACTAGTTTTACACACTATTGTTTTAGCACACAGTCTCCCCTACTGTAATGATATGAAAAGAATCAACAGAACTGCAATACTTGCCAAAAAAAAAAAAAAATATAAGAGATTATAAATGTAATTGTAGAGATAAAACAACAACCAAAACCCAACCCAGACCAAGCAAAAACCAGAGCAGCATGACACAAGACGTTCTCCCTGAACCTCAGAAATACTTTATTTTTACTGTAAAGGCGACTGAGCACTGGCACAAGCTGTCTAAGGAAGTTGTCAAATCACACTCCTTGGAGATATTCAAAAGCCTGCTGGACATGGTTCTCTGCAATGCATTGTAGGTGGCCCTATTTGAAGGGAGGAGTTGGATACTGACCTCCAGAGATCCTTGCCAACCTCAACCATTCTATAATTCTGGGAAATGTGAGCAGGAAAGGCTTATAGCTCACTTCTCCCTTTTATGCTGCATGGTCTCTCAGTTAAATCACCATACAAGAAGAAACAATTCTTTCTCTTCTCATGAAACACATGAAGCACAACCTGTAAAGCAGCAGTTTATGGAATTCTAGAATGTAGCAGTCTCAGTTCAGCAACTTAAGGGATTCCCTCCACTTTATGCATGTTAGCAACTTCTATACAGTTTGCCATACCAGTAAATCATCAAAGCACTGAGTTTATTGTGGGATCTCAAAATACTTACACTTCTCAGTGAAGAAAAAAGTAACGGACTCAGAGACCAAAAGTCTCAGCAAATTACATCATATTCTCTCATACTATGAAATGAGTCTTTCAGAAGGTGTTTATGGGTCTCTTCTTTCTTGCTTGTGTTCTAGCTGACTGAGAAATCCAAAAGGGAACTCTCCATCCCATAAACGCATATTTCATATGCGCATCAGGAGGCAAGTTAATGAACATTTTTCTATGCTGTTCCAAAGCCTGCTGACATCAATGGGAAAACTCCCATTGTCATCACTACCCTAAGGATCTTCTGGGTAGCTAGCACAACATGCAGCTGTGCTTTTTTCCTTCTATTGTAGGCCTTCCTTTCACAGGCCTGTAATCATGTTTAAAAATTACTACAGCAAACCCCCTGCCTTAAACTATCATCAAATGGATATTTAAAAGACAGGAAATAAATGTTGTTGTCACTCACTCATTTAATTCCAAAGCTTCATGTGCTGCAGAAATTCGGGCTTGAGGGTTTCTCTCTCTCCAGGCTTTTTGCATTACTATTCAATAAACAAAAGAGAAGAGAGGAATATCAGTCATTACAGGAGAATCTACTGCACTATAACAACAGAATTTATTGATCTCAGCCTGACTCACTAGAGAGAATTTCATACAGCTCAGTGATCATTCAGAAAGATACATAACAAACAGGAGCTTTTGTCCCAAATACTCAGCGCTTTTTTCTCTTTCATTTAATTAAACTTTTTTCCAGGAGAAAGTATGGCTGAGAGAAATCAGGCTGTTTGCACTGCCAAGTATAGAGGTGACAAGCAGCTACTTCCTCTTGATGTAGTAGATTCAACAGGGAACAAAACAATAAAGGGACAGTTGAGATTCTTGTTCTAGTGCCTTACTGTGCTGCTGCTTTACATGAATGTTAAATAGAAACAACTTCCAGGCTAATACTACCATCTCCTAATTACACCATTGAGTTCAGAAAATAGGATTCATGTTTATCATGTGTCAAAAAAGCACAATGTTCTCCTTTGTAATTATGCCTTCAGAATGGAGCAGCCAACTGTCCCTTCTTAAGAGACAAAGATTTATCTCTTCAGAGGCAAATACTAATGATTGAAATAATTGTTGTACATTTTTAGTAGAATCAAAATCTGCATGTGGACTTCACGGTAAAGGTGTAACAGAACTAAAGCTGCTTACACAAATTCGGCTGCAAATGTGCTGTTCCTATTTTTTACAGAGCTTCTAACTAAATCAGGGAATGAAACACAGCCCTCAAATTTTACATTGGCTCTCTCTCTTCTGTCAACATAGACTAAACGGAACCTGGATAATGTAATTCAACCTACTACACTGCAGCCGGAGGCAAATTAAGCTATATATGTTTGAAGCCATTGCAAGAAAAAGGAAGAAAAAAACAAGCCTTTACACTTTTAAATGGTGCCCTGAATAACTCCAGCAACACAGCAGAACACAGCAACATAAATTAGATAATTTACATATATAGACACTTGTTCAGATCTAGAATTCTATAAATTCAACAAGAATGGCTCTCTCAGCACAATCAAACCTTTTTCTTATCTACGCAAAAGAACTGATGTCTCACTGCATTTTTCTTGCATCAGTTTAAATCAGCCATTAACCTATTAGCAAAAGCATTTGTTCACAAGGTCCCTTACTAGCATCTGCAGGCCGTAAATGATCTGTGTCACATGTAAAGAATGTCTGATGGTCCTGTGCCGAAAGATTCATATCGTAGTAAGTCAAAGGTTCTCTTCCTGTTACCCATGTATACCTGCAAGCATGCCAACAAGGAGACATTTTGGTTAACGAGGTCACACTCGGCAAAATGAATCCAGAAAAGAATCCTAGACCTTTGTGATGGGCATAGCCACAAAGTTCACCTGGCCAATCTTCTAACCAATATACACTGCATTTCATTGTACTGTGGTGGAGCAATGGTAGCTGAACCTAAGCTAATGAGGATGTTGAAAAGCACACACAGGAAATTAGTAAAACATATATTCAAACACTAGGACTACATGAAACTTATATGGAATTCATTAGGTTGCTTGCTACAATGGATTTGAATAGAATGCTGCATTAACACCAGGTACAACACGCTTAGGTTTCACCATCTTTGTTTATAAGGTCGCCAAAAATAGGAGTAATAACAATGTCATCAGCATGAACTTAAATTCC
This sequence comes from Acanthornis magna, assembly GCA_036785705.1. Lineage (NCBI taxonomy): Eukaryota > Metazoa > Chordata > Aves > Passeriformes > Acanthizidae > Acanthornis > Acanthornis magna. The sequence continues at coordinate 21,047,319 of JAWUZG010000001.1, forward strand.
TTTTCATTCAGAAACATTTTATAAATTACAGAAAAACCCGACATGAGTGTATGTATCCACAGTTGATTTTGTTTTTTCATCTCTTAAGTTAGATTAATGGAAAAGTACAGTTAAGCTCCTTAAGCCAGTACTATGCCTGAAAATTGTAATTTTGCAGCACCTACCGATTATATTCAGCTCCTCTGAACAGATTTAAAGGATTTCGCCAGACTTTGCATTCTGTAAGAAGCAGACACAAAATAATGAATCTCCCCCAAATTACAATGGTACTTGAGGTTTATAAAAAACATCAGTTACCATACGATGCGCCTTATCAAATTACTTATTTTTATAGGTGCAAATGGAAAAAACCCATCAAAAGCATTGAGATGAAGGTAATCAGACTGTTCTTCCCTTCTTAAATAATAATTTAATTACAAATTAGTGTCAACAAATGCGATCATTCCAGGCAAATAACCACTAACAAAGCCCCAAATGCCAGATGAAAAGATAATACTGATTAGTGCCAGGACTCACATTTACCATAATGTAGAACTAAAGAGGGATCACTTTGGGTTATTGCACTGAAAAACAGCAATTAACTTGGTCCCTACAGACTTGTAATTTCTACAGAAAAACATCACTGTCCAGTTAATGCTGTAAATCACTGAGTATCTCAGCTACAGTTGCCAAATTTAATTCCTCCTTAGTTTGTGAAGTAAAAATCCATGGAAGCATCTGCTGATCTTACTTACGTTATAAGCAGATGCTGAAATTGATGGGCAGAGAAAAGTTGATTGCATTGCAAAGGTTTGTGAATATTAAGAACATTTTATAAATTTCCCTCAGGGGGAAAAATTGTCAATTTTTCACACTACAAGAAGTAAGAGATATGGAAATCAACAACAATGTAATTTAAAGCAGAAATAGAAAAATATAATCAAACTGTATAGCTTTTGAAAGAGTGAGGTCTTGATTCTGGCTTTTCCTTTAACACCAGATTTTCTTCTCTTAATTTCTACAAAAACAATTTACTCCAGTGAAGGTGAGACCAGAATAAACCCCACTATTTGCTCAGAGACTCTCTGAGAGGCAGCACGTCATTCCATCACAGATCTGCTACTGGATGAGCCCTCACATGGCGCTCTGCAAAAACTCATCAGTAGCGCTGGACCTCCAGCATTTCACCAGCTGCTTTCCACTAAAAAAGTCAACCAGCACATTTCTCCCTATGAATTTTTGTGACATAGTTTCTAAAGAGATCAAACCAACAGTTTTCTGGTAGAATATTGAGTCAGAAGGGTATCTTTATGGTAACAATATGCCTGATCCCTTTATGCCTGTTTTGTTAAAAAAAGAAGTACTGAACAGCAAGTCAAGCCCTCCTCTCTTCTCATGGACATAGCTCCCACATCTAAGTATGGGGCTACAGTGGCATGGACAGAAAGCATTTTACATCAATTATTCGCAGTAACATGAGGACACCCTCAGCAACACAAAAACTAGTCAAGTGGAATAGGAGGTGTGCCCTCAGTTTGCTGCCTACCCAGCAACGGCATGGAGCAGACACGAGAACGGGCAGACTTTAGGGAGGAGCGTATCTTCCAACTACCCACTTCAGCAGGCAGCTAATATTAGCAAGTTCCACTGGTTTACTCAGCAGAAGTGCTTGATTGACATTCAGCTGCTGTGTTGTGCAGCCAGAGGGTATGGCTGTTTGACAAGCTCCAGTCCAACAGTTCTTACATAATATGACTTTCAAACCGTTGTAAATATTAAATCAATATCAGACTTCTCAGTTCCAGAGGTATAATTTAATGTCTTGATGTACTCTGTTTGCAACCAATGAGATAAGGTAACAACTATGTGATTGCAGTGACACTTCTTGCTCGTCTTACTTGCATTCAACTGGTTACGCTTTATCCGAAGTACACAGTATTTTGGCACTGTGGCAGGGAAAAGCTGAACTGGGGAACAAAAAGGGGAGGTAAAGAAGGCCTTTTATTCCCACCTTCATGGCCTGGGGATGGTTTGGCATCTGTCTGGCTAGTTAAACATGGTGTACTCTTGTTCCGTTTGTCTTGGTATCTACTAACACCATGGTCTCAGTACAACATCATTCTTCTTACCTTTCTAAACACAAAGGTATCTACTGCAAGAGTCTACCACAGTCAAACATCTAACAGGAAAACATGGTGAGCCAAGAGAAAAAAAACATCTCCACCTTGTTGGATAGTGAAGGAAGTATCCCAGTGTTAATTGCATGGTAAACCAAAACCGGTGCCTTTTATATTACAAACCAAAAATACAACTGTATGCTTATTTTAACCTTTCAGAGACTTTTTCAGTGATCACTTTTTAAGCACTGATACTTTTCTGAAGGCACAAGTAACAGGCTATCCATACAGAAGCACTCTCCAGAGACACTGAGTCCTAACTCAGTGTCAATTCACGGAAAGCAGACACAGTCCTTGACTATTTCCTTATATCAGAAAAGCCAAGATGCTTGTGTGAACGTCATTAGTCAAAACACAGTGCCTTCTGCTTTAAAAGACAGGAGTTATTTCAGAGCTGCTGAAGTGTGACCGAGCACACTGATGAGTGCACACAGGTGTTTCCAAGCCATCCCATGCTTTCTGCCAGTCCACCCAAATCTAAACCTGGACCATGCAGTGCTGCTATTCACAGCCTCTCTTCAGATGTGAATGACAACAGCTGAATTTGCTGTGCTATACGGAGGCCTCCCTAAGTAGAATTACCCAGTGAAGAACAAGGCTTTGTGAGGCCACCTATTTTATTTTATTCAAAGCTAATTTTTGTTTGCTTATTTTCATGCACACTGAAGAGCAGAAATAAAATTAAACAGTCATAGGCACCTCAGCTGCTGAACAATGTTTTTTCTGTAAGTGAATTTTTTCTTTTCGTTCACTTTTTTTCACTTGTAAATTCTGATATATTTTAAAAGCCTGCAGAGGAAATAAATCTAATAAAATTGTAACTGATTCTAGGGGCACATCCCTAATTAATTTCCAATATTAAGATTATGGCCTGTAAGCCAAGCTAGGGCAGAGACAGATAAACTCCTTTTTTAGAAATGAGGAACACAAACCCAGATGCTCCTGCCCTGACTTTAATAGTGAGTATCTCCCACTCAAGCCAGAAGCAATAGTATATCAGCATTTTCATCACTCATGGGCTAATTTTTTAATCCATTCTCCCCAGGCAGCTAAGTTACCCAAGGAAGGAGACAAGTTCCCCTAGGGCTCCTTCAGTTCACAAATTTCAGTGCTTGGGGGACTGATTCATTTGAGGCAGGCTGGCCTGTCTCTCAGAGGAACCATCCCCCAGGCGACCAGGCACCTGACTCAAAGTGCCTCAGGCTTGAATGGCTTAGGGTCAGACACCTTCACTCCTTGCACTTGTAAAAGGCTTGTAGAGGCTGTGAATGCCTGGAAGCTTGTAAAAATTGGGCCACAAATGCCTGAAATCATGCCTCCTAAACTGGAGGCCTTTTAAAAAAACCTATGTTAGGACTTGCCCAAAGTCACAAATCAAATCTGTAGCAGAATCAGGAACAGAACAGGCCCTTAAGCTGTTAAAAGTCACCACGCTTCCACTTACTAAAGTGAAATCCAAATGTTGTTTACATACTACTTACATTATCTAAAAAAGTGATGCAAAAGCATATACATATTTCTTTGTCTGATTTTTTAACAACTTTGTTATTACTCAAAACGATTTCAGTAAAAATACTACCTGCTTTTAGAATCTTTATTATCAGACAACTGGTTGAGTTGGAAGGGACTGCAGTGGGTCATCTGGTCCAACCTCCCTGCTCAAGCAGGGTCACCTCAGAGCACATGGCACAGGATTGTGTCCAGACGGTTCTTAAATACCTCTAGTGAGGGACACCACCCAACCACTCTGGGCAATCTGTTCCAGGGCACAGTCGTCTGCACAGTAAAGCAGCTCTTCTTTACATTCAGGTGCAACTCCCTGTGCATCAGTTTCTGCCTGTTGCCTCTTGTCCTATTGCTCGACATCACCGAGCTCCATTCCCTTAACACCTTCTGTTCAGGCAGACATTGATGACTGCGATTTCCTCGCAGTTCTATCTTCTCGAGGCTGAACAGGCCCGACTCCCTCAGCCTTTCCTCTTAATAAAATGCTCTACCCCCTTAATCATCTTTGCAGCCCCTCCGCTGGACAAAGGATACCTCAGAAAGGGCATGTGCACTTTAGCAGGGTTTTCAGAACAAGGGGAAAATAAAAGCATCAGCCACACAGCCTGAGCAAAACACACCGCATGAATTTGGAAAGATGCAATTAGCAATTAATGAAGCAGCTCTGCCTTTTCCTCGGCCAGAGCAAAACACACCGCATGAAATTGGAAAGATGCAATTAGCAAGTAAGGAAGCAGCTCTGCCCTTCCCGGGGCCAGAGCAGGAGCCCCGAGGCCGCCGTGCCGCTCACCTGAGACGCTCTGGCGGTTCGAGTCCGCGTCGCCGGCGGCGGCGCTGGCGGCGCTGGGCGCGCTGTTGTCCACCCCGCCCAGCAGGGGGCGCAGGTGGCTCACCGAGACCTGCTCGATGAAGGAGGTGCCGTACTTGCGGAAGTACCACCACTCGAAGATCTGCAACGCAGAGACGCCGTCAGGCCCGCCGGCCTCCCCCGCTCCTCCGCCCGCTCCTCGCCCCGACCCCAGCCCGCTCCTCCGCCCGCTCCTCCGCCCGCGCCCGCCTCCCGGCGCCGCAGCCCGACAAGCGAGCAGGCAGCTCCTGCCGCCCCGCGGGCCCGCGGCCCTGTCCTCACGCACCCTGAGGGAGGCACCTGCCCGCGTCACCCCTGCCCGAGCACACGGGCAGGTTAAATGTGACCCAAGTTTAGGTGGAAAATATCAAATCTTGTCAACGTAATTTTTATTTTTTTTTTACTCAAATAACCTTACGTCAAATTATTTCAGCTGTTAGGCCTCTTTCTTTAAATTGACTTCCAGGAAACCACCCCTCCATTCTCTCCTCCATCAGCCACGCCAATAGGATGCTGCAGTCAGGAGTGAATCCGCCTTGCCTTCCCTCAGCTCCCTCTGCAGCCCAGGGAACGTGAGGAAAAGCAGGCTTGCCTGTTTCCCCAGTAAATGCTTCCAAAGACATTCACTGAGTTTAATTTTAAAAAAAATGTTAAAAATGCCAAATAAACTCCAGGAAGCTGAATCCTTTCCTTTTTGGATTTTTTCCCCCCTAGCTGAACTGTGTTTTATTTTGTTTGGCTGACTTGAGCTGACGCCGAATTAATTTTATTTTCAGGCATTTGGTTCAGCTAGGAAATGAGGAAAAAAAATATTATTTACAGAGCTCTACCTGGAAAAGCATTTCACAGCCTAAGAGAACACCTTGTATTTGAAATTATACATGTAAATATATATCTGTGGTATTTTCACCAAAAATATATTACTCAGTAAGAATATACATATTTCAGGAAACCACATAAACCTGGAAATGAAGACTATTTCACATAAATATGGAAAAGGTTTAGATTGTAAAGAAACATATGCTTATAATGAATAGATAAGTCGTTCTTGAATCCTCACTGAAATATCTCCATACTATGTGAAACAAAAGCAAATCTAAGAAGTTTTGAGAAATTTGGCAGGACTTTTTAATACTGATTGCACTAAAAATTGTGAACAAACACTCTCTGCCCTTTCCATTTTCCTCGGTATCTCTATGTGTTACACCAGTACTGAAAGCTTTGATGCAATCTCTTCCTACTAGGCACCATCAGCAGTAAGGGAAAGGATGATGTTCACATCTTTGACACCATCAGTGTGCTGTTGGGCAGGTTTTGGTGGGTCAGCCAAGAGACAGCAGGCTCTGGAAGGCCTCTTAGAGGTCTACCTGCTCCAGAAAGGTTCAGGCCAGGCTTCACACACCCCCTCCTTCAATATTTTTTTAAGTACTCTTGACCTCTTTATAAAGGTGAAATGACTCCTGTGTCCATGGGATTGTCTGTAGACAAAACATACTTTTTCCCCCACTCCCTTTAAAGGAGGAAAAAACCAAAATACATTTTCTGACATAGAAGGAAAATGTTCCCCTTGAAAAGATGCTTCCAATGCATTTTGCGCTGGGACTTCCCCTAAATTCAAATGGTTTGTTAAAGCATCTAGAGGATTCAAGAGGGGGAAGGGGACCCTAGCTGCAAAAGAGTGAAAGCGAATGACACTGGTGGCTACTTGAGATGAGTTCACACAAGATTGTGTGGCAGCTCTGGAGATCACTCCCCAAAACAATCTAATGGCATTTCTGGGAGACATCAACAAGAAAGAATAGAGCAGTCTGATGAGGAGAAGACAGAAGAGCTGTGCCAACACATACCACTTGGGAAGATAAACAGATGGTCACAGAGAAACCAGAGCATTAACATTCTCAGATCTTTGTGAACTCTTTCCCACCCAGGTCACGAAAAACCTACACAACCTGGACAGTTTCTCCTTACACTGAGGTGCATTCCACTGTTCTTGTTCCACTGGCATGTGCCTGCAGCAGCACCCAGGTGGGAATGCCAAGTGCCAAGGACAGAACGCTGATGCAGGGTCACTGAGCATTTGCTCCACACTGCTGATATGCTTCCCCTGGCACCCATCACTGCCTCTGAATGCTGGAGATGGTGGACAGGGAGCTGGCACAGGTGAGTCACCTTTGGCTTTAGCTGTTCTGATGCTCTTAGGCACACCACACTTTCTAAAGGGGTTAAAATTTAAATTTTATGATCTCAGAGAGCATTGTAAGCATGTGGCTGACCATAAGAGAAAGGTTGTGCCATAAGACACAGTCATAGATCTGCTGTGACCATCTGTTTCTGTTACGTCTTTGAAAACTTTGAAACAAATAAAGGCATGAAAGTCACAGTTCTACCTGTCCAAAGTCTCAGAGGGAATGGGTGTTAGGAATGTAAGGTTATAGTCTTGCACTGAGGCAAGGGACACTCAGTATGACTTGCACTATAACGCAAGTCAGAGACTCAAGCACAGCTGCCAGACTGGCTGTGCAAAATGCAGACTGTATCTAACAAGCTTCGTACTTTCTCTAAAAGAGGGAAAAAAAAGGTTTCCCAAAATGTGCTAATAAATTCCTGCTCATTATTTCAATCATGATCAGCTTTTAGATGAGGTCAGTAAAACCCAGAGAGGGAGTGAACAGCACAAAACCACACTTGAGCCAAATTGTCCTGCACAAATGTATACCAGCTGGAAAGCCGTCACACTGAATTTCAATGGAACTGAGGGGACAATCACAAAGAATGTACATATATGTAAATGTGGTCACTGCTACAGTTCTGCTGAGTGACAGAAACTTGCTAAAACATGTGACACAGCTGTAAGTCTGCCTTCCTAGACTTACAAATACATTAATTACTTTCTAAAATGGCATTAATGCTCATAAATTGTTTAAGGCAGCTTTAAAAAATATTTGCTATGTTGAGTGAATCCAATGCCAGGAAACATCAGCCAGATCTCAATGCATACAGTTTCTTAGAAATTAAAGCCATAAATCATCATCATCATCATAAGCCTTTGCTTGGAGTTACTTGTTCAGCATGTATGGAGGAGGTAATCTGTAATCTGGTACTTAAGTCAAAACAATAAATTCTCTTTGCAGAATTTTTGCACCTTTCTCAGCATCATCTGGTTTGAAACGTGATTTCTATAAATCAACTTTGACTTCTAACTGCTCATACAGTTTGAAAGCCATGTGAAGTCAACAATCTTTTGACAGTTCAGTAGATGAGAGATCATCTGACAGCATAAAATTACTATAAGGATTAATAACCCATTGACAGAGATCGGAATTAGAGAGGAAATTAATCAGGAAGGTAATTTCTACACCACTTCTGAAAGAAAAAGCCACCTCATTTCTGTCAGGTACATACAGTGGAAGGGAAGATTGTCTTCAGAAATCTCCCTTTCACAGCAGTGGCAAACTTCTTGGGGCTCTTTCTAGTTGGTGCCGGTGCTTTCAAACTGGAACAGGGTCAAACACCTCCAAACTCTCAAGGGATTTTTAGGACCAGTGTGTTCACAAAGGCCAGGTTAAAGCCCTGTTCTGAACATTTCCAGCTTTGTGTGTTTAGAAATGCAAATTAGAATTTTATTTTTTTTTAATCAGGTATAGCTATTGCTTAAAGTAAGAGTATTTGATTTGGGAAATGTCTTCTTAATGCACTTCTCTTCCCTTGTGCAATGAAAATGTTATAGTCATCCTCTTTCTCATCTCTGCTCTCACATACAAACAATCCCAGATAATTTTATTTATCTCTGTAGCAATGAATCTATTCTGCATCACTTGGTCATCAGATCTGATCTTCCTGACCGTTTTTTCCAGAACAGATATTCCATTATATATGTATCAATTCACAAGGGATGGTTTTGGTGGTGGTTCTCATTGAACCAGGGAGTGATGTCTATCAATGATTTGAATTGTGCTTTTTATCACATCTGAGACAGGCATCCTCTCTTAGAGCAAACACTCTGTCATTCCCTCCTAGTGTATGTGTACGGAGTCTTCAACAGAAACAATAAAGGATTTAGTTGGCCAGCAACTTCCTTAGCTCAGATTTCTCTTTCAGCCTTGTATTGAGACTTTCAGGTCTCAGAGGTGTAGATTTGGAGTACTCTTCTAATAGCAGTGGTGCTAACAACCAATCTAAGGGATTTAAATGAATCTTATTCTCTGGAGGAATAACATAGCAAGACTTGATTCCATGGTTAAGCCTATTTTATAAATACAAGGGACCACAGCACAGGTTTGGCTCAAACCATCCACACTGTTCGTTTGCTATGACACTGCCTGGCCTGTGTCCATCTCCCAGGCAATGACTGCACGTGTTCTAGGTGTATTACAGCCCAGGGGCTGTTTCCAGTACACAATATGGAAAAGATCACCCATGTTTTGGGATGCAAGAGTGTCTATCCACATGAATGTGACTATACAATGCTATTTGCCTTCCAACAAAGCAAGCCTCTGGTCTGTTTTATTTAGCTGTTAGGGGTAGCCAGTGACTCCAGCAGATCCTCCTATACTGCCCATCTTGGATCTAGGAAATGGCATGCCCCTCACCATGCTCAGTGTCCTTAATGACAGCCTTGAAGAATAAGCATCCCCATTCTTCCTGGATTAAATACACCCATTCAGCATCCCTTTAGACTCTGCTCCTAGTTACTGAACCCCCACTTGTCTTATCTCAAAGAGTCAGTGGGAGAAGATACATGCAGTGCTAAGAAGGCATTCTTGGTGGAGATTTAAGTCTAAGGTTCACTTCTACCTCTGCTTTGTTAGAACTGAGACTCTATCAGTTTGCAGTGCAAGTGCCCCACATGCTTGCTGGCCAACTTTCAGTGCGGTGATAACTATATGTTAAATATGTGGCTTTATTCAGAGATCTCAGTGGCATTTAAATAGTTCCAGTTCACAGCATTTACTAGATGTCAGGTGTGTTTTATGACAGTTTTATTACCCCACCTGTGGAAAATCTCAACCTCCCAGACAATCAGTACAATGCAGCTCATTGTATTCTGCGAGACAGCGTACTGTATTTTACTGGATTAAAAGTAACTGTGGTGTGACCAAGTTTCCAATACAGTATTTCTAATGCAACTGTGGACTAAATCTTGTTCTTATTTTTGATGCCTACAACAGTGCAGGGATGAAGTGAATATATGCTAAATTGTTAAACTATGTGCTGTAGTCAAGTAATTGTTAAGGAAAATGCTTGAGATAAAGTATTTTCTGTACAGTTCTGACCTATAAGAAAAAACGTCTGAAATCCTTGCTTCAATTAAGTCACACTGCCTGCAGAAAGGCCAGACTTTTACCTAAAGAATTAAAACAAAGTAAAAGACAAAATAAGACAAGAGTAGTGTTTTGCAAAGGAGTAATGTAGTATGCAATTTCCCAAAGCTGAACTTTGCAATCATTGTTTCATGACCCAAACATGAGTTAGGAAAAGCAATCACTTTCCCATCAGTTACCACACTTATGAAATGATGGAATTTTCCATCATTTCCATAACCTGCAGTGCTGTGATTTCTCCTTCTGATTAGGAACTGCAGCCAACTGATAATGGAAAGAAATCTGCCAGCCCATATGGTGGAAAATTCCAAGCAATAATAGTACAGCTAGTCTAAAAAGTACCCCAGTGATGTAGATTTGACAAGAGAATATTTATTTTATAAAAGAATTTCAATTAATACCATTAATTGAAATAAGAATCCTTTGGAACTTATGATGCTGTGTAGTCTGATGTAAATGTGTGGCAATGAAGGCAATTCATCAGGGCCACTGGTAAACAGCAAGATTAAGAAATAATTAATCTGAAGCACAATTGGGCTAATGACAGGCTAGCACTACCTAACTAGAACTTAATCAGCTGTCTTCTCTGATGTGTAATCTGTTCAACTTGCAGTTTCTTCTTTCCATGACCATGTCTGCTTAGTTCTTTTTCCATTATCTAATTTTCAGAAAAAACATGTTCCTCTCAGCACAGACACTGGTCCCTACAATCTAGGGTTCCTGGCTGTTACCTGTCTGGCCTATATATCTTTTTCACATTTAGGATGGTGCCATATGAACAGCAGACAACAGCTGATAGCAGCAGTGAAGATACCAAAAAAAAGGAAAAAGAAAAAAAAAAAAAAAAAAAAAAAGAAAAAAAAAAAGCTTTCAGTCTTATTTCTGTGTCTACACCTCCATCACCCCATCACCTCCTCACTGTTTCCTCAACTTCTTCATAATGAACTTTCTCATGCAACACTAAGTGATTGCTTTCGATTAAGGCTCAATCTGATTTCTTCGTGAAAGGTTTCTATTGGTGTCCTTTTGCCTCTTCTCCATATCATAGTCTTGAGTACTTCTTGCCACTTCCTTCTTGTACTTCCCATCAAAGTACAGTGCTTAGAAATTTCTTGCTCCTAAGTTGCCTGCTAAGCTCATTCCTCAGAAACTGCCTTCAAGACTACAGTACAAAATGTACCTACATTTGCAATGATGCTTATACACAGAATTTAGTTCCACATAAATTAGTCACTCTTCAAAGGTTTTATTCCTGTTTGATTCTGTAAGGTAATTCAACAGGGCACAAAATAAACTGTCTTGCCACCTCTTCCTGCTGTCTTCACCCTCTAGCAACAAATACAGAATTGTGTCTGTGAAACCCACGTTATTTCTCTCATTCCTTCTCATCTTGGTGGTAGGGCCCAGTATTTTCTTCTTTCTGAGTGACAGTGCTGAATGTAACATGATTTTCCTCCTGTGCATTTGAGTGAGTTGTGCTGAACTGAATCCAAGTCTTACAGGTCTGGCTCCTGCTCATATTCTGAAAGTTCTGTTGATCTCTCTGGAGCTCCATTGTGTGCTTTGGGGCCCAAACCATACAAGACTGATGAATGCCCAAGGTGCAGACATTAGGTAATTGCCTTCTGCTATGAGGAAACTCAGAGCAAGGCACAGCAGCAGTGCACCTGCTGCTTAATACCTGAAATCATCTAAGTGATGAGAGTCTCACAGGCATTAAGTAGTCAAGGATGCCATTTGTTTATCTACATCAGCTATAGGCAATGTGGAGGTGAGAGGTGTGGATTTCCCAAACCAAACTGATTGTTAGGATCCTAGTTGCTTTCAGGTTTCTCTAAGATTAGTAGGTCTGAGGTGATGTGAACCAGCCTCCAACCTCTCTCTTTCCTCTTTCCACTCTATCACTGCAATAGCTTACACTTGGTCTCATTGGTCCCGCAGTTAACAAGCCTAGTTTGGCGTGGTGAGAGAGGGTCTAAAGCTTGTATCCAGCAGATTTTTAAAAGGGTACAACTTGTTTTAAGACAAAAGACCTAGGACTGATTGAACAAACAAGACCAAAACAAAGGCAACCATTTCCCTGAGGAGGGGAAGTGGACAGGGAGGGGCTGATCGCTTCTCCCTGGTATCCAGAGACAGGTCACATGGGAATGGTTCAAAGCTGTGACAGGGGAGGATTACACTGGGCATTAGGAAAAATCTTTACTGAGAAAATGGTCAAACACTGGAAGAGGATCCCTTGAGAGGTGGTGGATGCCCCAAGCCTGTCAGTGCTTAAGAGGCATTTGCAGAATGCCCTCAATAACATGTTTTAACTTTTGGTCAGCCCTGAAGTCATCAGGCAGCTGGAGTAGATGATCATTCTGTTCTATTCTGTTCTTTACTATGCTCTGCTATACTATTCATTTGTGTAAGCAGTAAGCCAGCTCTCAGCAGTGAGGAAACAAGAACAGACCACATATAATGGTGTATATATATATATATATATATATACACCCTGTTAATTCCTATATTTCTTATCTCCACTTGTTTCTATGAAGACGTTTAATAAAATTCAGAGCAAATGTTCTGCTTCGGACTCCTATATTGTGATAGTATTATGATTCACTCCACTGCATCAATTTGCATAAAGAAGCCCTCAGGGATTACATTTGGGAGGAGGGTTTTTTAAATGGTTTGAAAATCCAGACATTTAAGCAAATAGGCAGATATGTACTGGGAAAGATTCTAGAAGTGAAGATCTGAAATAATTATCCCTTGGATTCCTGGCACCAGAACTGGTGTTTCTCTAGGAAGTCCTGCTGTAATTTTCTGGAAGGACCACACTAAGCTGAGATAGTTGGTACCTCTCCTCCTCTTCCTTTTACTGGCCTTTTTCATTTCTGTAGTACTTGTCAAGGAAAGCACTTAATGTGCAAGCACTTGTTATGAATTAATATAGGGTTGTTGGTGGGTCACACTTTTCTTCAAGACTTTTTTCTTCAAAGATATACCACTGAAACATCTTTTTTTTCTTTTTCATTCCCACAGAAAGAGACATACAAATAAAGACAAATTTTAAGTGCTGCAGAACTCTGAGTTTACAGAAGAAAAATAGATACCTATTAAACTGCATGAAGCCCAGAATACAATTCTGGATATCGAAATCAAATTGTAAAGTGATATTAATACATCTAGTACTTACCAAAATAAGTCCTGAGATTAATGACGATGTGCCTGTCAAGGCAACATAGAACTTGGGGGTTAATGTGTTCAAAAACATACTCACTGAAAAAGAAAAGAGAGGAAACCATGAGTACAAGAGCAGTACATGTTCTCCACATGTCTCTTCCTCCTCCCAACTGCAGATAAGTTATTACCTTCACTTTGATAAAAAAGACAGTTAAAATAACATCCTGTTCCATCTGCTTAATATGTGATAATGTAGAGCATTAGACCGCCACATGCAGTATTTTGTTTTCACAATAAAGTCAATCACAAGGCATTGGAAAACAGTTGCACACAAATTTGGGACTTTCCTATTTCAGTCAGTGCTCCACTGATATAGAGTTTAGGATTTCCGATGATATATGGAAGACATTTTATTATATGCCTTTGCTAATCCATTGCAGTTAGAAATCTTAGCAATCTTTCTCAATGTCCTGCATTCAAAATTGTCTCAACATCCTGTAGATCTTGATGAAGTTTTTTAAAGCTTTTTACTTCTCACTACCTTGGTTCCTCACTTACCGAGTAGAAGATAATGCATTTTCCTAACTCATTCTACTGCTCCAAAGTTGGTGAACCACTCAATATGACAACAGTGAATAAATGATTAGGAAAAGACCTAACTGGGTTTCTGTTAATAAGGGGTGAAAATCATGATAGCTGTCCAGGTTATCTGAAATCTAGGACAGAAGCAAAGTCAGATGAGCAATTCCATCTGTATGGGCTTCTGGAAATCCAAAGAGTTTTTCTAGTCATATCCCATCTTGAAAGCTGCTGAAAAATCACCAGGTAGTCATGCTCATCCCCTGCAGAAAATCCCTATGGCTGGCCTTAAGAGAGTAACATATTCTAGGTTTTTGATGACTCTACAGAAGCTACTAGAGAGAACTGGAGTTCTACTAAATTCTAGATGTTTTATGGAAAATTCAACTTTCCATCACTTCTGTCTTCCACAAATAAAAACATTCCCTATAAAAGTACATGAAGGGTTAGAATACCTTCTGTAAACAATCCTACTTGTCTCATCCTTAACCAGTGCCAAAGTATTTCTCATATACATTTATGTTTATACACACATATATAATTTGTATATGTACATGTATCCAGGACTGGGGAGGGAACTAACAATAGTTAGCAGGTAAATTTAAAAGGCTTGTAGCAGACTACTAGTCATTAAAACACATTGATAAAAGACCTGGATATGTAGGTGTGAGGCCCTCAGTTCATTTTGTTCCCTTTAGAAGTAACACCTAACAGAAATTAAATAATATGAAGCCAAAAAATGAAGAGAAGACAACAATAGCAGGATACTCATCATCAGACATATGACTAGTACACTTTCCATGACTAGTAAAAAAAAAAAAATTGTTTTTCAGAGAGGCATTACTAAAAGAGATTAAAGCCCTGCAATTGAGCTGCTTTGTTTGGGTTTTGGCTGCTTATTTTCTGTGTTGTATTTTTCTTGACGAAGCCATGAACTGTCCTTTCCTAGTCCACTGGAGTGGCATTAAGCACCAAGCTGATATAGTAAAGAACTAGTCTGGTGGGTTTTAATGTCATTGTACATTATCTTTCACAAAGGAGTTGGATGCCAGATTCTCAGCTAGTGTAAATCAGCATCCCATCTTCAGTATTGCTGTGAACAACACAGCTACACTGTCTCAATCCTTCCTTCCTTCCTTCCTTCCTTCCTTCCTTCCTTCCTTCCTTCCTTCCTTCCTTCCTTCCTTCCTTCCTTCCTTCCTTCCTTCCTTCCTTCCTTCCTTCCTTCCTCCCTCCCTCCCTCCCTCCCTCCCTCCCTCCCTCCTTCCATGTCTAATAAAAGCAGACTTTGAAATAGTAGTCCCTGCTTTCTCCAGCCCCAGCACCTGCTAAGTAGGAAGAGGAATGGAGAGACTGAAATAGCTTTGGCTTCTACCAACTATCACAAGTCTTTTAGAAGAAACATTCCTCATTCTGGAATGCAAACATAAGCCAGAGACATACTCAAAATATGTCACTGGGGAAATTTCAGACTGCTAATGAAACTACTTCCTTTGCTTAGGTCAGGATATTGCTGAGAGAGAATATGCTATGGTGGGATATAGATGCCAGTGTTCCACCTTGTAACACAGTGCTGCTGCAGTGCCAGCAATAACATGAAAAGCCAGGCAGCAAGAGACTTTACAGAGGAGCTTTCTCTTCCACTCTCCCACCACAGCTTCACAGCTTATGGAATGCTGGAATTTTTCCTATAAAATTTCCCATTACCCTGGAGGTAATTTGATTTCCAAAGCTGTGAGCCGTGTAAGTCTACTGTGAAGATTCCACATGAGCATATCCACTGAAAAAGGCTATAGTCTATTTGCTTTAAATATTATTACTGACTCCCATCCATAAAATTTGCTTTGCATCCCCACTTGGAAGAGCCCTCTCAACAAATAAGCTCTATGGAGCTCATCAGTGGTGTAGACTGAATAAGGTTCATAGGAAATGCTGTTAGCTTTCCTCCGTCACCACTGTTTTACAAGCAGTGCTTTACAGAGAAACTCTCAGATGTGAATGGAGATTGGATTTTATTTATCTATAATTTCCACCAGTGTTTCTTCTTTGTCTGCACACACACTGATGCTCCTTTATCCTCTTTAGGCTGCTGCAATTCTTCACTTACACAGCTTAGTCACAGGAACTGGCAAGGTGAACAGATATCATGCTGGATGCTTTTAGATTGTATGGGCCAGACTCCCAGATAACTGGAATAACTCAGTAGATTTGATACAGGTGCACTCAATGACCAGAGCTGTTTATCTGGGCTGTATCTCTAATCCTTTGGCCATTCTTTTTCCCACTCATTAAATATAAGAACCTTGTATTTAATTATGAAAACTATCACCTTTAGCCAATTATTAGCTACTCTCCCAGTCCCCTTTTCTCCATAAATATTAACAAAAGGAAACACTTTCTATTAAGAAACACATCTCCAAACCAGTAAAACTAAGCATCTGTGGTCCAACTATTTTTATTCTGAAGTCAATGAGAATTCAATCATTGTTTCAGTAGAAACTACATCAAGGCCTACTCATAATAATTAATCTCAAAAGTAAAAATCAATTCACTTCTGCATTGTGATATATATCATTATCCAAAAGGGAGCACTTCTTTACAGTCAGCATTCTGACACTGAAGAAATCACTACCATATTCAATGTCTCCATCCCCCGATGGAATTAGGGTTCCTGAGTGTGTTGCAGTAAGCTAGAGCCATTAGATAATGCTACCCGTGCATCTGCCTAAATTTGGATGGCAGTATTTGTCTTCTGTATTTCCATTTGATGATGTACCAGGATTGAGGAGCAGAGAGAGATTTCTGAGAAATGTGAGCTGAAGACAATAGCAGATGACTGCAGAATGAAGTAGAATCCTCAGCAAAAGGTTGCACTGTATGTCCTTTCTTCTGAATTCCAGTGTATGCCTAATTATTTCTGTTCACAAAGAGAAGATGGTGCAGCTATTCAGTTTGGAGTATCACCTATTGTCAGTAACCTGATAGGACTTTAAAAGGGCAAGTAATGAGTATCCAGACAAAGAAACTTGCCTGATATTCCTACAGTGGCAAGTCATTTGAAGTTACTGTCAAATCCCAATTATTTGCACAGGCTTTTGACAGTGAATGATCTATTTTAGGTGTGTTAGTACAGCTTGTTTTGTATTTTTTAAAAGAAAACCAGCATGACCTATAAATTCTGTCTAAACAAGCCAAACATGTCTACTTATGAGAGACTCCTGGCCTTACAAATACTCACTCCCTCTTTCTTCCCTTCTCTTTATTGCTTTCATTTTAATAATACTTGAGACACCCAGAATAAGGCATATTTACATTTTCAGAACTGCCTAAGTTACATTGGTAAATCATTCCATCTTTCTGTATACTATTTAGGGAGGGACTGTTATTTCATTGTAAACTGTGCATGCTCACAGAGACAAATTCACACCCTATTCAATTCACATCAGACAAAAAAGCACACAAGTCATATCTAACACACCCAGTTGAGACTAATAAAAAGAGGTGATTTAGATGTTTTTGAAAGCAGATGCCATTTAATTCCTGTTATATATGTTATTAATTTTCCATACTTGTGATTCATTCTGAACCTGGGAACAAACAAGAGAGGAAAATCCAAGTATTTTTCAGGTAACAAAATCCTCAAAACATGTAAAATGTATCACTCAAGATGACAAAAAACACTGGTGCTTTATAAATTTCTTCAAGGTCTTGAGGCGTTTGGATTTCAAGCACGCGAAGAACCACAGTAGAAAGGAAATACTGGGGTTAAACTGCTAGAAGTATCATATTAACTGCTGCATCAGTTAATTACATTAGAAGGTCACTAGGGGAGGGAGCACTCCAAATTACCAACTATTCCCACATGCAGATCTACTAAAATGACAGCCCCATTACCTACTTCAGAATGTGAGGTGATGTAAGGGTATAGTTAGGTGCAAATAAAAATTTAAAAGCAGGGTAACATGTATTATATAGACAAACAGATCAAGCAAAGACAGGATTGTATCATTTATGCCACTTCAAAGAGGAAAAATAATATCCTGAACAGAATGTTATTTCAAAATACAGGTAAAATTATATGTATCTCAATAACCTTGTTAAATAAGAAATGGTATTATACATAAATATTAACTTATATAAATAAATAAAATTGTAACTGGGTACAGTAATTAATTTTATAAGATCAAATTGCCAGAAAACATATTAAAGTTTATAGTCACAGAGCCTTTCTTCTGCATTACCCACCTTTAAGTCATCATGGCTACAATATCTGAGTCACTAATAAATTTTGCTGTACTTTCTGCCTCTGCCCTCCATAATATTTGCTTGGTATGCAGACTGATGCAAACTCTTTTAACACCAGTGCCAAGAGCCCCAAATCCCTTAGACAGGCGACAAGCTAAGAAACCTATTGTTGGAGGCCTTTGACACAGCAATTCAGTTTCTTTTCACTGCAATCATCCATTCAGGCTGCTGTTCAAACATGGTACAGAAGATAGGGCAGTGTGAAATAGTGGCTTATTTCACAGGGGCCTCTGCTTGGATTAATGAAGCTCCCCAATGCAAACTTGTAGCAGCAACAAAGAACTCTTCTACCAAAGTGTCAGCAAAGAGGGCAAAATTAAGTTTAATACACTTTTTTTACGAAATGTATAAACTTTCCCTCTCTGAGCATGAAATGCTGCATACTCTTGACTTTAACTGAACTGTTTGTACATAAACCTTCTGAACTCTCAAACCCTCCCTCGTAAGAATGTTAACTATAATATACTTTTGGGAAAACACACTAGGGTCATGCTGAAATATGCATTATATACTATGATGGTCTCCAGCTAAATATAAATACAAACACCAAATACAAACCCCATCAGATTTAAAGCTAGCAGTGAGTATTGTCTCAGAAAAACAAAATAACTTTTACCAATTACCAGGATTTTTCCTGGGAAGCTACCAAGATTGTTTTAACTTCTTCAGACTTCTCAGAGAAATTACCAAAGAAGAAATAAGCATTCAAAAGTTTCAGAATGCTGCAGAGAGATTTTCCATTTACTTGTTGTAGATGCTATGCAGCTTCCTTCTGTATGGCCTTTTGTCTAGATCTGTTTTCAAAACCTGAAAAAATTTCTCACCCATAAACAAACATGTGGCCATTCCAGGCAGAAACAGCTGGTGTCTTATCTGTGCACAAGGAAATCCAGATGCCCACTCATTTTGTTCGGCCACCCAGTCCTGTCCTAAAGGCATGAGGCTGAATGAGAGTCACATTCAGATGCCTGGAGCCTGCGCTAATGGCCAGGATTCTGTTGCTCTCAGTTACTGCTGGATCAGAGCCCAGCTGAGACGGTGATGCACCAGAGCCTCCTATTACTTCAACTCTGATTAACTACAGAGTTGGGCATAACCAAAGTTTGCCCATACGAGTATTTCAAATTAGTGAAATAAAACTTTCTGGACTGAAGACCACCACACTCTCTCTTCCATGTTTTCACATCTTAAATGCAGGTTTTCCTTTTCAACAGAGTAACACAATAAAAAGAGAGAATGAGTAGGAGAGTCTTCTGGAGAAAAATTGGGTATGATGGGAGTGGCTTTTGACCACAAAGCACAGCCCAGAGGAAAGAGCAGATGGCAATAAATACAGGACCAGTTATGTGCCAAAAACTTTCAAGTTCATTTACTTTTAACTGAAAAATAAAGAGTTATGTAGATGGCAACTGTAACATTCTCTGCACTTTGTGACCCAATGGTCCACTAAGCAAATCATATGCAGCACAAAAAACTGAAACAAATCTTACTAAATTCAGTCCATCTATTCCCAAAAAACACTGCCTGAGGATCGCAAACAAATTCAATTTAATCATTCTTCCCAACATGCTAACACGCTAAATATCTGAAGGCCAAAGTGACACAATGATCTGTGCTGGCTTGCTTTTCAACACCAAGTCTATATTCATGTTATGATGTTCAACAGTTATTGGATCAATCCAAATTCTTGTCTCACACCTAGCAGGAATTAGTCTGTGCTGGCTCTGGAGCTTTTGGGACTTAGCCGAATATATTGCATCCTTCAGAGTGCATTAACCATTCAGCCTGTTACAGTAAGTTTGCTCATCCCCACTGTGAATAGTATACAGGGAAATGTAACTGCTCATCACAGAGCTGAGAGCAGAAGGACATACGGGTGCATCAAGGAAACCAGATCTGTGAGACAAAAAAGCACTTAAGACCCTATTGTGCCTTGGGAAAGGAAAAAGAAAAGGAAACCAGGTTAGAGGTTGACTAGTAAAATGCAGAGATAAGTTAAAAGAAAATTTTAAAATGGGATGGCAATAAAAATTATCACACATAGAAAGAAGATGATAGAGACAAGAACAGCAAAAGTAAAAAAGACATAAGAAATTACACAGGCAACATGAATGTAAACAAAGGCTATTTTTACTTTAGCAAAAGATGCTTTGCATGTCAGAAGTACCTTTTCATTGTGAGAAATAAGACTGCCAACACTAACAGCTTTGGTCATTTATGAAGAGATGTGTCCACAAGTTATCCCTTGCTATCAAATACACCCTAAAGCCTTCTCTCATGAACTATTAAATCCTTAACAAAAGATGCTACTAAAGATTCCAATTTCCAGCTATATTTTCCCAGAATGACCTGCTAAGGTCAACAGCTACACTTTGCCACAGGAACAGACAGGATGGACATACAGTCAGAGGATACACTGTAACTATACCCATCCCAAGGAAAACATCCTTGGGAGTTTAAATACCAAAGCCAATTTAGTGTAACTAGACTCAAGCACAGTATTTCGCCATTCCATTGGTCCGAAATCATGAACTCCCTACCTTGTGAATTTGGGGAGAGTAAACGTATGGAGAAAAGATCAACTTTCCCCAATGCACACCGCTATTATAATGCAAATTTTCTGTCACATAGTTGCCCCTGCCAAGGGACAGGGACATTTGCTCTTGCTTTCACAATGCAGTGATGACATGAGTTAATTACACAGCTCCTATTAATTGCAGAGCATGCTGCATGAGCACCAAGATTTGCTAAAAGTTGGCAGCAAAAACCCATCTAAAAACCCTCACTAGTCCCCTCCCCACAAAAACCCCCAAACCACCAAAAACCCCACAGCATTTCCATTTAAAGAAAACAGGGGAGGAATCACTTCCTGGGCCCTTGCAGCCCTTAGCTATTAGGGATTGAAGTACTGTGCATTTCTTTATGACCATCACACTGTCCTAATGCTAAAAGCAGACTTGTGGTATTAATAATGTACAAGCGGAAAGACTAGGTCAAGTAAGTAATAAGGCCTCAAGGATGAGCAACGATGTGTTGAGTAGAGATATTAATACTTGGATTTTTAGAGATGTGGATGTGTAAAATCATATTTTTGCTTGGCTGTCAAATTCTCTTGCAACACTTTCAACTTCAATTCTTCTAAAATCAGGCTGCTTGCAAATTGATTTGAAACATTGTCATCATACACATCCCCCTGCAGATTTTAGAGTTTCAAGAAACATGGGAGTCCTTGTCTTATCTTTTACTCCAGTGTTGCACTGCATGAGGAAGTTCTCTCTCAGATTTTTGATGGATGTCCTTGTAGGCAGAACCAGTCGAGATACTGGAGACAGCACCTTCACAGTTAGGCTGTGGTTTCCTTTTCTAATCCCACACATACCAGAATGTGTATCACCGAATTCCCCAACATAAAAACAAAGGAAATCCTGATGTGATGCAACAGCCAAATGATGATGGATTTCCCAGTTGTCTCTCAGGTGACTCAGAGTATCACCATGCACAGACACCTTCTCTTAGATACACACTTGTAAGAGCAAGCAGGAGTAGAGCAAGCGTACAGCTGTTGCACAGTTTATCAAGTTTTTGTAAGTCTTTTAGGTCTTCAATTTAAAGTGCACAGCAATTGGGCTCTACCACAAATCAATAGTAATATATTTCATTGCAAAAATGTACCTAAACACTGCAACAAAATACCTTATTTTCCACTCTGCACACCAAAGTGTTCAAAGAAATCTCTATTTTAAAATTACTCTTAACATCGACTAACCATTCATATAACTGAATTGACAGATCTTTATCTGGTTTGCACAGGCACTCTTTTTGAAGTTAAATGCACCTGTTTCCTTAACTGCTGATTATTCTGAGGCATTACACAGATTTATGTAGTTTAGCCTTTCAAAGCTGTATTAAAACAAAAGCCAATTACTAAACCTAATTATGTAGAGTCATTTAAGAAAATTAAAGGCTTTTGTTCCAAGTACCAGATCAGTACAGCTCTCTCAATGGAATGGGTATGTTTTGCCTTCTTCTTTCATGCAACAGTCAGGGAGGTAACTGCACCATTAAATCTTTTTGATGCTGGTTCATTAGCTGTGTAAAGAATACCCTAAACTAAAAGTTTGCCACAGTGATTAATTCCAATGCCACAGATAACAAAGGCTAATCTGCTCTAGAGAGACAAATCATGCAAAGAGTTTTCACCAGCATTCCACATCCACGGGTTCCCATTATCCAGGAACCTCTCTCAGAGGAGCTATTCCCATGCTAAGACAAAAGAGACACATGAACAAAGCACCCTCAGCTGCCCTGCAGCCTCCTTTTGTGCCTGCTTTTGTTCCAGGCAGGATTTGCTATGAGCACTAAACCAACAGATATGAGAGCGGTGCTACACTTTCCATCCTTGCTTGTGTTTTGCTTTCCTAGGCATACAAAGACGAGGAGCAACATGATTTGTGCATCAAATGAAATTATCTCAGCAATGAAAAAAAAATCAGAAAATGGGGCTGAAATGTGCATATTGACTAAAAGTTTTTTAAGAAAGCTTTTTTTTTTTTTTTTTTTTTTTTTTAAATTTAAATCTGGAGAAATATTCTATTCCAGACATTTGCTTCCTAACCTTGGCAGCCTGACTCTATATAGTAAATCTATTTTGAGAATCTCTAAGATGCTGATCTCTTTGCATACAAGAAATTGCAAGGTGCTTCTTGGAATAGAGGTGACTAGAAAACACTTTCATAATTAGAGCCAGACACGTCATGAAAATTCCCTGGAGACCTACAATAGCTGATATAATTATCCTGTCATTGAAAACTCATCTACTTACAAAATCAATAAAGTGTTTGTGCCATTTTTCTTCCATAAGAAATTTCAACCTGTGATAAATTTCTGTATGAGGCAGGGATTTATATTTTTTTCCAGTAATTGAAAGACTGGGTAATGTGGCACAAAAAGAAGGGGAGAATTATTTTTCCATCAAGTGTGATTCATTACTGCTATGTATCTAATAATCAACTTTTCCCTTCAAAATATTCTTAACACTGAGTGACTCACACAGTAATTGTATCAAAAGAAAAAGAAGACAAGGCAAGTAGAAAACTTTTACCTCTTTGCCTCCATTTTGGGGTATTTCAAAGAAAGCACAGCAGCAGGTTTGACAAGTGCTGTATCATTTCCATTGTCTACCAGTCTCTTGGGATACCCAACACTTATTAAAATGGAAAAGGCTTTGCAGTAACTCTGCAGACAGAACTGCAATCTGCATTCAGGGCCTGACTGATGAGGAGACAAACTTCGGGGGGGGGGGGAATTTTGCATAATAAAGATTTTCAGTAGAATGAGCTCCCGAGAAAGAATTTCCAACCACATGCACAGTAAATGACGCAGTGGAGTCTAAGGGAGCACCCCTCCCACACAGCCTTACAGACATAAGGCATGAAGTTAAACTTTTAACAGGTGATCATCTTGTGGCTGAGGTGGTCCTCCTGTCCCCTGTAGGCAGTGAGTCTGTCTCCAGTGCCATTTCCTCTAAACGTTCTGCGTGTCCGCTAGACAAAACCAGACTGTCCATAGCTTTAAAGTTTGCTTTGTTTCATGAGAAGACAAATTAAATGCCACTTAGTCTACCTCATTAGCATTAACAATAATGTTATTTGATTTAGCCTTTGATGAAATCCCATGAGAAAAGGCAGTGCAAGACACCCACTATTTTTCTTATTGAATATTTGATGGGTTTAATTCCAAACATGAGCCATAGCTGACTTGGCTGAAAGTAACTGAAAGAGCATTCTGTCCAAAAGTGTCTTCTTTAATTTTACTTTCTTCTGTTTAAAATGACTGAATCTTTTCAGAGGTGATTCTCCTCCTGCAGGTAGGAGGGACCACAGGAGGAGTGGAGCAGGACTCGCAGGCAGGACTCGATGAACTGTCACTCCACCTGTGGCAGCAGTCGGGCTGTTCAGAAACACCACACAAACACATTAACACGTTGAGTTACCTGCCAGCTACAGTCAGGTTTCTTTTCCTCTAAAGCCAACCAGCATGGAGGGACAAGTGAAGAATACAGGACTAAAGTAGCCAAATGCAGCACCCTTGGTAGATGCAAAACTCACATATGAAGTAACATTTGCACAGGACTTACTGTAACCGCTGCTCTCATCCCTGTTCTTGCCCCACTCATGTACTGTATCATCTCTAACTTGAAAATTCAAAGCTGTATTTGGAAGCTCCCACCTTTAGAAGCAGCTGGGAATGTGTGAAAGTAAATGTTCATTTACCTGTCTGAATTCTCCAGGTAGACATCAAGGAGCTGAAGAGCACACCCCCACATTTTAGTAATAACTGTAGGGAAATACTTTGCCTGTCATACTGCATCAAACTGCAGGTGGATTCTAGAAATGACGATACAAAAAGCAACTTTAAAAACAAACCAAAAAAAAACCCCCAAAAGTATTTCTCTTTGTGATTCTGTCTGTCTTGGGTTTTACACATTTTTTTGCACACTGGCTCGTGTGAAAGACACTGAGCTAAAGGGCGAGTGTGCCAGAAGCACAACTGGTCAGCAACTCTGCCCTTCCCTTCAACTGCATCATGCAGATCTGGGTCTCAAAAAGGGCAGATAATAGCTTGAAGATCTTCTTTGCAAGTTCCCCCTTGACACTGACTTGAGCGAGTTCCTCAAGAATCAGGCCAAAGTGGCTCAAATTGAATGTCTCCAATTAGAAAGTGGTCAGGCAGACAGTGTCACTGAGGTGAGACAAACCTCAGGAGCTCAGCTTTCCATTCTCTTGGGCTGGTAAGACCTGAGCACATGTGGTGGTCATTCCTTCTGCTGATTTCCAAATATGACTGAGTGCTACTTCATCACTGCACCTGGTGACCAGAGAAGGCTGTGCTGCAAAAACAGGCCATCAAAATGCTGTGGTTTTCTTGCATCTGCTTGTTCCTCACTGAACTGGAATTTTTTCTGCTGTCCTTCAACTTGACTTATTCAGATCACCCTGGAAAAACTGTCTATAAAGCCAAAACTTGCCATGTTTTCTCTTAATGAGGTAGCAAATGCTTCTAGAATTTTTTTTAGGAAGGGAAATGCCAGCAAAAAGATTCAACAGCTGGGGGACCTCACATCCACTCCCAGTTGTCCCTACACCTGTGGTCAGGAACTAGCTTTCGATCTGGCCTTTGAGGGAGACTGAGAGGAAAGTGATATTCAAGTGTGTGGCACGTGGAGCCAATTCCCCTCTGAACAGACATCTGAATGAGCAACTACTTCAACAGAAAAATCCAGAACAAAACTTTCAGAGTGGCAGAATACCAAAATCAATACAGCGATACATTCAAAGTGGGCTCTGGCACAGAAAGCTCAGAGGGAAAGCAAAATTATTGTAGGAGGCTACTTAACTTAATGCTTTTCAAAATGCCACTTGGCTCAGAAACAGAGAGATTCAGAACCTGCTAAGTGTGTTTAAGCACTTGGAACTGCAGCATCTAAATGACCAACAAAACCCCTACTGCTCATTATTCAAAGCATGAAATAGCACTGAGAGAAGGGCAGCTGACTTTCTGGCTAGAAGTGCCCATTAGAGAGATGCTTCGGGATATATAATACTGGAGCAACATGAACTTGCAATAGTTCTTGGCTTCCGCTCCCAGCTTCATGGCTGGCTTGCCTGCAGTCTTTCGACGCAGTGCTGTGGCGTTTGGGATCCCTGACTGTGTTTTGGGAAGAGACCGAAGTCACCTTACATGTGCAAAAGCAGCAGAGATCTTTGCACTGATTTCTGGCCCCCCTACTGGACTCTTCACTTACATGCAGCACCTTCCTAAACCCTGGCAAAATTAATTGCTCTGGCCTTCTCCAAGGACTGTTTCTGGTAGTGTCACCCACCAAAATAGCTGACTGTATCCAAAGGAAGGCATTACGTCTAGGGCTTTCCAGCAGACCTGATCAAGGTTCCGTCTGTCCCAGGACAGCATGGTAGTCTACACCATGGTGGTCTGTGAAGCAGACTTGCTTGCTTCTCACTATGTATAAAGGAGTTGGGAGATAAAACAGAGCATGAGAGGATATGTAGAGGTGATTACAACAAACAACTAATATAGCTTTGCAGACTAAGAAGCTCATTTTTAGCAGAAAAAGTGAAGACTACATATAACCTACTGTGTTGAGTTTGCATCTTCCTGTATTTGGCTACCATCTCCCTCTTTTCTTTGTTACTTTATAAAAAGAGAAACAGCTCCCCAAAGGAGGTTTCTCTGAGCTCCAGCAACATTGGCACTATTAAAGAATGGGTCCCTTGAAGGGATATATCATATTATGCAATTAATCCTTCACATGGTGAAGAGCTGCCACTGAGCAAGAAGATCCCAAACTTTGAAAATCGGAAACATCATCATTTAGGGGAATTAAGGAAAACCATCTGGGCTTGTTAAGGCTTTGCTGCCTGAAGGAAACAGCACATAACAGCTTGCCAGCAAAGCCAAGCTCAGAGTCGATACCGGTAGCAGAAGCCAAAGGCAGGAAATACCATAGGTCTGGCAAGCTTGAAATGGTATCAAGAGATGTTACCATCTTGTAGCTATACCAAAAAATTTGTCTGACATGCAATGGGGCAAGATTTGTTTACTGCTGCACGAATGCTTCAATAAAGAAATTAACCCTTTCCCACAAACATTCACAATTTTCTCAGTGATGAATAACAGTAAAAAAACTTTACTGTTTTTCAAAACACTTTTTTTTTTCCATTAACAAGTTTTTTGCCCTGAGGACACTTAATTTTTAGATTAAATAAATAAATCCAGTCTTTTTTAACCTTATGAGTTATGAACATGGATTTGTGGGAAAAATGCACCTCTTGAAATGGAAATGTTATAAGAGCTTTTAGACTTCTCCAAAATGGTGGTTGCCTTTTTCTGAGAAGTAGAAACTCCTGAGGAAACTGCTCCATGTTTATTGCTCATGAAGTACACTAAATTTTTTAAATAATTAACTAAATAGCACAGAATCATTATCTTTTCCCTAAAGCTGGGTATTTTTCCTGAAGGAGTTTTCACAATTTAATTTAATATTGCCAGTTTTCCCAAGTTAAATTAATACCACCAAATAGGTAAATCCTTCAGAGAGTAGTCTCAAACCAGAGCTGGGCAGACAATTTGCAGTTGTTTTTACTGCAATTTTAAGTATGTTGCTCTTACTGGTTTTCAAAAACAAGGAAACATTTTTAATCCTACACTTGATTGTTCCTATGAGGTAAAATTAAAAAAAAAAAAGGCAAGAAGACATTGTTTAAAAAACTAAAGCTCTCTTTGCCCCATCTGCCAGTCACACTGCCGTCAATGCTGCTTGGCTGTGAGAAAATGCTGACTGCATGGATATGTATCAGGAGAACTGAAGTGCCACAAAGGGCCACCGACATTCTTCCCATACTGAAGTTTTGGGGAATTGTGGCAAATTATGCAAGCTGAGCATCGCTGAAGCAAAATTACAAGTAAACACGTAGCACGGATATTCAAATGAATAATTAAAGCAAATCCTCCTGAGTTACAGCCTGGTAACCCTGGGTGTTTGAAAACAAGCTCCTGAGGAGTGGTTGCAAAAGACCTCTTCACTGAAGTGGACAAGGATGTTCTCAGGGGCTGAAGAACCTCCCTGCATGCAGAGCACACTGGTACCAAGCAGCACTGCTTGCCTTGAGCGCAGCTGCAAAGGGAAAACAGAATTTTTATCCTGCAGTTTCACACTTATTTCAATGGAACCAAGCAATTTCTGCCAAATCCTCACTGATAAGATTGAATAAGCAGAAAAAAAGAAAGCAAAATTGACAAATAAAATGAAACATGTCTGGATTCTCTACTAATATGAAATGTATAATTTTCTTTCTGAGTAGACCACTACTGCTTTTTCCGTTTTGCTCTGAGCAGACAGAAATTTTTCACCACAGTTATACTCCCTTTCTGTAGAACTGTTTACCACCAGGAGCCCTGCACAGAGCTGACAGGGAAAGCAGAACCTCTGCTAGCAGATGAGCCCATTAAGATCTTTTGCTTGAGGCCAGCATGAGTGGAACCAAAGTGCTATCCATACATTAGATTACTTGAAGTGGTCACATGGATTGAAAGCACTGAATTATTTGTTCCTCCATCTCTTCAGGGCACACCTGCAGTTTTGTAATTTCCCCAGCACACCACAGTCCACAAGGCCCTTTTTACTTTCTTCCATGCTGCAGGAGTTTTGAGGCCTCTTCTTGCCTCCACTTCTGATGTGCATCCACTTCCTTGCCTCCACTGCAGTTCCTTCCTCTTTGACTTGTATATTATTCATTCTGTCATTTAACTCAATTTAGTTTCAATTTGCAATGTCATTCAAACACAGCACAGTAGATTTATCCAATCCTATCCTATCCCATCCACATGCACTGGAAATGGTATCAAGAGGAGAAGGAGCCAGAGTGCAAAACTTCTGTTCGTCTTTTCTGACAGGAATAGATAACAGCACCCATTTCTGAAGAGTTCAGCAGAAGTTGCCACTTCTACAATCTAATTGTATGGTAAACAACGATGGGCAAAATGCATAATGAATGTGAATGGATAAAGCTCTAGTCAAAGTTCCCATTGACACAGAACAATTTATTTTTTTCAGTAAATTATTTTGGAAAGCTTTCCCTGAAATCAGATATCCCTGTAGTTCAGCTAAAAAGCCAGAGAAGAAATTACAAGGAAGCGGTTGATGAAAAAACAGAATTGAAGGGCAAAGGGATATAATCAGGATTATTCTGATAATAATCTGAAAATTATTCTATTTAAAGGAAGAATAAAAGGTTCCTTTAACCTTGAAAGAAAATACCCTGTTAAAGAAAAGGAAACCGTCACTGCCAAGGCTCTATTGCAAGAATAAAGTCCGTAATCGATTTCTATATTGAATGCTGGGGTGAAGACAGTGGGATTCCTGGAGGTTTGCTAATTCATGGGGATAACCTGGGGACACAGCAGCAGCTGCCTCTTTTGCTTTGAGGCAGTGCACCCTCTCTACGACTGAACCCCACTTTGAACGGAAGCCCCGAGAAGCTGAAATCAGTACTTGAAGGAGTTGCCATGTGTTACCTGCCCAGTCCAGGTGAGGGACAATGCAGGCCCTTCCTGGACAAGATCCTTTAACAAGAGTGATGCTGTGCAGGCAGCAGAGCTGGCAGGAGGAGAGGTGTAGGGGGATCCAGCTCTGTCTCAGCAGAGAGAGACTAAACTCCTGGCTCTGGCCCCAAAACCTGATGGATGCTGAAATCAGTTTGCCTTCTGTTTGCCCACACTTCTCTATATGTCAGAAAATTCACAAGCCTTATTTTTGGCTACTCTTCCTAGATTTTCCAAATGTGTGTTAAATTCCTCCAGGTACTGCCATTTCCTATACCAGACCAACAGACTCAGCTACTCAGCTGCACTACCAGAGAATCAGAGAGCCACAGCACTCCTCCTTTCCTTTAGAAAGAACTGAGAAAGAGGTTAAAACCAGTTCAGTGCCAAAGGGCTCGAGGTCTACCTCTGCTCCTTTATCACAGACTGCACAGTATCTTGCCTGGGCCCTTCATGGGAGGGCTGCCTGGGCCAGAGATGGAGGTGCAGGTGTCTGTATCCACCACTCGGCAAACACAACTGCACGGCGAGAGTTCGTGCAATCACACATGCTGCCCCTTACATAACTTCATTTCTGACTCACAATTCAAAGAGTGACACAGTAGGGTTTATTATAAACTACCTTCTAATGACAAATTCTAAAATATACCTTAGAAAAGCCAAAATTCACTTTTATTTTTTTCTTCTTTTTTCAGCGTCTTTCTTCAGCTTCCCTTTCTCTTCCTCCAATTTCATGTGATGGTAAGCCACAGATTCTCCAGGCAGTTTCCCAAATAATCCATGCTTAAGATGGACTCCAAGGAGCAGATTTCTAGCTCAGGGTTTTAGCTTTCCATCTCTAAGAGTACCAGCAGCTCAGCAGCTAAAGCTTTGTGCATTATGTAAACTGAGGGGTTTCATGAGATTGTGGTTGTTTGATTTAATTTAAGAACTGCTCCAAAGCTGTTTGCTCCAGTACCAGAAGCTTCAAGACTGGTCTGTAGTCAGTAATACATACAGGTCATTGAGTGCAGTCACTCAATGGTTTTAGGTTCATGGCCTTAAGCAGTATTTTGACATCTCTTTTCCTGAACCACAAAAAATGGGATCATTTACTGTTTTGTTTCAAGGTAAAAGGACATTGTCACCCTAAAATAAGGCCTTAACAGGCACATTTTTCTTCCCAGTGAACAGAAAAAGATCGTGTGGAGAAGTCCTCACATTAAATGGAAAAGATAACCGATCTTACTGATGGGATTTTTTTTCCAATTTGTCTGTAACCTCTTCTGGAGGAAGGTTTTCAGTAATCTACTTGCTGTATTTTGGCCTTTCATACAACAACAAATGAAAAAATCTTCCAACAAAGTAGACTTTTATTATCTGTTTTGATACAGATATTGTTTTGAATTTATAAGTTACAACATTGTAAAGCCTGTAACAAATGAGGATAGTCATAATTTTGATGAGGATTTTATAAAAGGTTAATAAACATCATCTTTTGCACTTGCATCTTTTGTCTCAATGCTCAGAGCACCTAGCAAACACAAATTCAAACTCTTTCTAATCCTGCACAAATAGTCTAATATTATGCCAATTTTCATACTGATGCAATCAGATTTAAAGGGACAGAGCTGCACCCCAAAACTCTGGTTCTCCTTTTCTTTATGCTCATCCTGATGTTCTGCTTTTAGATTTCTAGTCTGGTCTGAAGCCACTTTCTAAAGTGGGATTAAGTGCAGCTGCTAGATTGCTGCATAATAATGGTGCTTTCTAATATAAAACTAATAGAAGAATAACTTCTGGATATGTAATAAAGGGGGCTTCATTACTGAAGTCACATATGCACAAGGAAAACTGGCATCTGGGGAATGGCCAGAGCATCCCAGTTGCTGATTTGTTGGTTTGCGGTTTTTTTAGTCACATCACCATACAACATGAAATACTGACGAAAAAACAGCATGCAGAATATGTTGCCTGTATCTGCAGTGCATGGATTGGTGCTTGCCTATCATGAGACAGGACTAAATGCAAGTATACAAAGAAATTAATACAACTCCACAGCTCTTGCCAACCAAAATATCCCAGTCTTTGCCTAAATACTCATTTTGCTCATGCTCATGCTAAGCACGTTTACAACGCTTTGCAATTTGCCATCATATTTCAAAATTTGGTATGTTATTTTGCCCAAATAAAAAGGACAAATCCAGGAAAATCTAAACAAATCCCAGTATCTGAATAGATGGAATGACATCTGGTAAAGAATTAGTGAAGTGACTGTAATCTCTTTCTCAATCTCATTTCTGTCTTCAGGACATCACAATCATGAAAGCTCTGCAGCCACAACATGAAAGATACCAAAACTTTATGTCCTAAAATAAGCCTCTACGACTCAGAGGAAATAGGAGCCAGAGTAAGTGACATGATTTCTTTTTCAGAAAGGCTTGCAGGTTGGAAACATACTTGTTTTTTCCAACTGTTGCAAGTGTTCTGAGGAGATTATCTCCTGTAATAAATTTTGCTTAACACTTCAGTGTCCTTTCCATTGTAGATCTCAAAATGCACTGCTAAACAGTGGGCAATCAAATTTACATTTTTGAAGAGAAAACTTATATAGAGAGAATCACTAATGAACACTGAGTCTGTGTTTGATCTCAGACAGGAATCACAGGGGAAACCCACCTGCTCGTGTTGAAGACAGGGAAGTTTTCCAATTGATGCTAGCAGGACTATGGTTTTACCCTAGCAATCTAATGCCTCTGCCATTTCCCTGGTAGGGTTAACAATTCAAAAAAACTCCCATCCGCGTAAAGCTGTTTTGCTAATTTTGCCTCCAGAAGGCACCATAATAGCAGTAAGCTATGCAGGGGATCATTAAGGGTTGCAGCAGAATGCACAGTTCTTAGATGATACCTTTTCCCTTCCACATTGGCCATGGTTAAGCCGTATACATCAAACAGAAGAAAGAATCATCTAGGCCCTACTTCCAGGCAAAGAGAGGCCTGATAGACAAAACCCACCTGTTTCAGAGCCAATATCTTTATTTTGTACATCTGCTCAGTTCATTTCATTTGGTGTTAATACATGTAGCTTCACAAGAATCTTTACTATTGAAATAGTTGTTAAAGAATAATAATTTGCTTGACTCTTCTGTATTTCTGCCTTTTCTGGATATCTCTCAGTGCAGACACTGGGAACAAGCCAGTCACTCTGATGCCTAAAGATTTTTAGCTTTTTATATATATTGTAGATTTTTAATATATAGCTGTATAGTTTCTAGCATTTTCTTACACTTTAGAATAGTAGATTACCTTTTCTCACACATTATGCTACCTTCTTGAAATTCTGTTTAGTCTTATTTTCAAGAAAATAATTTCTAACAAGAACACCCTGTTTTGAACCAGCACCGTGGAGACATAACAAAATATAGGGCTAAGAACCTTTGGAGAGACTCCAAGAGGCAGGCCCAAGGGTGGGTTACCAGGACAACCAATCTTCTATTAGCTGTATTTGCTAGATATACTAATTAATTATAAATTTAATAGTGCTGCGTGTGCTCATAGCTGTATTTTGTGCGCCTGAAAGCTTTCATTAAAGAACTGCTCTTTATGTTACCATTTTCAATATTGTTTGGAAAATTTGTCTTCTGATTCTAGGCACTAATGCTATGGCCTTTTCCAAAGAACCTTAATGATATACGAGAGCCAGTGTTGTAAAGAAAGTTCTCTTGTGTCACCATGGGAAGATCATTCTTCTGGTCCCTTTGAGACACTCTTTTTTTTTCTAATAGATTTTTATGCACTTTTTATATAGAATTTTTATTACCCAATTAATGTGTGAATGTAAGCATGGCCTGCCTCCGTGGAGGGAATGACAAAATGGGACAGTTATAGTTCCCTTCCCTTCTTTGTTTGTGTGTAGTTTCAGGTTGGTTTTGTTTTTTATTTATAGCTTTGACAGTAATTTTCACTTTGCCCTCCATTTTCATTACCTACCATCTAAACATTGTTCACCCTAGTGGGAGCAAGGCTCTCTACTGACTGTCTGCACTATAACACCTTAGTGAAAAGTAGGGGTCCTCCTACTTATCCTCAGCGGATGAAAGCTTCATCCTCTTCAACTCTGACATTTGCTACTAGCTATGGGTGGTTGGTTAGAAATGAGCCCAAGTATCCTGTACAGTCATAGAATTACAGAATTTCCTAAGTTTGAGAGAATCTACAAGGATCATCAAAGTCAAACTCCTGGCCCTGTGAAGGACAACCTTAAGACTCTGAGATCATTGTCCAAATGTTCCTTGAGCTCTGTCAGTGGTGCTACAACCACTGCCCTGGGGAGCCTGTTCCAGTGCACAACCACCCTCTGGGTGAACCATTTCCTAATATCCAACTTAAACCTCCCTGACACAGGTTCATGCCCTTGCCTCGGTACTGAGTGAACAGCTAAATGCTACAGCAAGGTGTGTTACAGAGAGCCCTGAACAACTGCTTACCACTTCAGAAACCCCATGTGGTGCTGTAGGACAATGCCATGTTAACATACTCATTGTCATCCCAGACAGCTGCAAAACCCTATTAAAGAGCTCCACAGACTAATTAGCTGGAGTACCGTGCTGAAGAACAATACTGCTTTGCTAGTACCCCACCAGCTCACTCGAAGTTCTCTCCACTGCACAATATAGAAATGCCTTTCACAGGAAAAACTTAGCTGTCTTTATTAAGTGACAAACACCTTCTCACTCAGTTTGTCTCTCAGTTTTTACACGGCTATCTTCAGGTTTTTGGAGCTAAATACATTGCTGCCATAAACTGCAGCCAAATCTAATTAGGCTTGTATCCAAAAACATAAAAGAACTCAGATAAAATGTCATATCTGTATTTATTTGAAATGTTTAAAACTTCCAGTCTTCTCCAGGCATAATAAAAATTCATCTTCTGTATATACTTTTTCCCTCTGGACAAATAATGATCTATCATTTTAAAGGCATCAAAGCATGGTTGTATGATTGGCATCAGACAGATTTCATTAAAGTCATCGTCCTTTGAAAAGTGAGATCTATAATTCTGTTTAATGTAGGATGTTCTCTGAGCATTTTGTATGTGTAGACTGTAAGCATGCCTGTATTTTCCCTCTTTTCTGAAAGTAAATCTTTTTCTGGTATTAAAGAGGAATACATTGAAGCAAGTAGAAATTACACTATTTTGTATTTAAATTTAATATATGCAACACATCCTATAGAATGTATATGTGTGTGTGAATAATATGGGGTTTGTTTTTGATGTCTCCCTTACTGTTGGTTTGATAGAGGTGGCTTAACACCTTAAAGGGTGCTTTGCTGTTCAAAACGCTTGCTGACTCTCAGCTTTCCACAGCAGCTTGCTCCTGCACACTGCTGGACCAGAACATCAGCCCCTGGATGGTCTGGGTTCCTGTGTGTACTCACCAGCAGCCAGAGCACCACGAACAATTAATTGGGTTTCCCCCCCACTACTGTAAGAGAGATTCAAGACACTGCCCCACTCAAATTTGCATGTCTTGCTTACCAAGTGTATCGCAGTCCTTAGCTAACCCCAGCTCTACTAATTTCTATATCTGAATGCTCTTTCATTTAGTACTTCCTGCGGTGACTGAGCACATTTCAGGGCCCACTGGCTGGGAAAGCTAAATGATATTAGACAAAAAGAATAAGATTAAAGCCACTTTTTATCTCTAAATGTCTAATACACAAGAATCTACTGTGAATTTTCACCAAATGAGACTGTCATTCTTTATCCTATAATTAGCTATATATAGAAATTGTCCTTTATATTCTATTCCTTTTCCTTATAGCTATTGGTTAAACTATTATGTGTTGGTCACTTACTGTACTGAACAGTATGAAAAGGGGATAAAAGATGGAGTATGCCTGAAACTGAAGTAACTTAAACAAACATAAACCCAGGATTTTCAGAAGGCCTTTCCTTCAGTGGCTCTGAGGCAAACCTTGCTCATGATTTGGAATCTATTATTTGAATTTATTAGTATCATTCAGAACTATGAATAGTAGCCATATCTATTAATAATTATTCATAATTGCCATTATTACTTTAATCACAGGAAATACAGCTATCCACTTGGGACAAAAAAATATATTTGCATCCTTCAGGGAGTTGTCAAGGTTTTGCATTGTGGATGACACTATTTCAATCACAGGAAATCCATATAAATAAATATAACTTAAATATAAATAAATATAATTGAATATGTGAAAGAAATAAATTTAAATTCATGCTATAGAAATATCATCTGATACGGAAACTGATGTTTTCTTCCTGACAGCAGCTAGTTCAATTTTTCCCCACTAAGGAAGGACTTAGAATTACTATTTAGTCAATACAGGGTTGAGAAAGAAGAATTTTTTCTGGTCCAAGGAAATCAATGATGAAGGTATCAAGATGTACCATTATATTAAAACATGGCAATCATTAATAAATGAAAATCTACAGGGAAGGCACAGGCAGTTGCTTCGTTCAGTGCCTACCCTTCTCCCAGTGCCAAGTGTAATTATATATAGCAGCAACATGTTGACAATAAGCTTAGAAGGAGAAAGGGAAGTGGTGGGAATAGAAATGCAGCGTCCTAGAAACAAAACAACAGGAAAAACACCTGAAAATGCAGTGACATTCTCTCCCCAAAGACAGCAGTGCTTTATCCCCCCACTGCAGTTAAACAGATGGCTGCAAAGGCTGTAACGGTACAAAGATCACAGAAAATCCTGCAAAGCCATAGAAGGAAGGAAACCAGTAGCATTGCTTAATAGTCTGCTTATTTTACAGTCAAGTGGATTGCCAAGCAACTAAGCTGTAACAAGCTCCATATTTAGGGGAAGAAATGTTTGTCTTCTGTCTGTCCCTGCTTGCAATGGCAAGTGGAGGGCATTTCTAAGCCAGATAATTTGAGTACAGCATGTTCCACGAGCCCTGAGCCTGTGCTGCTGAGCAGCAGTGTTAATCACAGCAACAGTTGACAAGCGCACCTTGCCAGAGTCCAAGTTTGTCATCATCACTGTGACTTTCACTCTCAGCTGTTCAAAACACAAACAGACGACCCCCAAAAAACTGCAGTTACTCAGGAATCTGAGATTCCCACGTTACTTAACATGACTGGATCTCTTTAGGATTCATAAACGACTCCCCAGATGACAAAAAGAGCTCGATTTGGTTGTCTAAGCAGGTGCATCCAAAGCTGTTTGAGATGCACAGGGTAGCTGATACACTGACACAAAGCACAGACAGAATACCCCAGGGAGCAACAGCTGGCAGCCAGGTGAAATATGTTCCAGGGCATCTGAAAGGGCTCTAGTTGCCTTATTTAGGCAACTGATCAGAGCCCCAAATGACCCCTTTACGTCTTGTATTCTTCATCCATTCCTCCACCCACAAACAAAAATGAGTGAGCATTGCTATTCATAAGTATCTATATAAAAGTACAAATACATACAGTATATACATTTGGGAGCACATCTTAAATCATTCGAAAAGACTAAAAATGTAGTATTTCTTCTGAATACACCCACATACACTTGCCTAAGAGAATCACCTTGTAAACACAATGCTCAAGTCTGAAGAAAGACGTGATTTGGACAAATGGCAAAAGACTCTATAGGATAACACTTCAAGACCCAGGTAGACCAGTGACTGTCCCAAGGCATCCTGCTGCTGGAGAGGGACAATGCAGCAGGATGAAGAACAAGCCTACCAGTCATACACATAAATGGGACAAGATGACACCAACCTGGGTGACTGACACCCACAACATTATTTCACAGATAAATGCAGTTGGTTAAACTCAGCACTCCCAGCCCACAGGAGAAGGTGCAATTATCTGAATGATTATCTGATTGGTGGCTTTTCAGGAAGCACCTGACTACCTTTATTCAGAAGATACATGTTTCTCCCTGATTCATCTCTCTGACATCCAGGATCCTGCCTAATGGTGACGGAATAACATTTAAGGAGTGATGAAAAACTATAAATTAAGTGTGCAAATAGTACCTTAACCAAGACTGATATTACATTAATGCCCAGCTAAAATATTAAGAAATGGAAAAGAATTGCTAAAAAGTAATAATTTAAAATAATCAGCCAATTTTGAAACGAATTCTTTTTGTAATTTGCTATTTTACTTCAAATAATAGGATCAAATTAATGACAAAAATCACTGTTTTCCTGCAATCTGGAATTGTACTAACAATCAAAGTAGAGTTCAGCAATGAAAACATCCTCTGGCTGATCAGCACTAGAAGTTGATTGGAATATGACTAAAATGTGTTTGCTTGGGAAATTATTGCATTTAAAGTCACTGTTTTCAGTTCCAAATTTATGTTTCACAGCCTTGACACAGTTCCTCTCTTTACATACCAACAATGAAAACTGACAATAGAAACCCACAAACCCCTAACTGAGAACAAGCCTTTTCCCTGAAGGAGGATGTAATGTAAAAGCTTCTTTTATTACATAAAAGCTATAACTCCCCCCATTGTCTACATGTGTAAAATGTTTATAACATACAATATTAGCACATACACGTGCTCCTATCCTTTATTCCAGTAACTGCCAAAATAACAAGTAGAGAACACAAAAATAGGGGTACAAATAACTACAACATAATATTCTGCCATTGCTTTAAGCAAGTGCTGCTTTGCAAGTACAGCAGGTACCTTCCACTCCTCACAGGCACTTGCTGCTAAGCAACTTTCAAATCTTTTCGAAGCAGATGAAATTAGTAACTGGAATTGGAAACAACTTTGTGTTGTTCAGAGATGTACTGGGGGTGAACACGCTTCTAGCTGTGAAGCTACAGCTGAAGAACCAAGTTCTCTTCCTTACCCATTAAAGATGGCTGTTGTCAGTCCACTTGGAGACCAGAAAATCCCACTTAGCGGAAAACTTAACTAGCTAACAGGACTTGAAGAAAAGTCTCCTCTCAAAATGAGGTGCTTAACAAAATAACTCACCAATTTCCTAGAAAATGTCATGAACAAGTGCATAAATCAGAGTGGCCATAGCAGGGAGCTTAAGACCAGTCAGATATGTTTGTAGCAGACAAAACGAATAACTCTGGTGTGTGAAATACACTGTGCAACAGATTGAAACTGATCAGCCAAATCACATGCAGTGCTGGGAGTCAGTCATGAGCAACAAATAAGTAAGTGACAGGTATGAGACAAAAATATGATAGACTGCTCCATGCCAAATAACTGAAGGCCATGTCATAGATAACAAGAACTATTTTCTGTACATGTCCTGTTTGCTTCCCATAACCAGGAGGATAGGCTTATTTTGCTCTTACTTATTTTTCTTACCACTTCAGGGATTGTATCAAAAAAGGTTTAAGCCTTTCAGCTTCAGAAGAGATTTATATCCACTTTCAAAACACTCAATGCCTATCTGTTAATTAAAAATACATACTATCTTCTGGCTACCTATACTTCGAACACTTTTACTCATTCATGCCAGAGACCTAGCTAAGCCCTCTCTGTAGCAAATTACGCTCTTTAAACCAGATATGTCCACCTCAAACTGATAAATGTATTTTTATAGATTTACTGAATTAATTTAGTGCACCTTTGTATGCTCAGGCAAACTCTCTGGCATGCTATATGGGCTGTAACAGAAAGGAGAGCTTTGTGTTTTGTACAGCTGAGGACTGCAAACACTATATGTCCAGGAAGAACCTGAAACACTGACTGCTGGAAGTGGTCATACAGCACATGAAACATGGCATGGTTGGTCATTTTCTCCACTGTCATCTTTAGAGTTCTGAAAAATAGGAGGGAAATTGAGGGAGCTCTTCAGCAAGTTCAAACTACACATTCTGAAAATAAGAGATTTTTCACAGTAATTTTTTTCTATGCAGTAGGAGAATTTCTGTGGGGCTATACTGGTGATGCTGAATAGTGAACAAGCCTATGCTCAGAAATCCAAGTTCTGAATAAAAATGCCAGTGATGGAATGCTGGAAGCTGCCCAAGATCTTGTCAATAAGCAGAGACTTTCCATTTTTTCCCTTGAATTACAAAGCGCTCGATCTAAAGCAAGCAACAGACTGAAAGGGATCTTACTGTAGATGAAGCTGAAAGGAGGGGAGGTATCACTAGGTAGGGCATAAATGCATCTCATTTGTCCTTCAGAGAAGGGAAAAAAATGGAAATGCCTCATTTTCACAGGAGCTGAAAATAGCATGGCAGCCTGTGGTACTCAGGCTTGTTGCTAGCATCAAGGCTGAACAGCCAGCAGGATTAGGAGCAAGCCAGGCTCAAACAAAACAGCACCAGGTGGTTTCTCCTGTCCCCGGGTTCCACCTGGCCCCAGTTCTGCTCTTTCCTGCTCACTACACTGTGAATGCACATCCCCCTGCTAGCGCAGCTTCAAACGGCAGGCTGACTGACACGGGAGCAAGATCACAGCCTGGGCTCCTGCCTGTTTTCCTGCAGCACAGATTGATTCTCGTATTGAAGAGGGAACCATCTGGGAAGGAGAGCAAATGCTTGGCCACTTAATTGGTACTTTCAGTAAGACAGACCACAGTGAGGACTGACAGACTTAGAGAAAATCACAGAAGCCATCAACCATCACTAGGGAAGGAAAACAGAGCCTGCTTCCACTCCAAACGGAAAGATTTGAAAATAAAGTAGGAGCTGTGTCAACCCCCTCCAACCCTGCATCATCTCCGTCACCGCAGCTTCACCCCAGCCCTAGAGACCTTGTCATATCTTCCCACCCCAAGCAGGGGCAGGGCTCTGTGGACATGATGAACTCTTGTTCCTATGGCAGTCAAGAACAGTGTGGTATCATTTAGCAAGGCAAATCATCTGCCACCCACTTTCTGATCTAGATACTAGACTAAAGGGAGACTGATGTCTTGTTTTTAATTTCTAAAATGCTCTCATTTACTAGAATCACTTAAATAGCATTTCCAACCATTTCCATTTTACATTTTAAGGATGTCTCTTGGTATCTTCATGGGAATGGCAGCACTCTTTAAAGAAGGATGGGTAGGATTACGAAATCCACCACCAAACCAGTTCATATCTGCGCCCCCTCCCCCCACCCCATTTCTCCCATCCTCCCCCCTCTCTTACACATATGCAGTATACAAATTGATTTGGCATATGAGATTTTAGCTCTTACACTTGCCAAATCACCCGCAATTTGAGAATTTACTAGTCC
Source organism: Acanthornis magna (assembly GCA_036785705.1). Taxonomy (NCBI): domain Eukaryota; kingdom Metazoa; phylum Chordata; class Aves; order Passeriformes; family Acanthizidae; genus Acanthornis; species Acanthornis magna. The sequence goes on from JAWUZG010000001.1 coordinate 21,087,510, forward strand.
AGGATCTTCCATGTTGCAGACTTTCTTCTCTCTTATAGCTCATCACACCTCAGTTTTCTTGTTCAAGAATGAAGATGATCTGACCTCTTCCTTCAGGTTTCCAAACACTCTTTTTAGTTTATTTCAGTCTTCCCAGATCAGTCATCTAGCCTGTGCTTGATTTTGCAACAGCTTGCAATCAATTTCTGTTCTTGTCAGAATCTTCTAAGTTTTAAAACCAGCTCAAGTTTAGTATTTAGCTCCTGAAGAGTACACAAACAGTAGGCTGTTCAGTATAAAGAGTAAACTTCTACTTGAACAATGGTTTAAGTGCTGACTATTACAGATAATATCCTCATAAATGTAAGGTGGCCCTTCTCATCTCATGTTCTCAGAATTGCTAATGCTCTGCCACTATGGATCGACAGAGATGTCTCCAGGCCTTCCACCAGCAGGCATCTAAGGGAAGCACAGCCTGATCTATGGGTTGGGCAATTAACACTTCCTAGTACCCATTTTCTTGGCATCCTCCAAATATGTATTATTAGCTTTGCAGAAATATCACCAAAGGGATGACACAGCAGCAAGATGAAGGAAAACAAAGCTATTCATTTGTTATGCTTCGAAACTGTAGCTCATCTTTGGCAGGTATGAACCTCAAACCCTTTATCAGAGGTCATTTCTGCTTGTCAAGAAACCCAAGAGCACATGAAATAAGGTGATATTTCATCTTTAATTTCTGAAAACTACAAGGAGTGTTATGAAAGACATTATAAACAAAACCAATAAAACATACTGACATTTTTATATGAATATTACCACAAGTAATTTGACCTGCCTGCACCTATGTTTTGATGCAGTATGTATATTCTTGTACCATAGTTCATGCGCATTCTTATTTCAGCTAAGAAATTTTACTTCAATTAACGTTAAACCCACACCTTGTTAACTCAGCCTAGTCCTAATTGAGAATTTGTAGGGTTTTTATACCATCTTAATTAAACTTCTTTTAAAAAGTCACACTTTTATTTAAACCTAAGTCAGAACACATCCAGACAAACCTTGTAAGAAGAGATAACGTACTATTTCTGAGAATAGCAATCACAGAAAAGACTGATCTCATGAATGAGCTGAAGCTCTTAAGAATCCAGCACAAAGATTTTCAACGCCTATTTAGTACAAGTCTCTCATGGCTCAAACCCACCTTGATATGCTGTCCCCAACGAAAAGGTGACCAGCTACAAATGACCAACACACAAAACTTGATTGCAGTGCAACAACTGCTGTTCTTGAGTTTTTTTTGCACATTAGCATCCTACTATAGCTGGTGTGAAATCATTTGCAAAGATAAAACTTGAGTCTATGAAGGCTGTGCTGTACCTTGGACTCATGTATAAGGCCCTGGAAAAATTAACTTTATGAAGGACAAAGGAAGATACCTCTACTTTTGCTCATAACCAGCCCTCTATTCTTCTTGTAAAGAATGAAAGCAAATGAAATGTTGGAAAATAAGGTGATTTTTGTAATGTTTAAGGTATTTCTCCGCAGAATCATTAAGGTTGGAAAAGACTCCCAAGATCATTGAGTCCAACCTTTGACCGATCTCCACCTGGTCAACTAAGCCATAACACTAAGTGCCATGTCCAGTCATTTTTTGAACCCCTCCAGGGATGGTTACTCCACCATGGGCAGCCCATTCCAAGGTTTGATGACCCTTTCCATGAAGAAATTCTTCCTGATGTGCAACCTGAAACTCCCCTGGCCCAGGTTGAGACCATTTCCTGTTATTCTGTCTCTGGATGCCTGGGAGAAGAGGCTGACCCCCACCTGGCTACACCCTCCTTTGAAAGAGTTGTAGAGAGTGATAAGGTTTCCCCTAAGCCTTTTCTCCAGGCTAAACAACGCCAGCTCCCTCAGTTGTTCCTCACATGACTTTTGTTCTCAACTTTCCACCAGCTTTGTTGTCCTTCTCTGGACAAGCTCCAGCATCTCAATGTCTTTTCTGGAGCGGCCCTGAACTGGACACAGGACACAAGATGCGGCCTCATGAGTGCCGAGTACAAAGGGACAAAGAGTGCACCTGTCATGTTCTTGTCCTATCATGATTATCTCATTCACCAATTATTTTATAGATGAAGGTCTTAGATTACTGTTGACAAGTTTATTTTATTAGGTTTCATTCTGGCTATAACCATTAATAACTTTAGCTATTATTTGACTGGCGGTCCTCACTCCCTTCTTCAAAATTATTTCATCAGACCAATTCTGTGAGTTGGGATGCTAGAAAGCAAAAGGACAGCCAGACAACTGTGGTTCAGTTTTAGAATTTAATTGCTGAAATAGCTGTGCATCTCTTCCTTTGAAAGGTGTTTTCAGGCTGAACTTGAGAAATAAAGACAGGACTAACAGCCAGATTTTAGCTAATTAAAAAAACTCCAACCAACAAACAAACAAAAGTTCCCTAGAAAGCAACTGGAAACATCCAGCAGAAGATTTTCAGAGATGAAATTCCAGTTTCAGAAAGCCAATTTGGCAGCATGATCTTCCCTGACCTGTACATAAGGCAGCATCATCTAAGTCAGCTGCAAAGCAGGCTTCCCCATGGCGCCTCTGATACACCTCCACCTCTGTTCTGTCAGTATGTCTGAAATGCTTCCGGAGATGAAGGGTAGTCCATTTTCTGTATTCATGTAAACTTTTGGCATACTCACACACAAGAATAACAAGATTTACTGCCTGTGATGGTACTGAACTCCCTGATGAGAAGCTGGAAGACCACAACTTCTCATCAGCACTGATATGCCATATAGAAGGCAAAGTTTCCTTCACTAAGAAAAAAATGCATTAATTTTGGTAAATTAGTCTGTTAAAAACAGTTGTAGTTTTAACTGACAACAGCTGCCAAAATAAAATAAATAAATAGATAAATAAATATACACACATATTACATACATAAACAAAAACTGGCAGATTTTTTTAAACTCCTTTGTCCGTAGTTAGATTGTTCAGTAACATAAAGACACTTCCTTCTTCCTTGTGTAAACCAAATCAAATCAGGAGTACATACAAAGCAGTGACCTAGAGGAGAATAACTGAAAATGCAGACACCCATATTTGCTGCCAGCCTGCAGACAGCAGCTGCTGCCCACAGTGCCTCGATCGACAGTGACGGCGGCTGCACTGACGTTCCACATTAGAGAATCATATTGCTTTGTTCCCTCAGGGGAGCCTCTCTGTTTAAGGGGATACTATTAAGGATGGCAAGTCCAAACATGAGCCTTTTTTTTGTCTTTTCATATAATTCTGTGTGAGCGTTTATCCATATTTTATGGAAGAATTAATTGAATGTCACTATACACGTACAAACAAGACATAACCTAACTAAATGCCAGGCACGTAGTTCACCAAACTGCTGCAGTACAGGGCACTGGTTTGAAATCTACAGCTTCATTAAATCTACAGCTTCATTCCTCTCTGACAAGCAGCCAAGCCTCACAGAGACTCTAAGTCATTAGCATACATGCAATGCCCCAGAGCAACCAAACGAACGTCTCTGTGCATCCAGGGTCACTGTGATGCACAATGCCCACAGCAGTGCCACCTCCATGGTGTGGAGTGTAGCCTAACACAGCAAGAACCCCAGCTATGAAAAGATTCATACCTATAAAGGTAAGTTTAGAAAAGGTCCTGTGTAAAGGCCCTTGAATGCCCATTCTCTGTGGGACCCCTCCCTGCTGTGACAGACCACTAATGCTTTATCCTGAGTAGGCAACTTAATCTCTTTATTATCATAGCTGTTGTATCCCTATGGGCTGGGGCAACACCCCCGAGTCCCTCTATGATGTGGTAACTGCAAATGATGCTAAAGGCGATGTAATATGTCTTATTTAACACACTTGAGAAATCCTTCATCCCACTGCTATCTCCTCGTGCTATGAGAACATTCCTAAGTCTCAGAAAGACATTTCTAGCAGGTCAGCAGTTGTAGAGGAATCTGCTCCTGTTTGTACTGGCACAGAGATGCTCTTCTATCCTGTGACCAAGGACATCATATCCTCCGGTGCATTGTTCATGTGTCAGGCCTCTCCCACTTGGGTGGATTCCTGGAGGAACTTCCACTCTTGATTGTGATGCTTAGAGTTCAGATCTGGCTGCTCACTTCCATCATTTGGAGCTTTTCTCCATCCAATCACACAGGCAGCCTGATTATCACCCTCTTTGCTCTGTACAGCTTATCTGGAGTTATAACTGCAGACCATGCAAGCAGCAGAGGATGCAGAGAATAGCCAGGCTGATGCATGTTCCAGAGTCAGAGGAATGCTCTCCTCAGCTCATTTAATCCTTAGTAGACCTCTGCCTCCACCCACTGCCTAAAAAACAGCTGAACTGCTTGGGCTCATGTCCCTGTGGATGACAATGATCATGGGATCTTCACGCACAATTTGCCATGTTTCTTTGCCAGCTAATTTGACATTTCTCACCCACTGTATTCTCTTTGATAACCTAAATCAGTCTGAGAGTATTTTATTAGTAGATGGTTTGGATGACTCATGATTACCTACCCCGATGAAAATACAGCGGCACAATTTACTGTTGCCACTGCAACAGTCCTAGATACCTTACTAATGACAGTAATGAATGCAGCTGACAGGAAAAAAGGTTATTGGTGCCAATATTTTCCACATTCAGCTCTTTTAGTAAATGTTAAATACAAGTTTTTAGCATCTTTCAGTATTCCTAACCAGGATGTTTTTCTTTTCTTTTGTGACCAGCACTATTTCATTGTGCTAAGTCAGTTCAGAGTAAGTGTGACTCTTGTTAGGTATCGGTAAGCCAGTGATTTATGCAGTTGAGGTTCTGCCTGGGATGATATCTTCTTACAGCAGTTTTTCCTTTTCTTGTAGCAGAGGTCTTACAAGTGGAGTCTGCTGCCATTTTCTGTCCTCCTTGGAGTTGCAATAGATGCCCATCCCCTTAGAATTTTCTTTCTAGTGGTGTCCTCATCACACAATCCCTTACTTCTTAGTAAAAAAATGCAGCTAACACATGAAATTAAAAAATATCTAGTCTTCATTTTTTACTGGCATCCAGGAACTTTTAAAGTATGAAATTTAGTACATTTTCCTTTTGCTGCACTTGCCCAACCACAACTCATCAACATCGAGACTACATCCTCTTAAAACTTCTTCAGGTACTATCATATGGGTTACTTCCATACTCAAGTGAGAGCAGCAAGAAATCCAAATAAAGGACAGCTTTCCAAGACTAGTTCCTAGTGGTAAAATGAAAGCTGGCATTTGCTGGAGTGATGACATACATGAAATCGTATCATCACTGCAAGTTGCAAAATCACTGTAATGAGTGGCACGTTAAACAGGAGAGGTTAAAGGACATGCATAATATTTCCACTGGCATCTTCAAAACCTCCTAATGGCTTTCTAGGCTACAGACCTTTTGAGCACAAGGCACTTTCTTCCAGAGCTCATTCCTACCCTCTCTCATCCTTCTTCCTTGTTCAGACAAACCTTTCAAAAAAAACTATTTAAGGACTATGCAAATGTGGAAAGCCCCCAGTGCAGCTATATATTTTCTCTGACAAGCTCACCAACTTCGTGTCATTTTCACCTTAGGCTCCTGCTCTAGGCTGAAACATGATCGAGCATGTTTTGAGGGTCTGGTCAGCATCTCTCTAAGCATGCACTGAGGAAGACCTTCCCAGCCACTCTACTTCTCAGAGGAGGTCAAACATATATTTGAACTTTTAGTCACTGCCATGTAGTTTCACAAGAGTTTCCCTTCTCCTGTAGTGATCAAAACACTTGATAAACCTCAAGATATAATTTCCAAATGAAATTTACAGAGAGCCCCAGCAAGTACTAAAATACTTTCCATCTAATTCTGGGAAGCAATGGCACATTTCTTGGTCTAGACAGAATATGGGTTCACTTCCACTCCCAGATTCTAAGCATCTTAAGTTGATCTCTCATTTTAAGTTTCACCCAGACCAAACACACAGAAGTCAGCCAATTTTTCACTGAGCCCCGCCAGATTCTGGGTAGAAAGTGTTTCTTCCCTGTAGTTGTCCAGCTTATTTGCTAAATACAGCATCTCATCCATTTCAATAGGGAACATATTGTCATTTTTAAGATCCATTTATTTCATATCATACACAGTGACCTTCATATGAAAGGGTCTAAACAGTGATGTCACATCAGTATTTTCACCAAAAGGAAAAGAAATCCATTAATCCAGAAAACCTGGAATACTCAGTCTCTCTGAATTCCACATGCTTTTCTCATAGCACTCTACAGACCTTTTCCTGGTGCATCAGGGATCAAGCAAGGTATTTTAGCTCAGATGAAAACAGATTACTGAGATTCTTTTTTGAATAAATTTGTTTGCTAGGCATACCCATTAATTATCCCCAAATTACATGAAACACTACTGCATCTACCCCAGCTCAAATAATAAAATAGAGTCCTCGCTGCATGTACTGCACTTCCTATCTGGGTCACACAGCCCAAAGGGACTCTAATAATCTTTCAGGCGTCCTTGGTCATAAAGATTTATCCCTATTTCTGGTTCTGTAAATTAAACTGGTCAAAGCTGAAGCTTGTTTTGATCTCATACCATTTTGCAAACATGCAGATTGACTGAGCTTGTATCTATCCCTGGCTCTAACCTGGAGATTGGTCCTGCTTTGAGGAAGGTGCTGGTCCCTTCAAATCTGAATTATTCTATTACTTTTGTCTTAAATCTGAAAGATTGGGTCACCTTTGGGTCACCTTTGATCAATCACAAACTCCTCCACTAATTATAGCTCATGCTTTTAGCTACGGCAAGGACCAAACAATTGGACACACTGAAGGAAAGGTTACCTATTCCTTTCATGTACTTTCAGATTTCTTCCCCATTCCAGAAGCTCACAGCTACCTGGGAGACTATCACTGTATTCAGTAACTTTACATCAGACCTTTGCAACTTCAAAGCCAATCAGATAGGAAACGTGATCCAGGGCTGCAAGAGACAAACCACCAAAGACTGTCAAATTCATGAGTCATATCCAGCCTGTGAAATGTCTCAGTTCACTCTTTGTTTTTGGAGGCAGAAAGGGCAAGGTGCACTTAAACTCTCCCGACAGCTGCCTGCTTGTGAACAGCTCAACACAGAGAATTCAAATTGCCATTGGTGGTGCCTGAGTAGAAGGGCTGAGCTTCAAGGCCCCATCCTCCTGAGAATGCAGTCGAGACTGTATCTCAGGCACCTAACGAAGTGCTACAGCCAAAGGAATTTAGAGAACCTGCAGAACCCTCTCTTATCTCAGGTTTGTATTCTTAAAAAACACATTCATTTAGAAAGTAACAATAACACTCAGTAAATCCTCAACACCTACTGTAAGTGGGATGTGAGACTACATTTTCTCTTCAATTATCTTGAAGTTTCACCGACAAATTCGTCAACACATTACAGCTCCCATAATCTCTACTCCTTTCATAACCTAGGTTTATTCTAGCATTTGACACTGGTGTAGCTAGGCCTCTCTTTGACCTGGTTCTGCAACATTTTCAACAGTCCTGACTCTTAGGGAAACAATAGGAACCTCAGCAGCTAAATATACTAGTTTAAAGTTGTTTTAACTTCTGGTACTTTCTGTAAGGTCTCTTTGAAATACTGTTGCCTGAGAATCCAGTGTAACATCATTGTGGAATTGTGGCTGTATTTAACTGCTCTCAGCCTTTTAGGATGGCAGCAGGCTATTTATGCTCAAAAAGGAGCATTTTGGTCATCTGCTGGTTCAGTGGAGCCCAGTCTCACCAAGGCTGCTATCCCACCAGAATTTCAAAGTCATGTCCCACCCTTCCTCGTGCTGCTGTTCATCTAACCATGCCATGAACCAGCCTGGAGAGCTGCTCAAAACCAACTACCTGCAGAAGTGGTCAGGTTTTGATTGGTTCTCCCACAAGTGGGATGAGTACCAGTGCTGGGAACAGAGGAGGCAGGCACATCACCCAGGATGGCAGCATCCATGCCAACCAGATTGTCCTTCATCTCAATATTTGATGCTAAGATCTCCCGTTTCTCTACTGCTGGCTGTTGCTGTTTTGCAGAGGTTTATAAGACTACTTTTCTGATGTCATAAATCAATTATCTTGGTATAACCTTTCCCATTTGTTGCATTTTGGCTGCAAGAGAGCTTGCGAAAAAAAAACCACCTAGGAACAAAAGCACTCCCTGAACAGACAGAGCAGAAGACAGTACACTGAGCCTGGGACAAGCACAGAAGCTTTTCCTGGCACACTGATGTGGGCAAGGTTTCCCATTCTCCACAGCAGTCCTCAGCCTCCCCACAGAGAGCAGCCTTCCAGCATTAACCTTGCGGCAGAGGAAAGACCCCTTTGCCCTTTGGTTTTGTATTTCTCTGGCCCTTTGGTCAGCTCTCCTTTGTTCCAGAGTCCTTCTGCTTTCCAGAGTGCAGCTGCTGATCTGGCCACCACACAATGGCCACCATGAGTCTCTCCCAAACAGCCCAGGCTGGAAGAGCATTTCCCAGTCAACCTCCCCCATGACCCTCACAGTTCAGCACTGCTGCTAGGTTAAAATGCCCTGGCACGAAGAAATGCAGCAGTACTGAGAACATCACCTGGGACTTTCAGAGCACACGTCTGGATCCTTCTAACAGCACTGGGGCAAGCGCCAGGGACATGTGCGTGTGATTCCCTCCCTCACGGCTTCCTACCGCGTTTCTCTGGGCTATCTGAAGCACACATGGTTCATTTTTCATGAAATGGCTCTCTGAGCTTCTTTAGTCGCTTTACAGGCTCTGAACTGCATCCTGCCCCATTCCTTACCAATACACAGTCAGATGTGACGGAGCTGCACTCCTCTGACCTCTCCCCACTGGTAAGCCCCACCGACTGTGCTGCTCTCACAGGTCAGTTTAATTCTGCCTCTGCTGTCTCTCCTATAAGCCTGCAAGTGCCAGTATTAGTACTCCTAGCTAGAGCAGGGATGCTTGCTGGTAATTTTTGCTGGGCTCTCCCCCGTGGTATGAGGGTGTTCTGCTTGTGGGGACTACCTTGTCACTTGTTCAGAGGCGCACTGCTTTCCCACTTTGGTGCAGCATTGCAACAGCGTTTCACCTTCAAGAAGACTTAATTGTCAATTTTGATCAAACCAGTTTACCCCCTACAGAATGTGAAATGATTATGGTGAGCAGACAAATCTCTCAGGTCAGCAGGAGTGGTGGTGTGGGATGGAAAGCTGCCCCCCATGCACACAGACCCCCGACACCGCCCCAGCAGTGCGTCTTGACAGCAGATCAGCACAAAAGCACTGAAGATGAAGTATATCTGGCACATATGTTTCCTATGGGGATTATAAAAAGGACATGTGATCAATGGAAAATACTGACCATGACCCTATGGCAAGTACCCTACCCTCCCACAGTGCCCTTGCACCGACACTTCTCAGGGTTGCTGCTTTGCACACTCGGTCCTCGCTCATGACGCGCTGGGAGCGTCAGCAGCTGTTTGTGCATTGCCTGCTGCCTTATCCCCCTTTATGGGCTATTGTCACAGGCTGTTTGTCTTTCCCTGAATCCAGAAGGTGATAAGCAGATGCCTGTTCCTACAAAGGCCCTCAGACTATCTTTTATACTGCTAACAGCAAAAAGAAAAGAACAGGATTGCTCAATGAGAGCTGCTTTGACATTTAAAATATTTTGATACTGAGTAAGACTAAAGGTTCTGAACCAGTATTTGCTTCTGACCATTTTTCTTGGCTTTTTAATCAGAGAAAAGACAAATAAAATCCTAAATACAAAGTGTAAACAGCAGGATTAAAAAAACTGTAATCTGCTCATTTCATGCTTTTTGGACAGCAGCAGCAGCAGCAATGGCTTCTGTCATATTTCCAACACCCAAATGATGCTGAATCTTTTTTAAATTTTATTTTGTATTATTTGATCTTCTAGCCAGACAGAAACATTAACAATTAGTAGCAGTGCTATCATTTGACAGCCTGGAAATATAAAGATGACAGGAGGAGAGGGAAGACCGAAAACCTCTTTGTATTTTGACCGAAGTAATTTTGATGAAGTAATTTTGATACTATCTTCTTTCTTTGAAAGCAAAGCCGCTGTTCCTCCTGCAGTGGTGTGGGCAGGGCTGGTTACGCAAGCACTGACCTGCACAGGCAGGTGAGCGGGGCAGCACCAGTGACCCTGGTCTCCTCCCACCTGCCAGCATCTGGCAGCAGTAGGCAATGGGACAGCCTGTCCAGCCTGAGGAGGAACTCTTGGCTGGGAGGTTCAGGCCTGAGCAGAGGCACAGGGGAGTTGGCCACCACACTGCCTTCATCTGGCCAGAGAGTTCAGGCAGAGACTGACCACAGCCTCCGTTCGAATCAATGGCAATGAGCCAATTGATTAAATGTTCTGTTTAATCCCATTTTTAAAAGCAAAAAATTTTTCTAGACCCTTCTGGGAAACAGGTAATGGCTGTTATGGAAGCTCCCATTGCCCTTTTCTGAATTGTGGGAACCATGGAAACAAAAGCAGCCACAGCCGCTGGTGCACAATGCCCATGACTTTAGCCAATGCACCTCATAAACCAAGAAAGGACCACGAAAATGAACAAGACTGAACAATCTGACTCTGAGTGTGCACTATGGCTTTCTGCAAGACGGCAGGTCGGGCACTGATTTTATCTCAGAGTCTGTTCATGTGCATTTTGCAGAAGCAGAGCCCATGGAATCAGAGGCTGGGGCACAGAGATCTGGCAGGGCAGAAATAGATGCAGCTACAACATTCGACATCTCTGTTCATGCTCTGATGACCCAGAGCTGCAGACATGTTTACAACTGTGCATGAAAAATGCATCCCCAAACAAAAGAAATCTAAAGGCAAATTTTGTTTTTATCCTGCCTGACCTTGATCGGGTGTTGTGGCAGAGGACAGGGGGAGCTGTCAGAGCCAGGCAACAGGACCAATTAACCCTTCAGGAGCAAGGGGTTTGACAGCCAGGAAGATGTAACTATGAGGTATCCCAATGCTCTTACCACTTCCTAGGAAGAGACGAGCTGCAGAACAAGTCCCAGCCTAAGAATGTGAAGACATTACACCACGCTGGATGTGACAATGCTCTAAAAAAGCCATCGCTTCATATTCAAATGAGACCTGTTTTCAACACGCAGTATTGTTCATACACCACCACTCCTGTTCATACAGCATGAACCAACTGTTTTCTGTTTTTTGGTCCCCCAGTAATCACTGGATCAGACTGGTCTCCACACAGCCACACTGTCAGCAGCAACATTATTTATACATAAACCCCCAGCCTTCCTCCATGGCCTGATTTGCCAGGTAGGTAATTGTTGTTCCCACTGAAGCAAAACTGGCTTGCTTTCAATGACATGCACCTGCACTGCTATTATACAGCAGACTGCCTCAGTGAAGATTTTCCATCACAAAGATCAGGAAGAAAAAAATAAATAATCCTATTATTTTGCATTTTTCACCTCATATTTAGAATTCCACCTAATTTAATTTTGGATTCTGCAGCCACAGGGGGAATTGCACACAAACCTCCTTTTTCCCAGAAACAAAAATGAAGTAAATGAGATAGACATGAGATAGCAGTCTTTTCCTGCTGGTTAAATCACTCTCCCCCAGCTCTCACCCATCTAATACTGCAGTATTCTCAGTACCCAAATGTACCATCCAAGTAGTGCATTCATTAGACAGTTTGCAACTCCTGATCGCTGACAGATGCGATCTTATCAATCGACACATTCAAGCAAAACTGCCTTTCCCCCCGATCTTCCAGTGGCCTGAATTCAGCTGACAGCCCTACGCTGCCTTGCTGCTTGCATCGAGGATGCACCCACAGTTAGGAGGTCGATGCTTCCCCTCCAGCATCTTTCATCCCTTCATAAACAGGCAAGGACCACAGCTTTTATCCAACGACCTACAGCAAAGAGAATGCAAGTGTGGCGGGTACAGCAAGGATAAAACAAGCCCTGTTCTCAGCAGAAAAAGGATGTAAATGAGATGCATTTACTTACATGAAGATTCAGTGCCAAACATGGCTCGCCCCAGATGCTGCTATTTTAAAAAACAAAGAAGAAAAAGGAGTGGAAGACAGAGGGAGTGTATGAGAGAAGGGATGAGACTGCTACACAGCAGGGGTCATGAAGCCAGACAATGCAGTCCAGGCTATCCAAGCTGCCAGATTCTCCTCTCTCCTCCTCTCCCCTGCTCAACACCGCAGAGAGCTTTTCCTTGCAACCGCAGTGAACGTCCTTCTTCAGGAAGCAAAAAGCAGGAGCTTCTGTTTAAAATCCGAGTGATAAGGGCAGGCCGGCGTCCTTTCCGTGATAGCGGCAGGCAGCGAGAGGTATGAGCCACCAGATACTGCAATCCCCAGCCCCTGCTCGCCGTAAGACAATAGCGGAGCTTATGCACACACGGGATGACGTCAGGACACTGCAAAGACTGACTGCTGCTAACCCAGAGGCTCGGAGGGGGCTCGGACAGAGCACAGCCATTCAGATGGGAACTCCTTTGTCACAAAAAGCAGAGGACAAAGAGCCAGACACATATTTCCCTCTGTGATGCTAAAGCTCCCACCTGGGACTGCAATGCTAGCAGGAAAATATCTGCCTTGAATTCACGCTCTGTTTCTCTGCTGTACAAGATGCAAAGTGTCTCTGCACAAACAGAATGAATTTCAGGGACAAATACTCTAGTAAATGCCACTTATGGCGTTTTCAGTAAAGAATAACCCCAAATTTCTATCAGTAACTCTCTTTATTATTTGTCCTTCAAAGAAATACTAAACTCCTGGGCCAATCTACACTCCAGACCTAATTTTCACATCAAAGTGTTAGCCAATTGTCTCATTTACTTAAATTTACTCTCAGAATACACCGTAACAATGCTCTAACCACAATAAATAAGTCACACATCTAAATAAAAATAAAAACCCCAAAGCACACTGAGTTCAATAATAAAAAGGCATCCTAGCAACCAAAGAAATATTTTCCTTAATTTTTCTTTATTCTTCAAAACCATCTAGATCTAGTGTTTGCTAGCCTCTGCAAGTGCATTTTTTAGTGCACTGAATTTTTTTTAATCTGACATTCAGTAATTGAAAAATGTTCATAGAAACAAAGCCCTAAGCTCGCTCCTTCGGTCCTCTCACAGACAAAAGGAATTGCCCATCTTGTGCTGGTGAGAGCAGCCAAGCAGAAAGCTGATGGTTGGAAGCTACCAGATATTGGGGGCCATCCACAGAATGGCTGTCCAGAGGGGGCAAAACCAAGAATGTTTCTGCAAAGTCTCACTGAAAACGTACATGCAGTTCCCATGATGTCAAACACTGCAAAGTACTGCTGGTGGATGAGAAAAAAGGAGATAGATGCAGGCCCATTAAGTGAAGCACTTCAAGGCAAGCAACCACTCCTCCTATTTCTCAGCTTTTGTGGGTTAACCATTCCCAAACACTCCTGCTGCTCTGCATGCCAAGGGAGTTTGTGCTGTTTGCAGAACACGCAATGCCACCATGAGCAGCAGGCTGGAAAAACAAGTACTACTGAAGGCTGGCAGAACCTGCCACCTGAGGATCTCAGTGTGCTGAAACCATTAGGGAACCGAGGAGGTGCTGGCTGGGACCACTGCTGCCTGAAGGGCAAACTGGAAAGCAACATACAGGGTTCAGTGCCACAGCAGTTCATTGCCAGGTCAGTTCCTCTGGTCCTGGGGATGGGGAACGTGGTCCCAAGCTCACAGAGTGCGTATGCCCACAAACATCCTTACGGACCCTCAGCAGCCCTGTGCTGTGAGCCAGGAAAGTGCGCAAGAGGCTGTATAGAGTCTGATCCTGTCCTTCCCACGGTGGTGGGGGGCACCTACAACACACACCAAGCTTCCCTCCTGGTAACATCTGCTGGCACAAAATGCTCTTCAGTTGCTTCCCTGTGTTCCATTCTGCACATTGAACATTCCCTTTGTGTTCTGCCCACACCATGTGAATACTTAGGGCCACCAAGCTCATGGCAACATTTATCTCTATTTCATTTCTGGAATGAAATGTCACAAGAGAGGCCATATCTTGCGGTGAGACCTCTCACAACACACTTTCTAATAGGCAGCTTTTAGTCTCCGTTAGCAGACAGGACATCAGTGCTCATAATCATAGTGACTCAAATCAATGCACAGATGTCTTGAATTAACCAGATGTCCTCAAGTCTGTACTTAAGCACCTGAATTAATGGCCTGGCTTCTCAATTGTCGTGAATGTTTGCAATCACTCGCACAGATGCTCAGCCCCAAGAAGCTATGTCCAAATTGGTTTTGACCACAACAAGGGCACAAATCCTCTGATAAAGACTGTAGGTTTGCTGTTCCCAGAATTGAATTAGTTATTTTGACTCTTTGGAGCAGTTAACACCTCCTTCAGTCAAAACCGGTTGATCAGAAGCTTTGGTGCATCAAACAAAGTGTTCTGGCTGGGCTTTCCAGCAAATGAGGCAAACTCACAAAGGAAATGTGTCTATTATGTATCAGTAAGCCTCCAAGCATCTTTAAACACAGGTCTCTGGAAAAAAATCCCAAATGCACTTGTGCAATGGCTGAAGAGTAAGTTCTGCTCTGATGAGCAGATCTGACCTTCCCACAGCATTGTTTCCAAGGAAGACACAAAACCTCAGGGCTTTTCCAACGGCATCCTTGAAAGTGTCATGGAGCCCAAGCCCTCTGCTAAGTTCTCATTACATTGACACATACAGGCAGTTGAAAAGCCCAAACAACCCCTGCAGTATTTCTGGAAGGATTTCATAGTAATCTATTTCATTAGCGTTAGGCTTGGCAAGTCAGTACATTGCCTTGTGGGAAAGGTGATCTGCTACAGGCCAATGAAGGACTTTCTCTGAAATTCTTTCAAATTTACCTAAAACATTTTGTCAAATGACTTTGAGAAAGTGTTAAAATCTGTTTCTGACCTAGTACTCTTTTAAGACCACAACCTTTCAGTTGGCTAGCAGGATTACGGATTTCTGTTTCCTTTGCTGAGTGTGGCTGTTGGTTTATTCCACAAAGAAGGGTCAACAAATGAGAAGGTTTCTCTCTCTTCTACAGCAGTGAAGATAATGTAATTAGTGTACAGAAAACACCAAAGGCAATCTCCTGCCAGCATTCACATTGCTGTGATTTGCTTACAATGTTCACAAGACATTGTTTAAATATTAGATCAACTTACAATATCCTTTCCATATATTCCTCCACAAACCAGCATGAAATATTTAAATCAGCAACAACTTATGCCATGCAAAGCTGTCTCCTGTACATTCACATTTTCCAGAGAAAGGGATGTGCTTCTCAACCACTGCCACTCTTGGAGCAGATATTCTTTATTCCTCACTTTATCACTGCAGAAAAATAATACACATATTTTTACTTTGCTTTGTAAGGACACATGTGTCCAAGCCCTAAAGGATAATTTGAGTTTTAATAATGAAGCTGGATAATGAAACATTAAATTTTTATACAGATGTAAATTTCTGCTTTAGCGTAATTTCTTTCTATAAAGACAGTGCAAGCAGGAAATCTGAGCTACCAAAAGAAGCAGATTTATACACGTGCCTTATGCTGATCCACTGAACCATAAATCTTTATTCTCTCTTGTCACTAGAAAAACATTTCATTTTGCATTTAACCTCCTTTCTCACAGGAGAAACTCTGGGAACAGAAAATGTTCCATCCTCACAGGTAGTGAGGTTCTCCTGTCCTACGGCCCTGAGCAACTCACCGCAACAGGGGAGGTCTCACCTGTGTCCTCCCCAGGGCAAGGGAACAGGTCCCACACCTTCAAGTCTCTAGGGGGGAAGTACAGGATAATCTCAATAGGCCCCAGAGGTGGGTAAGGATTTTTATTACATTAGTTAAACTTGCCTTTTCTTTCCAAGTCCCCCGTTCTGTAATTTTTTTAATGCCTGAAAACTGATTATTTTTTAAAAGACATTGAATGATTTAATCCATTTAATGTGCTATTGGAAACCTTCGAATGACTCTGCAGCGAATCCACACCATTCAGCACCCTCCAAAAGGAATTTATTTTGCCTGTAGTTGTTAGCTAACTCCTAAAAATGCAATGAGACCCCTAGCCACCCACACTGTGACAATCTCCAGCTTCTGCAGGTATTGTCAGTTCTGGTAACAGCTGCCACACCGATTATTGATTAACATGGTACTCATAAAATACTGCAAGGTGTTTTTTCATGCTCCAGAAAAAAATGAAACCAAACAGCAGCATATATTACGGAATTACAGCTCTTTGGCTTTACACATCACTCAGCTTTGCTGACCCTTACCTATCTTTAACAAACATCTTTGGTGAAAAAGTTGACCTCTTGATTACACCAGTGTAATCCAGTGTGGTGCAATAACTTCAGCTCCTCATCTCACAGGGGCATGTATTTAAGGTACAAACAAACCCCCAAGCAACCAAAATGAATACCCTGCACTGATGCTATACCATCGAGTCACCAGAGCAGAGGTGTTTTCCAATAGCTCCACCACTAAATGAAGCCTGTGTCCCTGAAATGGCAGCTTTGGAGCTGTGGTGACAGGGAGAGGGAGCATGGCCAGCTGGGATAGAGGACAGCCCCGACAAGCCCTTCCCGGTAGGAAAGTTGGCAGCGGAGCACAGGCCCAGTAGGGTCTGCCAGCTTGGACTACAGAGCACTCAGAGCCAAGCAGAGCCAAGAAAGGCATGTTCCACTGGAATGAAATATCTCAAGTGCTTCATTTGTGCAAATGCCAGCAAGTTCCCACAGGGAGCACCTCAGGGACTAAGGCAGGCTGACACAGGACCTCAGGCAGCTAAGACAGGGAGACAGAGGGACTGGCTAGCCAGACAGTGGAAAATATCTTTGAACATCTGAGCTGTCTGAAGTCCTCGGTGTTCTCCTCATAGCCTGGTCTTATCACTTTTTGCTTGAGGTTTTCCACCCGCATTCCCTCTTTGCAACATACTGTTCCCTTGTTATGCTGGCACAGAAAGGAACGGGACTGCTGGCAGAAAAGAAGTTAAGATCTTTGTCCTGTTCAGCATAGATAAAGGATTTTATACCAGACTGATCTGCAGACTGCAGGGATTTTTTTTTTCTTATTATTATTTGCTCTTGTGATTATTTTTAAAATATTTCTGTGCAGTCTGTATTGCATTTATGCAAGCCCATTTCATGTAGAAATTATTTTTCTTCACCATTTTTAGGCAATTAATGCCTACAAGAATTAAGCTTTTTGAGTAAACATATACATGTATACACACACAAATAACCAGACAGACTGAAGAACAAGTACTTTTTGCCACCACAAAAATCTTTTCTTTGCCTGCATTGGTCCTTACATGAAAGATGAAATTCAAAGACAGATTGCTTTTCAATAAAGAGATACAATGAACCATAATAATCAATTATTACATTACTGTAATGCCTTTCAACATCTCTTTTAACAAAGATCTTAGCTTCACCACAGCTCTGCACATGATTACTGCAAGCCATTCACCACGGGCACCAAGAGGCAGCTCCCAGCAGATGCTCAGCCATTAAAAGAGGAAGTTCTGTGTGTTTTGCCTCTCCCAGGCCACCCAGCCATCTGAGGCACATCTAATGGACATGAAGCTGCAGCAGCTATGAAATGGTAGAGTATTACACACAAAAAACTGTATGTAAAGAATACGGCATATAAGAAAGGGAAAAAAAGAAAACATGTTAGCAGCTTAAGCACCTAGTTCTAGGATACAACTGAGATTGTGGATCATGGGCAGGTGAGTAGCTAGATCTCTTCAGGGGGCTGGGTGTCTGTCCCTTGTTAAACTCAAGATATTGAAGAGACCCCAAATCTTGGGCTTTTTCCTTCTCACGGGAACCAGGAACTTCTGTAGGCCACAAAGCCCTGAGACACCAAGCAACACAGTATCTCATTCTCCCCTAGCAGTAGCTCCTGGAGTCTACTTGCATGTCTGGCACCTAGTATCAGGGAGTAACAGAACAGAACACTATTTCCATTCCCTACAGCAGAGGATACAGAATAAATCGTCAAATTTCAACAAGTTCCCTTACAACATTTAGTGTGAGACTGGTAGAAAAGGCAGCAGTATTTGTAAGTGGCAGAGTACAGCTCACCTTTTGTATAATACTGTCAAAGATTAGGGCGGTGATTCACCTCTTTATTTTGGTTTTGTCGGTTTGGTTTTCAGTTTGGTTGGTTTCCTTTCAAACATAGAACATTTACCCACAAACATCTAAAACAGTTACCAACACAGCGTGACAATCTACTCCCAGTGTGCAAATGACATATCAAACCCAAATGAAATGTTATTTTTTTTCAATAACATCAAGCCCCACGGCTCATCAGAGCATGTGTTATGTCTTTGTTAAATTCTGAGAGCAGTTTTTTGTCCCATGCAACTGTGATGAAATGGGGCCACTAATGTATATGAAAAATGTCCCTGCAGAATACACTACCTTTCAATATAATCCATAGAGAACTTTGAAACAAACGAACCAAACCTTCGGTATCGCTTGTTATATTAAATCACCAGCTATTTAGCTAGCTTTCTAAAAGAATAAAATATTAGAAGAAAAATACGGTGCTTATTTTCTACACTGAGGGAAATATTTGAAATACTTTGGTTGCAATTGGTTTGGGGTTTTTTGGTATCCTAATTTCAGGTGGCATTTCCAAGGATCTCTGCCTGCACATGAGGTAGACATGAAAGCTTCTAATGTCAGAGTGAGCCAAGGTGGATAACAAATTAAAAATAGGGATTATAAACAAACTGTCATGATTTTTATGTGACTCTGTGGGATCAAAAATTAGGATTAAGGCCAACTCATAATAAACCACATGCAAACTGGCATCAGAGGGAACATGTGTGCCCCAGAAAAATACAAATATCTAATTTATATGCATAAAAGTGAGTCAGAGAGACTTAGAGGAGTAGCAAGTATTGCCAACATTGCATTAAAATCTGCATTAATAATGTCTGATCTAATGTCAAAACTTCATAATTAGGGGAAAGTGATTGAGTATTGAGAGAGGAAGATCAAATTTAAATTACTTCTCAGCCTGAGTAAACACAGTAAGAACATTCAATCCAACATTACAAATAACCATGATTTCATGATATCATAAATACAGGAAAAATTAATGACTTCTAAGCCTACACAGGAATAACCACAAAACAAGGTAATCAGGTCACTGCTGGATGGGTGAGTGCTGTGTTAGGCATGCTCCCTAGCAGATATAAAGGAATCCATAATATAACCATGCAAAACAATTCAATTGTGAGCTTTATTTTTATTTTCCTATATGGATACTCCTGTGCATAACAGTGAACGAGCTGATACTGCAGCCATAAATATAACACAGCTGAGAAGTCAGTGAGAAAACCAAGTCCACTGGAAGCTGTTCCACTAGTTGCACTGCACATTTAAGGATTTCAGTTTTCCCAAGATGCAGCATCTCAGTGCTGTCCCAGCCCCTCATTCAAGGGGTTCCACTCTACCTCCATTCATTGCCAGCCTCAGACTGGAGATCTAAAATGCTTTTCTCAGAATAAAAAGGATTAACCACAAAAATCAGTAAATTGGATAGCCTGATTATCATAGCTTTTCTTGACAAAGAGTTGCTTCTACGAGTCAGTAAAACACTCAAAGCAAGAGGCTTCTGATCCTGCACTGTGATCGGTCTCAGGCTGCTGCAGGCACAGACGTCCATCCATCAGGCTCCGACTGCAGGCTCCAGGCACAAAGCCTGGACACAGCACCCTCATTTGCTCAACACCCAACAGCAGAAGAAAAAAACACCTCCTGGAAAAGCAACGTTCTCCAAATTTTAAAAAGACTTATGTGGGTAAGTGCTAGCCTGAGGAACAAATATATGGTGAAGAGGAAGGCACCAGCAATGCACTTAAGCATTGTACCACCGGCTTTTAGGAGAAGGCGGCTCTTAAACTTGACAGACACCCTGGAAAAGCTCTCCTGAACAAAGTACTAGAGAAAATGTTAGGTTTTTAGTCATGGTAATAGAAAGTTTATGTAGACAATTAGAGGAAAATAGGATTGGAAAGGGTGGTGGCCTGTGCCCTCCTCATTACAGTGAACTGTACCAGTAGCCTTCCCACCTGGCACCAGGCACAAAAGAAAAATGCAGAGACTCCCAACTCTAACTCCATGTAGAAACTCATCTTAGGACATAGAGCAGTTCTTTACTATGAACTCATGGCACTTACCGGTTCACAGGGATCCTCTCACAGAAAATCACAGTGCTGCCAAAGCACAAAGAAGCATCAGTAACCACAGCTTTTGCCTCCTGCTTGGTGATGGTCAATGCATGAACACCATGTAGAATCATGACTCAAGACAAGCATGCAGCAATTTAATGACAATTAAATGATCAGACATCACAGTTTCTCAGAACTCTGGTACTAATGGTGGGCCTCCCACTGAGCAGACCACACTGCCAGGTATCGCCCTTCCTGACCTCTCCTCTGGAGTGGTGGTACCTTCAGAGATGCTGTATTTCACAGCAGAAGGGGACAGAGGAGACATGGAGGTTACAGCTCCCAAAGTCCACAACATTCATCCCAAGAAAGTCCTGGTCAGCACAATTAGATAGCACTCACATTCTAAATTTGTTTTGTTCTCAGTTCAGCAGTTGCCAACTTCAGCAATGCCCATTTCTCTCCACCGACTACAGACAGAGCAAACACGGAATAAGGTTTGAGCAGCCCAGGTGCAGATATTTACCAAGAAGAAGTGCCTCCTGTGTGTCTAGAAGTTTTAGGGGAAGCACTGGAAAAGGAGATGGCTGTGCTAACATCAGGGGCCCCACAATTCAAGGAAGAAAACGTAGATCCCTGCACTCCAAACCTACTTTGAACTGTGGCCTTTTCTATGGGTGTTCCCCCTGAACAGGTCCCAGACTTCAGAACGATCAGATCCTCTGAAGAGCAGCTGCTCAGCTGAGACAGACACCCTTTTGCCCCCTGCAGCTGCAGAGCTCTCCATTACACCAGTGATCTCCTGATAGTTCAAAGCATTGTGACACTTCTCTTCCTCCAATGCCCTGAAGGATTCAAGGGCTTGTGTCCTGTACCAGGTGGCACACTGAGTTTATCAACTTCATCAGCCCAGGCAGGAAGGTCATGCTGAGCACAGAGTTTGCAGACACAAGAAGCTGATAAAATCACCAGGCATCACTTCACCGGAGTAAGCCTTCCCCACCATCTGAGACATGCTACCTCCTAACATATTTAAGCATGGACACAGATGCTTTTCTTCAAGTAGAAGTGTTTGTAGCCCTTCCTACATACCTGATTTGCTTACTTTATGCCACCTAATCAGTTGTCAACCAGGCGGAAGAGCTTCACCTTGCAGCAAAGCAGAAGCAATGGCACTGCTCAGCCTGCAGGGCAGGGAGATTGCCTCCAAGCATCTGTCCTTGATGCTTCCTGAAACACTCAGCCTTTAGATGGCCACCAGCTCTGCTTAGTGCTGTTTGTTGTCAATGCTATTTATCCACTTTATCCACAGAGCCTCTGGCCCCGTTTACACTACAGGCAGGTACTGTTTGATACCACTTATCCTCGGCAGAAGATGGTTTGGTGATTGGCCAAAGCACAGCCTCAAGCACAAGGACCAACTCGCCCCCTGTATTCAGTTGGTTAAGGCTGCCCCTGTGGGCACCCCGATGGCAGAGGCTTGAGGGTCCCTTAAACTTCAGTCAAACGGCATGAGAATCACATCTTGTGAAAATCCTTTTTAACAAAAATTCTCAAGAAAATGTATTCTGAAACAAAACACAGATTATCGTGTATTTATCTCACACCAAACATCACTGGAAACTGTGCACTGGATGAATACAGTCCAATACGGCACCTTCTCTGACCTCAACCTTCACATCCCTATAAACTGGTACAAACAAGACTTACAGGTTTCATTACTTTTGTTGCTGTGTGTTTGACTGAAATTGGTACAACACACTACAGACAGCGAAAAGCAAAGGATTATTTACCTGAATAAGACAAAGGGATGTACTATCAAGTGTCCAACCAGAAACACAGACTCCCCTGGCAAGCAGTGTCAGGTCCCAGAGAAAAGACCTCAGTGGAAAGTGCCACTGTGTCTTAATTATGTGTTTAGCATGCCCCTTATTCCAACTATCTTCCTCATGTGTGTGCACAGAGAATTAAGACTCTTCTGGAACACTGGCTTTTTTTTTTTTTTTTTGTATGAACTAACTGCTTCTTAGCAGAGCAATTATTTTTATAAAGTACAGTCTATGAAAAAAATAGTTCACTCGGTTCTACTTTACCCCTGTATTACAGATGGAACTGAAAGCAACACATATGCGAATTTGTATTGCACCAGCAAACTAATCCTTCACGGACTTTTCATTGTCAGTTACTATCTTGAATTAACCCCAATTTAAATGCAGTTAGTTAGATAACCGTCACTCGAAGAAAAGCCCAAAACTTTTATTTTCCTGTGACATAGCATTAAATATATTTAAAACGTCCCTTATGTGTCCTTTGGCAAGGGCCCGCCCTGGCGCAGGCGGTGGGCAGACAGACACGCTGCATGCTCGCTGTGGAAGCCAGAAAGGAACTGGAATGCCTTACTGCAGTAGCCACTCTCAGTTCAGCTCTGCTGCAAAGTGCAGCAGAATTACGTGTACTAAGTTACAGAGCCAGATGTCTCCACGGCAGGAGCCTTCTAAAGGGGTAATTTCCTGGCTAGCAAGCATACATACCTCTCTGTGAGGAACATTCTATAGTGAAAACTTCAACCAACAATTCTTGACTTTTGCCAAATTAAGACTGAAATAATGCTTGGACTGAACTAGTTTTAAGAGTGCATAATAAATAGATTTTAATGCATTAATAAATACTAGTTTTAAGCCACAGGAAGTGTCTTCGCTTCCCCCCTTTTAGCATCTTTTAAAAAAACAGGAATTGCAAAAGTAATTGCAAAAAAACCCTTTTGCAGGCCTAATAGTATAGAAATAACTCCTTCAATTGCAGCTTAAGGACAAAAACCCCATGCAGTGATGACATGACTAAATATTTCCATGTCATCAAGCCCAGTGAAACAGATTGTGTCAGGGAGTTCTTTAGTTTCTGAAGATAAAGGAAGATCATTAGAACCTTTGGTTTCCCAAATCAAGGACCTTTCCTTGATGTATTTTGGGGTATTGCACAGTAAATGGGATAGATAATAGTTCAGAACCAAATAATGGTTTATATTTTTTTAAAAATTACAATACCTTTTATTTCTTGAAAATAATCAGACAACTATTTAAATTGATTATTTACCTTTGTTGTGAAACAACTGAGAGTTTCTGAATTTCCTTGATTTAAGGCATCATTGACCTCAGAGAAAATATGATCTTAATCATGCTTTTGTTTTTTTTCTTCCAATTGACAGATGAATTCATATGCTGTTGGCAATGAACAAAACTTTTAATCCTCTTAAGATGCAGCATTTTAACTCAGGGTGAATATTAAAACCTCAGCTGTTTTAATTTTCTTTCACAATCAGACAGATCCATACTTCTGACAATACTGTGGCATAATTTTGTTGTTTCTGCAACAACAAAATGTATTTCTGAATATCTCACCATCAAAATTTCACTAAACCATGCCTTTAGAAGCTCTACAGAGCTGTTTTATGATCTGCTTCAGCTGCATGCACTGCTACCTAGCTTTCAGCTGCCATTGTGCTCCCTAAACCTGACCATGTGAGTCTGTGCTCCTCAAAAGCACTTTTTGGCACTCGCTCTCCTGAGCAGGCTGTGGGGAATCAGATGTTGGAATGGACTTGGCTGAGCAGAACATGGGGAGAGTGCACAGCAAGACAGGGTGCCCCCACACAGCAAGCTGTTCAAGTCACCATTGACCCACAGCCATCCCTGCCACCTTCATCTATCTATGGGATCAGAGAGTTTCCACTACCTGGGATGTTATTACTGCAGCAAATGTGATCATGAGAGAGCTCACTAAAAATACAGCCTTGGGTCACCTTTGTACTCCTACATACCAGACCATTAGATCTAACATACTGTTCTCCAAACAGGCAGAATCCAGCCTTTGTATATAATAGTCTTTAGACACCAACAGACTGTATGTACAAGCTATTCTTTCAAAGCAAGTACAGTTCTTATGGGAAATATAAACCATCCTTTTACATTTCAGTGATGGTTGAAGTAATTTCTGAACGAAGCTTTAAAATAAAAAAATCTCTTGATTTAAAGGTGCTGCTTAAATAGAAACAGAATGCTGCATCTTATGAGACGGCTGTAAGTCTCAAGGCACAAAGGTAGTTCGGGGAAATGAAGCACAGTCTCACAGAAAGTGGATCTGGTGCAGCCTCTGAATTCCCACTGCTGAGGGAGAGCTCAACAGGCATCTTTCACGCATTGTATTTTGTCCATTTATTTGTTTGTTTATTTGTTGCATAGAGTTTACTGTCTTCAAGATGCCAGCAGGACCTCAGGAAGGCTTCTGCCCTTTTGAGACCTCACTAATTCCTCCTACACTCAAAGAGAAACCATTTCTCTTTCCACTTCCATCCCACAACTCTCAAGCCCTCTTTCTATAACTTGCACATCTGATTAGGAAATGCTGAAAGCAGAGTGCGGTGAGCCTCCCAGTGCATCCCCCACCTCCAGACACCTCCCCTAGGGCACAGCTTCCCAAGAGTTCCAGCTCAGCTCCTATTTAAAAGCTTCAGACCTTGCCAAAAGGAGCTGGGTTGTCAAATCTCAAATCTGTCCTCTCTACACAGTACTCAGCTGTGTTTCTGCAGTAGTAAATGTTAGCTCTCCCTTGTGGCATGCACTTGCCCTTTACAGAGACAGGACGGAAGCCTTACACAAGCCTTTCTCCCTGTGCTCCCACTACTCACTTCTAGTCCAGACACAGTCTTCTTCTGAGACAGGGAAACAGTGGTCACTTGAGGAATGGGGGGACAAGGGTCTGCCCAGCTGGGGTCCAGAGATCCTTGTCAGTCACTGTCGCTCACTCTACCCCCAAAAAACACATCATGAGCCTCCTTGCATGCCTTGAAGCCCACCTTCACCATCCCAAAATGGACTTGGCTATTCCAGTTTTTTCAAATCCCTGATTTTGCTTTGACAGGGAGGTAAACCAACTATCCATAAGTTATTCTTATAAAACCCATCTTCACAGGACCCAATGGACAGCAAAGGCCTTGTCTGAGAAACAACAAGCTAATGAAAGCACTACGCAAGAGACTGTCTAGTGCCATTAGAGTAGTGCAATACAGAGCCCTTTCCAGCAAATACTGAAGAACCCAAATCAAACACTGCTGGATTGCTGTGTGCTAGCAACCCACAAAGCGGACTCAGGTCATCTCCCAGGTCAGCAAAGGTTTTCCCTGCTACGGGGGTGTACTTGAATCTGTAATACCATTTTATCGAAAATCTTCATCAGACTGCAGTGGAGAGCTTCAGGGATAAGGCTCTGCTGAAAAGCCAGAGACCTGGCAATCAAAGTGCACTGCAGGGAAGAGACAGAGTTAGGGCAGACTGAGATGTGAGCACAAGAGAAAAATGTCAGGAGATGGGAGAAGGTTAATGGAGTAATATGGCAGGGAGCAGCAGCCATCCCTCTGTGTGCAGACACAGCTGCCTGAGCCACATCCTGTGACCGAGGAGAGCATCAACAACAAACCTCCTCTGAATCAGCATGGCTGTTGAAGGAATTTTCCCACAGTAAAGATCACATTCATAGCTCTGTGTCAGGAACAATATTGCTTTGTAATGTCCCTGGGATTCCAGCAGATGGAAGAAAAAACATTCAACCTCAGCCATGAACAAACTCTGAGAAGTGGCTAAAATGGTGAGAAGCGATGCTCCTTTGGCTCCACCACAGCACGGCAGATTTTATATGTGTTAACCACATGGCCAAGCACAATGACATGAACTCAAATGAAGAATGGAGACTAGGTCTTAATAAACCTGAAAAAGGACAGAAACCCCCAAGCATTAGATAAAAACAAGTGTCTGAATGTTATGGATGTATATGACCAAAACAAAGTTTAAAAAAAGAAAATGAAGAAAGAAAAAGAAGAAAAAAGAACAGAAATACTGGAGAAGAATTTGAAGTGCTTTCTTTACCTCTGCAATTTCACTGATCTGCCCATGGGAAGGAAACATGGTGATGGCCACACAGACAACACTGCAAACTTCACTGCTTTTTAAAAAAATAAACAAATATTTTCAAATACTTTTTCAGGGTTCTTTCCTTTTTTAAAGTTTCCCTAACATGTGGCAAAGCTTATGTCCTCTTAAGAACCAGACTTTTCTTCTTATCTGTGATAGTCACCGTTATTTTTCTTCCTACATATTTTTCAAGTCATCTTTCTCAGCATTCATGTGAATGCAAGATTTCACAGCCACACTTGGTTTTTTTCAGTCTAGGACCACTCTCTGCCTTCTCACAGTCTTTACAGCAGGAAAGCTGTAGCCTGCACAAGAGAGGAAAGCATAAATTACACTATGACAGGTTTATAAGACTAATTCTAATAAATATCTCTCAGTAGCCTCCTATTCACTGTCTCCCTAGAAGAGCAAGGAGGGATTTTTCTGCTGGCAGCATTTTCAACTGCATCAACATATTCCGTGAAAATGCATGAACTTCAGCAGCACTTTGCCCAGGAAGCCCACACAGGCTTGCAAACCAGGAGGCACGAGGAGGACCCATCAGAGCCCCCAGAAGGGCATTAGCCTGGGCTAAGACAGACCAGAGACTGGACCCTGTTTCATGACCACGTGCATTCAATCTACCTTTTATTACCTCAAATCAATGCAGGTCAGCCTTTGATCAAAGCTTCTTCCCCTACAAGACTCTGCTCTGGCCAATTCAACTGGCCAGGAGCCAGGCAAGGCAGAGATCATGGATGTGAGGCAATCGCCCTTACTGTTCTTACTGTTTCCAAAGAATATTTCATGCCTTACCTACATGTATTTATTTGAATATCGGTTCAGCTGTGTCACTGAAATGCTTAGAAACCCAAGCACATTTTTCAAAATTTATTTAGGAACTTCTTTATTCACATACCACTGGCTTTTTTCAAAAGTCATATCGCTTCTGAAAATGGGATTTAGATGCATGATGACATAGACGGAAATTGGGAACATCTTCATTCTGGAGATATTAACCAGTCCAACAGCTTACCTGGACCACTGATCCATACACACATCATTTGTTACCAAAGTATTTTATTGCTGATATTCAAGAGAATGCTGCAGAGACCAGAGAGATCTTGTATTCATGCCTGTTTAAATCGCACAAACCATGAAAGTCTAGGATTAAAACCAGAGGCTGAAGGATAATGTCCAAAGGCTAGAAGCACCGAGTACTAAAGCATCTTCTGCAACACTCAGAGGAGTTTCTTCCTCATGTTCTCCCAAATGTTACATTTGACATGGAACATACCAAATTATGGCCTTCTACCCTTAGATGAATTCAATTCTCTGTATCACAACTTCAGTACACAAAATAGCTAAGACTCAAAGATCAACATTAAAAAAAGAGTTAAAAGAAAATGAGAATTGTTCTGGTGATGGAATTTCTGCCACTTTATCTGTTGACTCTCCTTTCCTGATTAAGAGTTGCACTGACTTTCAGAAGTACTGAGAAAGTCTTTTAAGCTTTTCCCTTATGCAAGACGTGCAGTTGGACTTCTTTGGTTTCCATGAAATGCCTGTATCCAATACCTCTGCACTTTTCCTTTTCAGCACAAGTACAGAGTATCTAACCCCACCCCCGCTTTTTGTTGTGAAATTGGAACATGCCCAACATTTTTTCCTCAGCAGACAATTTATTTTTAAATCCGTGGCTAAGAATGCAGCATAATATATTTTAAAACAAATGTTCTTAGTCATCATTTCCATAATATTTCAACCCCTTCACGGGAAATATTATTCACAACACCGACAAAATAAAAAACAATGGATTTCTATTAGCAAGTGTCCACAGGTCTTAGTTTCAAATCCCAGCAATGGCAAAAATCCTGCTGTAATAAAAGCTTAGATAAAGACTGACTCTTTGCAATAGCACTAACCCACAACTAGAAATCTGTCTTGAAGGTACACCCTATTTCACTGTGACATAATTGACCAACTACTGAAATGAATGCTTAAATTATGTTGTCCATGTTAGGAGCATGGCAGACCTAGGTCTCCAAGTAAGTAAAGTTTAATATTTAATAGGAGGTAGTATGGGCCTAAAACTAAATTGCCTTCCTGGAACAAATTCTCATTCTATGGCAACTGGCCTGTTATCATAAGGAAGGTTTTTTAATCTCAGATGAGGAGTGGTAAGTGTCCTATACCATCATTTCCTGTTCTTAAAAGCACATCATACATGCAAAGAAAGTGAGGTTAAATGCCTGGTTAATACTTCTAAAAAACTAGTTTGTTCTCCTCCTATTTCCACATAGCATTGATAAATAAAGATGTTTTTTCTGTCAGTGGGAAGCCAGAATATTTGTCAGGTCCAAAGTGTCAGGTTCAAATTTTAAGGTTTTGCAAATTAAGTTTTTATAAATGCCACAGCCATGGGCCTGGGCAGGCAATTTAGGTCATCAGGAAATATTCCTTGGTTCCCTGACTACTGCATTACAATTTGGTACAAAAGTGGTCCTGCCATATAATATAAAAGCTGATGAATCTCTTCAATGCACTTATGGATTTTGTAGGAAATGAGATACTGTACTGACTAAATGTATTCTACTGTGCACAGCTGGGGAAAAAACAAGAAATACTACTGCAAATTAAGTTCCATTTAATTGCTACATTTCTTCTTTCCTCTAGTTGAATTATTACTTTGACTTTGCTTACTGTCATGATTTTTTATTTTTAGGTTCTTTCTACTAAACCAAGTAGGAATAGGCTGTATGTGAAAAGTTGCTATTTTTTCTACAAAATTATTCTAAAACACACACAGCTTATGCAGAAACCATAAATTAATGGCCAAACACAAACACATATTTTTAATTCATGTTGCCATGGATTTTTAGCTATAGAAGCCAGTGAGAGATCAGCTGTTGACACCACTGTGAGCATGTGCACATCCAGACAAAAATGTAACAGGATAATGCCCAACAGAATTTAAAAACTAAATGGCATTCAAAACATAAAATGGTCTGACCTGTATCAAGCATTTTCTCTCAATTCCTTTAAGAGATTAAAGGCAGTTATAAGCACACAGTGTTCTAAAGTTTGCTTAACAGAGGCAACACGGGCAGAACTATGGAGTATGTTTGCATCATGGCTTAGAAATGGTGTTCTCCAATTTAGTACTCCTGCTAAAACCACGCTGCCTCTCACTCCCGCTGCATTCAACTGGAAGAGCAAAAGGCAAAGATCATGGGTTAAGATAAAAAAATTTTACTGGAAACAGCAATGAGATAAGGAAATTAACAGCAACAGCAACAATATTAGTAACAAAAGGTATAAGACAAAGAAACAATTTACACTAAAAGCCCAGGACAATAACCACTCCTTGCCTTCCCTCAACACCTTTTCTCAACAGGAAGTAATCCCTTCTCTCCTGAAGAGCAACAGAGCCCCTGTCCCTACCAATCTCATGAGGTGGTACAGAATAATATTTGGGGCTGGCCACACCCCATCCCAACTAA
Organism: Acanthornis magna; assembly: GCA_036785705.1. Taxonomy (NCBI): domain Eukaryota; kingdom Metazoa; phylum Chordata; class Aves; order Passeriformes; family Acanthizidae; genus Acanthornis; species Acanthornis magna. The sequence goes on from JAWUZG010000001.1 coordinate 21,117,222, forward strand.
AAAAAAATTAATTCTGTTCTTGGCTAGAACCAGGACAGTCTGATGTTCAAAAGCTACAGCTTTTGTTCTCCTGCTAACACCATGGTTTGCTGAGTGGAAAGAACAGGATTAGAAAATACAGCACACAGGACACTATTTGCAATAAACAGGATCCATGCCTTTGTGTATACCTTACACATCCACAGACCAGAGACTGTTTGAGCACCCACTGAGAGAAGGACATTCATCTCCATGGCCACAGAGCTCCCAAGGATACCTACATTCCATGGCAGTATTAAAAGGATATTAAATAAGAAAAACAATTCTACCTCCACAGTTACTTTGCAATTAGATTCCCTCAGAAAACCTATCTGGAATCACTGACAAGCTCGCCAGAGTCCAGTGGTCTCAGACTCAGAGCTCAAAACCGAGTCTCCTGCATATTTAAGGCAGACGTCACCCAAAGAGGTACAGACGTGCCACTAACCTACTTGAACTTACATGGGCCAATCTATCCAGAGGAACTGGCTAAACCAAACAATGTTTCTGGTCACAAATGCCTTACCTTGAAAAACAACATGAATTGAACACACTCTACAAACTGGACCTCATCCCATCCTAGAGCCTTGGGTTTCCCCAAAACCCCAAATCCCAACAGTCCTCTTGCCTCGTGTCATTTTTATCTGTTAGGATGAAAGACCTAATTCCTATGGGATCTCCTATTTCTCTTACTGTTCAAACAGGTCACAGAGCAGAAATCCATCTTGGCTCATAAGCATGGCTGGTTTCCATCTAACTGCACGAGGAGACGTTCTAAAGTCATGGGTCTCGCTGGCAGAAAACAACTGCTGGCTTGCCCTGCCAGAAAATCTCTGGCCCTGGCTGTCCATGAAGTATCACGTCTGTGCTGAGACAGAAATGTTGTGAACCAGAACACCAGTTACAACTATCAATGGTTTTTATTGATAGCAGTAGATAGCAGATGGAATGGGGATATATCACACGTGATTACAAACACACCTAAAAGCTCCTGAAATCCTCGCTTATTTGCAAATAACAAAAAAGTTACAGTGATTCTGTAAGCTTCTGCCTCTGTTTAATGCTGATGATTAAAAACTGTAAAACCAAGTGCAGAAAGAAGAAAGAAGACAAATATCTGGTAAAAACCTGTCAACCTAAAATAAAGCCCTAAGTACTAATTTGAGATAGAGAAGCAGGATTTTTCAAACACACCTACTGTTTGAAATCTCTTCCAAGATTAGGGACACTTGCGAGCCCATAAAAGAAGTAGCAAGTATTGCATGCTTCTTTTTTGGCTTTAGAAAAAAAAAAGAGTAATAGAAAAATTCATCAAACACCTGCATCATACAAATTGGTCAAACCACAACACACAGTCAAGATATTGTTATGGGTGAAACATTCCTGTGTATGACTTTACAACCATAAACTTAAAACATCCACAGTTATTTATAATTTCCCAAACTGTAAAACTCTGGTACCTTGTTGTGAAGATTTCTCAAGGAGTCCACCATCTTGACATGGGCAGGGACCCCTTCCACTAGACCACGTTGCTCAAAGGTTCATCCAACATGGCCTTGAATACTTGCAGGGATAGGTTATCCACAGCTTCTCTAGGCAGTCTGTTCCAGTGCTTCACCACATTCACAGTAAAAATGTCATCCTTATATTCAATCTAAACTTATCATTTTTCAGTTTAAAACCACTGTCCCTTCTCCTGTCACTACAGGCCCTGGTAAAAAGTCTGTGTCCATCTTTCTTGTAAGTCTTCTTCATAAAGTCCCCCTGGAGACATCTCCAGGTTGAACAACCGCAGCCTTTTCGGATTTTCCTCACAGCAGAGGTGTTCTGGCCCCAGAATGAGACATCATAAATTACATGCAAATACATAATGTTTAATAGTCAGACACTGGAAGAAGTTTCATTTTCATCGCACAGGTGTTAACTCATGTAAAATGCACGCAAAGAGAGATGACACGATACAGAGAGGAAAGCAAACAGTCAGTCTCTTGGAAGGCTCTTGACACCCCAGAGCATCAAACCACTGGTTTGCTCATGTTCAGCTGCATCAGTAACTTCAGCTGAATGACCTTCCCATCTGCCACATGCTATCTCCTAAATTCATAAATCTTCATAACACTATGTAAAAAGAAGCAAGATTCTCAGGCAATACAAATAAACTGTACAGATAGTTGAGCCCATGGAAGTAAATAGATTCTGACAGACACAGAAACAATGACCACATTTAGGCTTTTTGCCTGGAAATCTCTCCTTCTTAGCTCAAATAACCACCTAACTACTCATCAAACTTAGCAGCCTTTGACTAGGAGTTTGAGCAAGGAAGACATTTAATTGCTCAGACTTTGCTTCCAGTGACTTGAAATAATACAAGTATCTTGAGCTGGAAGGGATGCCCAAGGATCACCGAAGTTCAGCTCCTGAATTCCTCAAACAGTCTTTGCAACAGCCCATGGTTATCCTCACATGTCTGCCAGCTTGGCCTTGGCCTCCCAGTGAAAGTGATGTTGGGCTACTTGTTTTGCTTGTCCCAGAGGACACCAGCCCTAGTCATATCCAGCTTTCAGTGATCCCCTGGTTGACAGAGGCGCTTCAGACAGAAGGGCTTGCCACCTTCCACTACCTACAGACCTCCAAAACTCCAAAGCATGACAAACTAAATCTGACAAGACTTTTAGTATATAATGTTTTACATTAGCTAGAGCAGCTATAGAATTAAAGCTTCTGGTCAGTCAATGCCCTTCTGTTTCCATTTACGGTTAAGAATGCAAAAACTTGACGGTAATTTTTTTCCCAAACTCTCCCCAGCCTGTTCCAATTTTGGGACATAATTCAGTCTAGTCAAAAATATTTTAAACAATGTGGTTTATTTATAATCGGAAAAGGCATCTTAGTAATCATCAAAATTACTAGAAGTTACTAAATTTAAAACACAACGATTGCATTTTCTTCTCTCCCCATGTAGAGCACGACTGAGCACAAAATCTGAGCACTGCTGTACACAGCTCAACAGAACCCTCTCCCTCCATGAACAGCTGCAGTCAGAGCCAGAAAAAAAACCTTTTTAGGTTCCCTAACCAACCAAAATGAAGTATTAGGAATGGCAAGGAATATTAAATAAATAATCTATTTTATGTATTGTAGTTCACTTATATCTTATGAGTACTACCACCTATCCAAAACAATGACTGTGGAGGGAGATGTAGCCTTGTGAATAAAACGGTAAGATTAAAAAAATCAGTATTGCTTACGTCACATAAGAGTTAAAGGAGAAGTGATACTGCAAGTGTCTGTGGAATAAAGAAGCAGAATTGCAAAAAAGCAGTCATTCAATAAAATAAGGGACAAACTGAGAACTGTACAAGAAGACAGGCATTCACTAAACATATCATTTACTTGCAGCAGTCAGTATGATAAGATACTGCTGAAGTCACAAACTGTCAAAACTCAAAACCAGAATTATAGGAAGACTATCCGTAAGAGTATAAAAAGGCAAGCCAAATAGCAAAGTCACATGTCAAAGTAAACTAGAAATGAAGGAGGGGCAGACCAAAATTGTCACCTGCTCACTGAGAGTTATTTTCCATTGTTTGCTGAATCTGCATCTGGTATTACCTATTCTCAAGAAAAAAATACACAACCCCCCAAAAAAATAGAAATCTGTCTGCACCTCCCCCAAAGCAACACTAGAAATGCTGAGTGACTTTACCACAGAGGTTTCTATGTTCTGAGTAGTTTCTGGACATGGATGTTTTAAGACAGTGAGGCCTCAAACACCTACATTTTTAAATGATGCTGTTGCGTACACACAAAATATCAATGGCAGTCCAGAGAAAGAATATAAAGCAGCTGGAGAATAAACTGAATGAGCAGAACTAGAATTCAATTGATTTGATTTATGAAAGAACAACCTGGTATATGATTTTTTTAGCAAGGCAGACAAAAGCACCAAAGGAAGGCAATGACTTCTTTCCTGAAAAATCCATGATAAAAGACACCAAGCACTAGAATGAGTCATATACATATTATTTTTTATAAAATTTATATTGAAACAAAAGGGATATTTTTAAAGACTTGTATCAGTGTCCATGGTTACAGATGCCTGAATAGATCAGCTGTACTGGGGGGCAAGGGATACATAAAAAATAACCAACACCTTTGTTTGTACATACACAAAACCAACAACAAATCCATGTCTAAATGTATGCACAAATGCTTGGACAGATTAGACATGGGATCTATCTAATAACAGCTAGGAAGCAGACAAACCTTACGGAAATAAAGCTAATTTTGCTGTTTGTACAGAATAAGTCAGCCAGAGTCAGACACACATTAAACCACAATGATTAGCCCAAGTTTTCCAGAGCCTTAGAAACTCCTTCAAGTCTGTAAAAACACACTGTGGCCTTACCAGCTGAGTCAGTGTGTGGAGTAAGGGCAGGCAGGCTGGTACCAGGCACCGCTCAGCACCTCCATGTGAACTGTCCTCACTGTCCTAAAGCCTGCAGGAGCACGGGCACACACATGCAACACCTATCACCACAACTGTTTCTAACTCGCTGTTTAGCTTATTTTGTGGTAATCACTTCAAGAACACAAATATGAGACACCTTCGGTCAACAATCAGTCCTATATTTTCCATTTTTTGTCCTACTTAAAATAATCCGGCTTCATGACAGTCACCATAGTTCCTTCAGTTTTCTGTAGCCTGAGACATGCATGCCACAATCCTCATCTTTCATCTGGCCTTGTAAAAGCCATCTACAGGACCCCCTTCCAAACAGACTTCCGAAGCTCGAGGGTGGGACTTAACTTTGCTATACAACTGCACCAGTTGTAGGATGGCCCTACAACTTCATCTCTTACCTACCACGCAACTGTGTTCAACTTAATAGTTCCCCTCTGTGGGCAACGTGATGCAATACAGTGACAGTTCAGGGTCCCCACGTGCAGAAGGAGGAGCTCCCCCACACTCAGGTTTGCTGCCTGGGGCTGTGTCTGTGCGAGCATGTGCCTGCCTGTGCAAGCTGGTGACCCTTGGCCAGGGCTCAGGCACGCAGGCAGACCCAGGCTCGGGCCAGGCTCCATTTGCCGCAGGCCGCAGCTGCCCCCTCGTCCCGGCACGGCTCCGTGTCTTTCCGACGATGCCCTCTAGCGCGAGACCTGCACAAGGCCTCTCCTGCTTCTGCACATTTCTGAGTATCAAACGCACAATCTACTCAGAGCAGCTGGGCAAGACACGGTGCAGGGCTGGATCAAGCACTAAGGAAAGGGCTGGAAGGCAACTACCAAAGAAAAGGGGAAAAAACTACAAACCAACAGCATAGAACAAAAGTCTAATCTCACTGTTCCCATCTGAATAACAACCACTAGGAAATGGAAATTACTCAAATGCCAGTGCACTGGCTTCTGGCTGGTTGTTGTATGATAAACATATTGTCAATCAAAACTACAATTTCAAATTCAACGAATCCTTTCTACTAAACTTAAAACTGCAACATGCCAAACAGTAATGTTAAATGTGTCTGTAAGTAAATATGCCATTTATTTTGTTCACTATAAATTAAGAACAGTATTCAAATCTCAGACATTTCCCCTCTACTGCCTTGCAGTGCTGGCAATCACCAGACCAGAGGGACCTGTATTTTAAGAACAACACTGAGGACCCAAGCCAGTCAATGTTGTTCTTGCTGAACTACAGCATTCACAAAAAGCAAACACCATAATCAGATTTGTTTGAACTGGCACATCTTTTAGGTTTATTATTATTTTATGGTATTCTCACATCCCTCATTAATATTAACTTTTATTCCAAACTGACAGCGTAACTTCCTGCAAAGACAACGGCTATGATATACAGAATTACACTAGCATATGAGTAAAAGAATACTGTGACATTACAGATGCACATAATACAGTGCATATCAGATATTTCATGCTTCTCTGTCAGTAAGCAAAGCATTGTTTGGTTTATTACTATGCTAATTATAAAGAGTATATGAAAAAGTACATGTTAATAAGTAAACTAATGGCTGACTAAAACATAGGTAACTAAATACCGTGGGTGCTTCTGAAAACATTGCCTTGCAGATATAATTCCAGTCTGTGTGTTTAAAATACATATCCCAAACAAACTAATGTCGCAAATTGCATCAGAAAAGATACTTTTAATACAAATTTATCTTCACCTTAAAGACCAAAGGCAGATAAAATCTGCCTTCTGTATACAAATAAAAACATTTCAAGAACTGCAGAACCACCCTGCACCAAACATGTCCTTACCTCCCCCATCAAAGCCATGGGTTTTTGATGCTTACACAAGGAGAGAGTTTGTGAGGGGCTAAGCCCAGGTACCCAAGACTGCAGCCTGCAGCACAAGGCTTTGCGAAGGAACGTTGGCCACCACGGGGACCACCAAGCTCCCTCGCTTCTAAAACAAACGCATTTGTGAGAAAAGACTTCATAAAATTTCACCATTCCCAGCATCCTTTTCCCCTAAATGCTTCTCTGTCACATTAGATTAGAAAAGGAAAAGAAACACAGGGGCAAACAAGAGAGATTTTGGTTGGCAGGCTTCTCGTTATTCATTTACTGTTTATTATTGATTTTTGTGCCTGTACACAAGGATCACATGTGCACTGGAAAAAGGACGATGGCAATGTACAGAGGGCTGTGTATGCCAGGGAACTCGTGGCCAGAGCAGCTCTCTGTGGGCTCTCTGTGGCTGGTTTTTGGATTGTTGGTTGTTTATTTTAAACTAAGAAAGTCTCCAGTGTTCAGCCTGGACTAAACCACAAACTCCAGCTCTAAAGGTCCACTGCCAAGATGCAAAGGGGTCATAAACCATAGTGGAAGAGCTGAGATCTTGGGCGATCCCCAGGGTGGGAGCTGCTCTCCTGATGAACCAAGCTGGGTCAGCACTGACAGCCACTGAGCCACCTTACAGCAACCAAGGGGCGGCTGCTCTCACTCACAGCAACGTGGGCCACCACAGCCCTGCGGCACAGGGAAGAGCACAGCAGCACCCAGGCACACACACTGCTGCCATCTGGCAACAGGAGCTCCACTGCACCTGGGGAAGAGCACATTTACAAGGAAGATACTGTAGGATACTTATTTCAAGCCTGTATTACTGGCTCACCTAAGGAAAATACCAAACGAAGTTGATTAGTCCTGCACATTGCTGACTCTGCACCCCAACTGATAGAGCTGTAGCCTCAAACACATGGGGGACAGCACTGTATTTTATTACATATATATTACTAACACAAATATTATATATAATGTAATATATATATCAATACATTTTGTATATATCATACAGCATATTTTATAGATTACTGTTATATATATATTACTGTATATACTCAGAAACAAAAACAATTACCCAATAAGAGTATTGTTCCATAATCACTGCCAGTTTGAATGTGGCCTGAAGAAAAACTGGGATTTTTAGATCTACCTGACTTCCAGAAGAGAGTAGAATAGTACTTGAAGCACCCAAAGTTTTCAGCTGAGTGATTTATTTACTACTGGGTTTGGCTTATATAATGTAAAATTGATCACACTGTCAGAAAGCTTATGATAACCTTGCAAAACTGAACATTTATATTGAAACCTCGAGAGTTATAAAAATTTGTGGTAAGATAACGGATTAAAATGTTTTAAACATAAAAGCAGCTGAGAAACTTTGCAGATTAGGTTTAGACAGGTAAACTTTTGATGCTAAATACCTATTTAATGTTGTTTTACCTGCACTGCCATCAGTTCTCAGTTTCTTGATACCTGTCATGTTTCAAATCTAGAAAGGCAGCAAATGTGCAAACTTATTTCAGATTGCTAGGAGGTGTATGAAAGTCATTCATGCTATATACCCTCTTCTATCAAGACTAATGTAAAAAAAACTCTTGGGGCAACACTATCATTTCCTTAATTCAACAGAAGCTTTACCAACTGCTTCAAGGAGACCAGAATTGCAACACAGACTTTCTCAAAATAATAATAGAAAGTTAATTTCCATTTCTACCTCACAACACTGATCTATCAGCCAAGGTCTTAAAATAAAGCCGTATCAGCCCTGTACAAGTAACACCCCAACACCTGGCATGTTCAAAGATTTCCCTCCGCTTTGGTGAGGAAAAAAGGCACAAAAATAAAATTCTATCTGAAAAAGTCAGACTAAGTTATAACTTAAGATCTCTATAAAAACAGTTAACATATATATCACAACAAATCCAACAAACCAAGACTATTTCAACAAAATAAATAAGGACACAGCAAGGTAAGAAACAGGATATGGTAGTTTCCAAAGTCAGTACTTATTTCATTTTTGAATGGGAACAAAACAGCTGAATGTGGAGAAAAAAACAACAATAAAAGGGCAAGAAAAGAGATGCTGTCACAGGAGAGATATAATTCAAAGGACTTAACATGTTCAAGACATGGTTGAGTGTAAGATTAAGAGAATATACAGAAACCAATTTGATGAAAGAAACTGCATTTGTAAAAGCAAGCCTCATATTGAGACAGTTTTAATAAACTGTTCAAATCCCCCAAATTATGCCAAACATTTCTGTTTTTAATGTGCAGACCCAAGCTACTGCACTATGAGGCAGTAATATGTGAAACTTGAAAATTTTTAAGTAACAATAAATTAAGCAATGGAGGTACACGAAAAAAATAGGATAAAATACAAAATAAATAAATCATGCCAGACCAATCAGATGTGCCCCCCCTACTAAAAACATTCAATTCTTTTAATGAGAAAAATGAGTAGCTCCAAACTGTCTGGATTTCAGTAAAGTATTGCCAGTTCTCTTACCAAGAAAAATGTGTAGCTCTAAACTGTCTGGATTTCAGTAAAGTACTGACAGTGCTGTAGAAAGCTAGTTAGAACAGGAGATGGAGAAACCTGCAGCCAGCCTGGGAGCGCTGGACGGTGTGGAGAGCACACAGAGCTGCCAACTGAGCCTTACAGAGTATTTTCATTACCAAAACCAGGAGGTGCAGAAGGCACCTGGCATGAGCTGCCAGAGACGCCGTATCAAAGTTAATGGGGCAAAAGGCAAGGGACCAGCAAGGAAAATGATTTCCAGTGGAACGTGAGAAGGATTAATTCCACCATATAAAGCAGTTAATGAAGCCCTACCTTGGCGTATGATGTAGAGTGTACAAACCCAATTATGAAATGGGCAGAAAACCGAAAGAATAAAGTACTACCACAGCAGAATCAAGGACATCCAGCTGCTTTAGGCGAACATGCGAGTACAGCCCAACTGACTCAATCTTATAAGGGCAGGACAGGCAGAAAAACCCCACATGAGTGCACTGGGAACCAGTCTTCACAGTGGTGGTGCTTCTGCAGCTGAAGGAGAGAGCTGTCACAAGCACAAACATGTGCAAGCCAGCCACAGACACATCTAAGCTAGAGTGAGAGCAAAGTTTCTATCCATTAGAGTTACTATGTTCTGGAAAAACAATCTTTCAGTGCAGCAGTTTAGGGGAAGATAATGTAAAATATGGCTGAGGGTTGGAGCTGGGGACCCAGGGAGGCTTGGACACCTCTCCAGTGTCACAGAGCACAGCCCCTACATACTCCTCACAGGAGGACATCAAGGGTGGAAACTCCACCTTGTGTGGAGCTGTTGACAAAACACTCTGAACTGTAACACAGGTCAAACCCTCCTGGCCAGGTCTGGGGAAATCCTGAAGTTTGGACACCTTCAGAAATCCTGGAGCTAATCAAAGCTCCTTGGGACCTGTGTTCCCCACAAGACTATGTGGCTTTTGGGGTGACTGCTAACACAGCTGTCATCAGCACTTTGAAACCATAAACTCTTGACAAGGATTTCTAGGAATATGTAGGACAATATTAAATGCTAAAGCGATTCTCTTGTGCTTGTATCAATCCTCCTTTGTCCTGACCCAATGAGCTGGACAGTCAGACATAGGGGCCAGAAGGCACTTTTGTAACAACGCAGCACAATACAGGAGCCTACTCTGAGCACGAAGACAAATCCATCGAGTCAAGCACTATAGAGAAGAACAGTTCCGGCTTCTAAGATCAGTAGTTGTGTATCAGTGCAGCCCTGCACAAGACTTCCTCAGGTCCTTCCCTCCACAGGGAAGGCTCATCAACTCGGCTGCAGCATCCTGGTGTTGCTCAAACAGTATCTTGAGTCTCACCCGGGGACTCTCTGTCCCCTTGTCCCCTGCACAGGCTATGGAAGGCCAGCTGCAAGCCTTCTCCTGACAGGGTCTGGTTTAACCTTCTCTCTGAAAACTGAGGAAATTACTACCCTGGGACTCTAAGCTGAGATTTGTGTAAAACATACCAGATGGGTACACTGCTATCAAGTTAACTTCAGTATTAAAAATAGCAAGAGAAATTTCACATGGAAGATTAAGTGCATTAGCGGATCATATAACCTTGCTTCAGACCAAGCCACACTGTAAACAATTTTCAGTCCTCAGCATAAACATACATACATGTCATGAAAACATTTAGTTATGTGAAGTTCAACATCTATGACACTGTCAGGCCACAAGCATATTTTCTTGAGAAATAAATGGCTGCCTTAAAAATAAGACGATGATGATAACATCTCTTGTGCTTTAAATCTGATCTCTTAGTGTCTTGCGCTGAGCACAAGACCGTGCATTTCAGCCCAACAGGCCTGACATTTAATAAGCTAAGTTTATTTCTAGAAAGTGAGCTGGAAATTAAATCTCATGGTTGCAGTTGGCACACTATGCAGAATAGGAGTATTAACGATGACTGCATTTCATTTTTGTCCTATAACTTTCACCCTTCTAATTGATATATTTAAGTGCACTTAATCACTTAAGCAATGAGTCTACCACAGGGACAAATCCCCAGTTTAGATTCCACAATAATAAATCTTTGTCTTCTCTCAGCAGCTGGCGAGGTTTGATTTGGACTTTGAATTTAGGCCCTTTCCTCAGGCTTAACAGTAACAACTTGTTTGTTCTGTCTGCTGGAAGCATGACATTAACTCTTGTCTTTAAATGAATTATTGTTGCTTAAGCTTAGCATTCTTGGTGTTAAAATTGGTTGCCCTTCTGCAGTGCCCAACTAAGACACACACAAAAAAAATCCAATTAGCCTGTGCTGGGACTGCACAAAGCAACTTTAACTCATTAGTATTTACAAAGCATCCCTGGTCCACATGACACTTCACAGACACGAGGACGAGCTGGAGTTTATAACACAATCTTTCAATAGATGCCTCCAGTGCCACAAAGAGCTAATTTAAAAACAGGTGGAAGGAGTGCTCAGACACCCCCTTTCACAGCCAACAAAGGAGTAACATCCCCACAAGCACCTCATAATCTGTCCACAGGACCAGGATAGGCATCATCCTAAATTCTGTGACAGATGCCCTAAGAATGTTCCTGAAACAGCTCTGGTAAAAAGAAGGCAAAACTTAGATGCTATCATCAAATCACAAGAGGAAAAACTACCTTTGGGCTGAAGTGACTGGGGACTCTACCCCAGTATTGCTACAGTCTCCTTGCAGTACCTTAGTAAACTATTTAGGCCCAAGTCTTTGAAAATTCATGCATATTAATTACCTGTGCAAAAAAGCCCTAGGCCTATGCTTGCAGAACAAACCCAACCATTGAAGGTTTGCAGGATCAGTCTCATTTCCCTTTGCCTTACTTCCCCCTGTACAGTTCAACAGAACTCTCAGTTGTATTCAACATTTTGACAGGTCCAGGGCCTTATTTTGCTAAATATAAAATACCCTCCTAAGTAACTAATCTTGGATAAAAAAAAGGTGAACTCTGGCTCGTTGTGACCGCCACACAAGAGACTTCATCAGCTTCTCACAGCAACGTTCATTCCTTCAATCCAGAAGAAACTGCTTGGCCCTCCAATCTAAGTCACCACTTAACTGGTTTTATTTGCTTTACCACTTGCCAGCAAGACAAATAACTCTCCCTTAGGCACAGAGCTCGCCAGCTGACTGAACAATGCACAGAAACCTTGGACTCGGCAGGGATTGCTCTCTGGCATGTGCACAAGAGTCCTGGCACATTTGGGACTATCGAAGCCTCTGTGCACAACGTACCTGCACACCATCAGCAAGCCTTTCTAGCTGAGTGTGGGGGTTTTTAAACCTCAGCATGGTAGTGTTTTAACTAGTCAGCTCTCCTATCTATTATGGGCCATTAGATTTCACTCCCACTGAAGAGCCTGGCAATCCTCATCACACTGAGGGTCTTAATACTACGAGAGCAGAAGATGAAGAGCCATAATATCTCTTGCCATGTCAGCTGGGTCCAAAAACACACCTTCAAAAAATCTCATTAAAAATAAGAGATTTTGCACAGAGCATGTGCATTCCTCTGGGTTCAGTTTGCCACCACCGTTTTTAAAGATCTGTCTCCCCTCTACTAAAGGCTACTTTAGTACCTACTACTTTCATCCCACCACACAGTTTACAGAGTAAGCAACCACCTCTCTATTAAAGTGAGGGCACTGCATGCAGCATGTCTCACAGCCCGGCTGCCTCTTCGGTCCACTGATGATTTGGGCCCCAATTCTGACAAGTTAACATGCACTTTAACTCCAGATATTTAGGAAGCTCACTATACATTTGTCAGCTAGATTAAAGCTCTTACATCTCCTTAGCTACTGTCAAGTAGCTGCTCGTGATTAGATAAATAGCTTGAGCTTCCTTAGGCTAACAGTGTGGTTTTGCTAGACTCTCCATAGCTCCTCTCAGAGAATCCATTTCAAAACACAGGCAGGTCATTCCCTCCAAAATCCCTGTTTTATCCAACATCATTTTCCTAATTCCTGCCAGGTGCTGTTCTCAGGCAGGCATCATGACCTTCTGTTTTTCACTTAATGTACAACCTTGGCACAGAATTATATACTTTTCTCTCTCTTTTCAGTCCTTCAGGCACCGACACCAGTTAGATCTTCTTCTGTCTTTCACAAATGCAAATTTATGATCTGGAGTTTTGCATTTGCTTCGCAAAATAACCACATACACACAAAAAATCTATTTTAAGTTCTTCCTTTCATTTAGAATGCTGGTATTTTCGCAGTCGCTCAGACAATTAGGACCTATGACCCCTGTGAACGATGGGGGGGCTTATGTTCTTTTGGGCTAAATTTGTCCAGGCACTCAGTGGATGCTTTAGGAAAATCCCACTACATGCATCCAGTTCTAGGAGCATTTCTATAGATTTTCATCAGCACACAGAGGACATTAGACTTCAGTTAGATGCTGGCAGAACAGCTCCATGGTTGCGTATCAGTCAGTGTTACAGTATGCTCACTCAAGATGTTATCAAATATTATTTTGAAGACTCTGGCTTACATACTTCCCCTGAAATACTGATTGCAAATCTTCTAGAGCTTTTGCAGTAAGAAGGTCAATTTCTTTAAAATATATTTTCTGAAAACCTTGCATTTCCTACAAACTTCACTGTGTTTCCAGCACCTGATGCTGACTGAAAAATGAAGTTCCATCAAAAAGTCAGACTGGTGGAGAAATGTCAAAATTCATAGAAAACAAATATCATTGGATACACCATCCATTGGGCATTGATCCAGCAAGTTTTGATAGGGCTTTTCCCCCAAGGACCCCCAGTTTAATTCACCAAAACTTTTGTCAAAAGTAACACACTACTTTCATGCACATTATAATGTTTCCCATAAAAAATTAAAGGAAGAGTTTCCAAGTGTACCATGATGAAAATGCATATGCTTGAAACGGTTAAAATCTGTTTTATAATAGCCTCTTGAATATTAGCTGACAGCAGTAAAAACTAGTATTTTTCAAAACCCAAAAAGGCAGACCAAAAAAACCTCTAACATCCAAACCCTGCCTGGAGGCTCAGCAGCAACTACAAATGCTTCGTGGTGCTGTGATACAACTGAAGAGAGGGGTTAACAGTTAAGAAAACACTGTTTAATTCCACTAAACAGAAACTAAGATCAGTGTTTAGTAAATATTTCATTTACATTCTAAGAAATGCAAAAATAAATGGAAGTGATTTTGGGTCAGTGAGCAAACTATCTGTAACTGATTCTGTGGGTTTCATATGCAGGATTGATGCTGACCTTGACAGAAGTGGTCATGCATTTGAAATTTTACTTTCAACAGTCAAGTTGTTAAAAAAAACCCAAACAAATCTACACAGCACTTGCAGGGCAAGTTAAGAATTCTTCCACCTCCTTTGGTGGCACGAGAGTTTTGCTCCAGGTTTTTTGTCAATTCGCCCACCACCACACTCACTTCTGTAGCTCACACAGCAGAGGCTTACAGGGAAACCCATCACAATGACGGCAGATTTCTTTGAAGAAAGGCCAAGCAACTACCAGCAAGTCTGCAAAGTTAAAACTAACTGTCCTTTAGGTCTTCTCAAAAGAAAGAATCTGCTCCCTGGTTTTCAAACCTTTCGGGACTCCCTGGCCTTTGTCGGGTTAATGTTTTCCAACCCTCATGAGCAACTGCCCTAGCTCAAATTTATGAAGGGGAACAATACCTCCTGCCCGCTGTCAAGATGCTATCACAGCAAACACACCTCGGCACCCACGGTGGCCTCAGGGGCCGAGCAGGCAGCCGTGCCCCCCCAGTGCAGGGAAGACAAACCCCCAGGCACCCAGTCCCCAGAAAATCCTTCTGTCCTTGGGTGGTTTATTATCGTAGCTTGCGCACACACAGCTCCACATGGCCAGACTAGCAGCAGCAGGAAAAAAGTGACCATTAGTTAAAGTTTAATAACAGGCAAATGTTTTCTGCTGCTGCTTGAATTTGAGACCATGGGAAAGAAAAGTTACTTTTTTTCTCACACTGCAACTTACTGGGGCACATTGCACCAGTGAGCTGTACAGAGCTGCAGGGTCAGGAAGCCTAGAAAGGGAAGATCAGAAAGATGAGCTGAGCTGCACTGACAGCAGCCACCACCCTAAGACAGCATAGCCCAAACCCGAGACAGAGGCTCAATCTCTTCATCTCCCACAGTATTTCTGCTAATGAAATCACACTTAGCTTTCTTGCATGGTTTAACACAAGATAGTTTCGTGAGATGGGACTTTTCCAAGTGCTTTGCTTACTGAAGTCAGTGCAATGCACACACCGGTGAACACATCTGAGGAGGGCTGGATCACCACAGCATCAGGCTGACTTTAAAAAATTCTGCATTTTGTGTCTTCTGAGAGACTCTTGGATGAAGAGAAAGTGTTGGTATCTTAATTTTACAGGACTTTGAAAATGTCCACTTCACCCCCTGGCCACACATGCCCAAAC
This sequence comes from Acanthornis magna, assembly GCA_036785705.1. Taxonomy (NCBI): domain Eukaryota; kingdom Metazoa; phylum Chordata; class Aves; order Passeriformes; family Acanthizidae; genus Acanthornis; species Acanthornis magna. Next base: position 21,132,527 of record JAWUZG010000001.1, read on the forward strand.
CACAGGGGTGAGTGGGGGCCTGGTGATGGCCAGTGCTGCCAGCCCTGCTCCACACCATGCAGTGTTTCAGGTGCTGCCCTTTAAGAGAACCCTATTACATGGTCACAAATCCCACATTAATTAAAATTTTAGCTATTTATTTCAGTAGGAATGCCATAATAATAATAATTTTAAAAATCATAATGAAGAAATATACCATGTTCCTCAGATAACAACTCTGTCCTAGCCACCACAAGGGCACAGCCTTCCTCTTCCAGCCGCGGTTATCCTGGGCCTGCTGACCTCAGGGGCCACGCAGGACAGCTTGCCATGCTTTCTTTCGTTCTGCGAGCTTCTATCCCTCCGCTCTCTAGCAGTTCAGCTGGTAACACCACAGGGCCTTGCTCCAGCACAGCTGAATAATAACACTCCACAGACACCAAAAGAGCCAGACTCAGCCCAGAGCTCATACCCATATATTTATTTTTCACACTTTTAGGAAATCAGTTTTTCTGATTTCTCTACCCTCGGCAAAGCAGAGGTCTCCTCCTGTCTGCCCTGTGACAAGCCACTCACACTTAATGCTCTGGTCATTAAATCTGTCTTTCTGTTGTGCTTTGAAAAGATAAATAAAATCATCAGAAACTGTTTAACTTCAGCGTCTCTTTCCTTCTTAGGATATGAGTAGAAATCCAAACTCTTATGTCAGGAAAAACAAGCACATTTTTAGAAGAGGTGTGTCTTAGCTCAGATTAGTGTGGCATTCAGAAATCGCGCAAGTGCCAACACGGGAAGAAAATACAGCACGTTATATAAAATAAGCATGTTTAATTATTTTGGAATAAATTATAACATCCACTTCCTCAACTGTTTATTCTGTATTTAATATTCAAGCCTGGCATATTAAGTGTCTTCTCTTGCTTCCTGGCTAATGGAACTATCCTACTCATAATTTTATTATTTGATTTGGACATCAAACTTCAAAAAAAAGAATAAAAAACCTACATGAAACACCACAATCAGATTTAACATTAATATTTTTATATGACAGACTAGATTTCCCTTTGGTTATATCTCAGCAATGTACTCCACTTAGGACACTGCAATTACGCTTGGACAAACTGAGAACCTTCAAGTCTGGGAGCTCACTGAAACACATGGCATGACCAACATGCACTAATGCTCAGGGTGTGCACACCTGTACAACACTGGAAGAGGGAGTAAAGACCCCACACCTCTTCTTAGTAAGAGTTTCTGATACAAGTGACCAACCCCTGGCCTATCTGGTGAAATCATCTGCAATGACTCTGACTGCCAGTGGTGCACAGCCTGCTGCCCTGTCCTTGCCAAAATGCAATTTAAGGCTGCATGAACACTAGTGACTCCTATTTCACCATCAGATTTGAAGACTTTCAGAGATGGGAAATTCAAAGGTTCCTTTATCAGCTGATCCAAGTTTGCTAAAAATTAATGCCTGATTATTACAAAATTGAGTTTTGCCCTCTGCTTCCAGTCATCAATTCTTACATTTCTTGTCAGGATTAAAACGCCATTTCTTTCTCTCCATGACAATATCGCTTCACTGTAACCTTATTCTGATGCCTTTCTCCATCCCTGGAATAATTTTTCCTTTATCTTCTCCAGCTTTTTCACTTCCGTTTAAAAATACTGACATTGGGCATGGAAAAACAAAATCATAGAGCAGTAGCAAACACCAGGTCCCTCTGGCAGGTGCTCACCCACACATGTCACACTGGTCCTTCACATCACAGCAGTCCACTGTGGGCTCTGTTTAAGGTGTTTTATCTAAATCTCTAAAACCTTCCTAAATCACTATTTCATGAAGTGCAAATCATACCCATGGAACTGCATTTTTTTTTACTGGCTGCCTAAGCCTGTCTCTGGTGGTACTAAAAACCAGTTTGTTTGACCTCAACTCACCAACAGATCCAGACTGTTCTGGGAAAATGCCCAGTCATTGTTTTTAATCACCTTACTACTTCTTTATGTCACACAGAAGTTTTAGTAGCAACATTTACACATTTATTTTCACATCACTGAAATGTATTTGATTGGTATCACATCACCAGTTGCTGTGGTACTTTTTGAGCAACCTTAAACTAATCACAGTAGAATCTAATTGTAATCAACTGGAGGGGGTGGTGGGGGGTATGGAATCCATAATAAATCAAATTGTTTTTAATCCATTCACAAAAGCTTAGAAAAACTAAACAAACCAAAAAACTATCATGTTATTACCAGCACTAATTTCTTAATGAACTCCATTTATGAACAGATGATGCATAAAGACCATACTGCGCCTATTGTTCTCCCCTGGTAACTCATTTTCGTCATGCACTTTGGTACTTTCTTCAGCCTTTTTAAACTCCTCGAAGATTTTATACTGTCATTTTACTTGCATTTTGAGACATTTAAGTAAACCCCAAGATGACTCAGCTGAAGACAGCTGGAGAAACATCTCAAATGAGAAAGTGCATCTAGAATTAGTTTGCTCAAACTCAGGAAGAAATCAGAGGGGGTTGATTAGGTCTCAGATGGAGGCCTGTGATTTGGTCCAATAATGAAAATTATAATATAAAGCATTCTGACATTTTTGCTTGACAACCATGGCCTGCAATGTTTACCTGGGACGTACGCATAACATAAATTATTAAGAATCAAGCAACAAGAATTACATCCTGTTCTAATCAGTGTGCAGCAATGTCAAATGAAACAGGATATTGTTCAAAGACATATTGTGAAAATTTGACCAAAATTGCATTTCAAGGTTGTTTATAATTGCGTTTATGCTTAAACTGAAAACTGCCATATGCTGAATCTTCTTTTTATTTTAATTCTTCTTTGATACTGGAATTGCCAAAAGCTTATCAAATGAGAACAGGCCAGAGGGATGGGTGAAAAACACTGATAACGTTTGACTTCCCAGCAGCAGGGATGCCACATGGGTTACATCTGCCCCCAAAACTAATTTGTCTTCTGCAGCGGGGGGGGGGGGGGGGGGGGGGGAGGGAGGGGGGAAGGTTGGCCCTAATTAAATTATCCAAGTAGATGGGTAGGAAAAATAAGCAATTTCACGATAAAGACGTAACTGCCCAATCCAGACCGGCTAACACTACGTAAGTTACTGCTGATTCAGTATAGCAGCGGCACACTACCTTAGCGAGCCAGAACAGCAAAGCAAAGTCCATTGCAAGTAATAATTCTACACCAAACTTGCACTCTTATTATTTATTATCATTCAGAAAAAGTACCCGAGATCTAATTTTATCAGGAACATAATTAAAGTTTTAATCCTGGTTTAAAAAAAAAAAAGAAAAAAAGCTTGAGTACAATATGAATAGCACAAGCAGCTTCAGGCAGCACTCGAACAGCGGAGGGGCGGCGCTGGGCGCTCCCCACGGGCACCCCCGGCTGAGCCGCCCCCGGGGCAGGGCAAGGGGCACATCAGCGCAGCCTACCTGTGGTTAAATTGTCATTGATCTTCAGCGGCACCCTTAAGATGTAGACGAGGAAGAGCATGATGAAGAACCACAGCGTCCAGAGATAAGTCCAGGACCAGACGATGCAAGACTTGAGCTGTTCCAAAAAGCCCGTCCCAGCTTCAGCCATGTTTTTTGGAGAGAAAAGAGGGGAAAAAAAAAAAAAAAAAAAAAAAAAAAGAAGAAAGGGGGACGGAGCGTGGGGGGGGAAGCCAACCCAAACGCTGCTCTCTGCTGCCACGAGCTCTCAGCGTGTGTTTGTGGGATGGTTCAGCCCTGTCTCGCCCGCCGGGCCGCCTCTCCCCCGCCCGCCGCACGCACCGCCCGCCGGGCGCTGCGGGTGCCCCGGGGCGCTGCCGGCTCTGCCCCCGCCCGCCGCCGCCCCCGGGCCAGGGCTGGCCCGCTAAAATGGACTCCCGCGAGCTGCCCTCCGGCCGAGCGGGTGGGGACGTGCTGCGGTGGCAGCGCCGGACCTGCCCCCAGCCGCGCTCGGCCGCGCCCCGCGGCTCGGCCCCTGCGCTCGCACCCCGGCCCTGCGCCGCGCCCGCCCCGCCGCGGGAGCACCGCGCGAAGGGCGCGGGCTGCGGGCACGGCGAGCGCCGAGCCGCGGAGCGGGGCACAGAGGCCGAGCAACTTTTGTTCCCCACATCTTTATGATCTTGAACAATCATTTCTGGCGGCGTTTTCACCGTGCAACGGGACTTTAAGCCTAAAAAGGGTTCACGTAGGATGTTTATTTTGCCGTTGACTCGTCAGAGCTGCTTGCTGGGATAATGTAACAGGCGCAGAAGTCCCAGTGTGCGTGTGTTGGTGTGTGCAGTGCCCAGCAGTCCTGAACTGCAAAAGTCTCTTCCTTGGAAGATAACTATATGGCGCAATAAATGCCAGGGAAGGGACCCATATCTAGTTCCAACTCCCCTGCCAAGGGGAGGGAAGTCACCCACTAGAAATGTGTCTCATTAAAAAAGAGTGTCAGTAAAGCACAAACTTCAAGACATAAAATTGTATTTTGAGAAATACATTTTGCATCTTCCATGAATGAGGTATTTATTAATGAAGCAAGATTTGACAGCAGAATACGATGAAAATTCAGGTCAGTTAACACAGCTGATCCCTGCTTTTTTTTGTGTCACACAGCTTACAAACATTTAAGTAAATACACACCAGATACTGTAATTTGTTTGGATCTCTCTCCTGTGTTTCCAAAGTCCACATCCATTGGGATAATACTCTCCAGCATCTTAAGAAACAGATACTATTTATAAAGTATTACCAAAAGAACAAAAAATCTTTGAAAATTTATCCAACTGGTAGTAACCACTCTGACCTGAGATTTTCTAGTCTGCCCAAGAAATAGTCATCACAGAGAAAAACACAGTAGCTTTTCTAGAATGTTTACAATACCCAAAGGCATTAAACCAAAATAAATCAGTAGGTGTAGAAATTAATACCTTCTCATGGTAGTAAAGGCATGAAATTTGTTCTTCCAGACTGCTATGGGACTTGTAGGGATGGGGAACCCTGTCTGTGTCTTCTGCATTTGATGGTGACAGGATCTTCTGATTAAGGGACCATGGTCTCCATATAAGAATATTGGTGCATGACTGACAGAAGTTTTTCCTGCTAATAAATCACAAAACTTTTAAAATTAGAGTATACAGATTAACTACATAAAAGGTAATTTATAGTTTAATTACGTACCAAAGAAAACCACATTTAAAAATTTTCAGCTTCCCCTTCCAGTTATAAAGGGAAGAAATACTTAATGTATTAAGTAACATCTGAAAAAACTCAACCTTATTCAATCATGCTGTTATTTATAAATCAAAATATTCCTCTCACATTACTAATACATTTTTTCAAATGTATTAGTAAAAAAGACCAAGGCACTAGGCAATTTTTCACTTTTATAAATTTTCCTCTCTGTATTTTAATTTTCAGAATATTAGTGCTTATGTTAAAAAACTGATTATGACAAATCGTGTATGAAAGAGAGAGGTGGTGTGTGGGGCTTTTCATAGGTTTCTTATTATAAACAACTTTTCCTTTTTATTCTATTGTCTTTTATTGAAAGACAGGAGTGAATTGTGTTGGTTCCTCCAGCTCTGCTTTCTTTATGTCTCTTGTATTTCTAGAAGATCAAAACACTATGAACTGTGCCCACTTAAAGCACAGTTATTAATGTTATGCCTTTCTTCCTCTAAGCACCACTTCTTCTTCTTCCCCTGAAATTGCAGAAGTTATTAATACTTTGCAGTAATGTTAGGCATTTCACTTCCGGATCTCCAGTGTTTTTACAGTGAGCACAAAGTATTTTTTAAAAGATTTAAATATTTCTCATTGGGTGCTATACAAGGAAAAAACCAAAACAAACAAACAAGCAAACACAACAAACAAACAAAAAACAATGGCCCAAACTAAACAAAAAACCCCAAACAAAGAAAACAGACAAACAAAACCAACAACAAAAAAACCAAACCAACCAAAAAAACCCCAACCAAAAAACCCAAATAAAACCCCCCAAAAAATCAGGAAATATAAAGCATGTGTCCAAACCCAAATGTTTGTGTGAGGTGATGAGCAGTTATGTGTTGGATATCTTGACTCATGACTAGCTTTGTGCACTCATATGACAAATTACATTTCTGCTGTTCCTATTAAAGAAGCACCTAAGCTGACACTCAAGGCAAGTTCACAGTTCAGGCTCTATTTAACACAAATTATCTCTTGTCTCTCAGTTCTGTTTGAAAGAAATTCCAAGTAAATACAAAGGTTTGAAGCATGCATTTCACAAGGCAGAAGCAAACTGTTCAGTACTATGAAGACACCCTTTTGAGTGTCATCTGGCTCCAGGCACTCATTTGCTAAGTCAAGATATAACAGAATATAGCTGAAGTGAATCATTGGACAAAAATAATTTTGAAAATAGTGTTTTACCTTTCTGTTGAGATTTTCCACTCAATTATCTCACTTTTTAAGAGTTTTCTCACACAAGCCCTCAGTTCCTACCTCAAAATAATACCTGTAAGTGCAAACTCTACTAATTTGCCATAAACCTATTTTGGAGTTCCTAATTTCTCATATGACTGTTGATGACTTTGCTAAATGAAATCAGGAAGCAGAAGCGATGACAGTTACTAAACATGAGGTACAGTGAAGTTTTGTTTCTTTCCAGAAGAAATAATTTTTGTTGAACTTGGATCCTGGCAAGTAAGAAATAATAGATGGGACCACTGTGCAGCAAAAGTCCAGTTTGAAAAATTTGCTCACACAATCTTTGTATGGGTCAAGATCCACAGTAGTGGGGTTTTTAATGTTTGGGTGTTTTAGTACACCTTAAAATATCTTCTGTCTGATAATTTCAGAGATCAGAATGAAAGACCTTTCCTAGGCCCATAATGTATAACCTTGGAACCTGGCTACAAAACAAGATTGAATTGGGGTCTTGGCAGCCAAAAGACAGCTAGGCACACTGGTCAAGGACATTCAGAAAGGGCAGAAATGAGACCCACATGAGCTCCACATATGTCTGTGAGCACTGGGAAACTCTGTCAGCTTGGTTCAAAAGAACCAGACATTCTCCCTGACCTTCAGCTGATGCCTCATTAGCAACTGAATCCCATTAAGCAGCGTTATGCCCCCCACTTTTTAATCTAGATACATGTTAAACAACAATGTACATACGTACGCATGCCTATATCCACATGTATTTACATACATATAAATACATATGCATATAATGCACCTATTAAGCATATCAGCTGCATATTAAACAGTATCAGGGTTGAACTGGAGATGGCAGTCTAAGCTGGAGTCAGCAATGGTTGCGAAGCAGTGCCAATGGGAGTGAAAGCACTGGAGGAGAGTTCATGGGATCCCCTACCCAGCACTTTTCAGACATACCAAAGTCTGCATAAAATGCCTTTATTGCATACCAAAAATCTGTTTTCAGCTGAAGTACACACAATCCTTAGTCACAATCCAGAGAATTGAAAATATGCTAAGAAGCACTGAAATAACAATTTGTGCTTAATTTACAACTTAATAAATGTATTTTTATTAAAACAAAGATATTGCAAAAGTATGCAACTACAAACTTCTGAACAGTGTGCCCAGGCTGAAGTTTATGTTCCCCATTCTAAAAGTGGGATATTACAGTATTACAGGAATAATCTTCATTTTAAAGACAGTAATATTTAAAAGCATGCCACCAATATTAATGAGGAAAAGTCAAATATGCCTTGAGCACCCCTTGTCAAAAAGCTTTAAAAAATTGTCTCCATTATTAACACAATGCTGTCTAGGGCCTTGGGGACTCTGCCAGAAAATAGGATGGTGTAGAATGTGTCAGGGTAGTTTCATGGGAAGGAGGAAAACCTGCCTGAAAGTTTTTTAAGATCTTTACTGGCAAAAAGTTCAACCAATGAGCTGCCCCAATTGCAAGACAAGTAACAAAACCCAGGTTAGAACTGTCTCAGTTAAGAATCAGATATCAGTGGAAAGAGAGGGCAAAGGAAGGTGTTGCTAAATAGCTGGTCCAACTCAGAGCAGAATTTCAGTATTTTTGGAAAGGGTTAAAAATAATTCTTAACCAGAATAAAAACCCAACAACATTTAAAAAAAAAAAAAAAAAAAAAAAAAAAAAAAAAATCCAATCCTGTTTTCTTCTGCTGCTTTTTGCCTAACGAATGACATTTTTTCCCTAAAAATGAGATGGGAATTCCACCCTGACTGTCAGCACACTTAGGCATCAAGGTGGGGCGGTGCCCCATCCCAAGCACACACATTTGATAAAGCAAATTGTTTGGGATTTTTTTAAATCCATGGAAATACCCCCCAAGAGCACTTACATATTTTTGTGGACACACACTTTCGTTGAGGCATTTTATTAAGCTTCTTTATGAAAGGTGGGGGAGCGAGACACGTCAGTATTTGTGCAAGATGGTACGTGCTTAGGATTCATAAAGGAATCATGCGAGCTGCAAGGTTGGCCCCTGGTCAAAAAAGAGCTCTCCACAAGTCAGAATCTGGCATCTGCATCCACACATGTTCTGTACGTCACGGGAGGCTGTGGGAGAAACAGGGAGGCAGAGACAGATGGCGAAAAGCCCAGAGGGAATGAGCACTGGTTTCTCCCTCCCCTACTGAGGTCGAGGAAAAGGACAAAAGCTCTGCTCCCCACATCCATGCCTTGAACTGAAGCCAAACAGTAAATCTACTTTTTCTTTTTTTTTTTTTTTAAGGAGATGCATTTGTGGGAGATGTAGAAGACTTGGCCTTTTTTCACTAATTGGTATCTTGACCTTTTTTTTTTTTAAGGAAAAATATGTTGAGCATGGTCTTCAATTTAGTGAGTGTTGATATTATATTTAATGAACAAACATTTTAAAGAGAGAAAAATGCCTCAACTCTTCCCATCTGAAATCTGAAATTAGCAGAGCATATCTTATTTTTCCTCTAGCATTTGCAACATGGCATCTTTACCTGCTACCTATCGGTAGAAGCACAGAAATCCGCTGGCAGTTACATTTTACTCAGTCTCCAGAAATTCAGAGGAAGGAAACCGAGCAGTCACAGTGCTGGATCATGTACAGATAATTATTGCTGCTTGAGGCTGGCAAGGATTACAGAGGACAAGAACAGCTCTGCCTGTAGGCAGGCAGGGATCAAGCAAGTCGTGGGAGCAGGTAGCATCTAAATGGCATGCCATTTACTCATAGCACAGCTAGATTTGCCTCCCAAGCCAAATCTTGTTAAACCTTTGCAAAATCAAGTACCAAAATAACCTTTTGCCTTGTCTGATACAATTCTTTTCTCATTTGCTTGCTTGTCTTGCCTCTCCACACCCATCCAGTATATCATTGCTGAGAAAACCTCCCTGAGAAGACCACAGAGCCTCTTACCCTCTCCACAGATTAAGGTCTCTATGAGCTCCTGTCTTTAAATTTGGGCTTCAGAACAATTGTCTGTCTTACATCTTGGCTTCATCATATTCTACTTTCTTCCCTCCTTTGCTCTTCAGTTTTGCTTGATCTGTTATTGCTGGGTCACAGCCTTCTGTCTTCCTTACCAGCAGTCATTCTTCAGATCCAAATACCTTTCTCACAGCATCCTTTAATTCAGTCCACCCTGCCTCCCCTTTTAGTAGTGATGCAATCACTGTACCACACTACATTTAAGAAAGCCTTGTTGATGACCCTGATGTACTCTGTTAAGGAGAAAGAGAGTTTTGGAAAGGAAAAACCATGATGGCCATTTCTCATGTAAAAGCATCCTGGCTGCAACAGTGACATTTCAGAGCAAGCCCCTGTCTATAAAACACTTTCGCTCAGTTAGAAGGAACTGACAGACCCTGCAGTTTGTCTCAGGCCCTGTGTGGGCAGGTGATGGGTCTGGGAAAGCGAGAATGAAGCTTGCCACTAGTACAGACCCTAAAGTTGCCCAACAACGCAAAACAAAGTTTAGTGTTAATTGTTGGTGCCAATGGCATATCTTGCATTGAAGTGGGATGCTCCTATTCATTGCCTGAGATAATTTCAAGAAGAAATTTCATAGAATATCATGTCATAGAATTTGGGTTGGAAGGGACCTTAAATATAATCTAGTTCCAACCCAATGCCCCACCTTTCACTAGATCAGGATGCTTAAAGTCCACTTCAACCTGGCCTTGAACACTGCCAGGAAATGGTGCATCCACAACTTCTCTGGGCAACCTGTTCCAGTGCCTCACCACCTGCACAGTAAAGAATTTCTTCTTAACATCTAATCTAATCTCTAATTTTAGTGATTTCACAGTAGGCCTTCCTTCCCTTCTTAATTTCAATAGTTTGTAGCTCTTTTCTTCTACATTTTTAAAATAGAGTGTGTGCTCTTTGGCCAAACTCAGGCCTAGGTGAATTCTAGGCCTTATCTATGAATTGTATCTACGGTTTTATATAAAAATTCTGTAGTTCAGCCTCCCTCTGATTGTGAAGAACACAGAAGGGTAAGGCAATGGAGTCACCTGATATGAGAAGATTTTCTTCCTTCTCACACCTGCTAGTGTTGGTAAGCACAATATAAAATTACTTTCTCCATTATAAATTACTGCTGGCTTGTATTCTACTTATTATCTCTTACTATGCAGCTCTGATTTACTACACAGCAGAGTGTGACTGGACAGCCTCAGCTGAGACGGTCACAGATGTAGGGGTGAGGTGGGTGCCTGCAGCCCAGGAAACAGCACTTCCCATCTGCTTGTTGAGAACAAGGTGCATTTGTACTCCAAGCACCAGTGGATACCTGCAGTCCTATTATTCAGAACAAATCCCTGACCTCATTTACTACCTATTACTGAAATCTGCTATAGATACAATATTATTCATTCCCTGATGGTTTCTTTCCTGACATGTACCATTACAATACCATAGACTGTGTATGGACTTTTTCCATATTCTCTTTTGCAAACAGAAAGCTGTGATGGAGAAGGAAGAACACTAAATATAGTCACTAATATGGGATCTTAGGCATCACTGAATACTCATGACATCATATTTGTTGAACTCCAGCCTGACATCAGTTTGAGAGAGGAAGCATTTCTACAAATCTGGGCTTTTCTGGGCTTGAATGCCCCAAGGTGAAAAACACAAGCAGACCCATAGCTGAAGAGGATTTTAAGGAGCATTACATGGAGACAAAATTCTTCTAAATCTCAACAGCAGCTGCTGTTGCTGCATGGAGAAAAGGGTGGTGACTCTGCATCTGTAGGGTGCACAGTGTTGCAGTGGCTGGGAGAGGACACTAAGGTCAGGGCAGCAGGTTCAGCTCTGACACCAAAATGCTCTGCAATGGCTCTGAATAGACAAATGCAGCATAGCAGTACTTTCACCAGAGCTCTGTACAGATACAGACTTGTGAGAGGACACTCTCTTTATAAAACTCTTCCTCTCAGACTCGTTCTCCTTGCCCAAGGGTGATGACACTCAGGCAGCTTGCACTGCTCTCCCACAATCACTGCAGAAGAGGTGACTTGCCCAGCACTGGGGCTGCTCTGTGTGCTGCTAAGAGCAACACATCCAGGTAGTAGTTCTCAGAGTGGCTTTCAATTCCTTCCATTCTCAATATACCCTGCCCTTCCCACACATCATCCCTTAGAAACAGGGCTTACTTTCATTCCTGTTTTTCTATTCGGCCGTTTTCAGAAAGGAAGAAAATACTTTCTTCGGCTTCCCCCATTGCTTTTACTAGATATTGGTATATTTTTCTTGCCTTCTCACCTCCCCCCACAAAAAATTAGCTCTTAGGCCTTTTCTATCATGAGATATAGACTACTCCCAAAGTCTTTATCTTTCCTATTTTGCACTTTTATCTTCGGCACGCAAGATTTAAAATCCTTAGGAATGCCTCTACAACAGGCTATCCCAAGTCTGCTCTGGCTAATTGGTTCTAATGGCATACCTTCCTCTTTGTTGCTCCATCAGAAGTTTTTCTGTTCCCTTCCCAGTTCCTGACAAACACACATCTGATGGATGCTAATTGACATTTGACTCCAGTCTTGACTCACTTCACTTTCTGTTTAGACACAATCAGTGCAGGTAAAGAAGCCAGTTTGTCTTCTTGCTGCTGGCTGAATCAGTTGCTCTGCATGGCAGCAGGGAAGAGGAACAAGATGAAAACCCTAGTGGGTAAGCAGGGAGCTTCACCCATACACTTCTGTCTGTTCCACTCAGAATTTCCTAACCTTACTGGCAGGTGCAAATAGCTGCATTGAAGGGGTTTTTCCTTAAAATTACATCAAAAAACTAGGAGCGATTCCGAGAAAAGGATATAGTAATGGTTGCTGCTGCTCCCATGCTTTCACCTTCTGTGGTGATCTCCACCACAGGACTGCCACATGATTGTAGAAAACCAATCACCTGCATTGAAAACCCAGTTTTAGATAACCTTGGAACCTCTTTTGCTGAGTTTGTTACTTTGTTGGTAACTTTGATGATTCCTGGAATAATAATGCTTGATTGTGAGATTGCCTCGGTAGGATCTGCTACTGCTCTGTTTCTCAGTGTTGTCATCACGTGTGTTTTGACACCAGGCACTGGGTTACCACTCTGTGTCAGCAGCTACAATCTGGGTAGCAACTTTACTATGCCTGAAGTGATCTTACCAGTAGGGTGAAGTATCAGGTAGCTGGATTTATTCCTTGGGAAATGACATACTGGAACACTCCCCCCCACTTCATTTACATTCAGGTGGAGTAACTCTGGCCACATGAACTGCTGGTAGGACTGCAAGGCACACTGTTTCCAGCTGAAAGTGCTAAGGAGAGGTAGACAAGTTCTTAAAGGGAAGATGATGGCTCACTAAGTTTAGTAATGAACTGGGACAAGACACATACTAATTACTGATTTTAACAAATTCTTTTGCAGTCAGAGAATCAGACGTGCAGAAACCTTTGCCTTGCAGCAAAGCCTTGGCACAGGAGCAGCACTTCAATTCTTCACAAGCATATGGCATTTACTTTCTTAGCAGCATCTCTCAGGCCTAGCCTTCTGCAATTGAGCTGGCTCCTGGCACCAGGGACAGCTAAAGAACCTTTCACACTCAGTACACGCCTACAGGAACTTTAAACAGGCTCTTGCATGATTCACGCTTCTCTGATACTCTAGTAGTAGTTCTGGCTGGCTTGGTGGAGGAGACCTGTCCCTAGACACATCAAAACATATGGAAAGTGCTTGCATGGATGTCACCTACCATCCAGTTTTCACCAGTGAATGACAGGACAGGAGAGATGCACCTCAGAGCTTGCCAGCTCTAAGTGATCATTGAGTCATTTTCCTTTCCATAGAAAAAAGGTAGGAAAAAACCATATTATGTACTTCCTAGTACAAGACAGGGTGGTGCATTTCAACTCCTCAGTTTTAACTGACATCTGTACCTACAGAAAAACAAACTGCCTGTTGTTAGCACAAATATCCCAGATAACAAGGATTCAGTTCATCACCCTGGACAAGTTCACAGCAGCCCCTGTCTTTTCATGCCAATATACTCTTAGTTCAGAATCCATGTGCTGGTTGGTCCACATCATTAGAATACAGATGGTCTCATTTTGTCTACACTCCCAGTACCTGCTTTGCCAGTAGAAAAGGATAACATCAGGCACGCATACCTAGCACTGGCTTGTTGGTTGGTTTTACCTCCTTAATTTAGCACAGGTTGTAGAATTGTAACAGAAATCTTCTGATAGCTGATGAAGGTAATACTAGAGAATATTATAGCAGTAAAGGCCAGATCCTAGGAAAAGGAAATCCAAATACTGGGTTACTATCATGATAACCTGCAGTATCACTGGGGCTGAAATGAACAATATGCAGAGAAAAACAAGCTTCTCAAAATGAACAGAAACCAAAAAGCAGGATGTAAAGAAATTACTTAAAGTATTGGATTTCATGCAGAAATTGGAGTTGTGGTATTAAGTCTTTACTCTAAAAGCCACAGTCTGGAGACACTCTTCAAATACATAAAATGTTACAAAGGGAATGGGAAAAAGCCTTTCTGTATGTCAACAGCTAAGATAAAAAAGGTCAAGATCCGGCATGGTAGATTTATCTTTTCCTACTATCTACATTAATACTAATGATACCAAAATCTACAAGAACTTGGAGAGGAAGGATAATCTTCAACAATTTATTTCAGAGTAGACAAGTCTGTCCTGCCACATACAGTCGAGATACAGCTGATGGTGCCACGCTCTGGTATAAAAAACAAGATAAGCTTTTGCATTCCATTTGAGGATTTCTAACACCGTTATTTTTCAGAAACCCTCCAACTGAATATTGAACTTTGGAATCTGTAACCAAAACTGCTTTTTGGCTAATGGTTTTTGCTACCTATTGTTCCTGTTGTTACAATAAGTTAAAGACTTGCAAAGCTTACCAGTTTTACAGCATTTGAAAGCTGGTTTGACAATCACGTGTCATGTAAAAGGAAAGAATAAAGCAGATTTTTCTTCCTGCTACTTAGTTTAAAACTGCTAATAGCTCCTGAAAGCTCAGATTTCTACTCCAGTGTGCATGCAAATATTGGCCTTAAGTGTCACAGCAAAGTTGAAAATGTATATATTAAAAAAGTCTGTTCCTATTTGGAATATTGATTTATTTAGTAATTAGCTCGCTCCTTTTCCATTTCCCTAACCTTCAAATTATGTGGAAGTTATTACTGCATGGTTAGACTGAGGTCACTGTACAAATAGCAGGTTATTAACAGAAGGACCACGAGCCTTAGTTTTGCCTGGGTTAAGACAGACTGTGCCAGGACGGGGAGAACAGCCTGATCAGCACCTGCAGCACATGTGCCCAGACAGGTGGGCAGCAGAGGCTGCAGCTCACAGGCACTGTACAGTGCAGACTTTGGCTGTGAGTGCTGTGCCAGCCTTCATCAAACCCATGCTCCTGGAGTGCAACTTCAATGCAACTAACCTTTTCCTCAGCGCTGCAGCATCAGGCTCCCTGCCACCAGGCTGAACAGGAACTGCGGTTGAGTGGAAACACACGGCACCTTTCTTCCTTAAAGAAAATCATAATTGATCAGTCTTGTACCTTTTAGCATTTTGTGTTACAACTGGATGTGCTGCCTCACCTGGGAAAAGGCAGCATGACAGCATTGCAAATCCCAGGGCTAATCCTTAGGCCCCTTGCTGCATAGTTTGATCTTCTGGCACCTTCACAGCACAGCAACAGTTTGAATGTCTTTGCCTTTGGGCATCTAATTTTTAATACCCAGCCTCTGCAACAGATTCAACACCACCACCCACCACCCAAGAAAGCTGGCACCCTAGGCAGGGGAGCTGCTAGAGCAGGCACAAAGAAACACTTGCCCTCCACTGCAATCCAAGAGAATGATAGATAAGTATTTTTCCTGCACTCAAGAGCTTGTGGCTGTAATTTTCAGTTAGGTTCATAAACACCTTCATCTGCAAAAGAGGAGACAGCCTCATTTTCTTTCAGGCAGTTATAAGAACATTTCCTCCAGGGAAGCTGAGTCCCTTCTGTACCTCAGGGGACTAAAACTCACTTCTCTATGTTTGAGGAAAGTAGCTTAGGTTCCAGACACATCACAAGTAGACTGTTGCTCTGGAATTGGCAAGGCCTCTGGGGGCATTTCTACTTCATAAGAAAGAGATAGTGAGCATGTTTTTCTGAACCCCTCTTCACAATGCTGCTTGTCTTGCATTCATAGTGATGTGGCAATGCTGCAGCTCAGCCTTCTACATTATTATTAAGTAAATTCTGAAATAATTTTGAAGGGTAATTCAAACTGAGTTGCATACTGGGAAGCTACTTATTAAAGCAAGTTCTCTCAATTCTTTCCCTGATACCTAAAACACCTGTACTCAGTATACACTTGAAATTGAAAATTATTAAGCACATTTAAAGGCAAAACTGAAATTACTACAAATCATTATGGGCATGTGGTGGTGTCCTCCCAAACCAACCAACCAACCAACTACAATATACCTACTTTAGTAGGCATGTTTACAACCTGTAAGCTGGAAGTTGTTTCTGATCTGACATTTCAAAGTGCAGCTAGTTAGGCAAAAGTCCCTACATGCTCCTCTTGACTGAAGAGGAAAAATCCTGACATATTTGCCCCTGCACAACTTTATTGATTTGCAAAGAAAAGATGCATAGGGAAGTCTGAATGTATTTATAGCATGCATTCTTTAAGACAATGATTATTGCTCTGACCCCTTCTTCTGATGAGCACATGGCTAACATCATGCTGAGCGATACCTGTTACACATAAGGAAGTCACAGTAGCAAAATATTGCTAGTAACACAACCTACCAAGTATTAAACATTCATTTTCACAGAAAGAATAAAGTGCATATTCATAGTTTCTTTCTTTTAGCTGTGAAAGAAAAAATTGACTTTTTTGGTTAAAATCTGATGCAAATTTTCCCCTTAAAAAAGTTCAGAGTTGACACTGTCACACAAAAATTGACACTTCGAGGTTATGAACAAACTAAGTTTAATCTAAACCTAGTTTACAGTTGCATCAGATGAAGAACAGTTTCAGTCTTTCCAGTCAACAAATGCAGCAGAAGCTGTCTGTGTCAGCAAGTAATTCAATATGATAGGAGTGAATCCACAGAATCAAACAGCTGATGAAACTTCTATACCTACAGTATATACAGTCTGGAAATGTGAAGGCCTGGTTTTGTCTGAAGCTCCTGACATCCTCAACACATAGACAAGTTTCGAGCTGCCTGAAAGAAACCACTGCTATGGACTCACGTTACCATTCAGAGCTGGATGGCACCTGGTGCACACCCAGAGCTCAGGTCCCAGTCCCGAGTTCTCCAAAAGGAGGTGAACTCAAGAGCACCGAAACCACTTTGACAGCCAAACCAGTCGGTGGAAAGTGGGGATGAGAGAGGGATTTCCAAACTGCACAAACTACGTTGCTGCCATAGATGCAGCTGAAGCTGTCTCCTAAAGAGAACACATCTCTTAGGATGTTCAGCCTCACACAATGCTTTTAACCCTGGCTGAATGACCATTTACTAATGAACAGCGTTGCACTGTTCCCAGTGGAACCAGGTGACAGAATTGTTATCAGCATGGAGAGTGGTAAGCAGCAGCAGCGATGTAATAAAAATTACAATGATTTTAAAGTTTCATTCTACCCACAGCATGAATTTTAAGACAGACATACAAAAAGGGGCTGCTCAGGAGAATCTGAAAGCAGAATTGCTACTCATATTGCAGATGTTCACAAAGAACAGCCACTTGCAGAAGTTAAAAATTCCTTCATATAAAGGGGCACTAAGATGCGTAAGATGGAATACACTTCAAAACCACAAGCATTTTACAAGTCCACTTTACAAGCCATAATGTCTATTACATCAAGATTCAACAATACAAAGCTTGTCTTTATATTTAAAAATAGAATATAAACAAATAGTAATTCACATTAAGACAACTGCCACAGCAAAATTTCTCAAAGTGCTTTACCTGCAGAAAATACTCAAAAGCCTACCAAGCAAGCTTTAAATGTCTCCAATTTAGAAGTGGTAGGGATAGAAACAAAAAAGAAGTGCAAGTGACATCCGAAAGTTTGCTAGAAATCAAGAACTCCAAATGTGCCATGTACCTCAGCTGATAGTCAGGTCAGCTTCATCTGGGGAGTCATGACCCCTAAATATGATACAGCACACCATTTAGAAAAAGTAACAGAATAGTTGATTTACTTACAAATGACTTTATTGAAGCTATAACTTAATAAATTTGATGTTCAAGGTGTAGTCAGCTCACAGACTAAAAATTAACACAACGAGAAAAAACATAAGTAATACAGATCTACTTATGTCATCCAACTGGTAGAATTGAACCTGAAGGAAGCAATTCTTTCAAGATAAGGAATTAAGACTATCACAGGACTGAATAAACAGAAAGGGAAATACAGTAATAGAGTACTTCACAGTAAAATACCTCTGTATTAGGAATATATTTAAAACTAGCTTTTTTATTTCAGGTAAGAAAAATAGCATTCTGACTTTTAGTCAGTGCTGATTCTGCTCATATGCAACATTCTAAACAGCTAGAAAAGTTATTTGCACCGTTGTTGCCCATTAACAATTCTCCTAACTGTCCATTCACTGCCTTTTTTTTACCTTGTTCTTAAATATGTTGGAAGAAATTCTTCAAATAAGGTTTGTATTTAGATCTCGGTTAAGACTGACAGACTGACTTGACAGTGACTCAGCATTTGTTATTAGCTCACATGCAGATTTTAAGAGCTGATTTGAAAAGAACAGCATGGTTCAGTAGCTGAACTACAAAGACAATTGAGAGGGCAACTATCCAGGAAGACTGTGGTACAACAAATCCCACTCTTCTACTATACAGTTTAGTACTGTAAAGTAGCAGCAGTTTCAAGAACTTATATACCTCTGTATAAGAGAGCACTGAAGAACAGAATATTGGGGTATTGCTATTCAAATTCAAACAGCAAACTACTTCATATGTACATTTTTATACTCAGTACAAGTCTAGACTCTTCCTCTTGCTATGCTGTAACTAAACAGTTTAAGGTAATTAATTAGATCATGCTGTAAACAAAGACATAAAACCTTTGTGTAGCTTTACTGGTTTAGGAGTGTGTAGGAACACCTGCCATCTAAAAAATAAAAAAAGCTGTTCAATTTTCCACCATGAGCATGTAAGTAGGTAGCATATTGTAAAACGAGTTTTTATCCCATTAAAAATGAAATCTATGCATTTCATGGAAGTCTATACAGCACTTGTAACGAAGTCTGTGCTTTTAGACACCTGACATCCATTTTCAAAATGAGATATATCAGACAGGGAAAGTATTCTCCAGACAAATGTATTAATTTTTGGTCTTGGAATTTCTTCTATCCTCTGTAGCCAATGTGAAGCTAAAAGACACCTGTTTTAAGTAGACTTCTATATGCAGATTTTTTTAAATGTAGGTGAAAACAACTGGTAATGATATTAACAATCCCTAAATACACAAGTTTGTGGCTGTTTTAAGCAGAATTTTTAAAATATTTAGAAACACCAAAAATAGGCTCTATCAGGAAGCAATCTGATACTCAAATAAATAGAAAATTTGCGTTTTAATGTCACATTGAATTTTAGTACATTTCAATCCAAGAAAAAAATAAACAGACATAGTAATGAGTACAGGATTATATATATTACAATATGCCTTGTTATAATACATTTGTAGCTTTATGTTAAAAAAACCTTGAGGGCAGATGGAGTTTGACCTCATTTGAGTAATTGTCAGAACAAAGCATTAAATGCATTTCTGGAGTAAGTACTTTTATTTAATTTCAAAACCTTAAAACAGCATTAGACCTTGGCCTTTCCTTTAAAAAAAATTAGCTACCATGGAGCTAGCTAAGTATGTCTTCTGACAGGTTTAAATGATACAGAAAATGCTTTTCCCAATTTTACACACAATGAAAGGATTGATGGTTTCAAAAACAGCACCTATGGCTAACTCCATGTTGACCTTGACCTAGAAATGCATGTTACTGATCTCCACAAGGAATCCAGCAAATTTTGCAAGTTGTCCATTTCACATGAAAGCAAGAGGAAGGGTTATCATATGCAAAAATATTTTTTCCAACTGTTCTTAGTGTGTAATTGAAAACTAAAGGCATGGTCTCTTCATTATAAAAAAATAAAGGTACAACGGAAACTCTAAAGGAAGATATTCAGCTATATTGAAGTTGCAACCCTCTGAAAGGAAGGAAAAAGAAAAAAAAGTCAATTAGCTAAGCTTTGTGCTCTAACCAAACTACTTACAGTGATTTTTCAATGGCAAAAGCCCATGCTGACTGGGTGATTTGACAGTTCCAAATATTTTTTGTAATAATTTTTATTTGTATACAAGGACACGAAAATGATCCAGTCATGCAATGTTCACTTTAAGCATTCTGCATCTCTTTTCCAATCTTATAGCTAAGGATCTTGTTCCAGTCAATCTTGGTGCGGGTAACTGGCAATTGTCGACGTAAGGCCTTGAAAGTAGTGTCCGACATAGTCTGATAGTTCTCACTGATAGCAGTCTGTCAAACACAAAGTCATACAAAACAAAGATATGTGAGGAACAGAGCTAGGATGCCATATAAACATTCAATGACTCAGTAGCCTGCTACCTCTGAAACAGGCTTAATAAAAACGTGAGAAATTGAAATAATATTTAATGAAGGAAAGCTGCTAGATAGAGATTGAGACTATGTGAAGAAAATTAGTGAGACATGTTATAAGCCTGGCCATAGCCAAGGTGTTTCAGCAAACCACAGTGTGGTTAATCAGCAGCATGAATAAAATGCTGATCAGAGTCAGCTTGTACATTATTAATTCCTGACAGCAAAGTCTTCCACTGTTTTTCCTGTGGGGATGCTAAAGTCAGTCCACAACACGGTGTGAACTTGAATATAATGCATACTATAGATACTTCAAAGATTTTTATTAAAATAGTATTTCTTTCAAACTGATAGAACATGGTGTCTGAAATTTACCTTATGTTCAAGGTCTGAATGAACGTGTATCCACTTCTGCAGAGACTATCCAGAACAGTTACCCTTTTTGAACTTTGAAATGACTAATTGAAATAGGTAATGCTTGTAGTCATATTCAGGAAAACTGTCTAATAGCGTAACCTTTGAACAGACTCTGTACAAAAATTCCACTTAGGGAATGCACTAATGCTTTAAGACATCATTATTGCTGATACTTAATAATGCAGGGAAACTTTCCGCTATAAAAAAATTACTTCTGTTATAATGTTAAGTAGGTGAGCACAATCACCAGAAGGTATGGAAAGGCAAGACAGAGTTTAACAGCAGCATGTAATCTATATATATGGAAATGCATTATCTTTCCAGTTATAGATTACTAGCTTTGGTCAAGTATATGGTAATGCTATAAATATGAAGTATTTGTGTCCAACATACCTGATACTCGTTTTCTGCAGCCTCTACAATTTTTATAAATTCCTTCGCTGTCTGGGCTTCATTCTAGGAAAAAAGCATTTGAATTAGGTCTGACATACAGCATAATTCTAGGACCAGCTGGACTATCATTTTCCCATAGTTATGAGTGATGTCCGATAAACTTGATGAGAACATTTGACCATTCAATGGTTAAACCAAAACTGAACAAAACATTCATCCAAAAGGCACATCATCCCATATTATTATGATGTTAGAAAAATAAAATCAAACTGTAACAAGCATAAAGATTGCCATGAAGCGCATTAACATATTTTGATTAACAATTCTATGGTATGATAAAAAGCCGTAAGGAACAGATCAGCATTTGGAATGCCAACGCAAGTCTCTAAAAACATGCAAAGTATGGATAACAACATTATCAATGCTACATTTCCAGTACAAATTCAAGGAAACTTCAAGAACATCAGCTAACCCAGAAGTCATAGTAGAATATAACCACAAAACCAAAACAGATTTGTTCACCTCTAAACATTCTGTATCTGGAGTCTAAGCTGAGGAGAACACTAGACTTTATATACCTGGTATTCTAAAATCATCCCCAAATACACCTTGCAAAAATGAGGGTGCAAATTTCCTCATGACTGATAAGGATAAGGTCAGAAAAGAAACTGTTTAAGGATGCAAGTGTGTGTTTGTTTTAAAAATAAAATATACCCCATGAGTCAATCTGGGGGCAAATTTGCTGAAGTGCTTAAAAGAAGTCTCCAGAAGGAAGTGAGGGTTCATGAATTTCCAAACTTTCAACTTAGCATTGGAGACGTTCCTAAGACTGCTGTTGCAGAACGTGTTGAAAGTTAGGAGTGTTCTTGTCCCATGTAATCCCTCATTTCTGCAAAGACTGGGAGAAAACTTGGACAACTTCCGCTATAATTGGTTCGAAGTGTCAGTGAAACTGCACCTAGCAGCTGTGAAAGTGCTCCCGGACACTGCAAGAGACATGAAGAAGGAGGCAGAGACCAAGTAGATGAACAAATGAACAGGTCTGGACTTTTCCACTGAACTGAGGAATTGCTTTCAAAGGCTGTGTTACTGAAAGGAAATATCCAGAGGTATGAGGTCTTATTTGTCTCAGAGGAAAACAAGGGATAAGAAAACTTTCAGCAAAATTGTTCACAACTCTAGCAACAAGAGAAGTCTTCAGTCATTTATTTCAGTTGTGCTTGTTAATGGTTTAAAATTACTTCTCTGCCAAACAACAAAGAAGAGGAATCATGGAGGCTCCTTTTAATCTACCATTTCTTCTGTGTGAAATAAGAACTTGTACAGCCTCCTCCCTCTGTGAAGCTCAAAGCCAAGGTTAAAAATTGGCAACCAGCAGCATACTTGCTTTTGTTTTAGCAAAGTTATGCAAAAGATGTATTCTACTCATTGGTCTTCTGCTGCTTTACTGAATTGTAAAACAGGATTAAGTTCCTTCCCAATAGAAAGTGATGCAAAAACTATTGAAAGGAGAACTGCATCCACATAATCTTCCCTGAAGCAACACTTATTTGAATGAAAGACCAAATAGATCCCTTTGCTCTGGGAGGTCAAAAGTAATTTTATATCTACAGCTCCAGAAATGTTATCAGTTGGCACCACATTCCACCATTTTTTATGGTGTTATTGCAACTGAAAAGCCAACAAGCCTTGCTTTATATTAACAAACAATGTTCTTTATTGATGAATTGAGCTATTGAGCCAAATTGGTCACTGCTAGTCATTATCATTAAAATACTTCTACTGTTCACTTTTACAATTTCTCTTTGCCAGTTTAACCTCACTGGCTCACATTTTATTAAAAAACACACCAACAGAAAATCTTGCTGTTTATAAACACAATTATAGACACATTATTTCAGAAGTAGTAGCTGTTCATGGTGGGACATTATCAACCCTTAAAAGATACACCTGGTATTATTTCCAAACAATTTTTATTTCTATTGTTTGCTCCTCATTACTATAATAATCCATTTGGTAAGAAGTTTGGTAAAAAATGATGCTTTAAATATAAAGTGTGTTATGATTCTCAGGTTGAAGCATCTCTGAAAGGGCTTTTCGTACAGAAGAGCAAGACACTGACAGCACCAGTTACAGACAGAGAAAATGAACAGAGTATAGCCATTACTGCTTCTCAGCTGGTAGCATTTGTTTACTATTTTAGCATACTGATCTTCTTCCAGCAAGCAAAGCAGGCAATCTCCCAGAGATTGTACTACTAAAGTCAGTTATTATAACTCAAACCTCCTTCATATTTAAAAATTAATTCTATAGATCACTCTGCAGACCAAAATTTAAATACAACAGAAGTGCAGGAAGACTGATAACAAGCTAATTAAAGCTTTAAAATCGAAGTTAATGTAGCTTATATAAGCCACATGCAAGCATACATTAATTTTTAAACTTTTTTATTTTAAACACTAACTACATATTAGGTAGAAGTAGCAAATATTATATATAAAATATTTAAAAATTTAAACATAAATTTCTTCATTTCTTCTACATATATGTAGAAGAAGTTTTCAAAACTTCTGAGCTTTTTTTAAGCTTGCTTCTATTTTTAAATTAAAAAGTCAATTCAATATACCCACTAAAGGTTACTTACAGACACTGTTAGAGAATCTTGTATGTCTTTATGGCTCACCAGCTGAACATTACCATCTTCATAATAGTGAACCTACAGAAAATTAAACAAAGAACCTCATATTAAGTTTTACAGATCAACAACAAACAGGAAAATCAGGAAGTGTTATTTATCATAGTAAGAAACCTATACAAATCAACCAAAACCACATACAAAATGTTACAAAACAAAAGCAAATAGGAAAACCAAAATAACGTAGAATTTACTATTTCTGAGGGGGAATACTGAAGAGGCTGCTCTGGAAACATTTTTGTGTTGATTAGTAGTATTTCAAGAAAAGAAGTTTAGGTTTTGATTAACATCATGAAGATGACAACATGTTATTTATGTGACCTTAGTAGAAACTCTTGAAATGAATAGACTAGACTATTCTAAATGGTGAAGATATATTTAAAATTAGAATAGTTTTGGGAAGGTTTCAGGATACTGTGAAGCTTTTCTGCTTTCTCAAACTGTTTTCTAGGGACAGTGCAAATTAAGCTTCCCTTTCTAGCTCTGGCTGGTTTTGATATTTTTGACTATTAGATATGGCTCATAACAAAAGCTGGTATTATCTAGAGAAAGTAGTTCCCAAAATTAGATAGCAAAGCGTTATGAAATTTTTCATTCTTGAAATGCTGTATCTACAGAACAGCTTCCTTGATTATTTTGCAGGAGGAGACCACTAGGACTCTACCCAAGCTAACATTAGTACTTTTAAATTCAGTTGGAACATATATGAAAACATTTAGTTCCTAATACAACTGCTAGAAAATGTAAAAATCTGGAAGCATATATAAAACTACATGTGATCATTAACAATAATTGATATAGAAGCTATGCAGCTCACTGGCATTTAAATAAGCATCTTTGAAGATTTTTTTACAATTTTGATAAAGTCAAGATAGTCAACATAGCTGATGTTATGTGAGAGTGAAACATTTGGGTCTCACCCTATCAGACATCATAACATATAATTTTGAGGTTAATGCACAATAGTAGAATTTCATATGCATTATGGTCATGTATGCAAAAGACCCTCAGCTTTATAAATAACAACAGAAAAAACATGACACCTTGTAAGACAGCTATAATACCACACAAAGGAAAGGTTTCCTATACGAGTAAAACATTATTTCCTATGATTCATCTTACATGATTATTTTGCTTATTGTCAAATATTACTTTCGCAACAAAAGGTATCAACCTAACCACAAAAGAAGTTCCTTTTCAAATCAAACACTGCTTGGTAAAACTTCTGCCAGTCTTTTTCAATCTGTTTCTTAAAAGATGAGAAGTGCTTACTCAGTGCACAATTCTAAGAACTCCCAGTGAAGCAGCAGATCCCAAAGAAATTTAAGTGCTCCCCCTTGTCCATCACGATTCACTGCAGAGCCCAAACCTCCCCTGTGCCCTGAGGCCAACACCAGTACAAATATCCTATCTGTATCACTGAGTCATATTCTTGGCTAACACTCAGACCTAAAAACAGAGACGGAGAGTCAAATCTAATTCTGGGATGTGTTATATCTTAAACAAACTATGAGAAGTAACTGTTCTGTACAATACTTCACTGCTGACATCCTTCTAGAATGCTAGGTCTGGGTTCAGAAGACTACAAAAAGGAGAATGTTTATGAACAGAACCTCTTGGAAAGGTTAACTAAGGAGTGATGAGAATAACAAATTATCTAAGAGATGAAATTAGTAACCAGTACACTTATCAGTAATTTTCCATGCACAGTTGGGGCATGTTAAATACTGCAGGGACTTAGTTTTAGTCAAAGGCTCTGCTGTTGCTTTTCCCCTTACATAGAATTAACGAAAACTAAACAGAAGAGATTATGACAACTGAGAATCTCCTTTATTATAATTTATTCACAGAATTTAAAAAACAAGGAAGAAATTGCAACTGATCTTAAAAATACTGACGGCATCTGAAGATAGCAGGTGACGCTGCAATTTCCCCCAACTTATTAATACAAGGGCTTATCAGAAATAAGGCAATAGTGTATTGTCAAAGATTTTGCAAACAACACTGGAATTTCAGTACTCTAAAATTTTATTAACGCTGTAGAAACTTAATTTTCTATAGAAAGATTTTGCTCCTTAAAAAAAATTAAAGCTCTTTTTTTGTTTGTTTCTTTTGAGACGTAAAAAGGGAGCACTTCCACATACACTGAAGACATTGTACACAATTTCTAAAAATTTGAAACTGAGTTCAAAATTCCTTGGTGAAACAAGTAGTTTCTATACAAGCAAAAAATCAGAACTTTTCATCAGTCCCCAGAATACAGACTTTAATGAATATAAATAATGACTTGATTAATTATGTGAAATAGTAATAAAAGACAAAATCATCTGGTGCCCAAATTGAATAGCTGATTAGAACCTGAATAAACTCCTCATTCAGACTATTTTTCAGGTTGCTTCACTAACATTTCAAGAATTTCGTGGACACCTGCTTCCTTGTTCTAGAAAACCTCTTAAGACATTTAACCAAAAGTGCATGCTGTGAAGGAGAAAATGCCTGCTTTGCTGCAAGTTGGATTTAAGCAACAAAGTCTTGAGAAGCCTAGAAGTTACTTAACGTGCTGCTTACCATGACTGTTGTGATCTGACAACATACTAATGGCTGTTCACATTTTGACTATCCAAATGTTACAGAATTGTCACCAGCATGGGAAAGCAGATTCAGGGTCCCCTTGCTTGGGTGAATCTGAACACAGCTACCATATCCTAAAATAACATCCTAGCCTCAGGCTAGAAAAACATTCCTTTGCATCTTCCTTCTGCAGTCATCACTGAGCAGTAAGGACAAGCAAAACTCATGGGGGCACAAAAAGAGCTAGAAAACAAAACTTGACTCTGTCTTGTAAAAAAAAAAAAAAAAGTACTACACTGAAAGTTAGACTGCACTAAGTTTGTAGTCCCTGATCCCAGAACTGTTTCAATGAACTGCTGCAATGTACACATTCCAGGGAACCAATCCAGGAAGTCAAGTCTCCCTGTCTACCACATGACAGACTTCATTTGGTCTCAAGACTTCTTGCCTGCTTGGAATTCCTCCTTTCTGAATGCCCTAAAGGCAACAGGAAAGACAAATTCTGAACAAAGAAGACACAGATTCAAAAATTCCTGATGGTGGAATTGCTGAAACTAAAGGTTTCAAACTTTCTGAATAAAAGGATAACGTAAAAAACAACAACAACAAAAACAAAATAAAACCAACCAACCAAACCAAAACAAAAACGCAACAAAAAAACCCCAAACCACCCCCTCAACCATCCTCCCAAAAAAAAACCAACGAAAAAAAATTCAAAAAATTCTACTTCAGAAAGGGCCTACCCGCAGGAAAGGCTTGTCTCACTGTGAATTCAAGAAACAGGAAATCAAAGAGGTATATGCCTAGCTGAGGTGAATACACCTTCTCAAGTTCTTTGAATTACTACATTAAAGATATATTTTATGTTTGTAAGGTTTAGATAAATATGCAATTAAGTCACTAACACTTAACTGAATGGGCATTGCTGCTTTGCTTATTGGGTCTCCATTTTCCCTTAATGTATTTGATACACTGGCATGAGCCTCCCTTGGGAATGACTGGAGGCTTTTTTGCTCAGGACACAGTTTGAGATAAGCATACCTGAATTTTCAAGATGCCAGCCACTTGAGTGGTTGAAGGGGTGATTGTAAACTTCCATTCTGACCTCCAACGGCCATTCCTTTAAAAAAAAAGCCAATAAAACATTATGTCACTGGTTATGAAGAAAGTCCCAACATACAACTGATAATCAAAAGAAATCAGAGAATGAAATTTGCAGTGCAACTTCACATGCAGAAAATCTTCCCCTAAAGATTCAGCCTCATAATCAGTCAAGAACAGAACAGTTTCCCAAAACATTTAACCTCAGTTTTCAATGTGGACCAAGGAGATTTATTATTAAGGAACTTTTAACCTAGGACTTAACTTCTGAAAATGCCTAAAGCCTCCAATATTCTTTCTCTCTTGTAGTATTAGTTAGGCACACACAGTCAATATTTTGTTTCTGCGACCTGGATGTTTTGCTAGATCAGGCAAAGCCACACGTCACCTCAGGCTATCAAAAACTTGAATGGGAGGAACATTAAAGCAGCAAGTGTTTCAAACACCTGGAGAACAGTAGGGGAGAGTGTAGCTTCACTTGATTTCCTTCCTGTAAACTAGACATTTTCTTATTTAGCTACGAGGTTAGTGGATTAGAAGGTTAGTACTATACAGCTGTATTAAAATGCACTGCAGCTGTCCTTGATTTATCCTGTGTTTGCACTCAAAGAAGGGAAGAAAGTTGATACTATGAGTTCCAGTCCTGCTAATATTAGGTGTAGATTGCAGTGCATTCAACAAGGGGAGAGAAAGAGATAAAATATAAAAATTAACTGCTACTAATGAATTCATATATTGACACAACTTAGATAGTAACCATGATAACTATAAAGCCAGTGGTTATTATTTCAAACGATATCCAAATTATCACTGAAAATACAGACTAAGACAATTCAGAAGCTTGTTGGCATTGCTAAGAAAACCAAAAGGGCTGCCCAACCCAGTGACACCAATACTACTAGTAGCCTTACGGACTGACCCACTGATTATGAGAAAGCTTAGGTGCTGGATTACACCTTAGGTACAATTTTTTTGAATGCCTGGGATTCAATGGCTAGCTAACACATTTGTTTGCTTCTCAGCCACTCTGTGGACCCCCGAAGTTAAGATGACCACAGCGTTTTCCATTCTGGGATATATTTTTTTTGTCCTTAAATTGTTATTTTAAAAAAAAAAAAAAAACACGAGGATTTTTCTGTAGGAAATAGGAAATGCTCTAAGATAAAAAAACCCCATAATCATTACTTTATTTGGCTCGGCTGACTTAGAATGTTTTGTAAGAGATTAACTTTCCTTTTCTTCTTTAATAAGACATCTATAGACATCTATCCTACTATATTGATAGTCTTTCAAATAATCACAAAGTATTTTTCTTTGGCATATATTGGTTTTCTATCACCCAACAAACTTACTCGCATAGTAGGGTGACAGACTTCCAAATGCCTAAAAAGCTGGAACACCTTGAGAATAAATATTGGCTGGGGCTTGGGCTGGATATCCAGCCATACAGCTGGGTAGGTGAGGAGTCTGGTTAACTTGGGATCCATTCCTCCATCTCCAAATCTCCCAAACCAATATGCATTTATTACAACTTACTAAGAACGAGCATTAGAGTCCTGAAAAGCTCTTAAAAACATGGTCAATATTTACCCATAGATGTTCAACCATAACTTTAATAAAAAAAACTTTCAAGAAAGATTTTCTCCATCTATAAAAGGTTGCTGCATATCTGTTCCTCTTCTTTAAAGATTATAGAATTACTTATTTGGAATATCAAAATTAATTCATAGTTCCAAAGGAAAAAGAAGATCAGTATTATTTCAAGTCACTTTTAATATTGATATAAAACATGCAGACTTAACTTAGACTTACTTGTCAAGTTTAAGTCAATAGGAAAAATATTTATTAGCTCCACAAATTCAATAAAAATCAGTGTACTGGGCAAATAATATAACTGATACATACACATGGTGAAATTATTATGGGTATGTAATGTCAACCTTCAGAATCAAAACCTAAAGAATTTTTTCCATTCATTATCTATGTGATTACTAATATAAATTGCAAGCAGATGCAAAATAGCAAACCAAATAATAATGAAATACCTTTCTTCTGACAACTGCATATATAAGCTATCTTTAGGATATAACCTCCTTAACCCATTCCTGATACTGTGACATTTTATGTCAACTCTGGCCAGTTTCCTGTATGGAGCTATCCAAAGTCTACTCCAGAAAGTGGAAAACATCATTCAACCAAGTCCAAAGAAAAAAGAAAGCTGCAGTTTGTAAGAGTTTATTTCATTCAAAATCACCTTTATCTGCCTTACCCCAAAATAAATCACTCAATCCCACCGTAAAGTAATTTTTGGTCACCTTCTTTCTCTGAGAAATTAAAACTAGAAGGAGACATTTTTATTTTGTCAGTCACAAAGCAAAACAAGCCAAAGGAACTGTGTTAGGGAATACAGCCACAAGTATTGGTGTCAGTGTGATAAACAGGAAAATTAATCACGTATGTCATATGTGTAATATGGAATTTTGCAAAGTTCTGCAAAGGAAATGCTGGCACACAGTCTGCCATTTTACTTACCACAAAGGAAGAGAATTCTACAGTTTTCGCAGAAAAACTTGGAGTAGGGTGGAGGGAGAAAAAAGGTCTCCTAGAAGATGTGCATCCACCTTCTTCTCTGAACTAAGGATTATCAGTGTAATGGCACTCACTCAGTTTGCTGCATTTTACTGTCTGTGGATCCATACAGAAACTTACCAAAAATTTTTTGCTTGAAACTGATGGCTCTCTATACATGCGATAATGGTTTGCTGTCCATCAATTGTTTTACCATAAACCTTAATTAGGAAAAAAAAAGAAAGAAGCAAAAAAAAGAACAGAGTCAAAGTTTCAGTAGGTCTTGCTCAAACTGCTTAGATATCTGGTTCTACTATTGTTACATAAATTGTAAAATTTCATTTTATAACCATTATGGTTATACATAATGCTCTATACATGAAACACTGAGGTATTTATTACAATGCAGAAAAATCTAAGATTAAAAAACCTGAAAGTAAATCATCTTAACTAAATTTTATATACTGTGAACTCATTTTTCTGGCACTACAGGAATTTTAAGCCTATAACAGTGACTGCTGAGACAATATATATATTACCAGCTGGGTGTCAAACACCAGTATTTCTACCAACTATATGATGATTTAAACCTGTACAGAATAGCAAAAAAGTGACTAAAAGGGTGGGTTTGGTCCTCTGTTCTGCTTTATCCCCCCCCAAATAAAATACTACTAAAAATTATCTCAGTGAACATCCAATCTGGTTTCTTTTACAGGAACTGGAACTTATCTGACTGCCTGGGAACTCGATTCCACTTGTTAACTTGGCAACTGATTTACTTTTTACTGCTAGTTAATTTTTCTGTCACGTCAACATAAAGCACAGAACAGCTATCAATAGATCCGTTTGCTAAGATTTAAATAGTCATAGGGCTTGTAACAGCAAGCAAATGCTATTTTAGTCCAGACTAGGAGGTTTTATTTTAAGAAGCTCTCAGAACCACTAATTGTGGTGGTAAGGACACAACACTTGGATATATATGAGATATGATGAAGCAAAACCAGTTTGCTATACTAAGCTTTACTAAGACAGTTTTTTCAGTAAACCAAGCCAAGGCAGGTATTTCTATCTTATGGAATCTTCCCCCCTCTAAGCAACCAGCCAGATAGCCAAGATCAGCAGGATCAACCTGCAGTAGTCCACAAAATGTTTAAATTATTTAAGAAATTTTAATAAAAAAGCTTAAACAGAAGTAAATCTTCACTATGACCTGCACTAACCACCCACTAATAATCCAATAGCTGAAACATTAAATTTCTGAAGCTTTCCCACATCCTCTGTATGAATCCCTGACAGGAATAAATTCTTTACAGTAAAAACTGCCTATCTTTCTGGTTTACAAATAGCTCCTGTTTTAAATTGATAGCTATCTATAGCGGTACAGTGGTTATGTAATTTAGCACTTACTGTGCAGACACCATTTGGATAGTGCTCCTTCACATATGCTTTCATTGCTGTTTCAACTGAATTTCTCCAGGATTCTATGGCATTTTCAACTTCATGGGGTCTAGGATCAGTAGCCTCCTTTCTTAAGTGATCAAATTTAAAAGAAATCTTGTTCTTGGGATCCAGAAATTTTCCATTTCCCAAATCGCCATGTTCTGTTATCAAAACCTGTATTATAAAAGTTAAAAATTTATATTTAATTTTTCTATATTTATATGAAATAAAAGTTATTAAGTTATAAAATTAGTTAGTAACATTTACTATTCAATAAAAATTAAAAAATGCCATGCCAAATCTAATTATATCCTGTATTTAATGGAGCTTAATCACATCCAAAGACTTACATTTTAAACAAAATATACATATAGCAAGAGAGGAGAAGGCAAATATGACTCACTGGCTCAGGAAAAAAACCCTTGACTCTTACCCTCTTATTGCAACCAACAATGCAAGACAGAAATTCATGTCTTCTGCTATTAAAGATGGAACAAATTGTTTTTACAGCTACAAAACACTGAATTCAGCCAACATCACAGACTAAAATGTCAAGCTTTCCAGACACCCCTAAGGGATTACCTTATGGGACTGGCATTGCTACTACTGTAGGGGCACAATCTCTATGTTTTGGTAGGGAAGATGCATTTCTTTTCATTTTCTTGCCAAGAACTGTTCCAATACCAGAACACCTTTAACAGTTTAAGGAAGATGGCAAGTATTTAATTGTATTCATACCTGTTCGTCATAACCGTCAATTTTTACAGGAGTAAACTGGTCCAAGTTGTACTGTGCAAATGCACTACAAGAGAAAAACACAACAAAAGTCTGCATCAAGCACAATCTTTTTCCTTAGTAGCAGTAAGAGATCTAAATGATAGCTAATAATCTAGGCAATGATGCAATAAAAAATTATATCAATGCTTTATCTAGCAGGCCAAAATTCTTGGAATCATTCTGGTTCACTCAGTGCTTGTATTACAGATTCCAACCATTAGACAAAAATTTACATTGAAAAGTAACCTGATATAGACAAACACATAAGCTTTACAGTAACCCATAGAAACAGATAAAAGTTTAAATTCCACAAGGATCCAACCTACTAAGCCAGACAGTTCCACTCTTACAGCTGAAACTAATTTTGACACAGAAGTACAGTATGCGTAATGATCTGATATAAGTAGGGTCTGAGGAAGCAGTATCTTACAGATGTACAAGTAACATCTACCATGAAACAGAAAATAAGGTTGCTCTAATCATTAGGATACAAGTCAGATCTCTCCTGTACCAGGAATCTAATCTTGATCAAAGATGCCCAACACACACAACAGGGTTTTATTTGCCAAGCACACATCTTTTAAATTAACCCCTTACTGAATATGCAATTTCTACTGAAGAAACATCTTGCTTTCATGCAACTGAGTATGTGACATCTGATACTTACTGGGCTGCTCCTTCCCTGAGAAGATTGTCATTATTAAGCAGCAACCGAACATCTGAAAGGAGGTATTTACAACATAAAAGTACAGTTAACTCAGAAACTTGTTTCAGTCACATAACAAATGTCAACAGACCGTACAAAACAAAAAAAAACAAACCACTCCATACCGACAGCTAGTACTAGGTAGGAAATGTATTGCTTCATATTTTATAACTTTGACTGAACAAAATGAAAATAATAGTATAGAAATGGATCTCTCTCAAGACAATCTCATAAACAAATATAAGCTGTATTCTACAGGCTCTAGGAATCTGTCAATCTAGGTTTTAAGAGAAGCTCTGAATGAGAACAGTACAGAATTCTCCTGTTTCCTTTAAAATGTATATTACCAACTCCCCCACATTATATTATTGTTACCCTATTCTGATGACACTGATATGTATTGAACTTACTGTTTTTTAAGCCTTACCATTTTAGTCTCATTCCTTAACAACACGTACTAGGCAGAGGATTATACATCACAACAGCATTTCTTCTACCATGATACAGGAAACATATGAATATACAAAAAAGTCAATACTCTCCTCAGAATTCCTTCATATTTACTATGCAGCAAATTTGTTATTTATATACTTGACTTTTCTGGGCACTGTTTTAATAACAATTTAATTCACTGCTCATTAACTAACCAGTCGTTAGTTCTTACTATAACATATAAAACCTCTTGTAAAGATTCCCAAGGTATCTTTCAAATGAAAAGGAAAAAACCCTGGAATATACTGAAGGTATACTTTTCTTTAAAAAACAAACAAGCAAACCCTCCCGAAAAATAAATCACCCCCCCAAACCAAAACACAAAATACCCTAAAGGAAAAAAAAATCACCCCACAAACTCAAAAAACTCCACACAAACCCAACCAAACAAACCCACAATTTACAGAATTGGAATCAAAAGCTTTCTCTCTCTTTTTAAGAAGGCAGTCTGAATCTCACTGAACACTGGTCAGGCATTTGCGATCAATCGTTCATTACGTGGTTTTAAACATATTGTACTCTGTAATTGAGCAGGTAGTTGCAACAATGAATTAGTATAACAATAAAGCTTATAGGCAGTACTACTCTAATAAATTTTAATAATCTTCAGAAAGCTGAGTTAGTAAGCTGCTCACTTAAAAAATGAAGTACTAATTAATTTTGAATAATAATCAGCTGGCCACACTTTACCACAAGAATAAGGTACTTGTAAAAGCATTGCATTCTTTAATAAATTTAAGTTCACTCCAGTCTGACACTGACCACAGGTTTAGTGTACTAAACTGCCTTTTTATATGATATATATGCCCAAATATCTTGATGCCAAACACAACAATTTTTTAAAAGAATAATATATTAGGTAAAGTTCAGGAAACAATAGTTCAGAGAAGCTTATTTTAAGTTTCCTTTCAGTTTAGCAATACACTCAGTAAAATGGAGTGCCCAGAATCTAAAGGTTAGAAATATTTTGAGAAGATTAATATTCTTGCCACAACTGGGATTAGGCAGTAGTCTTTTGTATATTCCAGATTAAGTATTTGTAATGATATTCATTCTTTTAAAAAAAGACAATTTTAATTTCAGCTAGTTTAATTTCTGCTCAAAAATATAATTGTCCATCAAAGACTGAAAAAAGAGTACATGTGTCTTCTAAACAGAAACCCTTGTAACTGTTAATTCATGATTCATTAAAAATAGAGACAAAGCTCATTCTCACATCACAGAGAAAAGTAGTACTTTCCTTGTTTTGCATTTAAACTTCAAGCTGTCTTGTGACTGCAAAGCATATCATGCCAAGCTACAAAATCAGCCCTTATAACAAGGGAGCTACTATAATAAAAGCTACATGAAATTCAGGAGAACAATCAGCAATGCAATTTTGGATACAGGTGCCTTAAATGAAAGGCCAGAGCAGACAGATACTCACCATTGAACACCTCATTGAATTCCCCAGGAGGAGCATGAATTATGAATTTTGCTGCTATACGCACCTGAAATACAAAAACAATCATGTGGTTGTATATACTTGCATTCATTCCTATTCAAAGCAGTCATGCATTATGTAGACATGAAATTGTACAACTACCATGTTTCACATATTCGTTCACATTATTTTAACTATTCAGTCTTTATTAGAAACACAGAATATAAAGTTTCACCTCTTCAAACAGAATAAAGATTATACCTAATGGAAGCAGATGCAGATTGAGTCATTCATGTTTTCTATTACTGGCAAACAGGAAAAGATGAATATAACAAATAAGATCAATAATATATTCACAATCTATTTCAACTTTCAGTCCATGGATGCCTGGGAATCAATACACAATCCAAGAGAGCCAAAAACCATGATGAAGCTATATTTGATCTTCAAAGCTTCTCTTCTAATTTTACTACACATCATATGGTTCTATACTTTCCAAAGGTCCACAGGTAGACAGTAGCTGGCAGATTAAATAAGCTTAAAAACACTGCATAGACACTAAAGCATGTAATTTCACCTGTATGTACCTAAGATCTCTTAGTACCACAGTACCAGCAGATAAAGCTTAAAAAAATGTGAGATCTTAATTAACGTGGCCTTCAGCCACAACTTCTTGCAGAGAACATACAGCAGAAGCCAGTATTTCCACAAAAAGTATGCATACCTGCCCTGGCTTTCTCTCTCCTTCTGCTTGCACAAGCCCTTGAACAACAGGGCAGTGAGCACAATCAGGAAGATTATTGCTCTTTTTTTTCAGACCAGGTCCCTGAGCTGGTTCACTGCACAGCTACAGACACATGTGCTCGCAAAAAGATCACAAAAATACTTTTTAAACGTGAAACAACTTTAAAACTTCTCAGCTATAACCTTACTTACAGAATGTCACTCAGCAGACACGCTTTCATTCATTCTTTCCCCCTCACACTGTTATAAAGGCACCCATTATAAAAGCTAACTAAATAAATATTGGTTCCCTAAGTTAACCTGGCCAAAGTAACCTATCCTTCACAGTTATTCAAGTTCAGCAGACACTTAAAGCACTCTTGCATCATCAATACGATGTTGCTATTCAAATACAGGATACTACCTGAAGCACAGTTCCCCTTTCTAACACCTTCCATCATGTTTCTATGGAATAAAGACCTGGGAGATTGTCTGGGAGCACTGTTTGAAATTAAGGTGAGAAGCACACACTCCATTAACAAATATCTAAAAAACCCAAAGATGCTTTACATTTACACATTTATTTGTATTTGAAACTACAAAGGAACTGTCTGAGCATGCTAGAGCTCTTGAACTGACAAGAAAAACTCTTTTACAACTGAGAGTAAACAACACAGCCAGTGTTCGGGCCCCTGGTTCTTGACAGGGCCCAAATTTCAGACAAGGGTCTGCAGGAGGGGTGGTTCAAGTTAAAGTGTCCTGGGAGAGTGCTCAGCTGCATCCTTAGCAGTGTTCAACCCTCATGAGGTCCCACGTGACCAGCCCAGGCAGCTTTCAGATCACTAACTGCACACAACCATTCAGAGCTCCATAATGGAAATGGAAAAGTTGTCAGTTCCCAACTTTCTAACCTGAATGCTGCATTTTGGATTGCAGACAGCCTTTTGTCTGCTGCCTCAAATATATACCATCAGGTTTCCTCTTCCCATGTAAACATGAATTTGCATTATACTGAAATAAATGCCAGAGAGTTCACCCTTCTCAAAAGAGACACAGAGAGGCAAGAGCTCTTCTATGGCTATTTATTAAAGCAACTTGGATTGTCTCCTTTGAATCGGAAGAATGTAAACTCATCTCCATTACCAACATTATCCGAACCACCAATCTGCACACTTCTCTCTCTCCTGCTGAAGTCAGGGCACCATACTCAGCTCAATGCTCAAGCCAAAGTAAAACAAAGAATGTGAAATAAAGTTAACCTATGGTATTATTAAAGCACTCATGAAAGGAGAACGGCAAGACAGGCTCCAAGGTTCTATCACCAGCACATTTTATCAAATGACCAATTGCGCTAGTTTTGCCTGGGGCAGAACTAATTTTCTTCACAGTGGCTGGTAGCGGACTGTGTTTCGGATTTGTGCTGAACACAGTGATGATAATATAGAGATGTTTTTGTTGTTGCTGAGCAGGGCTTACACAGAGCCAAGGCCTTTTTTGCTTTTAATACTGACATGCTGGCAAGGAAGTTGGGGTACATGGGAGGTTGGGAGGAGACACAGTCAGGACAGGTGACCCAAACTGACCAAGGGATATTCCAAACCATAACAAGTCATGCTTAGTATATAAAGTGGGGGAAAGAAGGAGGAAGGGAGTGATGGTGTTTGACATTTTGGACTGACGGCGTTTGACTTCCCAAGTCACCATTACATGTGATGGGGCTTTGCTGTCCTGGAGATGGCTGAACCCCTGCCTGCCCATGCAAAGCAGTGAATTAATTTCCTGTTTTGCTTTGCTTGCACGCATAGCTTTTGCTTCCCTGATTAAACTGTCATTATCTCAACCCACAAGTTTTCCCACTTTTAGCCTTCTGATTCTCCTCCTGATCCTACTGGTGGGGCATTGACTGAGTGGCTGTGTGGGGCTTGGTGGCTGCCTGGGGTTAAAGCACAGCACCAATCAAGAGGGTCAGGGATCAGGTCTGAAGAGCAATTATTTAGCTGTGTGATTTCAGCATGACTATCACCAGGCTGGCTCCTAGCTCAAGATGAAGGAATACCGTTCCTTGGTTCCTTGACTTCAGGCGAATAGGACTGCTTACCCCTGCCAAGGCCAGGTTAGCTCCGGGCAAGCAGAGAAACAAGACTTAGGGACATTTGGAGTTGTGAAATAACAGGTCCATCAGTTCTGGGCTGGCAGCAGCTATAAAAGCAAAATTAAGCAAAACATGGGTGCCCAAACTGCACTCTGAATGACCACATGCTTTAAACTGGTAGCATCTATAAGGGGAGATATTAGGCCTACACTAAAACTAGACTACCTCATTTTCAACTGTTTTGGTAATATAAATCTGGTTTTGCTTGTTTTTTTCACTATCAGTAAAAACTATTAGCAGTCAGATTAGCTACACTGTAAGTAACATTCATTCGAAAGCATTCAGTAGTAACAGATGTCCGCAGGACAGACCAACCTAGACATTACTTTTTTACAAACATTTTACAAGTAAATTCAACTTCACACTGGTAATTTTTTCAGTGTGAAAATTCATCACATATAACACTTTTTATAGAACAGATAAACACAATTTGCAATGAATACCTCATCAAGCATGAAATATATTCATGCTTACAAAAGCAAAAAACCTAATGTGTTTTCAAAAGGTGAGTGTGTCAGCTAAGACACTCTGCATTTTGCTAACCTGCCTTTGTGAAGCCAATTTAAAAGTAAACCACTTTCCTTCAGCAGTTACGCTGAATTAACTTTTCTCTGATAAGTATCTGATAAAGACATTATTTTCCCAACTCACACCTGCAGGAAACCCATATGAAAGAATTAAATTCAGTAGTCTCACTTAACACATTAGAACTGAAAGATATATTATTATAATATTATTATTAAGAAAATATTACAGATTTATTGCCACTGAATTTTTCCAGAAATAAATGCTCTAAAGGAGGCTTCTGTTTTCCAAACCCAGACTGATACTGAAGGATAAATGAATGAACTTCCATGAGCCTCTATGAGATGACGATCTCCCCCTTTTGGCAGCAAAAAGCCTCAGGCTCAGCTATCAGTTGGGGTAGCACAATTACAACAAAGGGATAGTCCATACAAAGTATGGCATTTATGGACAACTAAAAAAAGATAAATTAAAAATGCACATATAACAAGAGGCACATAACTTGTAATACAAAGTGACAGGCAAAAAACTAAAGAGGACTTTAGTCAAACTGAGACAGAAGTTGTATCTGCTGAAAACAGTTTTATGAAAACAAATCAATCAGATGCATTACAGTTGCAACCAGGGCTGATTATTCAATACACTGAGACTTTTAAATATTGATTTGAATAAGCCCAAACAGAAATAACATAATATCTTCGGAGTCTAAATGACAAAAACTTTCCATTCAAGAGAACTACAACTTCATACACTGTACAAGAAACTTATACATGTATCAGCAAGTAACAAAAAACTGTTACAGCTGAGTCTTCCTTTAGAAAACTCAAAGACATAAAACACCTCAAGTTTCTTCACTTATTACTGCAGGTACTCCCAAAACACCAACTAAAGTTTAAGACAGTGTTTTATTGATGTAGATTTGGTTTACAGACAGTCTTCAGCTTCAAGTCTTCAGAGTGGCAAGAAACTATAAACTTCAGACTTCACTAATCCAGAACATCTGATCACCAGTGCTTTACAAAAAACCAGATTTTACCACAAGCCTATGTAAGGAACCACATAATCACTATATTAAATTTCTTGAATGCAAAAAACCCCAATCTAAATATGTTTTTATGAAATGTGTCTTTGCGCAGATTTGAGCATTAATTTGGACAAATCATACAGCAGCTGAGAGCAAGTTAAAAAAAGGTATAAAAAAACCACTTCTGAAACATTGAGAAGTGAAGCATGCCCCACAGCAGCCACTCTCTTTATCAAGTTTTCACATTTACACACTCTCAGTCTTGCTTAAATGGAAGTCTTGTCTCAGTAGGTAAGAGCTAGCAAGATTTACTTTCACAATTCAAATGAAGGCAAATGCTACCCATCATACCAGTTAAAAGTTTAACAAACCTACAAGCTTTTTGATTTTATAAAATAAACTATTTCAATTAAGGTAAAAATTCAGACACAGAAGCCTAGCAAAAGAGAAAAGAACAGGTTTGTTGTATGTGATGAGCACTGTTTTTAGGCATTATGCCCGACTCTTCATTCTGCTAGAAATTAAAACAACTGGTCTATCAACAAATGCCTACACTCAGTTACAACAGCATTTGGAGTTTTCAGACTACACAAGCAAAGAGTTATGTAGTAATGTACAGAATGGTGACCATTATGCTAAATCTATCTTTTTTCCATACTTCTGCCTTTATTTCACAATTTAATTTCTCTGAATGCATGATACCCATCAGGTACACACAGAAATCCTACTTCTCTACCTTTTGCAGCCTGAGACATTCTGAAGTTTATTTTGTTTTTAAGAAGTAATTCAGAGTGGCTTCAAATGCCCCCAAATCACTCTTCCTGTTCCTGGCACACGAGAAGTGACACTGGTTGGAGAAGCCCGACCTTGTGTGCTGTATGTGCCTATATATGGTCAGGAATACACGCTCCCACTGCAGGGCTCTGCAGTGCCACACCACTGTCAGCTCCGCCACCGCAGTGCACTCCTCCGAGGCTGCTAAGGTACATCTGACAGTAACAGAGGCATTAAGACTCTCCCTCTTTCATTTTTCTTTTGCCCCTTTTAACTGAACTGAAACAGTTATTTCACAGTTGTATTTTCTAGGCACAGCTCCCTCCTTCAATCAACATGCATGCTGCATAGAAAAAACATGCTGATAAGCAAGATGCTGTGAAACCACATACTTGCCCTTACTCTTTCCTACAGATCACTTGTTTCAAATTCAGAAATTCAGCTGTGAACTCTTTGCAGCAGGGAGACCCACCCTTCCTCTACACTCATAACAGGTTAAAGTTCACTGCTCCACAGCAATAAAAATGAAATAGTGAAACAGATAGTAAAAGCCCTTTTAACCTAAGAAATTACATGAAAAATTGGGAGGGGGGAAAAAGGAGGAAGAGGGAGGTGGTGCAAAAGATTCCCACAATACATTTCCACTCAATGACAACTTTACTGCTAATCACAGGGGAATAAAAGAGCTTCCCAAAGTTACTTTTACCAGTGTTACAGCAGGCTCAAAGCACTGTGTATCACACATTTATATTCTGGATTCCTGAGGGTACCCTTGCTATCTTATAACACATAATAAATCTCCCACTCAGAAAAACCTGTGTTTGGCAAAAAAAGACGATAAGATATCACCAGAAGGGAGCTCCAGGAACAGTAAAGAGTCCAGAGTGCTCTATTCTCAGAGTCAAGCTTTCTGATATAGTTCTTGTTGAAAACCTGTCTGCACGCAGCTAAGCAAATGGCTTTGTCTTGACCCACTTAACTCTATTTACACATAGTTACAAGGTTTTCTCACAATTAGCTCATAATTACATACATATTAACACAGACTGATTTAAATGAGGCAAATTTCAATTATCTCAAGATGTGTAATTCACACTCAAAATAACAAGGGATACTGCTTGTACTCACTGGAGTGATACTGGACAAAAGACTTACCTAGTTTTACTTATTTCTGAGTTTCATTCAAATTTGTGTTTTGAGTTTAGCTTGAGCTGTACCATTATTTTTCAATATGTGGCTTTGCTGTTCCTTAGAAAGCAAAACTGCTCTGATATCTACCACTCAAAGTGAATTTTCCATTGACAAATGTAACAACACATCAAGGAGCACAGTCTAAGGTTCAAACATTCGCAAGATAAAATGCTTAACGCTCTGTCCAAACATCAACATAGTTTCTGAGTTTGTAAAACCTTCAGTGTTTAAAGAGAATATAACTGGCTTCTCCTTTGGATAGCTAGACATTTGGTAGTACTGGCTCCAACTGCTCATTATATCGTTAGGTTAGAATCTTCCCAGGATGCTATGCCAGTATTTTTACAAACTCCTATGTATCATCAGTGCTCACCTATTTCTGTGAGTATTCAGATAAACAAATTGACCTGGCTGAAGAATAGCTTTAGAAGGTGGCAAGAAGATAGCAAAAGGAGCTTTAAATAATTACGGCTTCTTGCTGCTGACAGCTTAGTGAGGCAAAAAAGCCTTCAAACAGCTGAACAAGCACAGAGAAGAAACAGGTGGGAAAGGGATTACCCCATGTCAGCAGCAAACTACCTTCTCAGCATCTCATGAAACCTCACTATACCCACGACTATAACTTCAAACAGTGAAGCAGCATCCCAAAACATGCATCATCTCACACAAACAGGGAACAAAGGCAGTGACTCTGGTAGAGAGAGAATGAATACAAAAGTAGTGTTGCAACTGCTTTTCTACCAAGCTCAACTGAAAAATGCACTGTAGTGTTCAGTTCACTTCTGCTTCTAGAAGAGCTCAGGAAGAAAACCCTGTAAAAATGTGGTTCCGGGGCACAGAAAAGGAGGGGCACATTCCATACCTATGGCTTTGATTGAACAGACATTTCCTTAATAGCA
This sequence comes from Acanthornis magna, assembly GCA_036785705.1. Lineage (NCBI taxonomy): Eukaryota > Metazoa > Chordata > Aves > Passeriformes > Acanthizidae > Acanthornis > Acanthornis magna. The sequence continues at coordinate 21,174,534 of JAWUZG010000001.1, forward strand.
ATGCCTAAAGCTGCATTGCATCTGGAGAACATGTTTTCCTCAATTATTTTTAATACACAAGTATTTAAGAGTATATAACAGTACCAGCACTTAATAGTGGTGCAAAAAGTGAATCTTACACAATATGTGGTATTTTAGCTGCATTCTCTCTACCTGATGACCTGACCTGAATAATGAGATTTATTTTCACCAAAAAAAACACTTTGAAAGGTGGTGGGTGCTTCACTATAGGACTTCTCAGCAGCAGAGTATCTAAACATCATAAAAGTCTCCATCTTTAAATCATTTTACACACCACATCATACTAAGAAGGTGGATTAAAAATTCCAAACTCAAAACAGGACACGTGAAAGTCATTGTATCAGGTGCAGATAGCAAAAACAAATATGAAAGCAATGTTACTTGGGTAATACACAAGACTAACCATAAAACAAATTAGAGAAGATAAATCTCCCCCATGTAATGTTGCAGTTACTTTTATTACTCCTGATGATATCAAATTGGAAACCTTTGATTTTATATATATATATATTTATATACAGCTATTTATGTATATATTGTATATTGTATATATTTATATACAAGTATTTATATTTATATATACATATATATACACAATAGCAGCTGAGCAATTGCATACTTAGCTTATGGAACAGATAGATTTGATATGCAGCATAAGCATCCTTATTTCCTTGCAAAGGTCATTCATTGGAAACTGAGAAAGTAGTAAAATTTTACATTTAGTGAAAAGCAAAAGCATTAACTTTTATTTGAAATGTAAAAGGTACAAGAAATGGCTAAGACTTCAAAAAGAAAGAAACCAGCAGTACAATCTCCCACACACAGAACCAAGACGTCCTGTTATGCCAACACGTGTGATCCTCAGTTGCAGGCAGCATCAAGGCCTCTCTTTCCCAGCAGTCTTTACAAAGTGGTATCCACTGTAAGCTAAAAAGTGCTTGGTTCATATTTGCAAAGTATTCTTCCACTACAAAGCTCAAATTTTTTAAGTGATTTTTCCTCCCACCCAAGATCATTTGTTATAACGAGATACTCCAAGGACATCAAGCCTGGATTCAACAGCAGTGGGGAGAAAAAAGGAACATACCAGAGCTTGCTCTATGAAAAATAACAGAATAAGGTACCACCTTAACTGTTATGTCTCCCCCTCCCAATTCCACTGTCTTACAATTCCCTCTCAAAGCTGCCTATTAAAAGTTTTAATGCCTTCTGTCAAATTAAGAAAGTATTTGAAGTATTTTACATTTCAGAAGCTTTTTACTCAAGGATTAAAAAAGTCATTGCCATATGCTCAAAAACCTGCTTTCATTTCTCAATGACCTGTTCAAACTTCTTTGCATCCCATTTTCAGAACCTGAAAGTGAATATTATAGAGGGTTGCCTGAAAAAATACACTGGTTTGTTAAATAATGCAGCTAAAATCCGTTTCCTATTCTTTTTTTGACTGCCAAAATTGAAACCAATCAAAAATGGAATTTCACAGCAGAACTGTAGGTTGAAGACTGTACTGGTAGGCAATAGAACCATATTTATTATATTATAAATGAACTTCTCCAGTTTCATCACTGCATTTGCCAATAACTTATTCTATTACCCTACTCTATTTTTGGTCCAATTTGTTTCTCTTACGTACTTAAATGATGAGGTTTCCTGGGTAGCAAGCTTCTGCAAGAAGTTTTGAGAGCACAAAGGCAGCAGGAATGGGGCTTTTGATGGTCCTAATGTGCCACTGCACTATAAATACTCTCTAACACGCTAAAAGCCATAATCCCCCAAAGGTACCTGATTTCTTCAAACTAGCACTAAGAAAAGAATACATGAACTGCAGTTTTAGAAATCACTGATCTTTTATTTATAATTGCAGATTTCATTTGTATTTGTCTTCAAGCGTCAAGTAACTACTTTTAACTTGTCAAAAAGGCAAACAATTTTGCTTTGCGTGGTAACTTTCTATGCAGGTACACAGTGAAAGACAAGCAGCATTGAACACAAGTTACAACAATTATGTATAAGGAAAAATTTCTGACCATGGGCTTAGACAAGCATTGCAACGCCTCACCCAGAGAACCAGTACAGTGTTCTTCCTTGGAGGTACCCAAAACTCAAAGTGGAAGTCCCTAAGCAATCTTATCTAAGCTAGCCCATTTTGACTAAGCAGTGCTTAAGTTACCTCCAGAAGTTTCTTCCAGCCAATATGACTGTAGAAATAAACTACGTTATTATATGCAGTTACACATGCAGTGTATGATCCTTTCTTCACACAATGGTTAATACTTTCCCAAAAGAGTCATTCAAAGATCTATTCTGTCCTTCAATCTCAATGGTATTGATGCATTTTTAATAAAAAAAAAAAAACAACTAAAAAAACCTAACTCAAGACAACACACTATCTTCACACACATTTTCATGTATATCCTGAGATGGACATGAAAATCTTACTCTTGGAAGGCCTCCAGCATTCAGAATTACATGTCAGTCTGAAAAGCACTCCCAACTTCCTCATTCTTATTAAAGAATTCTATCAAAATGTTATCAAAGTATAACCAAGGAGTTTCATCTCATCTTTTTAAAAATAATTCCTTCTACACTGTTACATTTCACTTGTGGAAAAATATTAACTTCCATAGCTTTGATACTGTAGTAAATTTAAACAACAGATACGCTTAAGCAGTAACTGAGTTATTGCATGCTAAAGTATTAGAGGTTTTTCAACTTTCCAGTTCAGTTAAGAATTTAAATACAAACATGAACTAGAATACTCATGAGGTCCTCCTGCTAGACATGTTAACAAAGCTGCACTTTTAAATATGAAACAAAGCATACACTGATGAACTACAAAAAAAAGATCCTTAAAGACACTTGCAAGACTAAGTTTACTTTATAGATTGCAGTGTAATTATACCCAGAAAAGGTTATTCAAATGCAGCTCCTACTCATCTACAGTCTCCAAGTCTCATTTGACACGATTCTGAAAGTCAGAATTCTAAATCCTTTCTAAAGGAATGATGTAGAGCACAGGAGTTGCTTTAACACATGTAAAGATTTTAGAAAAGTAGCATTTTTTCTGTCGAAAATTCTGCTAATGCTTCCAAAGCAATTTCAGGAAGAAGTTTTATATTTGCATTGAGGAAAGTACCTGAGCCTCCCACAGCGGTAGGATTGTACATGCAAGTGCAATCTGCTGTCAATGTATTACATTTTAAAGGTGTTACAGGGGAGAGAGATGCATTTTACTGGCATGCAATTTTCATTCCAAAGCACTCACTTAAGAAATGGGTTTTCCTTAATCCGACAAAACTATACTGTAGAGTTTAGTTTATTAGGTAAATTAGGTGTCAAAACCTACAAATTGAAGAAATTACAAAGTTACCCAACGCACCAGGAAATAATTGGAAGCCATCCAGGCTCACTTTCACAAATGGGACTACTTCCTCATCATAGGAGAAGTTTTGTTCTGATCACACTGTTAAACCCCACCTTCCTGATAAAGTGAAACTGCTGAGATACAAGCTTACTGAAAGAGTTGTAGTTCCTTTTAGAAAAAAAATATTTGACAATTCCCATATTTATTATCTTCAGCATTTTAAGGAAGGCAAGAGCTACTCTAGTATTTAAAAATTTCATGTGTTATCCTTTCCTCTCTGAAGGCATCCTGATTTTCTTAGGCTTTATCTCAAGTCATACACAGCTATTTAACTCCTGTGCTTTGCAGAGTCACATTAAAAACAAAAGAAACCAACAACCAAACCTACAGTGAACACATGCCTTCAAGTCACCAAAAATGGATGGGAGAACGCTAGTTTTATGATATAAATAATTTTAATGTTGTTTTTGGTTTGTGCCATCGTTTGTTAATGAATATTTACATTAGCAGATGCAACTTTTACAGTAAAATCCATACCTTTCATCAATTACGGCCTATATTCATGTAGATAAATTGTACCTTTAATATTCCCGCTAATATGCTTCTTAAAAATATTTTTATACATGTTTATTAGTTTGTTGTAGCTACAAGTAACAAAACAATTTCTAGAGAAACTGGAATAAAACTGAACTGCAAAAAATGGTTACTGGACTTTAACAAAACTACTTCAAATATCCTGGATACATAAATAAGTTTTGCATTCAAAACTTATTAAGTGACAATCATTATCCGTAGGAAGGGTGCAGAAGTGATGACTTTCTGTTGCTTGAGAGTTCAGGGCTTCAAGATTTCTACCTCTCACACCCCATTTTTTGAATAAACAAACTGAATAAATAAACTCAAACAAACTTCTGTTATTCAACATATCTAAAAGCTTCTGAACTTTCAGTGACCTATGAGAATAAAGCAACGACAAAACCCTGTGGATTACAAAAGCTGTCTTTAGCACTGAAAAATTGCTGCTCCTGGATGCTAAAACCATTAACTTTCACTGGGAAAGGCCCAACTTCAGATCTTTGGATCTACACAAATCTTACACAGCTTATTTGCTACAGTCTGTCCTCAGATTTTTTTAAAAGATCTTGTTCCAATTTATTGTCACACTCACTATCATCACTGAAAGAAAAGCAAGGCTTCAAAAATCTCTTCAAAAATGTGAATGTAAGGAACAAGATTGAGTTCAAAACCATTTATGTAATCTTGAATATTGAAATAATGCTCTTTCTGGCTCTTCTCCTTCCTTTGTTTTAAAGATTCTTTACCTGAACTGTAACTCTCTGGTTTGCCCTTATTCCAATTATGCCCCTTTCTATATTCTCAATTATGCTAAACACTGCAAGTTTTAAACTTGAATTATGCTACAGCTAAACACAGTCATCTTAAATCTAGCAAGAGTAAGGTATAAGGAACTGCTTACTGCCTTTGCAATACTTAAATCTTCTGACTAAACATGAAGTAAGATATGAATCAAAGACCTTTCAGAACTTGTCCTATCATTACATCACTTGATCTTCTACTTATTTGTGTTCATACATCATTATTAGAAGTCTGAGACAAAAAAAGTTGTTATTTAGTTAACTTTCTTTCCTCCCTGAATTTGAGGAGTTTCAGGGCTCTAGTTATGTCCCTACTGAAATTATCTACAAAACTACATCACCACCATCATCTGCATCAGCCTTCAATACTATCAGTTCTGTACAATTGGAGAAAGGTATATAGAGGAGCAATGTGATTTCTTTCTCATGAAAATCAATGCTTGCCCCTTTGCATTTACTCCTGCTTTTATTTATAGTCCCAACTGTATGAGTGAGAAGAGTGTGTTCGTCAAATGTTGTCCAGCTGACTTTTTTAAGCTCAATATAACTGAATACTTGAAACAACATTTTAATTGTACAACGACAGCATAATTTAATGTGTCAGAAATAAAACTTTGAGGTTTCACAAAATCTACATGGATATTGCCTGCTTTTCCATGAGTTTGCAGTGTTACCCTTCTTTGCTTTCTTAGCCAATAAAATAATACTCTAAGACTTGGAAAATTCCACTCACACAGGACAATCAATTTTATATGGGACAGATAGAGAAATCAATTTGAATTTACAATGGATGAGTGCTCATTCTATTCACTTATACCAAGGCAGGAAGAGCCTCTAGAAGGTCTGCACTCATTTTCAGAGAAAAGAAAAACTGAAATCAGTGGGTGGAAAAAAGTTCAGAACTTAACTCCATCAGCCACAAAAGCACAGGCGGCATTTCCAAGATCATACAGAGACAAGATAAAACTGTCATTCTGTCTTTCATTATTTGACAGGAAAAGAAGCAATGGGCACAAAATGACACACAGGAGGTGCCATCTGAGCACAAGGAAACACGTTTTTACAGCAAGGCTGACCAAGCACTGCCACAGGTTGTTCAGGGAGGTTGTGGAGTCTGCATCCCTAGAGATTTCCAAAAGCCATATGCACATAGTCCTGGGCAGCCTGCTCTGGATGACTCTAAAAAAACGATGTCTAAGGATCCCTTCCAATCTTAACCATTCAGTGATGACAAGTAACTCGTAGTCTAAATATTTTCAGCATACCCTCTGGAACAACATACTTGATTAGTGCTACTTGTATTTTCTACAAGGGGCTAGAAAAAACACAATTACCACCTATACTTCTGGCTCACATTACTACTTGTACCAACAGACAGGTGGCACTGAAATGTGAATTAAGTAGAGGAGGGCACAGTCTTCAAACCTCTTAAGAAGAAGATAGCAAGATCCTGGTGCTATGCACCCCTTGGGATATCAGTGCATCTCTAGATATAAAACATGGTCAAACAGAAAATCTGCTTTACTGTAACCACTTACATATTTTAGACATCCTTCTAACTTCAAATAAGTATGAAACATCATTTATTGATGCCTTCCACAGATGAGTCATCTCGCAACTTCCACGGCCATGAAAATATAATTTTTAAAGTGGAAAGTGAGCAAAAGCATACATTACATAAAGGCATGAGCAGTGCACCATCACCATGTACACAAAACACCACACCCTAGCTTGGAAACAGGCAGCTGCCATGAAGTTGGATCCCACGGAAGATGACAAGGAGCAGTGATAACTGAGGTCTCACAAAACATCCTGCTCCTTTTGAGGCTTTTCTGGAAAAATCTGCCGTAAATTTGAATTTCCAACCGCCACAAAAAGAGTGCGTGTACATCTCGCTAACACATCCCCCCTACTCCTTGACCTCACACTTCCCCAATTACTGCCTCCTAGCAGGAAGTAAAAGAGCCTTCCTCATCCCCGCATCTCCTTCCCCACGTAAATCATCTGTACCCCATCTCCCCCCGGAGCCTGCGAGGGTGCAAGGGGAGGGCAGGCCGGGTGCTTCGGAGCAGCCTGCTGGCACGGGCACGGCGCCTCGGGAACGGGAAGCGGAGGTGGGGGAAGGGGAAGGGGAAGAGAAAGCCCTTCCGCATCTCTTCTGCCTCTCCCTCCCGTCCCTGCGCCCCGCACGGCGGTCGGGGGCGGCCGCGGCCCCCGCCGGGCCCCGGGCGCCGCCCCCGCCGGGCCCGCACCGTACAAGGCGCGGCGGGAGATGCGGCCGGGCCGGGCCGGCCCTGCGCCGGCCTCCCCCGACCCTCCGCGCGCCCCTCCGGCGGCCGGGCCCGGCTGCGGGGCCGCGCTGGAAACAGGAGCCCCACCGGCCCGGAGGGACGGGGGACGAGAGGGCAGCGCGGCTCGGCGCAGCGTATCCGCCCATCGCTACCTTCTCCTCGTCGGACAGCTGCTCCTCCAGGTCCGCCATCTTCCCGTCCGGCTGCGCCCGCCCCCTCCCGCTCCTCCTTCCCGGCAGGAAGGGCGGGGCCCGCGCGCGCTCGCGGCGGAGGCGGTGCCTGCGGGCGCGCGCACGGCGGCTGGGGATCCCGGAGTGCAATGCGCGTGTTGGGAATGGGAAACGGGGATCCCGGAGTGGAAGGGGATGGTGGGAATGGAAAACGGGGATCCCGGAGTGGAAGGGGATGGTGGGAATGGAAAACGGGGATCCCGGAGTGGAAGGGGATGGTGGGAATGGAAAACGGGGATCCCGGAGTGCAGGGGGATGGTGGGAATGGAAAACGGGGATCCTGGAGTGGAAGGGGATGGTGGGAATGGAAAATGGGAGATCCTGGAGTGGTTTTAACAGCAACTCGAGGTGGGGGCAGCCAGAACTAAAAATCATAAAATCAGTTAGGTTGGAAAAGACCTCTGAGATCATCACTTACAATGACTTAACACCACCTTTTCAACTAAACCATGGTACCGAATGCCACATCCAGTCTTTTTTTAAACACTTCCAGGGAAGGTAACTCCACCACCTCCCCGGGCAGCCTATTTCCATATCTAATCGCCCTCTCAGTGAAGACACTCTTCTAACATCCAAAGTAAACCTCTCCTGGTGCAGCTTAGGGCTGTGTCCTCTTGTCCTCTCTCTGGTTGCCTGGGAGAAGAGATGGACCCCCACCTGGCCACAGCCTCCTTTCAGACAGGAGAGAACGTCCAGGCTCCAGCCCCCACCTTGGCAGGTGCTCGGTGCAGGTCAGTGGACGCCCATGCTGGGGCCAAGACCCAGGCCCACAGGTGCTGGGGGAGGTTGTGAAAAGCTCAGTGTAATACCAGTGACAGAGAATTGTGTGGAATGATTCGTACTGTAGAGAATTGGACATGTAATGGGGTCAGTGGGAGAAAAGAAATAGATTGGAAGTTTTCTACTGCCAGACTGAGAAATCGTGACGTGTGTCATCCAGCAGTGTGACATTCCAGGCACATGGGGATTTGGGATGATGACTTGCAAGGATTGCCTCTAGTCCAGTGGTTACTCTTTGGTAACATTTAAAAATACATTTTCCTAATGTCCAGCACAGCGTACTTCACCCCAGTTATGATGAACAAGGAAAAGCAAATCGTTGGCTGGGAAATCACAGGTGTTGAGATACACCTAAATCAGTCATGGTTAGTGGTGTGAATGTAGCCAGCTTCAAGCCAAAGGACCTTGTTATACTATGGAGTTCATCCACATCTGTCTTTCTTGCTTGAGTATTTGTATACAAATGCTGCCAACATGCGGTAGAGCAAAACATGTCAATATCTGTAGAATTTTCCAAGGCTATCACTCTAGATGCTGTAAGAGGACTGTTGGATGAAAAGGAAGGAAAGTGAAATTGGATAAAAAATGTTTAAGCCAAATGTGGATATTAATTATTTTTGTGGCACAAAAAAAATCAGTATATGATGAAAACATGTGAATGAAAATAAGTTAAAAATAATGAATGCATAGTTTGGACGACATGGCTGATTTGGGAGAGTTAAAGAGAGATTCAAAATACTTGAAGCCATGGAGGATTAAGATAATGGACAGCAATGTATTTATGTCAGAAACAAGTTAAAGGACAACCAAAGCTGCTGTTTCATAAGACCATTACTAGATTTAGAGTGGTGAAGTAGAACAGAAAATGTGCATCTAAGGGATATTTGGATTTGGAACATTTTACATGTATTATTTGGACTCAATAATAAAAGGTAATGGTCTGTAGCAGGGAGCAGCATTGTGCAACATTCAGTGTCATGCAAAGGACTTTATAACTGCCAGCCAGGAGTCTTAAGAATAACTAGCTGAGGTCCGTGTAATGCTCCTGTTAATTTTTAACACACCTTGGGATTCGCCACCTAGGGGATGTTGCCACGGGTGTTGCTTTATTTAATATGTATGAGGAAGGTAGTTCAAAAAGGTAGATCTCAGATAAATGTGAATAGTTTTCTTATAAGTTAATATATCTGTCTGTTGGATGTACCATGTTTACACCAGATTTTTCTTGAAAATTTGTTGAAACTAACCTGATGAAGTGAATGATTCAGAGGAGGATGGTGTAGTCATCATAGAAATTGATGTGAATCTCCTGAATAGTACCCTCACAGGTACTTTATTGTGACCTTAGGATTTACCCATTAAGTCATGAATAATCATGCAGAAATAAGTATTTTTCTTGCTTTGTGACTCACTATTTTGGAATGTTTGCATGTCTTCTCAGGAAGAATATGGAAATTGCAGAGGGATTTTATAGGAGGACTAAAAATAATCCTGAAGATGCAGAAAAATTTTCAGGATGTGAGGCTTAAGGATGTCAAGACTGAGAAGTGATTTCAAATATAGCAGTGATACATCAGTTAGTTTGGAATTTATATGCATCTTATATGAAGTCATATATTTCTACTTGCTGTTTTTAATTGAATACAGCCAATTTCCAACTAGTAAATCTGATATATAAAATTCATATTTTTTCATGTACCAGTGTCTCTACACCATGATCAAAGGCTAATTTGCACTACAATCACACACAGAACAGCAAAATATGCTGTTGCTTACTAGCTAGCTCATGTCTTAGCAGATGTCTGGTCCCGCTCCACAAAGCTCACTGTGGGCTAGCAGATCTGTCTGATGAGTAGCATGTGGTTTACTGATGTAGAGAGGGAAAAATTAATTAATTATAAAAAGAGCCCAACCTGCCCCCTCCCAGCAGCAGCTATTGAGTTCTGCTTAATCTGATCAGACATAGTAGAGCTACCAGTCAAGTACCTTGCTGCTTTGCTGTACTGCTTCTGTAGCTTTTTTTGATATTGACTGTGTAGAGCCAGACCCCTGGGCCTTGAGTAGCATTGGAAAGGAGAGCACAGCACTCCTTCCTGCAAGGTCTCCCTTGCCAAAGTGGCTTGAGACAAATGTAATTTCTGTGCTAAGGCCATACTGAAGACTAGCAAGGAGGTGATGGGACATAGTGGTTAGCACAGCACACTCTGCCCTTCTGCAGTGGCCCCGAAGATGGAGGCTGAAGAAAAAACTACATTTTCATTCTTCTTGTTCAAGGCAGGTGATTGACATTTTATCTATTGCATCTGGTCAAAGGACAAACTCATGAGAGGTGTGTTTGGAGCCTACTTATTTAATCTGGAGGATGTACTACATTCTGTTTTCTAGGATAAAGGTGGACTCTGGCCAAGCTCTGAGCCTGGCTCAGATGGTGCTCCTGGCAGTAGGAGAGGAGGAGTGCCCAGAAAGGTGTGGCAAGCTGTGTCCTTGCTGCCTGCTCCTTTCCATGGGAAGCACCTTCTTGCATCCTGATACCTGTTGGAATAAATCCTCACATTCCTGGGAGGTGGCAGGAGACACACCAGTTCCTGAGATTCCCACATACGTATCAGATCTTAGGGCCTTGGAAATTTTCTGCCAAATTGTGTCTGTGTTTCTGGGGAATTGGTGTTTACAAACCTCTCAATTTGCTCTTTGTACCTTAGCAGCAAAAGCAAATAGGCTTGTTCTAGAGAAGTTTTATGATAAGTCCTTACAATAGTGTTGGAAAGAAAGCTGTGACAGGAAGAAATATATTAAAGAAAGCTGTAACAGGAAGGAATATATTAATCAAATATAACTGTAGAGCAAGCCTGAGACTGAGCTTCCTTCTTAGGTAGCACTTACGATCTTTTAGGCCCTATCAGATATTCAAGGGAATGACTTAGTAGCCCTTCATCTACTGTGGAGGTGCCTCTAAGAATCATGGAGCAGCCCAGCTTGGAAGGGACCTTGAAAGATCATCTATTCCAACATTTTGTAGGAAAGGGAGCATAAATGAGATTTTCCTAGTGCCCTTTCCCACTGGACTTTCCAATTGCCCCATGTTGGAGGTTGTTCCATTGAATCTTTGTTCTCACTGTAAAAAATGTCTTTCTTATAGCAAGACTGCTGTTGATACTTAAGAATTTACTGTCATTTGTTTTTTTATTCATCAAGTTCAGGGTCCTGCTTACTGTGGCATTTTTAAGATTTTTCCACTCTTCTTTATGCTTCTAAACCATAATACTTTTACAAATTTTGTTAATTTGGCACCGTATTTTATGTTTTACATGAAGACTCTGGATGTCATGACAAACTGGATAGTTAGAGTGCTTTTGTCAGTTTTAGGGGTCCTTATTAACACATTTCCCTTAGAAGCTCTTTTTAAATTCCTCACAGGATGACATTCATCTCTTATCCATGCTTGCTTTGTGACTTTCTCTTCTGTTTCTATTCTTGGGAGTTTTCTCAACTTCTTTCTCCACCCCATCCCCTGCATGAATAGTCAGCTATATAGCTTGCCTTACATAACTCAAATTCAAAGTCTAGTATTTGCCTTTCTTTTGACATGTACCCATGCTTTAGGAATTAGATACCGATGTTGTTTCTTAGATTTTTTGAAATGCAGGCCAATAGTTTAGTGGTTACGACAAGATTTAGTTCTCCCATAAACTGAGGTGCTTTGAAGCAGAGTGGTATTATTTATTTGTGATGCAAAATTTTTATCCAGGGATGGGAATGTACAAAAGGAGGGTGAAAAAGAGCAAGTGTTGAGCGTTTTAGAGATGGACAACCAAAGGAAGGAGATACACCTCCGTCTTATTGGCTGCTACTCTCATTCCAGCAGAGACAAGGAGGTATGAGGGCAGTGCTCAATAGTGCAGCAACATCTGCAAAGAGCTGAAGTCAACAAGAAGATAAAGATGAAGTGCTGCATACTGAACATCTACTTTTGAATCTAGTCAGTCTCAAACTAACTTTCCAAATGAGCAATAATTATATATTCCAAATTATGTACAGATTTTCAGAGGTGCTAAAAATTTCTACTGATTCTGTAGCCTGTATTCTTCAGACATAGGGGATCTGTTCATAGGTTTCTCCTAATGTGTTAGTTATCTTTGCTATCCTAATATGTTAGTATTTAAAAGCCCCAGTGTTAGCTCTTAAAATATTGTCTATAACAGCTAACTTCTTTTTTTACTTATACTTTAACTCCTTGAATGTATTGTTTGATAAAGTTGTCAGACTTGCAAAAGGGCTTAATCCAAAATTCCCCAAAGAAAGAATCCTGATTTCCTGCTGAAATGTAAAATGAAGTACTGTCCAGCAAAAATTAGTGACTTCTTATAACATCTTTCATTCCAGAAAATCTTCTCTCAATTCTGATGCAATGTGATGAACAACTGAATAACAAAAGTACATTCTAAAGGTGTTCTGGGAGTTAGCAGTGCATGATGGATTGCCAGAACTGAGCAATTTTAGGGATTTAAATGACAACACCAGAATTTGAAGCGAAAATAGGACAACTAGAGAAATTTTCTGTAGCATTGTTTACAGAGTCTATGGACAAGTTACTAATTTAATCTGTGCTAAAGTGGTAAATATTTTACTAATAAATTATAACATAGCCATGTGCTGTGATAGTGCTTTAGAAGAGCATTAGCATGTCTATTTTATAGCCTGTTTTTAAAAGATAAATAAACTTGTTACAGACAGGTACAGCTAGAGGCTTTCAAGGAAAACTACTGGAAGAATTTAACCAAGGCAACACTGGCACTGGTAATTTTAGAGTAAAGACTGACTGTTTTTCTAGAAGATATATTCTGCAATTCAGTGAGGACTTGAGTCTTGTGGCCTGTATTGCAGGAGTAGGTTAGCAAAGGAATATCCTGAAGCACTTCTTCCTGACACTGTATGGCATAATTCTCTGAGCCCTTTTCCTCTTCAACAGCTGATGGAGAGAAACTGAAGTAAAAATGGAAGCAGCTCCATGGATGAGATGAAGAAGAGAGAGGATAGTTTGAGTGTAATGAACTGAATCCAGCGAGAGTGGAACACAAAAAGGAGCGAAAACAAAGTACCAGGGAAATTACTGAGGATAGAGAGGGTATTAATGAAATGGGGAATATTGTGGTCAAATGAATCATCTGTAAAAAGGTTTAGTTGAGTATTTAAAATTGGATTATTGGGGAGTATTTCTGATACTTAACGAAAAACACCTGAGTCTCAGGTCATTACTGTCAGCTTCTATTAACAGAGAGAAATAAGCACTCCAAAGGTGAGATTCATCTGACCTAGTTAAGACACCTGTTTTAGGACAAGATTATTGTCTATGTGAGTTCAAACTCAGCTGTCTAAATACTAGCTACGTGTATTATGACAGCCAAATCCCCTATTACTGTCAGAAGATCAAAAGGAAAGAAGGTGATGGACCAGTGAAGAGGCACAAGGGCTAAGGGAAGAACACAAGGGACAGCTGAAGTTAAAAAGCTAAGGGAAAGGAGGAAGGACTGTACTTGTAATTCAGCACTGCGCTGTGCTCTCTAGGGAACCTGTGCTCAGAGAGGTAAATCATGTATTCATACACAAAGGACTTTGTACCAAGAGGGCTGTATTTCTGTACTGCCTTTATTGCAGCTCCTAGTCAGACATCAGGAATGCTGTATCAGAACATATTGATAATATGGAGATAGATCAGGATTAGGATTAACAAAGGAAGAGGACAGGCTGGGGATTAGGAAACAGGCTGAAATCAAAGTGTAAGGATTCTGCATCCCATAATGGCTAAAGAGGGCCCTTAAGATAACAATGTGCCTTTTAGCATGTCCGAAACTTCTCTAGCCTGAAACAGTCTCGCTCTCTTTTGGGGTATATATTTGTTTGCCTTTGTACCAGGATAGATTGAGAAAGCAGCAATGGGGCTTGGAGAAAGCAAAACTGAGGAAGGTGAAGGAGCTGGAGTACTGCTTGTCCCAGCCATCAAACTGTTACAGGAATAGAACAGTGGCTCACAGGATCTGAACAGCCACCTGATTTTGCAAAGTTTAATGAGAAAAGACAAAAATTCCTTTCCTTCCCTCTCACTGAGCCTGGTTCTTGCTTATATTTTTAGCTATTCCTTTCTCAAAAAAAAAAAAAAAAAAAAAAAAAAAAAAAAAAAAAAGGGAAGTGTAGTCTTCTAGCTGGATTTATTTACTCTTGTTCCAAAGGAGACGTTGTTTGGCAATTTTATTTTTCAACAGGAAATGGTAAATGTGCTGATTTGTTTAATGAAGTTGAGATTCACTGTAGGAGTCCAAATTCCTTTTTTGTTTTACTCTCTGTGGAACTGAATGCCTTATGTAGATAAAATCTCAATAAAGATAAACCATTCAAGGAGATGTGAGTAAAGAGCTGAGAATTTCTGGGCTAGTGTAGAGAAAAATGCCTCACAGAGTCAGTGGTACTTCATGCTACTTAACAGTGGGGTAGCACCTTAGTTTTCAATCTTGTGTCACATTTTGCAAGAAATAGTAGGAAGAGAAGTTTGGATTTTGAAGGAAAACAATGTAATTTTATTTTTGAATGTTGGGCCTCTGAATGATATGCAACATAAGCACTTGAGTACACTTGCTTCTGACCTCAATAAAAGCCCTGAATGCTAACTACTTGTGAAAATTAGGACAGTGTCCGAATGTTCATGTGGGAACATTACTTCTGCTACCTACTTTTGAAACAGTTGCCATGTTGTGTACTGATAAAATAACATTGATCTATTAAAAAAGTTTTGTGGGATTTTTGGGTGTGTTTTTTGTTTGTTTGTTGTTTGCTTTTTTGTCTGCTGTTTTGTTTTTCTTTTGTTGTTGTTGTTGTTGTGCAGTGTTCTGTTTAATCGAAGACTGGTTAAGATAGTGGTGCAATCTCCCTATAGCAGTCAGAGCTCACCTGTGGCCTTAGAGCCCAAATCTGCTTCCTTGGGAGACCTGTCATTTCTTAAAACTGCACTGGAACACAGTGAAACCCCATTAGATGTAAAGGACAGTGGAGAATTTATCTTGCCCTTTTACTTTAGCAAAAGTAGTCCTATATATGCCTGTAGTAATTGTGCTGTTCTCAATTTTCTGTTGCCGTAGAAATTTGAGACTGCAAGAGAGCCAAGATTTCACCCACATGAATTCTGAAGTTGATGATGACTGTGGATCTGGTCAGGTAAATTAAATAATCAGGAATCAACGAAAGTTACAGAGAAATGGGCAGTTTTCCTGTGGGAGGGAATGCTAAGTTTTATATGGCTATATATTGTCTCAAGATTGTCTGAAGATGGCATTCAACTTGTTTAACTTAACAATTTTCCCCACATTTTCTTATTCTGAGGCCTCAATTTTACACTTAATTTGGTTTATAATTGTACACAGGTCTGTTGCGAAGAGCAAGATTAATATCAGAAGCATAAAAAAAATCAGTGCAGGAATTATCCATTGTAGCAATCACCAAATGCTCATTTGAATGCAGCTGTGACCAGCTTCATGGGCTTCATATTGACAAACCCTTATTCAACTGTTTAAAAGGAAAAATTGCCACCCCCCCAAATATTTCCACTGTTGATTATCTCAGTGGGAATGAGTTTTTGGCAATTCTGTTTATTCCCAAGAAGTTTGTAAAAAGGGAAAGAATACTTTTTGTTGTTGCAGTAAATTGGTTTATAGGGATAGTTCCCCCTTAACTGTTATGAAGGCAATTGTTAAATGTCTAATGCAAACCCAGAGAAAATACATCCCACCATAATGTCCTCAACAACACCCCCCAGAAGTAATATTTTGGTTAAGAGGAACAACTCAGAAGAAAAGTAACACAAAGATTAAAGGTCTGATTTTACTAGTTTCATTTCTCCAAGTTCAAGAAATGCACAGAGGAGTAAAACATTGTGCTTACTCTGAAAAAAGGCTGTCATTTTCCTCTTTGTGGCAATTCAGCAAGCATTTTATATGGACTAACTGGAAATGGAAAATCTTAGACCTGGAACTATATTTTGGTAGTAATTAATAACTCACTAAGTAATTTTAATATCGAGATGAACTATTTTGAACAAAAGAAAATGTCTTTGCTCCTGAAAGGGAACAAAGTTTTATTCCACGTGTGCTTTAACTAGTTTTCTGATTTTTAGAGAATTGCATTTGCTACATATCTGTGCCTGTTTTAACTCCTGTTGCTGTGTTATAAGGACATCCCTGACTGATATGAATCATTGTTAGTCTGAGAGAAAGTCTTGTGTACATTCTTTCCAAATGGTAAGCTCAGGCTTTTGCAATCCGTGGAAAATTAGTGCAAATACTGTTCTCCACTTCCTTCCTCACAATAAGATTTTGAAGTTCTGGTTTTAGTCTCTCACGTCAGATCAGGATGTGCAGCAAAAAAAAATCTCATGTCTCTGTTGTGATGTGCCGGATGAAGTGATGAAGAGATACGAACAGAAATGGGATATCTGGATATGTAAAGTAACACCATCTAGTGTGATGAAGAGGGTTCTCCATTCTCCCTATTTTTTGTTTTTCAAATTTTTGTGGCCCTCAAATCAAAAGTAAATTTTAGGGACAGGGGGAAGAAGAGCAGTAAGGAGCCTTTATAGATTTTTCAGGTGCTACCTAGGACAAAACACAATTTTCTTGGAAATTAAAGAGTAGCAGAAGATGAGAGTTTGATAAGCTATGAAGAACCTAGAAGGAATGATGGTGGAGGTGGTAAGACACAAGTGGACCACTGCCTTCTTGTGCTGCTTGCTGACATGATGACATGAAGAGCTGTTTCTAAACCTGGTTGAGCTTACAGAACTGCTGCAATTGAGTTCAGCTTCTTCATCCAGCTTGTGTCCTCACACATTGTTTTCTGGCTGTCCCCTTGTGTAGCACATGATGGTTGGACCTGTATGTATTAATTTCTGATAGTTTTAGCTCTTCATTGCCACTTGTTTCTGGGTTTGGCTTTACATTCCTTTTAGTCACAGTCTTTGCTCTGAACCACATCAGATTGCTGATTGCACCATCTCTCCCTGCCATGTGTACTGAGAGTTCTCCCCGGAACCAGGGAAGAAAGAGAAGACCTAGGAAAGGAGTGGGGAAATGGGAAGGCAGGGAGAAAAGGGAAGCAGATCTCATGTAATTTTTTTCCTTACAGCACATTGCCCTTCACAGTTTCCATGCAATACAACCTGTTTCTTGTTGTAGGCTGTGTTCCAGGGAAGGATTTTTCAAATGTTCTGTTAATAAACACATTGATCCATGAAAGTCTGTAGCAGCTCTCTAAGCCTGGTGAAATTGGGATTTTGTTGTGTGTGCAGTGGGGTCACATGCTGGTGACCAGCCCTGCACATGGCCGAGGCTGGGAAGGACAGTGGTGAGGGCCTGGTCCTGCCCATGGCACAAGGTGGAGAGGAATGGACTAAAATGGGCCAGGTCTATGTCACACTAAGGGTTTTATGTTTTAACATTTACAGGAATTTCTGTTAGCCAAGCAAAGCAAAACAAAAGGGAAACCAAAACAAATAGTGAAGTGTTTTCAGTGGGTGTCGATGGACTAGTTCCCTGATGTAGGGGAGGAGCTGATGAATAAAGCTGCAAAATCTGAAGGATGTGTGCTTGGCTTCTGTGCATGCTGCACACATCTGTGTGCCCAATATCAACTGAGACGTGCCTGACACTGTATTGTATGCATTAAAGATTAGTGATTAATAGGCTATAGGTACAAAATCCCCTGGTGAAATATGAGTCCTTAGCGTAGAAGGGAGTCCGAGGCAATAGGCATAGAGATTGTAATCTTTCTTTTCCTGCTGCAGGATATACAGCCTTAATTTTAGGGTCTTTTTTGTAGTTTAAGGCCATCTATATTAAAAGCTGACAATGAGTGTACGTTGATCTACTGTAGAGGGCCAAGTATGATGCCAGATTCAGTGGGAGGGCTGTATAGGATTTTGGGAAAAGGGAACTGACTCTGTGTTCAGTTTACCTGAAAGGGAACGCTGGATGTAAGTACAGACTGAGGAATGAGATACTGGAAAACAGCACCACAGAAAGGGACCTGGGGGTCCTGGTCCATGGCAAGTTGAATGTGAGCCAGCAGTGCCCTGGCAGCCAGGAGGGCCAAGAGTGTCCTGGGGGACATCGCCAGCCGGGTAAGGGAGGGGATTGTCCTGCTCTGCTCTGCACTGGGGCAGCCTCACCATGAATATTGTGGGTGATTCTGGGTGCCACAAGATAAGAAAGATATAAAGCTGTTAGAGAGTGTCCAAAGCAGGGCCACAAGAATGGTGAAGCATCTGGAGGCTGAGGTCACTTGCTCTGCTCCATCTGGAGAAGAGGAGACTTGAGGGGAGACATTGCAGTCTTTAACATTCTCATGAGGGGAAGTGGAGGGGCAGGTGCTGATCTCTTCACTCTCATGACCAGTGACAGGACTCAAGGAAACAGCATGAAGCTGAGTCAGGGGAGCTCTAGGTTGTATATTAGGAAAAGGTTTTTCACCCAGAATGTGGGTGGGCACCAGAATGGGCTTCCCAGGGAAATGGTCACAGCACCAAGCCTGACAGAGTGCAAGAAACATTTGGACATTGCTCTCAGGCACATGGTGTGATTCTTGGGGTTCTGGGTGCAGGGCCAGGAATTTGACTTTGATGATTCTTGTGGGTCCCTTCCAACTCAGCATTTTCTGTTTTTCTAATAAAAAGCCTTGAAACATATGCAGATTTTAAAAACTATTTTAGTGCATATTATAAACATTATTTTTTGTGTTGGAAAAGTCCTTAAAGATCAACTACTTTCACCCTTCCCCCCACCTCCCCCTGCCCCTACAGTGGTCAGGGATACTTTCCACTAGAGCAGGTTGTTCAAAGCCCCTATCCAGCCTGGCCTTCAACGCTTCCAGGGATGGGACAGCCACAGCTTCTCTGGGTAACTTGTTCTAGTGTCTCACCATCCTCACAGTAAAGAATTTCTTCCTAATGTCTAACCTAAACCTTCCCTCTTCCAGTTTAAAGTCATTCTCCCTTATCCTGTCACTCCATGCTCTTGTAGAAAGTCCCTCTCCAGCCTTCTTGTAGGCCCCTTTAGTTACTGGATGGATGCTGTTAGGTCTCCTTGGAGTCTTCTCCAGGCTGAATAACTCCTTAATAATAACAGAGATGTTTCAGTGAAGCTGTTTTTGTGGTTGCACTGTTTTGAAATTCTTTCTGCTCTTTCTCAGAGAGAACATAGATAAGTTGCATTCTTTTACTTTCTTAATCTCTGTGTTTGGTATCAGGTGTTATTTGGCTGTGACCAATGGTTTTAGGAGGTGGATTTCTTTTCTGACCAATAGTTGCTAGAATATTAATGGTATAAAAACCCTTCTTGTAAATAAACTGTCCCTTTCGCCATCTTGACGTCATCTGCCTGCCTTCTTCTCTCAGGCAGCTCCTGCAGCCTCGGGGAAACTAAGCCACAGTTTTGAAACAAAATGGTTTAGAACCTGAGAACTACTAAAACTTTATTTATTTCAGTTAATTCACAGTCAGTAGTTAAATCTACTAAGTAGATTTAACTGTGAGGTTTTATTAATAATATAAATGTAAATATGATGTAAGACTGTCTTTGCCTGAAAGTTACATATTCCCCAATGGTAAGCCTCGGGACTTCAGGCAAAGGGAGTGTGGCATTAATTTATCAGTCCTTTTCCGTTCGCGTTAAGAAATAGCGACACAGCGAATGATGTGAGAGCGCGATGCTCTGACCACAGCGGTGCACTAGATGGCACTGTTGGTTTTAGTTTTGCTGCTGCCTGTTCTAGGGAACTTGTCTTAATTAGCTCCTTTTGAAAACAAACATGCTGTTTCAACAGAGGGTCAGTGTACATTGTTCTGGGCTGCTGCTTTTATATTTATAGTCATGTAATCAATATGTTGGAAGGGTAATTAATTTTTAACTTCAAGCCAATTGTAGATCAAATGCCACTAGAGTTACTGGGTGGAGACAGTTTAATTTCCTTTGAAGCAATGGTACTGATTAGCTGTAAAGGGTTTGCAGTGAGTTGCTAGAGATCCAGAAGACCTTTTGCTTTGAAATACTGATGTTAACTTTAAACTAACACCATTACTGTGATACAGATTAATGAGTTGTGGCATAATTCTTATAAAGTTCCTCTCATGTACTTGCTATATTTTGTCCTGTCAATTCCTATTTCAAAGTAGCTTTATTTGCTTTGACTATTCCGTTCCTATCAAAGGAATGGCACAAAGTAAGCATTAAGTTGATCAAACTGACTTTCTGCTTTTTATCCCTGTTCTCTCATTATCTGTCTTTGGGGACTCTGGAGGCCCATGGCTAAGCATGAGATGTGACCATCCATACTACAGCATATAGGAAGGATGGCATGAGAAGCTGGGGGATTTTTTGAAATCTCTCCAACCCATATTTGTGGGACATGCTGGTGTCCTGGCCTCCTGTCCCTTTCTGCTATCATCTAGGGCAGCTCGGTCTGTCTCTCAGGTTCCTTACTTGGAGATGCTTGCTAGCTCAATACCTCCAGTGCTTTCAGTCCATCCCCTTGATGCATCCTTGTCCTCTGAGCTAACCTTTCTTGATCATATTTTCATCTGCTCGCTCTCTTTCATCTTCTTCTTTGGCTCTGTTCTTCAACATGCAAGCAAACTGGAATCTCAATGCTCAGCTCTCTATCCCTGTCTTACAACTTTAACATCTTCCCCGTCCTTTTTTGCAATCAATAAATGAGCCATTTTCATGGATAGGCTATTGATCACTTCTTCTGGCTGGCTGGATTCTTTCTGATCTTGTGTTTTTGCTTTCCATTACAGAAAAATTTCACTGCAGGCTCTGACTATCCACTCTTGGGCAAGTCTCAGAGCCTCTCTGCTGTCCTCATCTTTGTTGATCTCTTGGCTGACTTTTGATACTTTGATCATTTAATTGGATTTCATGCTGAGTAAAACCATGGGCACTGGTTTAATCTGAAATTAAACTTTTGTTTAGTCTAACATTAAAAAAATAAAGCCAATTTCAAAACAAAAAATATTTCCGTTTCTCTTAAAAAAGCCAGCCTCTTGTATTTTTATGTTTAAAATATTAATTGAATTCAGTCTGGCCTGAGAAAATATTTCTGTCCTTTTGAATCATACTTTTGAGCAAATCTTATCAATTAATGGAACTATGTTACTGAGCTGTGCTGCAAATATCTCTGATTTCTGCTGGAACCAAGCATAGCCCTCAGTATAGATGGACACAGCCATCAGATATTGAGACTTGTCAGAATTTTAACCTTTTCAGGAAGACAAAACATCATAATTAGGATAATGATCAGCACAGGTTAGGGTCCATGCCATTACATTTTCTGTCAGAAATTAATATTGTGACTAATAAAGGCAGGACTGCAGTTACTGCAGCAGACTGTTCTGTAGACTGTAACCTACAGTTGTTTGTAAGATATTAGATTAAGATCATGAAATTTATTCTAGTTTTGAGACAAACTAGAGATGGATATATGCAGCATACAAGAAGACTGAAAACTCAATTATCATAACCACAAGAACTGAAAAGAAAAATCCGTGCTGTCTTCCTGTCTGCCGGTTCTACAGGACGCATTTTTCCAGTGATCTTAGTCACAGTGCTTCAGAGTAGTACTTTTGTCAAATCTGACCATTTTGGGCGGCGGTGGGGTGGCAGAGTAGCATATCCCAATGTATTTACAGTAGAGGGAGCTGATGTTCAGTGCGTGTGCCTGTGATTTTTAGCTGCTTTGCCAGCCTTTGTACAGTATATGCCATTACCAGTGTGTGTGTAAGCACTGCTGAAGAAACTTCTTCTCCCGGGGGTTGGAGTGGGGCACCTCTGCATCCCTTGCCCGCTGGCTGCAGTCTGACAGAGCTCTCTGGCCGGGTCAGGGGCCTCAGAGAGCACTTGCTAGAAGGAGACACCTCCCGGGGCCCTTGGGCATTTTTTCCATGCATCAGGTTTGACATGAAGGAGAGACCAGCAGGAGTGTTGGTATAACATTGCAAACGTGGAGCCTTGGGGTGCCTCCTCCCTTACCTACCCGAGTCTGATGTTTCCATCTTTCCAAATATCATAACTTCCTATTACACTGTGAACAATGTCTCTATTGTGCTCTTAGCTTTGCTCTGCTTCCTGAATTTGGCCCGACCAATCCATGAATAAGTGCTCAAGAAACTCCTTTTTTTTACGGCTCTCTTTTTAGAAGCCAGAGATCTCTCATTCTTCGGTATTTATGCAAGTTATTCAAAGTTAATGAATAAAAGTTGGCTAGAATAGAGACAAAGGAAGTGTGAAACCACTGAATACATATGCATTCAAAAATATGTATTATGTAAAATGAATGTAATATTCTTTGAAGTGAATTTCATTGGTTAATGCAGGCTAAGGGATTGAAGGATTAGGGTTCCAACTAACTTGAGGTCCTGCTCCTGGCTTTGCTTTAGCTCTTTGGTTAAAAGATGTTCTCTTGAGGTAGTTTTCCTAACTGCAGTGGTTCGACTAAGGTAATGACAAAAGAATGAGTAAGGGGAAGGACCTGAAGACAAAAGTAGGATACGGACTTATAAAAAAGAGGACTCAGTGTATTGCAGACCCATCTAACTTGTATGACCAGAAAGAACCTCAAACAAACTATTAATTTGCCT
This sequence comes from Acanthornis magna, assembly GCA_036785705.1. Classification (NCBI taxonomy): domain Eukaryota; kingdom Metazoa; phylum Chordata; class Aves; order Passeriformes; family Acanthizidae; genus Acanthornis; species Acanthornis magna. The sequence continues at coordinate 21,197,270 of JAWUZG010000001.1, forward strand.
GGTTAGCACCTAGAGCCACATTTCTCAATCTGTTTGTGGAAAAAACCTCTAAGTACTTAACATACTGTAGCTCCTTGTTTGTCCAGACAACTTGGGTTATATTATTGGTGACTTAATTTAGCTATGAGCAACACAGCCGCTGACCTAATCACTTTATAAAGTGGTGCATTTTGAGAGTACAAGTTTATCCTTGGCACCACACTTTAGAAATAAAGAAATAAAGATAGACTGGGAAGAACCAGCAAGAAGAAACTTAATATGTTAAGAAAACTAACGCTATTACTATGGGTTGAAAAGAACTTTTTATCTTCAAAAAGATGAGATTAAGATGGGACATTTTTGCTTAAATTTTTTTCTATGGACAACCTGATGGTCATTTGTTGGCTACGTAGCCAGTGTTGGGGCAAAACGAAGGATATGGGTCTCATACTGAGTGAGAAAGATTTAGAAAAGAAATCCTGGAGAACTTTTTGCACTATACAAATAATGAATCCTTGAAATCCTTGTAGCTTGTACAGGTGGGTTTTTTAAAAGAAAACATTAGACAAATGTTTGCCAAGGCAACTTAAGTGTGTTCACCCTATCTTAGTGACATGGGTTGGACTGAATAATCTCCTGACATGTCTTCCAGCCCTGCATTTCTGTGCAAGTGCTTTGGAATGTATTTATGAAAAGCACTCTCTCCAAACTAGGCAGTAGTATTCATTATAATAAAGGAAAACTCATACGTCCAAAACTGGTTCTTTCTGCTAATTAATTCTCTGGTCAGCTTTCCCCGTCAGGCCTTGGCACTAGACATTATCATAGCAGGCTGAAATTTTCACTAGCTGTTTAAGGAGTGGAGTGTTTGATTAGGAGCATCAAGAAAGGAAACAAGGAGGCTTTTATGATGACATTTTTACAATTTTTAATATTTCCTAATTTTGCTATTCATTTCCTTAACCAGTCTTCCTCAGAGTGATTGATTTTTGAGCTGTATGATGTGGTCTGTGTTACTGTTTACTACCTTCATGTTGAACTGATGTTAGCTGATCACAGAGGTAGGATGGATTTGATGCTTTTTCAACAGCCTTTTATCAGTTTTCCCTTGTCTTGAATTAAAAGTGGTTGTAGGCTGAAGAATATCTCTCATATTCCCTAAGTGTAGCCTGGCTCTGAGGGAAGATGTGATGTATATATGCAATCTGTACGTAAAGAAAACCCACTGCACAACATAAGTGTCCACATTTGTACATGAAAAATACAACACTGGCATTGCAAAACATAGATAAGCCAAAGCAGCAGCCCTCCCTGTTCAGATCTCCTGTGTCTGACAGCTTACTGCTCACTTCTGCTTTACTACTGAACAGCAGTTCTCTTGCAACTGTGCAAGTCTGTCACTTTATGCTTGGATATTTGGAACTTGCAGTACATCTGGGAAGCGAAAAAACACTGGCAAGCGTTTCAGATCTTGCAGTTGAGCACTTCAAACAGATGGCTTTTTTCCAGAGAGAGCTCTTCCAGCTTTTAGAATTGCTCCTCATAAAATTTGACCCAGCTATTTAGGGGTAGTATATAACTGAATAAGAGTGGTGGGGACAAGTGGCATTAAACTTGTAGAAAATACTGTTGGGTACCTTGAGCAGTAAAATCCTTTGATCTTCTTGCAGTCTCTAATTTTCTCATTCTGGCTGAATGTAGGGACGATGGCCAAGGTTTCTATATTCTCATTCAGGTAGTAAAGGAAGTTTGGTGGGTTGGTTTTTGTTGGTTGTTTTTCACTGAAATGAGACCTTGTTATTTTGAATTCAGGTTGAAAATACCAGAGTGTTGTTCCTGTATGTTGTACTTTATGAATGAATCATGAGTCTGTTTTATGCTATCTTCTTGGCAGACTAGTGCAGAAGCACAGTATGAAAAATATATCTAAACCAAGCATTACATTAAGCAAAGACATTTGTTATGGGCTTTTCAGTATGGACCATTAACCTTCATGGACGCCACATTCCCTGCAATGAAGTTACTATTTTAACACCATTCACCATTTTATGCAGTAAAATATACAACAACAAAATTTTAATGCAATCATTGTAAGTGCTATGAGGGGTAAGTACTGGAAAGGGGGGCTTGGGAGAAGTGCTATAATAATGCACAAATCAATAACGATTTGTTCAGCACAGTAGTAATAATATAAGCATATTGTTCATCACCATCCAGACCTTATCTTCCTATTTAGGATTGTCTACAGAAAATAATATTGGGTAGATATTTGTACACAGAACCTCCATATAAGGATGCCTTCTTTGTAGTGTGAAGATACTAGAGACAGGACAAAGTATTTGGTAAATCAGTTCTGGCAGACAGAAAAATCCTCAAGTACTACAGAAAAATGTAGTTTCTGCCTAATAACCCCAAATCAGTTTCCCTTGATTCAAACTCAGCTTTCAGAAGAAAGAAGACCCATTTCAAGGTGCCCCGAATGGATAATAGAAAAGAATTCGCTTCATTTATCCACATGGGTTGGCAGGTACATTTTGAAGCTCCTAGACATGTGACATAGATTGAAACACATTTTAAAATAATTTACTTTGTATTTTTGTGATGGTATTAAAAAACCTCTGCTGATACAAATTAATAACAAGATACCTAGCAAATGTATGTTGTTGTAGCAGATGTACAGGTATTTTTTTAGGATATTTTGAGTAAACATAATATTCATAAAAAGAAGTAGAAATAGTTCTGACATAGATAC